>JAVJGJ010000062.1:8640654-8689011 GCA_035590215.1 Microhierax caerulescens | reverse complement strand
GGAAGGCGGCGGGCGGGGGCCGTCAGGGAGGCCCGGGGGCGAGAGGGGGCCCGGGGCTGGGATTCTGGGGGTGCCTGTGGGAGCCTGGCGTGTGTGTGGGGGGGCTGGCACAGGCAGCGGTGCGCTGCCGTGACTGGGGGTTAGCGGGAGCCTGAGGCGCTGGGGTGGGAGCAGGGGCAGAGCCTGGGGTGGCCCCGAGGGGAGAGGGTTGGTGCCCGTGGGGGCAGGTGCTTCCTCTGCGCCCCACAATGGCGTCGGGCCTCTACCCGCAGCACTGCGTGAGGGCATCGCTGCCCTGCAGGGCCCAGCGCCTGCCTGGCCCAGCTTTCCCTTAATTTGGGGAGACTTTTATCCCTGTTGATAACCTGACAGGGTAATTAAATAACTAAGCTCGGAGTGCAAGAAGAGAGTGGATTGTTTGGTACGCTGTCAGGGTGATATTTGAAATTGTGAATCGTGATTGACAATGCAGCTTCTTTCCATAGAAAGTATATGTTTTCCCTAGCAAGGGCAGTATTATTGTAGTGGGGGTCGTTTACAGACATTTGTGACAAGTTTGCAGGTAAAGGTAACTTTGTATTAGACATAATAGCATGCTGGGGATGATACAGGGCATTTTGAGTGCACAAAGGTCAGAGCTGAAGAAAGGCTTGTGTGGGTGAGAGCTTGATGACCTTTCCAGTTATAGTGATTGGATTAATAAAAACCATCACTGCTTGTACAGACTGTGTCTCTCGAGTCTCGTTTTTAGCTGCTGTTAATGTATTCTGTTGTTAACTCCCTGGCCGCTTTATGGGTCTCAGAGGTGAGATGCTGCAGTGGCTGCTGCATTACTTTTTAATGAAGGCAATGACTGATTGTAACCGTAGCGGACCACGCAAACGTTGGCTGGGTGCTGTTAGGCCAGCCCTCAGAAGCCGCTGCGCTTGTTTTGTTTTCTCTTTTGCCAGAGGGTGAGGTTGTTCTGTACGTGCCTTGAGAACAAAGTGTGGTGGCCTTGGGTTACTGCCCCGTCGAGGGGGTAGGATGGAGTGGGAACAGGGATGATGCTGGCCCAGAGCCAGGCATATGGCCCAAAGCTCCCCCACTCACCAGCAAACACTGGACCCTTACTGTCGAGTTGTGTGTATCTTCCCAATACAATGGGCTCTCTTCTTTCTTGGATGCTTTGGTCACTGATGCGTGCATATATTTGTTATTAATTATGATATCTGGAGGGTTGAAGCACAGCTATTAAAGTATTAATTTGTGTTTTCAAGAGGTACAGAAGGACAATCTTGTCTTGTGCTTTTTGATTTTCCACTTGGGTTGGCTTAGCCAAGCCCCTGCTCTTGTGTCACTGTATTTATACCTGCACTACAAATAGCAGCTTTTTTGTACTACTGTAAAATGTGACTTACAGTAGTAAGCTTGACTACTGCAAGTCATGTTTAACAGGTCCCATGTTGTACATATGACAGCTAAATGAGACCAGAAAGCTGTTTTAATATGAAAGCTTTGGAGCTACAGGACATAATAAGGCCAGGTCATCAGCCTACTGTGATCTAGGATGTACCCATGCCTGAGGACAACCTGATTCCTCTGTAATTTTGTTAACTTTCATATTGAATACATCTTCAGTGTTTTGAGGTTGTTTTATTCTTCTAAGTTAATTTGCAGAATTTTTCTGTTTTGCAGAGTATTTACACAGATGATACCATCTTCCTGCTCTCCCTGCTGGAGTGGTTGCAAAGGTGATGCCTGCAAGTGTAAGCCAGTAGGATGAAAGTACTTGTGGTATGGTTACTTGTCAACATCCGTGGTGCTGGGATACACTAAAGAGAACTTAGGAGGGATGTCCTTGGATCTGGTTAGGAAACTGATCCAATTTTTAGAGCCTTTTTGAAAAGGGAAGGTAAAGTTATGGTTAAATTCTGATTCTCACTGAAGGAGGGAAAACAGCATTCTTACTCTTGAGATAACTGACTTGGAGTCCTAGTGGAGTTAAGGTAGTTGTTAGTTTTTCACATGAAGTAACTGGTCAAGTTGAACACTGTTCACAGATATTTATATTTTTAAAGCTGGAAGTGATCAATAGGTTGCCTAGTCTGACCGGTATAATAGGTGACTTTACCAGAATTTATCTGAGTAACTTGTTCAAATAAAGCCTTTCTTATGTAAGGTAACTTAACGCGGATGGCTGACAACAAGAAGAGAATGTGTTACTGTCCTTGGCCAGAAAGTACTTCCTATGGCAGGAAATAGCTGTTAAATTTAGGTGCTCAGTTTCCAACATGATTTTTTCCTCATGTATGTATGTGCATATAACCTCACCCCTTAATGATTTTATTCCACCCATGGAGCTCAGCAACTTGCTTTAGTTAAGTCCTTGTAAGTGAGGTTTGTATATCAGCTGCCTGGAGGTGGCTTTATATACACGCTGATTGCTGCGTTCTAGTGTGTGCCTGTGGGTGTGATCTCCCCTTTAACAAGTGATTCTTTAATACTAGACAAATATTGCAGTCCTATTCTTAAAGGGTTTTCTGCTGTCAGTGAGAACTGGATCACTAAGGACAGATACTTAATGGTTATACTTTCCCTACTAGAATTTCTCAGGATACACAGGAATCTAACACATGCCCTCCTCTTCTGTAGCCAGAGAGAGCCCTTTAATGGTGATTCTGAGCAGCAAAGTGGCCATTGTGCTTGTGGTAACCTTCATGCCCTGAGCAGGAAGGGTTGAGGCTCTGCAGGTCCCATGCATGGCTCAGCACATGCTGTGGTGTGGGAGATGCATATTTGGTGCTTGGGCCCTGGGAATGTTGTCTGTATATATCTAAAAATTGCAGTTGCTATAATGTGAATTCTTGTTATTTGCTTAGTAGAAATTCTGGCCATTGTTAAATGGAGCTATTGTGGCAGTGCACTCTTTAGTTTGTAATTACTAGATTCTCAGTATTCGTCTTGCATTTGCTTTACTTTACTTAGATGAACTGCTAACACTGAAGATAGTAGATGTTTCCCCCAGCCACTCTTCAGGGAGAGTAGGTTAGATATTCTGAGTGTCACAGAACTCCTTCCACCTCTGCCACATCTTCTCTTCTATGTTCTCTGATTCAAGAAAGCTCAGAAGATACTGATGTTAGGAGAATTACACTGAAACTGAGTTCTGTGAATTACACTTTCTGTGCTTTTTAAGCGTGCGTTAAGGGTGGGCACTCTGATGATAGCCTGCTTGCTTTTCTCAGAATTGCACAAACCTGTTACGTTTATGGCCCAGCTGCAGCAGACACAGAGCTTATCAAGTAGTGCTTGTACTGTGCAGAGCGCACTGTTAGTACAGATGGGTTTGAATGTTGCTTAACTTTACTACTGCAAAAATAATACTTCAGTATCATCACAGCCAAATAAATAATAATAAAAAGTGCAGATTTTTCCTGTTTAGAGTAGTCAGTGTGGAACACCTATATTGTTTCCTTAATTCTTGAAGCTGTATTATGGTAGATGCAATACAAGTCCTGTAACAAAGAGGCTGTTACTGCAGTAGATTAACCTCTTACACTTGTAAAAACGGGGACGAAGCATACATGTACATGTGGTACATGTATGGTGGTACACATGTAAGCTGGTGTTCTGATCTGCAAAACCTTCTCTCTGGATACTGAAAACACTCCTGCTGGTTCTACTGGGAATGCTCTTGGATTGGAAGACTAAACGTAGGCATAAGGCTCTGTGATGGTTCAGTGTGCTACTAACTCCTGCAGGCCTGGGTCACTTCACACCTCTTTCCCCTCATTAGTGCTAACTGGATCTGCCCTACCCTGCTGCTGAGAGAAGTTATCACTGAAGGCGAGTCAGAGGAGACAGCAAAGTGCTCAAGGCCAGAATAAAGCACATGCCATATTAGTGATCAGTGTTTGAAACAGAACAACAAGAGAGTGAATGTTCACACAGCTAAGGTAGGGATGCAGCTACACAGCTCAGTGATGTGGGATGTTATTAGAGGGATTTACGTTTACTGGTTTAAATTTGTCTGGAAGACTGTCTATGGCTGGTCTGCTTTATTTTTTTAAGAAATAGAAGAATTAATTTTAAACACCTGATGAGATCATTTTTAAAAGGAAATAAGTTTTTACTTTGTCATTATATTTTCTAAATTTTCAAGTCCTCAAACTTAGCTCTAATGTCTGGAATCGTTCCATCTGTCCTTTCCCTACAGAAAATATAGGCATTACAACAAGGAGCCCAAATCTCAGTGGAGTGTGCTATGATGTAGATGTTGCTTGCACACTTCTCTTCCTATCTCAGATCTTTTAAAGTTAGATTGTCTCTGACTAAGGCCTCCAAATACAGCAGTGTCATCCTCAGAATATCTTCCTGGGATCCTTTTTTACCATAAACTAATTCAGCAGTTTTGACTATCAAAAATTGCCAGCCTAAATTTCTACTGATTGAGTGGACTTTCCTATCTGACCTGAGAAAGCTATTTGGACAAATTATGTGTACCAGTTAAGGAACTATTTTCAGCTGCATGGACTGACTATTACATTAATGTTAACTTTGTTAATTCACTTTGGAAAGCGCTTTGAAAAGGAAACCTGTAGGGTAATTTGTGATTTGCCTTTCATACTGTTAATTTGATTTTGTTTCACCATGAATCTTGCTTCTATTTGTATTGCGGTTCAGAAAGACCTATTTTTACAGGACTGAACTCTGCAGTAGGGTCAGACATGATCTCACCTGGACAGATTAACCTCACCCTCTTTAATAACATTGTAAAAGTGAGTGCTTTCAGCTGGAGGGAGGGGAATGCCTTTCTGACTACAGATAAAATATAATCATTCTGAAACAATATATGCAATACTCAGGGTATGCTCTGCTAATTGATTCAGGATGCAAATTAATCCACAGAGGTGGCTTAAAGTGGCTACATTAAGGCTGAACTAACCGTATACCAGCACCCAAATGGGATCCAACTCCTTCTATGGCTGCAAAATGTACTGTAAAGTTGAGCTGACCCTATTGTAGTAGAAAGTCCTTGAACTGAAAATTGTTATGGGCTGGGGCAACTATTTTGGGAAAATGTCTCATGTGCCTGCTCTATCCTTGTGTTCTCCTCTAGGCACCACCTTCTGACATGAAACAGGATACTGAGCTACACACACTTTTGTTGGACCCAGTATGTCTGCTTTTATTTTCTAAAATATTCTTGAATTCTGTTAGGAAAAGGTTCTCCACTGAGAATGTGGTTGGTCCCTGGAACAGGCTTCCCAGGGATGTGGTCACTGCATCAAGCCTGTCAGAGTTCAAGGAGAATCTGGTCAGTGTGTTTAGTGATATGATTTATTTAGGTAGTCCTGCAAGGAGCAGGGAGTTGGACTCATTGATCCTTGTGGGTCCCTTCCAACTTGAGAGATTTTTATGATTCTATGTGCCTGCACCCATGCTTGGGCAGAAGTGGGAGTCAGGGTCATGAAGTTAGTTATTCGGAAAGAAAGAAGGCAGCTGCCCTTTCAGCATCAGCCTTCAACTAAATTAGCTTAATCTGAACACAAAAGTGTAGGAGAACCTTGGTATGTTTTATTTTACTCTGCACGGCCCAGAAATGGGGCTTCAGCAGATGATGGAGATCTTTGCCAACAAAAAGGGCAATTTACCCCTTTCCATTGTGCTATTTAGGCATTTATCTCTGTCTCCCCCCACTGTATGCCCTGGTCAAGTTGTTTGTTATGCAAATGCAAGAAATAGTTAATTTTATGTGAAATTAGTGAGCTAATCTGGCTCATTGGGAGGCTGAACAGTACCAGGCCCTGGGTAAAGCCCTGGAAAGCAGTGCCCAGGTGCATGGTGTCAGCTAGCTGATAAAGCAGCTCAGCCATTTCATGCAGCTTCAGACTGTGCACACAATTCAGCTCAGGTGACAGGCATTAACTTTTTAAGCTGTTTTAACTTAATTACTTTGATCTGTGTGACTATACTAAGGCCAAAATCATAATTCCCAAGAGATCTTTTGGTATACTGAAACCTATCTCTTTTATGAGAAGCGTCACTGAAATTTTTAAAGGCCCAGCTGGGTTATTATATTACTTTTATTGCATTAAAATAAACCAGAAACAGATTAATGCTTATCATTTGTCAAAATCCAGTAATGCAAGAGCAGATGGGGCTGCAGTTCAGCAAAGGCAGCAGCAAAGACCGTGCTGGGGCATGCTGTGGGTGCTGCCATGGGCGCTGCAGCTGGCTCGCCAATTCAGGCTCCAACAGAATGTGCAGACTCTGGGATGTGAGCAGAGGAGGGGTGGTGATTCTGAAGATGCCCTTGCAGCAGGGGAAATCTTCCTTGTGTCTCAGATTGGAAAAAGATTTGGTAATCAGCCAGTAAGCATCTCTGTTGGGTTTCTCACTGGCATTTTTCAGGGAACAATTCAGCTGTGCTTGCTGCAGAGGTGGTGTTGGGGACAGGAGCACCCCAGCTGTGTGCTGTACTCCGTGCTTTGGTGCAGACCCAGGGGAAGAGGGGGCTGCAGCTATCCCACTGCTGGGAAAATGCTGAGGTTTGTGTGTCTGCCCTGTATGGCAAACTTCATTAATTCCAGAAGTCTGCCCTCAGGATTGCCCAGAAATAGCCCAAACCCTTTCTGTTCCAATCCTTTTACCATTTGGGGAGCGAGGTAATTTTTCCCAGCCCCATTTAGTTTCTTTAATTACAAAGCCAGCTTCATCCCTGTGGTTTTTCTGTGTATGTTACCCTTTTGCCTGGAATAACTGTCCAAGCGTGTGTTTGCATTTGAATATCTAGGCAAAGGCAGATCCTAGTGCTGGCAAATGGAAATTTGTGACGGAGAACTGTTAAATTTTAAAAGAAAGTCATTAACTCCCAAGCCAAGCAGCTGAATATGCAGTTTGCTAGAGACTCTAACAAAAATGCAGGTTAAGGTCAGTCCCCAGCGGTTTGAATGTGAAGAGACAAGTTAGAAAGGGCCGATACCTTGCTGTTGGGAGCTGGTAGAGAGAGGGACCTTTGCACATACCACAGCCACCATCTCGTCCTGGCATTTAATTTAATTTGTAACTTTCTAGTACTGGAGCTCTGCTTCCCCGGGACATTTGTATACTGGTTTCCCCTCCACCCCCCTCCTTTACACTGGTGCCAAGGTCAAAGGCTCGTGGCAGCTAAATCACAACTTGAGTGCAGGACGCTGGTGCTTGGACATTGCTGGAGAGAGTGACCATCCCACGTGGGAGTCATGGAGCTGCTGGGAGAGCCAGGGCTTATGTGTGAGTGCTCAGATGATTTCTTTGTTTTTTTTGCTTGGTTTGAAGTGCTGCTCTGTCTCCTGGGTGAAGGACGGGTTATGACTGTGCAGGTGCCTGTTTTGTCACCACTGAAGCAGATCTGGTGCTTGGAGGAGATGAGGGACTGTATCTCCCACATGTCCTTTATGATGGGGTATTGGAGATGCCCAGCTCCTTGCAGGATTATGTTTGATCTCAGGGCTTTCTGCTAGTGCTTTGTGCTGCAGGATGGAGCCAACTTGAATCTGCTGGGTGTGAGAGTTAAGAGTGATTTTTGCAGACAGTGAGTCTCAAGCCCTTTGGGAGGAGGGTGTGGGGGACTGCCATGGCCTTGGAGTCCCACAGAGGCTTTTCTTTACAGTTACTTTTTTTTTTTTTTCCATTTTGGAAAACACTATTTCATGGGATTCTTTTACCAAAATCTGTGATACTGCCTGCCTTAGAAAGAGAATGCATTGTTACTGTCCTGTTTGTCTTTCCTTTTGCCTCTTAAAAGCATTTGCAATAAAGACAAGGAGAGGGGAGGCTTTGCATGAGCCTGGGTAGCTCCTAGGAGACAGGGTGGCATGTAAAACACCTCTCATGACTTGCTGCATTGCTGGGGAGAGCTGCAGGCTTGGCAGTGCCAGGGAGAAACAACACAAGCCATAGTCTCAATGCTGTCCTGGGGATGTGTGGTGAAGGAGATAAGGACACGGCAAGGCTGGGCTGGCACACGCTCTGCTTGCATTGACAGAGGCTCAGGATACCTGGGACTGCAGAGCAGATTGTTCACTTGTTCCCTCAGTAGGATTGCGTGGTGTTGGGTGTCCTGTGCGTTGAGATGTGCTGTGCTGGTCAGTGGTAGCTGGGGATGCAGTGCACTGAAACATATGATCCCAGACTGTATTTTTTTCCAGAGGCAAGTAAATTTGCTAGGATAAAGCTTTAATTTTGGTGGGTGGCAGATGGAGATTGCAAATGGATTGTCAGCAAATGCATTCAGCTGAACAAATGAGAGGAGGAGTATTTGATAAGCCTGAAGGAGGAATGTTTTGAAGTGCCTTAGAAATTACCCTGTATCCCTGAGCAGTGTCTATCCCACCTGTAGTGCTCATTCCTGATTGTTCAGGACAGTGCTTTGACACCATTTACCTGTGTCTATGGTGCTCAGGCATCAACAGGGCTTTTGGGGGATGTGATGAGGGACGGATGGATGTTGGGGACAGTGGCAGGGTCCTTCTTCAGTCTTCCTGTTCAGGAAGTGACAGCAACACTGACTGTGACCCCAGGAAGTCCGGGGCCTCTCTTCTGGGGACCTCCATCTGCAATCTTGCTGTTGGACACAACCATAAGAGGGAGGTTTTGAGCCTCTCTGAAGTTTCTTTGCAGACCCCAGGGCTGGGATGATTAGGGGTCCCCAGACCCTCCTGTGGGGAGGAAGGGAGAGCGCTTGTAATATTCTGCAATGTAAATACATGTGGCTCTGTTCCTTTCCCGGGTTCATTGCCAGTGCTGCCTGTGAGGACAGGGGATGAAGGTGAGGATGGGATGAAGGGGTTCATCTTCTCCCCAGCTCTGTCCAGGGCTCTCTTCCATGTCAGTGGATGTGACAGAGGATGTGACTACTTCCAGTTTCAGCTTGTTACAATTTGGATGAGCTCTGATGTTGGTGAACTCTCCTTGAGCTGAAGGCTTCACTCCTGGGGAAAGCCAGACTTGTTCTGCTGACTGTACCCGTGTCTACAAGGAGAGCACAGAGCAGGCCATGGGGAAGTGTTTCTAAATGCCACTGTGCAAATATCTCCTTGGGCAGCTGGGACAGGGAACTGCAGGATGTTGTGGCATAGACTGCGTGCTCGAGCAGGTCATCTGTTTGCTGGGGAGCCTGCCTGTGATGCAGGGATGTATTTCTACCTGCTGGCAAAGGCCCCATTTCCTCTCTGGGGCTCTGTGTTCCCCTCCCTTGGGTTTCTGAGTTTTGTCCACTGCATTAATCCCTACCTCCCTACCTGGTTGTCTGTTTTAAATATAAAAAAACCCTAAAAAACAATGCTGAGCAGAGGCTTTAGGATGCATGGCATGTAAAGGGCTGTGGCCAAGGCTGCAGCTAAGATGCATGACAGGGGTGACTGCCTCTGAACGTGGGTCTGTGTTCTGCTGTGACACTAGATCTAGTGAATCACCATCACTTCTCTCCTTTCTGTACACAGACAGGGCTGAGCAGTGGGGTGGTGGTGTGGGACAGATGTGTCACACTGCCAGCATGTGTCACATCTATGTAGGGCTGGCCACGGGAAGCTCAGTGCAGGAGGCCTGGCAGCGTGGTATTCTGGGGAAGGTTGGGACAAGGTGGAGACATTCCCTTGTGGGAGATAAAACCAAGGGTACTGCAGAGCCTGTGATGTCCCCTGTGTCCCATCTCCCTGTCCTGCCATGTCCTGTTCTCATCTCTTCTTCTCTCTGGCAGGGACAGGGCAGAGTTCTTGGTTGCTGGAGCATCTGCCAGACCTGCAGAAGGGGCGATGCAGGGGTGTGCGATTCTCCCTGCAGAAGCGGAGGGCACCGTCGGGGAGCAGGAGGAAGATCAGCCATGCACGAGTGAAAGGGAAGGGTAAGTGATGGGTATGCAAGAGGGGCTGTGGGCCAGCCATGGGTTCAGCACTGGCCAGGAGTGTGTGGAGGTCTGACCATGAGGAGGAGTGGTGGGGGGGTGTGTCCAGCACAATGGACTCTACAGGAGATCTTATCCTTTTCTGTCCCAGAGAGGTCAATGTATTTAGTATTACTTGAGCTGGATGTGGGCTGGGGAATAGAGGTGCCTGCACAGCACTGACAGTGGCCATCCTGGCAGCATGTCTGCGCTGAGCCTGTGCTGGGCTGCACCCTCGTCTCTCCTGACCTTCACTTGTCAGGGCTGAGCTCTCCCATTGCCCACCTCTGCCTAGACCCAGGACAGCAGGACCTGTGGATTGGCCACTATCACCCAGAAGGCCTGTATGGGGCTGATCCAGGCTCACTACAGCCCCCCCCGCCCCCGGTGATGTGGACCCTGTAGCCTCACAGCAGTGCCACAGGGAACCAAATTCATTAAGCGTGGTGTTTTCTGTGGCACGGGATGGTGTGGGAGCAGGTCTGCTTTGCTGGGGACTTTGCTGGAGGTCAGTCCCCCATGGGGTCCTGCACTGTGGGGAGCAGGGCTTCGTGGATCAGTGCGGGGAAGCAGAGAGTTCTGACGCCCAGTTCTGGGTGCCTCCCAGTAAGCTGTGGTGCAGTGTCTGGAGCTGGTGGGTGCATCGCCAGCTCCTGGGTGATGGAAGGGGCTGCTCTGGGGTCTTGCAGAGTGACCCCATGAGCGTGGGGGGCTGCATGCCTCTTTCCTTGTCCCTTGAGAGCCAGGCAGGTAACCTGTGCCCTGCCACCCCTCCTTTTCTTGGCTCACCCCCACAGACCAATTCTCCTGCACCCTTTCCTTGCCTGCAATAATTTCCCCAAAGTGCCATGAATGCTGCTGTCCTGTGTTGCTCCAGTGCAACAGTTCCCAAAAGCTGAGCATGTGCTTGCAGACCCAGTGGCACTAACAGTCGTGGGGGTTACTTACAGCCTGGCGCATTGTCGAGAGGAAACGTTGCAAGGTTTTTTTTCCCAGGAGCTCATTCCTGGTATGTCAGCAGGGTGGCTGTGGGACGGTGCTGGCACGGGACTCGGGTCCGCAGGGGAGGGCAGAGCGCTGCCCACGTCCTTGCATCCTTGCACGTGGCTGTGGCATTGGACTGGGGCCTGTTTGCTCAGGCAGGTGTGGTCCCAGTTCAAATCTGTGGGGCCAATGGGAGCCGTGCCGTTTAAACGTGTGGCGGTTGGACGCGTGTCCCATGGAAACCCAGCTGCACGGCTGCCTGTCACTCCCTGCTGAAACGGACGCTTGGCTTTCCCTGGGCTAGGCAGGGAGGGCTCCAATTACTGGCTAATTAGAGGTGTCCAGCCATGGAGCCCGGCAACGTCCGCAGAGTCTCACTCTGCACCCGCCAGGCTGACCCCCTGGGAGCTTCTTTCTGCCTCGCCACGTTTGGTAAGCATTGAGCATGCATCTCCAGGGAGCAGGGGCTGCCCACTGTGCTCGGGGTGTGTGGCCGTGGTTGTGACCCTAGCTGGTGTGGCATAGGGAGCCACAGCAGGTCATGGCCAAAGCCCAGCGCGGTAGGAATGGGCTGGAGAGCTGTTTCCTGAAGACATTAACGCTGAGCGGCAGCCTGCTGGCTTCTGCCTCACTGAGCTGGAATAACGCATGGATCCATTGAGAGGCAAACCAGGGAGTGCCCTGCAACCAAGCTGCAGCCACTGAGGCGTGCTGCAGCAGTCAGCCGGACACTGAATACCCAGGTTGTTTTGCCCCCTGGATGGGCACAAGCTGGGAGTGCTGTGCAGGGCTGGCGGGAGCTGTGGTTCCCGTTAGGGAAGAGCCCACATTTCCTTTTTTGCTCCTTGTGGGTCTTTCCGTGGCTGCCTCAGCTTTGCTGCATGGGCTTGAAGAAGTCCATGGGCAGTAGTGGCTTGGCTCTGTGGGCTAGGGCCAGCCCAGTGGTGGCTGGGCTACGAGCCCTGTATACCCCCCTGTGAGCAGGTGAATTTGACAGCATATGCCATGGCCATTGCTTGTGGTATGTGATGATGGTTTGTCAGCAGCCATCTTATGCAGAGGGAAGCTGGGTGCCTATTCTGGGTGCCATTTTTTAAGCAACAGTTTTCTTTCAAAGCTTCTGCTTGTTTTAGCAGACTGGGCAGGCAATCGTGCAATGTGCTGTTAAAGAGGCTGCAGGGAAGCAGAGAGGGTTTTATGAGTGGAGCAGGGCGTCCCTTCTCTGAGCAACCAAGGGATGTTACTTCTTCCCCCTTTTGTCTTGTAAGCATCAAACTGCTGAGGACAGCTGTGAAGCTGAAATCTTCTGTCTTTGTAGGGCTTATGCATGCCAAATAATGTGAGTTTTGTGGTGCCTCTTGGCTCTGTAGCCAAGTTTGGGCCAAGCATCGTCTCTGCAAGTTGAAGTTCCCTTCATGGGCTGATGGTTGCTGGTGAGATGTAGCATTGTGTGCCCTGAGGAGAGCAGTGGCAGGACAGGGCCAGCACTACCCTCTCCACATGGGTGGCCAAGGAGAGGGTCTTCAAAAAGGCTGGTGCCAGGGCGAGAGGTTGTAGATGGTGGTCTCTGGGTGCTCTGCCTTGTGCCCCACACAGGCAGTTGTCTTACACTGCTTTCCTCTAGTAAGAGTCCTACCTGATGTGTGCATTGATGGTTTTTGGCTGTCCCAGCCAGGAAAAAACCTACATTTTTCCTACAATAAAAAAGAAAAGCATTTAAGGAGCAGAAACCCAAATTTTCCATTTCTCAGAGATCATCAGTAAGGAACAGATTTTCCTGCCTGCTAGGTCAGCTCCTAAAGAACAACATTCATGTGTCCCCTCCCTTAGCCTGGCAAACTTCTCTTATGGGTGGGAATCTGGTTGATTACCATCTTGTGCTTGTTCATACCCGGGTTTTCCCCGTTCTCCTTGTGCCAGCTTTGTTCATCAGCTTGAATTGCCTCTCCTGGCCCTGTGGGGCCCAGATGGATGGGGCCTGGGCACCCTCTCCACTGCAGCCCTGCAAGCCGGCTGAGCCCTGCTCTCTGTGATGGGATATGCATCCAAGAGTTGCATGTGGGTCCTGATGTGAGATGAGCTGTCTGCTCTTTTTTCTCTCTCTGGTCTTTCTCTGCACACATTTTCATTTATATTAACCTCTATTGAACACAGGTGATCTGTGTCAGGGCCTCTCTGCTGAAGCTGTTTCGCTTAGTTCATATTAGGGATGTATCAAAAGATATAAACCCAGAGGATAATGTTTCTCTGACCCTCTTCTCTTGGAGCAAGGTGGAAATGCAGCCCAAGAACTTGCCTGAATAGGGGTTGTGTTTCTGCCCACCCAGGTCTAGAGGACAGTTACTGCTCCATGCATCTAAGAAAATGGAACTGCTGCCACTAAGCCAGTCTGCCCAAGTGCAGGTGATGGTACAGCAAATCCTTTCCATCACCTAAGGCTGGATCAGCTCTTTCCAACCACACCTTCCCTCTCTGATCCCAGCCCCATACAAGCACTGGAATTGCTACAAACCCTGGCATGAGCAGCCTTGGACCCCTTTGGGTCAGACAGGCTGGCTGGTGCGTGTTGGGGTGTGCAGTTTGTCCCTTCATGTACTTCGGAGATGCTTGAGAACAGATGCGTTAAGAGGGAAATATTAATCTGTTCTTCATGGGGAGGAGAGAACCTTTCCCACCGATACTCCCAAATCCTTTCTACTAGGGACCAATTTGTGGTACTTTGAAAAAGGCAAAACTGCCCATTTTCTTCTTGCTCTCCTCTCTTTGGTGCGGGTGTAGCCTGTGACACAGGGGCCATGGGCACTGTCCCTGCACCAGAAGCAGCAGTAATGCACATGATGCATGAGGCCACAGCCCCTTGTGACCTGGTCCCTCGTTGTGGAGAAGTCTTGGCCCCATGTGCTACCCCAGGAGCTGAGTCCTGTCCCCAGGTCTGTGCTGGGCATAGAGCTTCCTCCCCCCACCCTGAATTACCCAGCACAAAAGCTTCCTTTCTCCTCCCCAGGGCCCATTCATTACTGAGCTGACTCCTCGTCATGCTTCGTTAGATGGGGGCATTTTGCTTTCCCATTGTGACATGCTAATAGTGGAACAGTGAGAAGGTTCCCACAGTGTCAGAGATCTGGAGATAGCAGAAGGGTTAAAATCTTGGTCCAGAAGGCTGGGGTGGCATGGTGAAACTGGGGGACAATATTCTCTCTGTTGTAAATCAGTATTAGCTTCAATGGAGCTGTCCTGATTTATCCCACCTGGCTCTTATCCTTATTTTCCACCTTGACTTCACTTGCACATGTATAAATGCATATGAAGTGGTACATTTCCACATGTGCACATACGTGCTTTCAGACATGCAGATACACACATGGACATGCATGTGAGCTGGAGAGAGATCTGAAAATTGCCTGTTTTTTTGAGTGGAAAATGACTTCTTTGATTTGTTTCATGTCAAACAATCCCATAAATCCCAAACCCCCATTCCAGCAAGCTTAAGCCCTTGGCTGTGTATTTTGCAAAATGAAATGTTGGCTTTTAATTTGAAAGATGTTTAGATGTCTATAAATGATATTTACAAGTTTGTTATGTTTTCTAAGCTGGAAAACAAGTGAAAATAGGATATTTTGCTTTGGGCTAAATGAAACTCGCTAATGATGCTTTCTTTCAATCTTTTGATTCTCCAGGAGCATCAGGAAATGTTTATTTGGGTTGGTCCAGAACAATTACACAAATTTCACCCTTAAAATCTGCACGTTCTATGCACGCTGGTAAGCAGCAGCTCCCAGGGAACCCTCTTGGGAGGGTGTTGAGAGGGGCTGAGCGGGGCCTGCAAGCTGGGGGCTGGCAGCCTGCCCTGCACCCTGGCAGTGTTTCATTCAGACCCTGACAAATGCTGTTGACTGAGTCTTTGTGCCAGTCTGAGTATTGTAGGGAGATTTTAGGGCTGTTGTGGGGTTGCTAGTGCACAGGAAAGCGAATGTGTAACTCTAAGTGGGCTGGTAGAGCAGAGCTGCTGCTCTGGGACCTGTGCCCTTGCTCAGCAGGGGTTTATGCATGTGGGTCTCCCAGTTGCTGACCTCCTGCGCAGGGTCTGTGACTGCTTGGCTTTTCAATGCTGGGAATCAGTTGCTGGCAGATGGGTCCAGGCAGTGCTGAAAACCACAAATTGCAGCTCCATATAAGAGGTGGGAGCTCAGGGATCTGGCACAGGCATTTTGAGAGGCCATGGGAACTGCAGGTTGAATTTGGAGCTGTGTAAGAGCTGGATTTTATTCTCCTTATTCTTTTATTCTGAGGCTTTGCTTCAGAGTGGGTTGTGAACAGCATGTGTATTCTTCTGCAGTTGTGGACAGTGTCTGCAGGTGCTGTCTTTGCCTGTCGCCAGCTGAAGGCACGTTTGGGATGCTCCTTCCTTTCCTTCCTTTGTTCGTTCTTTAGAAATAATTCTCCCACCTTGTCTTTGTGCCTTTGCAGCAGGGTTTCTGGATTCAGAGGCCTGCCTGAGCACCCTTGGCCTTTGGACCTGGGTTTCAGCTGACCCTGTCCCAAGTAGACAAGCACAGGGGTTGGATCTTCCTGTGCAGTCCACACTGAGAGAAATTCCCCAGAAAGGTGCTTGGGCTGAGTTACCCTGGTCTGTTCCCTGTGGAACCCTTCTCCGACACTTCCCTGGCTCCATTCCTCCCACCTCCTATCTCTGCTATGAGTCCTCCCTTCCTCTCTCACTATAGGTAGCTTAAAAGGCACTGGTGGGTAGAAATGTTGCTTGCTGGCCTGCTGTCTTGTACAGGCGGGCACTGCGGCACCCATGAGGGACTGCTGAGTCCCATGGTGAGCTCTTGCTGCTGTGCTGTGCCAGTCTGCATGAGGAGAAGCTTCCTCCCTAAGGGCTGCCTGTGGAGTGGGTTAGGTCCTTCCTGAGTCCTCCTTTCATAAGTCAGATCAGTCTTCTGCTCCAAGAAAGATCTTGTCATTTGCTGCAGGTACCAGATCTTGGCACTTTGAGCTCTCTTTCTCTTCTATGTCATTTTTCTGCCCTCTTGAGGGGCAGAAGTGGACATCCCTGTGCTCTTACTAAGATCTGCTCTTCTGGCCTGTTAGCAACTGTTGGAATCATCCTGCCTTTGATCTCTTGATCATGCTCCTTGCTCTGCTCACAATGATGATGGGCAGCAGATCCCCTACAAAGCTCAGCAGGCCTGGCACTGGGGAGCTGGGCAACCCAGGCAGGCAGGTCCTGACTTGGTGGGTGGCTGTGGGTAAGCCAGTGCATTGGGAGCAAGAGGGATCTCCACCCAGACCTGCTCCGAAGTCATGTTTCTTCCATGCAGCTCTGCAAGGCTCTCCTCTGCCACCACCACCTCTTCAATCAAAAGCTCTCGGTGCTGTTGTGCAGGGAGCCAGGCACTTCCCCAGAGGTGCTGCCTCCCTGGGAGCCAGGGGTCCTGCTTGGTCCCAGCCCTCCCTGGGCTCTGCAGCGGAGCAATTGCAGGATGGTGGAGCATTGCTCTTCTCTGCGGGTTGGCTGCTCCTAGCCTCGTTGGCCACCTGACAGTTATTCAGTGTCAAAACACATGACTGAAACCATTCTTCTTTAATCCTAGATTAAAGCAAGTATTGACTCCCGGTTTTAAGAGATTACCTGTCTGCTCGCCAGTTTGTACTGTCTGGGTTCCCCAGGAAATGCAGGAGGCTGCAACGTGGGAGCTCTTGCCGTGCTTTGGTTCCTGGGGCTAGGTTTGTGCTGCAAGCAGTGCTGCATTAGTCCTTGCACTGCGGCTTCTCTGCTTGACAGTGCCAGTGATAATGAACTGTTGCTGGACGTGACAGTCAGCAAAGGGATTGTTAAGGCTTTCCATTTCCCCAAAACCACTAAGGCAAACGGTAGGGCAGGCAGGGTGGAGGTGTTTTTGAACTGCAGTCCCAAAGCAGCAGCTGGATGAAACCAGGTTAGTGCCATGGCCCAGGCTCCCCCAGCGGAGCCAGCCTTGGCTCACCCTGCACCGGTGGGTTTCTGCCACCAAAGGCATCAGTTGTCCTTGGCCTTCATCCAAATTGTCTGCAGCTTGGCCCGCTGTCGCCCCCTTCCCCACACAGAAGCTCAGGAGAGAAGCAAAGGGGAAATTGAATCTGGGCTGGGGGGGGATTTGAATATGATGCATCCCTCTGTTAAACAAGGGCTAATTCATCCCACAGCGACTTTTTTATCTTGGTGCTCCCGTTTCCCCCCTGCCATGAGCTTGTGCCTCCTGCCATCAGTTTACTGTGTGCTGAGAAAACAGTATTCAGGTTCTCCCAGAATGTTTTTACATCTGGAGCTGTAAAACTTTTTTGGTAGAAGATGTTTCCTCCTACCTCTTTCCTCTTGGCTCCCCAGGTGATACCCCTGTGCCTGGGGATGGGGAAACAGGACAGGCTGGACCTGTGCAAGCCTCAGAGCCTCAGGGTCCCTGCGCTGCTGAGTGCCGGGGCAGTGGGTGAGCCCTGCCTCCTTCACCATCTCTCCTCTCCTTTCCTCTAGGCCAGCTGAAGTTGTCCATCGAGGTGCGGGGCCGGATCCTGGTGCTGCACAGTGAGTACTCCCTGGGGCGTGTGGCAGGGTGGCCCCAGAGTCCTGGTGGGCTAGTGATGGGGGCAGCATTTCCGTGCCCTTTCTTCAAGCTCTTTGGAGCTTCAAGGTGGCTGTTGGGAACAACTGTGGTAGAGTGGCACGACTGGGAGTGCTTTGATTTAGAGGCCAAACTGAAATTTCTGGAGACCTTTGTTTCCAGGTGACCATGGTGTGTTCATTAGAAAGGCCAATGGGAGTGTCAAAACTACCTCTTTTCTTCAGGAAAAACCTGTCTGGAGACACCTGGGGGGGCCCCTTAGGATTGTTCCTGAAGTGAAGGATGTGTGTGTCCTAGTCTGGCATGTTTCTACCAGGGGTTCCTTAGGTCTTCATGATCAATGTGGTTAAAGGATCAAGGAAAAAGTAAAGAGCTTGAAATGGTCACAGTAAAAATTCCCTCACTCTGAACAGAGCAGGCTCGCTGCTGCACTGGATTTGGGCTGTGTAGGATGAAAGGGCAAAGCAGGGCCCTGGGGGTGGCCATGCTTCAAGGGGGAGGGCACCCCCCTCCCAGGGACCTTCATAGCAGAACAGAAGGGGATGGAAAAGGCTTTCTCTTGAGTAACATCCCACCTTACAGCGCAGCCTCATCCCTGCCTGGGTGTAATGAAATGGGGGCAGAGGATGGCCTGAACCTAGTGAGGCTGTAGGGACTGGCCAAGCCATGTGCAGCCCCTGTTCTCTGCTCAGCAGCTGCAAGAGCTTGCTGCCCTTTTCTGGCTGTGCAAGGCAAGCTTTGTAAAGAAACAACAGCAGGAAAATGTGGTTTTGTTTGGTCTTTTTTTTTTTCTCCCTCCAAACTGTGTGTGGTTCTGAGGGTAAGGCACAGACTTTACTCCAAATCCCTCCATCTGGAGCAGCCCCAGCGTGAGCGGGGTGCAAGTCACTGTTTCTTTCTGATGCCATCTTCAAAAGAGGGTCTGGAAAGAGGAAAATGGTCCAGCAAAGAGGCAAAGGTGGCTCAAGGTCTGGAACCCTCATCCCACTGGATATGCTGGATGCTCAGGGTACTTGGTGCGGGCAGGGGAAGTCTAGGAGATATGGGGTGATCTGTCTTTAACTTTTTCGTTCTCCTTCCCAACGTCTTTAAACTCAAAGCAGGTCTGGCTGCAGGAGGAGCTCTTGGTGCCACCTGTCCTGGCGGAACCTTACAAACAGCTTCATGAAGCACCACTGGGTCTTGCATAACCCCATTCCCCTTGTGCACTGAGGTTTCTGTCAGGCTGACCATGTTTATTGGGAGCACACTGACAAAGGCAAAACCACTGCTGCTTTGCCTGGGGCTTGTTAAGAGGGAGCTTAGCCTTGTTCCAACAGCCTGTCCTGGGTTATCCAGGCTCTGCTGCCCATCTCTTGCCTCCAGCCACATGGCTGGGAAACACAGGGTTCTGCAGGGTTCCCAACTTCTGGCAGAGATGCAATGCTGAGTGCCTGCTGGCGGGGCTGCCATCAGGATGCGGCCATTGATATTTAACTTGATGATACATTTGGCTCCAGGGCTGGGAGTCCAGAGCTCCCAGTGAAGTCAGGCAAATGAAATGCAATTTGCCATCCGGATGCTCAACTGCATCTGCCGTCAACCTCACCCACAGATACTTGTATTTATAGCATGGGTGTATTAAAGAAAAAATACAATAAACCCCTTCACTTGTTTATGGATGCCCAGTGAGAACAGGCTGTGTGCGGGATCCTTTTGGGCTAGGAGATGAGTTTGGCCTCACGAGGAGGGAGGACCCCGTAGAGTAGAGCATTGTGGTGTAAGGAGACGCTTTTCCTGCTGCTTTGGGGCATGACTGTTTCATTTCCTTTCCAGTCATGGAAGCAAAAGGTTTGATGGGAAAGGAGTACCAGACATGCGACTCCTATGTGAAGGTAGGTTCTCCTGGGGCTTTGCTTGGAGAGCTTTGTGCTTTCTGGGGATTTTGTGGTTGGCTCCTCCAAGCCTGCTCTGGGCCGCCTGTCCTTTCTCTTTTCTCCTCTGTCCTGCCCTGGCTGAGCACCACAGCATGTAAGGAGGTGGCTGGTCTCTTGCCCAGTGCTGGTGAGCTCGCAGGTTTTGTTGGTGCAGTGTCTGCATGAAGTCCGAAAAGCAGAGGACAGGACCCTGCTGAGGAATGTGTCAACCATTCATTGCGAGAGCATCCCACTGGGTGCCCAAGGACTGGTGGGGAGAAATGTTTGGCCAGCACAGTGTGGCTCTGGGCTCTCCTGGAGGTCACCTTGGCAGGCTGCTCCCACTGTGGTGTGTACAGAGCAGGAAGCATCTCCCCTGTGAGGGGGCTGCAAGTTGGAGACCAGCCAGCAACATTTGTGTATATCAGTCTATTTTTTTTCTCTTTTTCTTCCCTCCCCTGCCTCAAGGAGTTTTGTAATGCAATTACTTGACATGCCTGGGGTAAAGTGATCTAAACCCCCTGTTAGCACAGGCTCAGCTGGATCTTTGAGGCTTAGCCATCCATAAAAGTGGCTGTGCCAGTCTCCCGCTGCTGCAATGGCAGAGCTGGCAGCTGTGTGCCGGTGCTTGCTTTGAGAGTGCTAACACGGCTTGTTTTCCTCTGTAAAGATATCGATTGTGCCAGATGCTGACTGGAAATGCAGGCAAAAGTCGAAGACTGTGCCAGACAGCAAAAATCCTGTCTTCCATGAGCAATTTCTCTTGTGAGTATGACAGGGCAGAGGTAGCTCTGGCCCATCCATCAGCACTGTCTTCACACTGAGCATTGGGGGAGCCACGTGGCTGCTGTCCCAGGGCACCCTCTTGAAGCCAAGACCCTGCGTTTGCTTTTGCATTATGATCTGTAGTAAACTTGCATTATGCATGAGCAGGTTTGCTGCAGAGATGAGGAGTGACAGACATTATTCTGCTGTTTTTTATAGCTGAAATGCCTTGAACTTTTGGGCAGAGCTTTGCAGAGGCTCACAAAGCTGTCAGCACACAGCATGGCAGCGGCACTCCTGCATGGTTGGACTTCTTTGCTGGGCAGGAGTTGGGCAAACACAGCATTTCCTAGACCTTGCACCTGCAATAGTATGGGCATCAGTATGAATGAGGAAGGTAAAAGGATTTCGTATAGCTACAGCATGTCCTTGCATGGGAAAAGAGCTGTATGGCTCTTAGTGTTTTGGTGGAGCTTGTCATTGCTAGCTAACTGGTCTGTGCCAGACCTCTGTCCCCATGCAATGTTTTATTTGGTACAGGGTGTTTTTTTCAGAGCATGAACTGTGGCTTGTTTCTTGCCTTTACCCTTTGATGTTGGATATGTGTCTTTCTGCAAGATTATTTTTCCCCTTAAACCACCTGAGTCGTGCCCCCAGCACCTGCCCAGGACAGGTCACATCCCTTTGCAGTTGTCTGTCAGGAACAGGTGAATTCGTGCAACAGTGGCTTGTTTGAGGAGGTTGCCATTTGGGGTGATGCTGCATTGCTCCGTACAGAGAACGGAGAAGACCTGGCTCTGGGGAGAGTGAGAGGTCTCCAACTGTGAGGGCAGCCCTTGCCAAGTGCTCCTGGGGAATATCACTGCTCATGGGCTGTACCCTCTGCTTCTTACAGCCCAGTGCAAGAGGAAGATGAACAGAAACGTCTCCTGGTCACCATCTGGAACAGAGAGAGAAATTCCAGGTAAGGGGCTGCTAGCCTGCCATACAATCTCTTTCAAATGGGGCTGGCACAGCAGTGAACCTGCCATCTGCTCTGGCCACCAGATATGAGTGGCTAGGGTCATTCTCACGGGCAGTCTGTGCTGGTGAGCACCATGCTGTGTGCGGGCTGGCAGAGAGGAAATCCTGCCCTTGCTGCTCTGTTGGCATTGCTGCTGCTTGGTAGCCATCAGCTGGACCAGTGTTTAAAACTCCTGCAGCCATTTGTGCCTGCAATGCTGGCTAAAGCCAAGTAGGGCTGGAGCCTGGCTCTGGGCTGGGGACCTTCCCTACCCGTGGGGGCAATGCAGTGAGGAGGAAAGCCCAGCAGCAAGGGGTCTGGCACCTCACAGGCTATGCTGCCTGCTCAGACAAGTGGCATCTGCCTGCTTGGCCGAGCTTCTGCCAACATTAGGTAGGCTGGAGGTGGCCAGGATGCTTCAGTCCAGCTCCTCCTTGCCCGTGCTGCAGCTGAGCCGAGTGGTTACACCGTGCTTGCTCAAAGCATGGAGAGGGAGGCAGACCTGGGCACTGCCTAGCTCCCAGCGTGGGCAAGGATGTTTGTGGGCTCCCTGCAAAGGGGTGCCTGTGGGGAGCTGATGCCTGGGGAGTTTTCAACAAGTGTGTGCTGATGGTCTTTGGCTCTCCTGCAGGCAGAGCAAACTGATTGGCTGCATGAGCTTTGGTGTGAAGTCCCTCCTGACCCTGGAAAAGGTAACTGCATGCCATCGTGCAGCACGTGGGACTGGGGTCTGACTCATGCGCCCTCAGGATGGGATGTAGTGTGCCCTTGGGGTGGGAGCAGGCTTCTCCCACAGTGGGACAAAGATGCTCTGAAGATGCCCAGGGAGTTCCCTGGTCCCATTCCCAGTATGGGACTGATGGTGGTGTGATTGCTGGAGGCAGAGGTGGGGAGGCTGTTAGAGGAGGGATCCTATGATAGGGGGCTGCCACTCGCTTCTGCAGGGACACAGAGAGTAGCAGCAATTGGGGGTGCAGAGACTGGGCCGTAGTGATTGCAGCAGGCTGCCCGGGGAACAGGAGATGGGGCCAGCCTCGCTCAGCCTGGCACGTGTCACATCCTTCCACGGCTGCTGGGTGGTGGCTGAGTGGGTGCGATGGTGGGGACATGCTCCTCCTCCGAGGAGTCTGCCCAATTCCCTGTGCTCAGGAGCCAGGGCTTCACCAGCTGAGGTGGTGATGGGCAGAGGGCAAATGCAGAGGTCTCGGGCTGTTCCTGGAGGCAGCGATGCTGCCAGCCTGTCTGTGCCAGAGTCCACGTCCCCACTGCTGCAGATTTGGTCACAGTACTGCTGCCCCAGCCTGGCTGCTGCTTGGTAATACAGCTTTCACATCAGCTGGGTTTGCCTTCCTAAAGGAACCTGCAAAGCTACTGCTGCAAATGACTCCCGCTGACCCATTAAAACTCAGAAATGTTTCATCCTAGCTGCTAGTGGTTAGGGGTTTCATCTCTGAGCATTCCCACTGTACATCAGAGTATCTCAGCTAGCTGGAAGGGTTTTGTAAAAGTCTTAATACACCACCAGAGGTGTGGAAATCTACTCCCTAGCAAGAGGTTAAAAAGGAACTATTTGTGGCAGTGACCTGAGAAGAGGGCAAGAGGCAGCTTGAGCAAGGCCTCCTCTGGAATTTGGACAAGTGAGATGCAGCTTTTTTATAACAGTGAAGATAATCAGGCACAGCAGCTCTAAATTGCAGCCCTCTCCAGGGGGGACCTCTGCTCTGGTCATATTTGGCCTCCCCAGCAATGTTCCTTCCTTCTCAGATTTTGGCAGAGAGTTTCACAAAGTGTCATTGCATGTAGAGAGGACAGAGTGTTTGTGTGTTTGGCACCCACACACAGCATCCTACTCTCACAGGGATGGGAGGAAGATGCTGGGAGTGTGTGGTCTTCCTGGGACCTCAGCAGGGTCTGAGATGAGCTGGCCTTGTCTCTTGGGTGCTGTGTCATGCTGGATATTCTCCCCTTTCCTCAGTTTCTTCATTGCAGATATAAACCACTTATTTTAAAATGGGCCCCTTCATCTGGCCTCCAGGAGCCATGGCTCCTGCAGCCCCATCTGACTCCCCAACTTGGTCCCCAGGATGGTTGGTCCCTCTGGCTTCTGCCCAGCTGCCCAGGGAGCAATGGGAGACAGCGGCAGCTCCCTGGAAGAGAGGCGAGGGATATCCAAGGTCAGCTCTGTCCTCTTGGCTGCCCTGGCCACATGGGTATGTGACAGGGGCAAAGGCAGCCCTGCTGCAGAGCACCCAGCACTGTTGAAAGCTGGTTTGGGCACCCTCCTCTGGTGATATGGCCAGAGCTGTATGCTCCCTGTGAGACTGCCAGCAGCTCCAAACATGATATGGACAGTTTTACTGGTGACTGGCTGTTTTCCTGCACTTTGTCTCCCTCTAAAAACCTGGAAGCTTGTTATTTCAGTGATGCTTGGTCCCTCCTTGCAGAGGGGATAGAGTTTTAGCTGTTGCTGTGTCCTAAGAGAAGGACTTGGCTGTGGCTCTGGGTGCAAGCAAGTCTGGGCAGCCTCTGCGTAATGCCCTGGGGTAGCTCCTGCAACAGGACCCCTCTGGGGCTGCAGGCAACCAGACCGAGTTAAATGGGGGTGAGTATCTGTCCCTGACAGTTTCTTTCCACCCACCCAGGAGGTCAGTGGCTGGTACTATCTCCTCGGGGAGGACCTGGGCAGGACCAAGCACCTGAAGGTGGCCACACGGCGGCTGAAGCAAAGCAGAGGTGTGTCTCCCCACTGGAATGTCTCAGGGAGTGTCGGCAAGGTTTGGAAGAGGGGTCAATCTCATGTCTGTCCCTGTGCCAGCATGGAGTAGGCCCCAGCACCATGGCACCTTACATCTCCATGAGCAGTCCTCAGCCCAGCAATGCTCAGTGGGCACCAGGATCCCAGAAGATCGGCATGGGGGAGATCCTGGCTGGTTCAGCAGGCTCTGCACAGGCACTGGGCTCTCCCCTTCAGCACTCACTCCTGCTTGCCCATGGCTGCCTGGGTCACTGTGGGGACCACAACATTGTGGCCACATTTGTCCCTTTTGCTTGGCCTTTCATCATGCTGATTCCTGCCTCTCAGGCTTTGGACTGAATCCCATGGCCAGACTCTGGCTCCTAGGGTCTGTGCAGGATGGGGGGGAGCATTTTCTTCTGCCTTGGTAATACTGTGCTGCCAGGGTGTGTGTTGGCTGGCACAGAGTGGGGTGACACAGCAGTGCCTATCCCAGATGTGCAACTGCCTCAAAGCTGCTGCCACGCAGGGCTGCCACAGCCTGGGGGAGATGTGCCCATGATGTGTGAAGAACTTATATGCAGTGTGTAGATGGAGTGTGGAAGGAAAGGGATTGTCAGGAGATGTGTGCTGTCAGGCTGATATGGCCTTTCTCTCTTTTTTTTTTTTTTTTTTTCCCCCTTCTTTTTTTTTCTTTTTTCTTTTTTTTCCCTTTTTCTTTTCTTCTTTTTTAGAGCTCATGCTGGGAAGTCAGAGTGCAGCAGAGGAAAGCCCAGATGCTGCGACCGTGAAGCAGCTGAAGGTAGGTATGACAGGGCTATGACCCACCAGGGGTGTGAAGATGTGGGGTCCGGAGCTGGCTGGCAGCAGAACCTGCATGGAGAGGTTTCAAATGAGCCAAGGGACAGAGTATTAGTGAGGGTGATGCGGAGGTGGGAGCTGTGTCAGTCTCCCTGTTGACGCTGTGGCTTTTATGGGCAATTAATTATCCCAACTGAGCAGCAGTTGGTGGAGGTGGGTGTTGTGGGTAGTAACCCCACACTCGCTCCCCATTGTGCTGTACAGGGACCTCCTGTTTTTCTAGTATATTGCTACAGAGACAAAGCACCAGCCATTGACCGGGAGCGACGGGGACGGGGTTGGCCAGCTGCCTGCCACACAGCATCAGGCCCTGCCTGGCTCCGTGTCTCTGTGGACAAGTGCATCTGCTCTCCTCCTCCTTTCAGGGTCTTTTGCTCTGGGAAGGGAAAGGCCCATGGTGGAGCCTCGGTGATTTATAGGAAAGGCAAGGATGGGAAATGGGAACACAAACACATGGCTTGCATCGGAAATAGAGCTTAGCCGGCCCCGTGATTTATCTGTGCCGAATTCCGCTTAACTGCTTCCCTCAGCTGCATTTTCAGTTATTTGTTTTAAAGCGCAGGACTAAGCAAGACAAACAAAGCCAGCGCCCTTCTCCTCCCTTCCTCTCCAGCAGTCACCACTGACTTGAAAGATGGTGGCTGGGAAGGAAGACCAATCCTCCTTCCAGCTCCAGCCTGGCATTGTGGCAGGCTGGGTCGATGTGCCTGAAGCAGCCCCAGGCCGTGCCTCCAATGGCTCCACCAAACTGCTGGGTCCCCTGGGAGCACTGGGGCTCCTCGTGCTCCCCCCCAGCCTCCTCTGGCCCCACTGCCGCAGCTGCCATACAAGGGAGCCTGGGGTTTGGATTCCCTTGAGCCTTTCCTCTCTTTTCCATCCCCATGTGGGAGTGTGGAAAGTGCTTTCTTCTCCGTTGCAAAGGGTTCTTCTCCAAGGGGTTGTGCTGCAGCTCTGGCTGTCGGGGCCATGTGGTGTGGACTCACTCAGTCCTGCTTTGTGCCCTGCTGCTGGCTGTGTTAAGAGTTTCTTTTTGTCCTTAATTCCAAAATTACACCATGGATGCAATTCAATTGACCTCTCTGCTTCCTCTTCTGTGACTGTGAGCATAAAGCATCGCGACATGCGTATCCTCTAGGTCTGTGCTTTCAAAAACAAACTCTGCTTTTTCTTTTTTTTTTTTTTTTAAAAAAAATCTCTCTTATCCTTTACAAGTGTAATGAGTGCAAGCTGTCTTTTCAATGAAGTGAAGCTCGCACAGCCGGTGCCTGTGAAATGCTGCTTAAACATCCTCAAAGTGTTTGTGAGAACATTGCAATAACAAAGTGCTCCGTGCGGCTGAAGAATGCCGCGGGAACAAAAGCCACATCAACAGAGCAGGGACTAGGGAATACTAAATAGTTGACAGGAATTTTAATATAAAACTCTCTCTCTTCCTTGTCAGTTAGGGTTTTCAGGAAGCCCTCTGGCTTATCGTAAAGCGGCATACAGCACAGACAGGGGCTGGGGAGGTGAAAGGTGGCTTCCTGCCATTCTTCTCTGGAGCTGGGTTCCCATGGGCGGTCATGCCAGTTTGACTGTGGTTTGTTCCACACTCGTGTGATACAAGGAGATCGGGATTACGGCTGCTTCAGGGGACTGGATTTTCATGGGCTAACAGCAAGTTTAGGGTTTCCAGCCATGAACCGCTTCAATGGACTCTGCAAGGTGTGCTCGGAGCGGAGATACAGACAGGTCTGTATCTCCCATGGAAAAATTCCGTGTGCCAGCATGTGCGCGTGTGTTGCTGCAAGTCTCCGTTAAGTTTACGAGTGCCTGTGGGCTTTCCTGCCATTTCTGGGCTCTTTGTGTGCTGTTTCTAAAATGTTGATTTGCTGTGGTTATAATTTTTAAATTATGATTTTGGGACTATAAGGAAAGCATCTTCAGATAGGTGTCTCTGGCTGATCTCTGCCTGTTGCTGCAGTGTGTAAACGGGGATAGAGGGGGAGCATTTGCTGTGCAACAGGGGGGTAGCATGCCAACAGTGAAAGCGTTAAGCTGCAAGGTGTTTCAGTTTACCACTTGTTAGAGGAGAGGCAGGCATGGCAGGCAGGTAAATCTGCCAGGCTGCTACTGTCTCTTTTTCAAATTGTTTTAATGTATGTGGAAATTGAGTGTTGCTTGAAGCTGGTTACAACCAACAGCGACTTGCTTTATGAAAAGTAGATTGCTGTGGTCTGTAAAAGCTGGTGCAAATTCTGCTGGACCTGCTCAGTGTACAGTGCCAGGTGCTGGCTTTGCTTGTGCAGGTTCCAGTCTCCTGCACTTTTGAACACAATTTTCCCTCCATGGTCTGGATTGGGGCTCCCAGCTCATGGTCAGCTTTTCTCTGCACTCCTGTGCTAATCTTTCATGTCACGCTAAAGCTGCTGTGGGGTCAGTGTATATTGGGAATTGCACAGAGAACCAGCTTAACTAAAAATGTCCACTTCTTGTTAGGACTATAGTGATGGTTCATGCAGGAATGCTGCTCTGCTTTATATTAATGACAACTGACTGTGATTTGCATCTTAGACCTCCTCAGATCTCTATTTTGACAGTATCTTCTGTGTTTTTTGACAAAATTGTGGGTACAGTGAACCTGTGCAGTGCTGGAGTCTCTTACCACCCACCTTCCAGGTTATGTCAGATGCTCATATTTCTTAATTCTGTGCACAGCAGCAAAAATGTATGTTCAACTCCCTGTAATGGCCATGGTGGTGGGAGCTGAGGAGAGCAAACTGTCAACAGTGAGAAGCTGCTATTTGGTGGCCCAGGGAAGGTGTGTCTGTTGGTGATGGACAAGAGCAGCCAGCTCAGGGAGAAGGAGTGGGAGGCCTCTTGGTGCAGGGGAAGCTTTGGGCTGGGAAGTGACCGTGGAGTCTCCGTGGTGGGAGAGATGCTGGGTTGGCTCCTGAGGTGCCAATGGTAACACACTTCTGAAGAACTCAGATCCCCTTTGCTTTGTATTTGAGATGTGAGGTTGGTTTGAAGGTGTGGAGCCACAAGCAGCTGTTTGAGCATCCAGCCAACTCCAGAAAGAAAAATACTCGGCATAGTGGGCCTGGACCTATTTTTTTGATCCTGCCAGGGGAAGACAGTTTCTTTTTTGAAGCCTGATTTCATGCTGAGCAGGGACAAGGTGCAGAGAAATGAAAGCTTGCAGTGTTTGCCCCTCCCATGGTAAAGGAGTGAGGAACCAGTTTCCCTCCTTAGCAACTTCTGCTGAATTCCTTGTCTTCTCTCTGGCTGTTTGTTCTCAAAATGATATAGGTCAGATATTGGATTTTTTTCTTTTCTCAGTTATTAAAACAAGGATCTTGACAAATGTCTTGGGGGATAATCAAGTATTTACAGAAGCTGTCGTATTGAGTCACTGCTGGAAGCCAGCATCAAAAAATAAATGTAATTTTATTAATAAGTTTAATGCTTCTTGAATCAGAAGAAGCAAGCCTAAATCAACACAGCATCCATCCTCTTCATACTCAGTGAGACAAAACATACTCAGCCCAGCTAATGGGGTGATGTGCATACAGAGCTCGCTCCAGTGCAAATGCCTTGCAGACAGAAGCGTGCCGATCTTTGCAGCTTCCTCTGGAGCAGAGGAGTGCTGCTATTTCTGTATTACCCAACTGGAATTGAAATGTTTAAGTGCCTTGCTTAGAGAAGCCGTGTTAGAAATCAGTGTCAGAGCCAGACTGCCAGGTTTTCCTTTCTAATGGCTTATCAGACCTTTCCTTACACTTGCAGGTATTGTGAGTGGAGACTTGTGTATGCTCAACAAACACTCATTTTGCAGCATTCCTCTCTGTTGATCATCAGCTTGATTTTTACGTTGCTTTTTAGCACCATTTCTGCCTGCCTTTGCAGCAGGGGAGAGACCCGTTGTCCGTGGGGTCGCAGAGTGATGCTGTTCACTGTGATGGTTCCTTTGGGCTTTGCGACTGCTTCTAGAAATGCTGTGTGGCTGCATTTCCAAAGGCTGTGGGGCAATGTGTTGGTGAAAGGGGGGTGCTCGCTGATCACATGCAGTGGCTGCTTTCCCACTTAACAGGCGACTCTGGTGTCTGTCTTTTACGACAGATTACGATCCCTCGAGGAAGTGATGGGTTTGGCTTCACAATCTGCTGTGACTCCCCAGTCCGGGTGCAGGCAGTGGACTCTGGTAAGAGATCAGATCTTTTTTATCCCTCTTGATTTGAACAAATGACTGCTCCTTTTTTGCTTCCCAGAGCATGCCATGACTCAGAAGCTTCCATGCCTTGCAGGACTCTGGTTAATTCCAAGAAACTTCACTTATTGAATGCCCTATCACCTCTAATGAGGTTGGAGACCACTGGGTTAGCGCTATGTCACTGTTTTGGCGGTGTGTTGCAGTAATTTGCAGAGATTTTGTTTCCTTCCCTCTCCAACCTGAGAACCTGAGTTTCCTCCCAACCTCCAGCTGGTTGGGAGACTATGGAAAGCATCTGGTGTGTGGGTACCAGACAGGGGCTCAGAGGGGAGCAGAATCATGGGAACCTTCAGTTGCCTGAGTAAATCTTCTTGGTGTGGACCTGTTGGGTGGACTTGTGTCTGTTATACCCTGGTGCTTCCTGTGGCACACCAGGAAACGTGGGAAGTTCATGCAATAGCTCTGAGAGAACATTTATGACTGTCTCAGGTGCTGTGTGGTGCATCCATGCATATTGGAAGTGAAGCTCCAGGCTAGCTGGCCCCACTTTATTTTCAGGTGTGGGTGTTAGAGGAAACTGGGTTTGGAGGAGTGAGTGGTGCAAGCTCTGAAGCTATTTGGGTGCCTCCTAGCCTTAGGGCTTCTCCTCCCCCTCACTCTCAGCTATCTGTGGAGCAGGTGACTGGCATTTTTCTCTTCTCTCCACAGGTGGCCCAGCAGAAAAGGCAGGTCTGCAGCAACTTGATACAGTGCTGCAGCTGAATGAGCAGCCTGTGGAGCACTGGAAATGTGTAGAATTGGCACACGAAATCCGGTGAGTGTTCATCAATGCAGGGCTCTGGGAGAGATAGTCAGGACATCAGGACAGGGCAGCAGGATATTTCAGTGACTATGGGAAGGGGAAGGCTTTGAGAGGTGCAGGAGACTGGGAAAGTACTCTCTGGAGTAGAAGAAGGAAGGATGCAGGGGCTGGGAAGGGCAGGACAGGGGCAGAAGCATTAGAAAGAGGAAGGACTGCAGGGCTGATGGCTGTCTGAATGATGTGGGGAGCATCACTCCCTCCTGCCCCATCTCTGACGTGTCCCATGCCACCTCTTTCAGGAACTGTCCCACTGAGATCATACTACTGGTCTGGAGGCTTGTCCCGCAGGTCAAGTCAGGCCATGAAGGCATGATCCGCCGATCGTCCTGCAAGTCTGCCTACGACCTCCAGTCACCACCCAACAAGCGGGAAAAGAACAGCACCATGCCTCCGCGGCCCGAGCAGCGCCGGAGCTGCCACGTACTGTATGATGGGAGCGATGGGCTGGTGCTGAACAGCTGGGAGAGGTACACAGAGATTGGCAAGCGGAGTCAGAACACCATGCCACCACTGTCCCGGGTCCCCTCCGCTGCGGACCAGAACTATATCATCTTAGCGCCTTTGAACCCAGGGAGCCAGGTAGTGCTGCTTTCCAGCCCCATGCTCAAGCTACTGCATGTGGCTGTGGTCTGTGCTTGCTGGATCCTCTCTTGGCCCATGCCTCGGTCTTACTGACCATCTTCTGTAACGTTTGCTAGGGCACATGCCATTTTTACAAGCCAGACTTGTCCTTTGGTCTGAGGGGGAGCTTTCACTACTTTCCTAAAACGTCTTCCACTGGGACTGTAGAGCTGGGGTGAATGACCTGCTGCCTCCTCTCAGGGCTCACTCTAAGGGTCAGAATATGGGAAGCGCTTTCACTACGTAGGCCATGGTGCAAGTAATTGCTCTCATTTTCTGCTGGCAAAAGGATAAAAATGATTTTCACCTCTCTGGAGTGCTTTGGCTTTGCTGGGTTTGGCATGCTAAAATTTGCAGCTGGTTATTGTAAAGTCTACTTCAAGCCTGCTGCAAGTGACTCTCTTTCCTGGGTTGTGTCTTACAGCTGCTGAGGCCTGTTTATCAAGAGAACAATGCTGCTGTGGGTAAGTTGCTGATGTGCTGAAAATGCTGCTCAGAGCACCCAGCAGAGCTAAACATGTTTTTCCAAGCACTGTTGAATCCTTGCCCTTAGCCCTGCTGTGCTGCAGTGGAGTCCCTCATGTTATGAGGACAGTGGCAGAAGCCTGGGGCTTTTGGGTAGATCATCTTTGCACCCTGGGTCAAACATAAGAACAAGAACCCTACCCGCCAAGCCCAGAGGAGAGCACAGCTGCTCATGTCACTGATGAGCCTCATGGTGAGAAGACTGCTCTGGGAGCTCACAGATTTGCTGAAGGGAAGCTGGTGGCCAGGGAATTTCCCTCAGGGGCATGATAAAAGCACGAAGTGTGAAAGTGCTAAGCATTGCTGTTACGGAGGTTTCCCAGATGTGTCTGTGGGCCTCTCCATGACGTCTTTCCCTTCTTGCATGTGATGCCTTGCTGGGGGGTGCTAATACCGTGGCCCCTGCTTTGAGGTTCATTTTATTACTAAGGGAGTGAGGGTGGTCGTGACTCAGATTTGTACAAGCAGTAGTGCAGGCTGGTGTGCCAGATTTGGGGAATACTCATTTCCTGGGCTCCTGCAAGGTTTCTGGCAGATTCTGAATGAGCTTTCCTTAAAACTCCTTTGAAACATAAACTCATTTTCTACAACAGGTATGCTGGGTTTCCCTGGAGAACCAGGCATGGCTGGGTTTGTGGGAAGAGTGGGATGGGGTGCATGGCAGGGCTGAGGACTGCATGAATCCAGGTCCATGCCAAACAGCTTGATTTGGGAGCTCTGGGAGGCTGTGCTTGCACCCGGGTCTGTTAGGATGCCTTTAGGGTGAGCTGTGTGTCTGTAGAAGAGCTGACCTAGGCATGATCTTGGAGGAGTGTCTTTAACTCAGCAGTCCCTCCCTGGTGCGGGCACAGCTATAAAATTTTAAGCTGTCTGTAAAGGTGAGGCAGTGTCCATAGAAGGCAACATGTGTGGCTGGCAAAGCCATGATGGGGATGCCGGGGTGCAGGAGGGAGCAGTGTGGGTCCAAGGCCCCTGTGCTTTGGGTGTTCCCAGCTCTGGAGCTCTGCAGCCGGAATAATTTTCCACAGCTCAGCTGCAGGGGATGTTTTGTACTGTGGGTAATTGTAACTCTTTCCTGCTGTTTGTGGAACCTGTGAAAAGATGAGCTGGACCACGGGGACTTGTTCTTATAGCCAAGTAGAATTTGAAAGACTTGGACTTCTTCCCCTAACAAATTTTAGTGATTGTTTTCAGTTTATTTAATGTTAAGTCTTAAGAGGAAAGAATGCAGTAGTTATCCTGAGCAGTGATTAAGTGCGGCAGCACGGAGCTTGCTGCCAGTCACACAGTAACAGGAGCAGATGCTTTGGGCAGGCTGGATGCGTTTCTGTGCCAGTGTGCAGAAAACAGGACTTGTGCAGGTGATGAATTCCTCTGATAAAATGAGGTGATTTAGGGATAAGAGGAAAAACAGGTCCTGAACAGCCTAGACAGATTGTATCTGTCCTGTGTTGAGCTGTCTCTCGTGCTTTGATGTTATCTGGCAGTGCAACCATGAAAAAGGGAAAAGAGAAAATGTCAGGACTGTTGCACTTAGAGGTGGAAACAACCTTTTTAGGTCACAAGGGGCACCCCCCTGCAAAGGCAGGCTGTTAAAGCAAGCAGTAAACAGCAGGTCTGGATTGTCAACAGAGTGCAGTCTGGCTCTGCTGGCATTTATCTGAAAGTAAATGTGCTATTTCCTAATACTTAATGGAATATGTAATGTTGGGTAGGTTCATGTATTTGCTTTGGACAAGACCTTATCTGCTCTGAGCCATGTTCACAAGTGTTTTGGCTCATTTCTGCTTGGGAAGGTTATGGGTATCCGTTACAGTGCAGAAAGCTGCTGTGGTGGGAGCAGATACTCCTGGGGCTGGGTGGCTGGAGGGAGTGGTGCTGGGGGGTCTCTGCTGGGACACCCCTCTAACAGGGAGCTGCAGGAGGGCTTCTCACTCATGTTCCTGAGTAATTGCTGTGAGGGAGAACGGGCTAATGTTTTCACCTGGATATGGTAAAATCCAAGTGGAGAGGTCTGCCTGCAGGACCCAAGCTGGCTTGGTTTGTCAGATTCAGGAGGCAGGAAGGAAATTCTTTGATTTTTCAGTGGGGCTTCTTTTGAGGAAGGCATGGTTAGAGAGACATTCAGTTCCTGTTGGAGTTGTTGTCTGCAAGTTTTAGGACAGAGCACAGGTCACTGGTGCTCAGCAGGACATAGCCTGGGGTTAAAGGCTCTTGGAGAACACGAACCCATCCCACCACCTGTCCCGAGCATGGTAGGTCCTGCTGCTGCAGCAGTGGGAGTTTGTGTACGGCAGGAGAGATGTGCACTGTGAGCCTGGGGATATCAGGGATGACCAAAACGGGGGTCACCAGAGAATGCCAAGGCCCTTGGGCCTGCGGGGTTAATGTTAATAATGGGAAATATTTCACAGCTGCTCCCCTCAGCAGCCGTGCTGCCGCAGCACACTTAAGAGCAGAGCAGCCCAGTGGGCAGCAGCTCAGCAGCTCCTTTCTGGTTCTGGTCCTGTGTGTTGGTCTCATGCCAGCTCCCTGTGCTGGGTCTGGGTAGAAGGACACATGAAGCCATCCATCCTTAGCACTGCTGCCTCCAACAGATCACCCACCAAACCATCCAGTTGCTCACAGGCAGTTGTGCATATGGGCACCAGCTCCCAGCAGGCTGCGATGCTCTCGCATCATTGCGCTGGTGCTGAGAAAACAGTGGTTTCTGTCCAGGCAAAGCATCTTCAGAGCACTCTGTGTCTTGTGCCTGTGCTCATGACACAAAATCCTGGTGGGAGCTTGCTGGATGTATTCAAAGGCATTCCTGTAAGCTGGGGGGAAAGGACTTAGAAATCCTATATAGCAGCAATTGCCCGGCAGTAGGGGAAGGAAGGACTCACCCATGCAGAAGCTAGCTGGGAACAATGATAACTGTTCATAATTAATCACAGGATTATCAAATATGTGAGAGATTCTGCAACTGATTTGACATACCACCTAATGTCTCTGGTGATGCAGACTGGCAGGTGTGGAGTGGCCAGAGTAGTTGGTGTTGGCTTGTTGGGAAAAGTCATAGCTCTGCTTGACCAATTGAGGTGGGAGGCTGCAAAGGAAAGCTTCTGTGTAATCCCTCCTTTGAAAGAGGATAACAGCTTTCTGCAATGAAGAGGGACAGAATAAAAAACCAGTCAGGCTGCTCAGACTTTTTCCAGCACCAAAATGTAATGCTGAAAAACAGTGGATGATGCTGTGCCAGCCTCATGCAGAATGAGGTCATCCTTTATAAATACACCCCAGCATCTGAGTAACTGTTGCATCCCTGGGAGCGACTGGGAAAGGCATGGATTGATCCCATGCACATGAATGTGTTTATCACTTCTGTCCCTTTCTCTGACACCTCCAAGTATCTTCTGGAAACTGTGATTAACCCACCACCCAGCACCCCCTGGTGTGAAATTCCTGCACTTTGCTAACTCCCATGCCCAGAAACTAGAGCAGGAGGGCCTGTGTGGATAAAAATGTCCCAGGGTTTAAATTTCCAGTGTTCCCCCACCCTGAGTTAGTCACAGATGGTTTCCTCCTCCCTGGAAAGGGAAAGGTTCAGTGGTTCAGGCAGGTATTCCCTGATGGTGGGAATCTCCTTGGTACTCCAGTGATTCAAGAATGACCATTTAAATGCATGTTTGGGGTTGTTCTGTATTTCTTATTTCACCCTTTCGGTACTGGATAGGGAGGTGCATATAACCACATCTCTTCCTCCAAAGTACCATATTCATAAATTGTGCAGAAGGCAGTGTGCACCCAGAGGCAGATGTGCTGGCCTGCAGCTGAGCTTGCTGTGACTTCCTTGGGTTTTCGTTTGTATGTGGATAGGTGTGTTTTTGCTGCTGGTGTGGTCCAGTTATGTCCTTGGTCCAGTTATGTCCTTGGTCCAGCAAGCAAGTAGCTCTTGAAGAGAAACATCAAGGGACATCTCATTTTGCATTAGGAAAAATGAAGTCAGTGCTGTTATTTCATGAATCCCTGGGAAACTTTGATAGCAGAGTGACAAATGTCCCTGCTGCTCTTGGCTCCAGCTATTCCCCTTAGGCTTTACATGCCCTCCTCCAGCCTGCGAGAGCAGGAACCGAGCTGGCAGTTCCGAAGGAGCTCTCTTCTGATTCTGTGTTTCCTTCTGCTTCCTCTGTCGGTCCAGGAAATGCATGTAAAGGGAAATCGCACATGGGGTCTGGGAGAAAGTCCAGGCTGATGAAGACTGTGCAGACGATGAAGAGCTACGGGAACTACCAGAACTGTACCATAGTGAGGCCACACATCCCTCACTCCAGCTATGGCACATATGTGACGCTGGCTCCCAAAGTGCTGGTGTTCCCTGTCTTTGTGCAGGTAAGCGAGGTGTTACAGATCTGATGCAACCAGCGCCCAGCACAGCAGGTTGTATCAGAGCTTGCTGCTGTAGGTTGGGTCCAGGCTGTCATGCCGTATTTTCCAGCAGTATGTACCATGAATGCATGGATCCCCTTGTCATCCTCAGCTCTTTCTTCTGGAGCTGGCTATACTCAGCCCAGTGCTGAGTACTTTCTCAATTGTGTCCTGACCAAGAGATTCTCTGTTGGAGTTTTTTCCCCTTCTCAGTGTTCATATCTGGTCGTTGGGTAGTTGCTTGAGTCAGGTAACCCAGCTTCTGGGCTTTAGCAACCAACTTTGTGTCACTGAAGACCAACATGGTTTCTTCCTGTGGGTTCTTTGTGCTGCTAATTATAGCATGCTAACAAAGTTTTTTTTAGTTTAGCTGGTGGCCAGCACTGAAATCATGGGCAAGGTTCCAGAGCAGTAATGGCTTGACAGAGGATGTTCTCAGTCCCCAGTTCCATAAACCATTTTCTTAAAACTTAGCTCTGGTTTTGGTGGTAATAGCTGTAACTACCTTTGTGTCTTCCATTTTGTCCTTCATGTGGTCAGAACCCCAGAAAACCTCATCTGATCCTGTATGTTTAAGTACATGACTGATGAATACCTTCATCTCTGAGACTCTGGTGGGGAGCCATCTGTCTTCCCTGCTACCAGCAATGGCCCTGTCACATCAGCTCAGACTGGTGCTTTCCTTTGGGCTGACACCCATGATCCATGTTACCTGTCACTCCAGCCTGAGCCAGTGGGCTGTCTGGAGACAAATGTGGGGCTGGGCTGGTGCTCACCTCCATCCTTCCTGACAGCACAGCACCCAGGTGGCTGTTCATGTTAGCACCAGTGCATTCACAGCCCTGGTTGTGTGCACAGTTTGCCTTTTGGTAGGAACAGGACTGGCACCTTTGCCTCTTTACTCCTAGAACCTGTGTCTTAGGTCAAGCCTGGGGTGTTTCTGCCACTTCAGGAACTGGCTTTTTATGTTTTGCGTTGTCTCATACTGCTCAGGAGGATCCTGGGCTGGTTTTGCAGGGTTGGTTCTGCTGTCAGGACAACTGAACCTGTCCTGTTCTTCTCCAGCATTAAACAGAGAAGGTGCTGAGAAGGTGCTGACTGGGGAATTGAGCATACAGTGTGGCATGAGAAAGGGCAGCCTTCTTAAAGCAGCTTTAGCTTGCTGTTAAAACTCTGTAGCAAATATTCTTGTCTGAGGGATGTAAAAACCTAACATGCCACTGTTGTGGTTGTGTTTCCTGCTAAAAAGCGCCCATAAACCTGCACGGTGCAGAACAGTTAACGTACAAAGAGGTAAGTTGCTGGCTGTCTTTTTATAGATGAGTCTGATGTAGGTGTTTAGTGTAAGGCTTTCTTTTTATCGTGTAACTGGACTTTCTGTCCTTTTGAGCTCAGTGTGGGGTAGCTTCTCCCTAAATTAGTTACAGCTTGAAGTGAAGACAAAGTGGGTTTGGTGGGTGGAAAGTTATTCTGGCAAGCCACACTTTCAGTGGAAGGTTTGACTGTTTCTTTCTTTTTCTATTTTTTTTCTTTTTTTTTTTCCCCCCTTCAAATGTAGCCGCTAGATCTTTGCAACCCAGCCCGGACGCTGCTTCTGTCAGAGGAGCTCCTTCTTCATGAGAGCAGAAGCAGGACTATACAGGTAAGGCTCTTCCCATGTTGTCAGAACTTTCTAAATGTGCTCTTCTGCACTCTTATACAGTAGATTTAGAAGGGAAATGTTTTATTGTGCAGTACTGATAGTAATACAATATTGGGAAAGACTTGTAGTCAGTTTATCATGGGATGAACTAAATATCAAAATTCTTCTCTGCTAAAAATCAACTTTTTTTCTTGATTTCCTTCATGCTCACAAAGAAGAAACGGTGCATGGCAAATGTCGGTCACAGCCCAGCAGCTGAGGCCACTGGCACAGTCAGAAAGAGGGACTTTAAGAATATTTTGTGCCAGGTTAGAGAACTAGACACAGAACTTGTAACCTGTTTCAGGAACTCAATTTCTGAAAAACCCTGTAACATGTCCAAACTCCTCTCCTTTTTCTTACTTTGGCTTCTTTTCTGCAGTGTTATTGGAGGGCTGTTAAAAACCTGGGGAAACAACTAAGCTTTGGCTACATGCTGAACCTATATATGTGATGACTTTCAACATCCAGACTGGCAGTTTGGATGTGTTGATTACATTTGCTGTTGGCTTCACTTGCATCTGACTGTACAGTCTGCAGAGGCCTGGAATCTGGGACAGAGGAAACGGCAGTGGGAGAGCCCACTCGTGCATTGCTCTCTGGTGCTGGAGAGAACTGCCATTTCTTTTGGGGCATTTTCAGAGAATCTTATGCTGTACAGAATAATTTTGTTTTGAATTTAGTTAGAGTGAGCAATGTGTCATCTTCATAGAGTCATAAATGAATATTTACTTGACTAATCTTAGTTTCTGGGTAACACCTTCTGGGTGGTCGACAGCAGAATCTCAGAGACGTGTCATATCACTGGCCTGTACAAAACAGTACAAGACTGTGTTAAATGACTACTCTCTCTTTTTGGCTTTCAATGTGTAATTCATCCCTTGCTTTGACTTGAATAACTTTTTATTTTTTTTTCCCCAAAGTACATGAAAAATTGCATGATCAATTAGGAAACTTGACACTGGTTTGTAAATAAAACTCTTCCTCTGCCTGTCCTCCTGTTCTTTGCTGCTCAGGGTCTTCCAAGCACCTGCAAGAATGAAAATCAGTTAAAAACATGGCTGTGTAGCACAGCTGTGGTCGATGGCTTGGCAATATGGTGGCCAGCCTGAAGTCAGGATGCTTCTCCTGCGTGGTTTGATGTTGCTTGCTTTCAGGTCAGACTCAGAGGTCTGTAGCAGTAGCCAAATGTGGAATAATGATGAATCACTAATGCTATTTGCAGCCTGGGTAGAGCATGTATATGGATGGAGGGGAATTTGTGTTTAGATGGTGGAGCGCCTCCACACACGTTTGAAAGTGTGCTGCTCTGTCTCCAAATGGCCATATTGGCCATTTCAGAGACTCAGCTATGGGCAGGATCAGAAGGAGGATGTCTCAGGGAAAGGACTCTTGTTTTGCTTACGATGCCCTATAGATGAGTGTGAGGCTAGAAGGGGATTTCCTGGTTGGAGTTGCTGCCAGGAAAGGGCAGGATGCTGTACGCTGGCCAGGAATGTGAGACAGCGTTTGAGAACCGTGGTGCCTTGAGGCTGTGATGTCTGTGTAAGCCCGGCAGAGGGGCAAGGCAAGAGGGTGTGACTAAGCATAGTGAAAAAATAGAAGCAATGAATGGGAGCAAGCATGTGGCAGTATCTGCTTTGAAGGCAGGAGTCTTTCCCTTGGTGTGAACCCAGGTGTGGTGCTGAGCCCCAAATGGCTGGAAGCTGACAGTTGTAGGTAGCAGCACTGGGACATCAGCCATGCCTCGGGGGAAGGGCTTTCTCATGTCCGTAGTGTGTCACAGGGTCACGTCAGGCTTCGCAGAGCTTCAAGGAATCAGTGCAGGTCTTTCTGGAAAGCCAGAGAATGCCCTTCTCCAGTGGAGCAAGGGTGTCTGCTCTGGTCCTGATGGGCTGTGACATAAAAGAGCCTAAACTGAAGGCAGCAAGACCTAAAATGGCCTGGACACAATGGAGCTTCCCGTGGTACAGAAGGGCTCCGACTTCTCTTTTTGCTGGACTTGAGCTCACTCCCTCTCCAGCCTTCTCTGCTGCTTGAACAGAGGCTGTCTTGTTTCTGATCAGTCCTTTCTTCCATGTGGTTTTCCACTTTCCCACTGCTCTTCCCACCCAGCCTCTCTCAAACTGGACCACTGCCTCTGTGGTTTGCAGCACTGTCTTCTGCATATTATTCTGCTTTGGCAAAGTGGCTTGAGAGGAGGGCCCATGTGCAGGGGCTGAAGATGGAGGTCCTGCTTCCTTTTATTTTTTCTTTTCTTTTTCCCCCAGAATCCAGAATCTTTTCCCCTTGGCAGGTTCCACATCAGGCACTGCATCCTGATCACTGAGCAAACTCTCTCCCATCTCCTGAAGGAGTCAACCTATCTCCCTGGAGGCTTGCCAGGATCTGTCCTTATCCTGACCTTACCTCTGGGGCAATCCTTATTCAGGCCTTAATCACATCCTGTCTAGACTTTGTTGCAATTCCCACTTTTATGGTCTTCTGAAATCCCTCCAGCCTGTGGAGTGCCAGAGGAACCAGCATGATCAGGCAATTGTGCACAAGGCGTTGAACATGGGCTTTGTCCTTGTTGGTCTGTCTCTAATGTACCTGGAGGCAACTTTCCAAAGCCCTGTGTTACCTTCACAGCATGGGCCATGCTCACTCCCTTCTCATCTCTCTTTTTCTGCCATCCCAGCAGGGCCTGCAGATCAAGATGGTCCTCACTTGAACTCTGAAAGCCCTCCAGCTCTGCCAGGAGTCTGGAGGACTTGGGCTTGGGTGCCCAGGTTTTATGCTCTTCTCTGCAGAGCAAGAGGCTTTTCTCTCTCATCCCGAGTGTTGCACTGCAAGGTCCTGGCACTCCTGGCCTGGGACAGGGTTGCCAGCTCCTGTTTCAGTGGGTGACTGAGTTTGGCCAACACAGTGGCTTGACCAAAACCATACTCTCTGGCATATATGTTTCAAGATCTTGTTTTCAGCCTTTTTTAGGTACTTTCTTTTGCATAAGAATACCAGAAACCTGCACTTACCTCCTTCCTCCACCACACAAGTCCCACTTACTATGTCCCTTCATCACTGCCTCTTAATATCCTTCTCTTCCTCATTTTTTACACCATTTCCCCATTTGCATAACCACTAGTTATGCTAGTGTTTGAGGGTAGATGTGTGACCCCTTGAGGTCTTCAGTTCTCCCCTGATATTCATGGAGGAAGAGTCTTTGATTCAGGTAAGCCAAGGTGAGGTTCAAGGTTGACAGCTAAAGCCCTCACCATGGATCGCCTTTTGGCCAGTGTGGTGGTGTATCTTCATCAAAGTCTAGCTGAGCTTATAAACTCCTTCCTGAGTGTATAAATTCCTTGCCAATAATTTTGGCAGAAAAACCCATATGAGGTGGTAAAAAAGGGTAAACATTGCAGGCTGAAAGACTGCTGAGAGGTCTCAGAGAACGTGCATTTAATCTGGATACGTGTAGAAGTAAAAATCCAGGAGCAAAGGAGCAGGTCATGCTTAGAGAGTTAGGGCTGTAGCATGCAAAGCAATGACTCAAAGACTTCAGTGTATCACTGAAGGGTGGTAAAGTTTCCCTGTCCTGGGAAGTTCATGCCCATCTCCTATGTGCCATGCCTCTGTATGTGCACCTACCTCATCTGTAAAGCCTAGACTGCTTCTCTGTTTAGACTGGGGCTCAGATGACTGAGATGCTAATGTATGGTGCTGTGGCAAGTGGATTACTTTTAATTGTGTTCTCCTATTGCTCTGGTCCCTGTGAAAACTGAGTAACTGCCCATGCAGAGCTGTAGCCAAGAAAGCTATGACTTTGAAGCATATGATCAGGGGAGCACTGAATAGAAGTGACAGGGTGTTATCACCTTGTATGTGGGGAGCTGCATCATTCTTGGTTTGATGAGTCCAACAGGGATGTCTGCATCATAGAGGATGCTGAGAATTTTGATGGTCTCACAAGAGGGCTATAAGGATAAATCGAGATCTGAAGAAAAATGAGGAAGACTAAGAAATCTTCATCTATTTAGCTCAACTGAATGAATGGGGGCACATGAACTCTGCAAATACAACCCTCACACTGGTGTCACTGCAGTTTCTCTTTTGGGGTCACACCCAGTTCTTCTGGAGAAGAATCCAGTACTGGTAAATAGAAAATGTGTGTGGCTTGATCCTAGGGGATCCTGTCTTAAGAGCTCTCTGATGATTACAGGATTCCTCTAGTCATCTGCAGGCAGCATTCTCTGGCCAGCCATGCAGGTGATCATCACCATGTTCTCCTTCGGCCACTGAAAGCTCTGTCCTAAAAGACCTGTCTCTGCATCACTCTGCTTCCTCAGCTGCCTCTGTTTTGCTAGGCATGGCTAAAAGACTATTGCTTAGAAAGATTGAGGGGGCAGTGTCTCAGAACACATCTGCTGGCTCAGGCTTTTCCTGCTGAGCACTGGGACAAGCAGGCAGAGTTTGCACTGATCCATTTTGCCAGTGTCTCTGCTGATGTACTGCTGCAGTTGCAATGTGCAAACTCCTCCCTGCTGTAACTGCAGTGGTGGTGGCTCTCTCTGCATAGATGAGCAGGAGAGGATGGGGTTAGGAAGAAAGTTAACTATTCTTTAGCTTGAATGTGAAGGTAGTTTGTCTGCAAGGCTTAATTTCTGGGCACCTTTTCATGTTTTTGTTACCATATTTTGCTTTACAAGGTGTGGTTATCATTTCCTCCTTCCTGCAGTGGACCTCTGTAGCAGTCCTGTTGATCTCCTGTTCTCATCTTGGGGACCAGTGCTTTCCACCTCCCCTCCTGGCTTTCATTTTCTCTTGTTTTCTTTTAGGAAACACCATAAACGTGCCCCTTCCTCCTGTAACAATGCTTTGCCAGTTGTAGTCTGTAGTCAGTCCAATCTATCAGCAGAAAAGGCTTTGCTGTTTGCCGTGGTGCAGAGCACACCCAGATGAACAGTGTTCAAGACATCAGTGCCAACCTCTACAAACATGTCCCATCCTCCCCCAGCCCCATAAAATCTATTCACATCTCCTAAAAGGTCTGTGTGACCACTGCCATGTGGCCTTGGTCACTCTAGTAATAACAGAGGTGTGCCTATCTCTGTTTTCAGAGGAGTCCTTTCATTGTGTCAGTTGTTTTATTTCTGATTTTGGGGTAGGAAATTAGTTATGGGAAATACACAATATACTCTGACTCTCCGAGAAGCAGCTCTGGTGGATTGTGTCTTGCCTAGGTGAATTCAAGCACTGTGTTTCTTTTTTTCTTGGTAGATACCGGATCTGTTTGCAAAGGGCTGTTAGAGACATGTTACAGCTTGTTGGCGGTGTGATGGCAACCTTAGGCAGAGCTCCAGATTATTCGCTCCAGCTCTCCCCTCTTATACCTGCTGGCTGCTGCCTTCGGGTCATCCATGATTTCAGTTTCCCGTGCTCAGCTCTGCAGGTGGGGTAGATGCTGTGCTTCACAGAGCCAGTCCCACTCCCACCTCTGCAAGCAGGGTCCGCTGGAGTGCTCTTGGTAGGCTCTGGTTGTGTGGATGGAAGGGAGACCTTCATTTCTTCCCCCAGCAACTTGGAGGAGCAGAGGGGCCTCTATAAACCGTTTTGTGTGGAGCTGCTCTAAAATCAAGTGTCTTCCTGGAAATGGCATCTAATGGAGATGCTCCTACATAACCCACACTGCTGCGCTTTTACCTTCTCTATGTCCTGAATTCAGTCAGTCCCATCTTCCCATAGAAGCACAGTGCTACCTGTAAATACTTCTTGTGTATTTGTGTCCATGATTCCTTATTTAAACCTGCTTGGGTTGGAGGTGGTATATTTTGTTTCCTGCTGATCCTTCTAATCTTTCTCTACCCTTTAAACTTGTGCGTATAGTAGGTCTTAATGTTTTATTTTCTATTTCCAGCATGACCACTTGCTGATCATGCTTTTATCTCCTTCACTCTGAGTTACTGTTCTCAAAATCCCTGAACGTCTCTTCTTTGAGGCTAAGGGACTTGGGACATATCTGGTGCCATCCCAGAAAAGTTACCTTTTGGCACAAGATGGACATGGGGTAAAGTTTATAGTGCAGTTTGTACTTCATTATTCCTTGTATTAATAATAAGGTCAGAAGTAATGAAGAGGGTGAATGTGGGCACTAGGCCAACAGTGTGTTGAGAGCAGAGGAAGGGATTTTCCAAATAATACAGAGAAAACCAGACACTCCCTAGTTTCATTGTCCATTAAAGCTATGCCACTGGCTTTGTGCTTATTAGGAATCCCACAAAAACAAATTTGCACAGCAAGGAGAAATCTTGTGGCAAGGGCTTGATTTTTGTTTTAAAGCCAGATGCTGCTGTGCTGCTGTGGGACTTGCCACAATGTGATTAAACTGTTACCCAGCTTGGCATCCTTCTGACATGTGTCCGTCAGCTGCTGGGCACGGAGACAAACTGTACTGGCAGTGTCCCTGTAAACAGTGACTCAGTCCCTGTCCACAGCAAAGTCACCTTTCAAAGGGTGACTTGGTGGTGGCAGCAGTGCTAGCTCCTAGTAAGCCCCTGGGATGCTGGGTTGATTTGTGCTTTTGTAAAATGTTCCTAAAAGACCACAAAAACTTTGTTGCTGTTGCTCAGTGTTGCAAAGCAGCTTTCCTTTCGCTGTGGGAGGTTTTTGGGAGCATCCCAAGGAGGGTTAAAAGCAGCCATGTGCCCACATACTGCATCCTGTTCTGAAAGCAGTGCATGGTTTGGCAGTCTGCAGAAGGACTGGCATATTGCAGCTGCTTCCTAGCATCTTCTATGCTTTGCTGCATGCCCCCAGCTTCTGCTGGAGAGCTGGACAGGCTCAAACCTCGGCTTCTGGCATAGTGATTGCACCAAGCTGCTCAGCCCTAGTAGGCTTCTGGGTCCAGGATCTCCAGTGCAGTGGAGAGCTCGTTCTGCTTATTTTAAAGATCACACGAATCTGTACTGATTGAAATAGAGACTTCAGGCAAGAGACAGAAGCAGCACAAAATACACCTTTTGAGTTGTAAGCACTTACCGCTGCTCTGGAGTAGCTCCCAGCTTCTAGGGCGCTTGGGTCACTGCCCAGGCACAGAGTTGGGCAGACACTTGGTTCAGTGTTTGCTTTCCACCCGTCAGTGTGGTTTTAAGGTGTCAAGTTTGTTCCCTGCAACTGCTCTCACGGGTTCTGCTGTGAAAGCCAAACTGTTATTTTTCTCAAAGGGAGCACTGAGGAGAGTGAGAAGCTCCTTCATGAGTGTGTTCAGGGATATCACATTTGCTTTTTGGGTTGCAACTTCTACAGTGTGCTGGGATTAGTCGGCAACTTATTCCCTCCTCCTGCTCCTCTGATCTATAACTTATGTAAATGGGAAGTGACATGAGAGAGCAGAGAGGGTGTGTTTGTGTGTTGTTGAACTGTTGGGCAGGTTTATCCCTCTCGTCATGGGACTCCACGAGCCTTGGTAGGTGGCTGCCAAGAGGGGGGAGCTCCATCCAAAGCTTGCTGGGAGCACCCCGAGGGGTGTAGCAGCAAGCAGCCCCTTTGGGAAGGGTGCCTGGGCTGCCTGTCGTGGCTGGTGTGTCTCCCCAGGGTGGAGGACTTTTCCAGGATGCTGTCTCGGTGCCAAGAGATTAATTCCTTATAGTTTCTTCTTTGCTGCTCTTGTGCTTCCAGGTGACCCTCTTTGTCTACTCTGACCTGCTGCTCTTCACCAAGGAGGATGAGCCTGGGCGCTGCAACGTGCTGAGGAACCCTCTTTACCTGCAGAGTGTCAAGCTGCAGGAGGGTGAGTGTCTGCAGCAGCACCTGGAGACATTTGGGGCGTTTTCTGGGCTGCTAGCTATAAAGATACCTGGTCAGCAGCAGGATAACACCCCCCTATCCCCAATGCTTCCAATATGTGACAGTACCATCCAACTGGTGCTGCCAGATCATCCTTCCTTGGGGTGCAGGGCCAGCTATCACCCTTCCCATCCGTGCATTAACCCAGTCCCTGGGAGCTCTCTCTCCTGGGACATCTTAAGGGCACTCAGGTAAACTTTCCAGGGCATTTTGAGTGCACCTCTTGGGTATTTTGGGCTGGCATTCCCCAGGGTCTTGCTGTCCTGTGCTGTTCCCCTTGCTGGTGTTACACTGCCTACAGCAGGGGCTTGCCGAGGCTGAGAAAGGGAAGTGAAGTCTTGAGGTTTCCCCCATGGTGCCTCAACAGAGTTCAGGGGAGTACGGCTAAGCCCTGATGATCTTTACTTTGTGACTTCTCCTTTCAGCTGCCCACAGTTTTCCCCTGCATTACCATCCCTCCCCTGTGCATGCCCCACTGGTGAGGAAAGAGCAAATCCTGGCTTTGGTAGGAGGCTGTGGACCATGTCCTTATGCTCTTCACCTTGGCTGGGCTCCCTGCTGCAATAGCATTTTCCTCACTCTCATTTTCTTTGAAACATTATTTGTAGTCTGCACGTAGCATGCGGTGCTCTCTGTATTTTTGCAGCGTGCCCAACTAGATGCATGCGAATTTATCCAGGCTCCATATCTGGAAAAATTGGGAAAGGAACTGGATGGGACTGGCTGACAGTTTTGTTGCTAGCAAGGGGGGAGTATACAGATCCTCTAGTTTTCTCCCTGTCAGCAGCGCTCAGCCAGGTGTGTATCCTTCACTGTGAGCCACAACATTTCATGTCAGGTAGGTGGTGTTCTGGTGCTGGAGGGGAACTTTGAGGCAGCTGGGTTAAATACCTTGCTGAAGGTCTCTGCAAACAGAGGCAAACCTGGAGGCTGGACTCCCAGTTTCTGATTCTCGCTAGTAAACGGTGTTCCCTGCCAAGAAGGCCTTATTGGCTCATTTTGGTGCCTACAAACAAATCCCCTGGGGTAAAAGCTACATGCCGGCTGAAACGGAGACAGCAGGAAATGTGGGTTAACAAAAGCCTTTCATCCTCACCTCTTGCAAAACTCGGAGCAGCAGCCATGAAAATCATTATTCATCTCTTAGCCCAAATCTCCTGTTTGACTCATGTCTCTGTGAAGTGCAAGATTTTCAGATGTTTGGTTCACACTGCTCCGTTGCTTAAATATCAATGTCACCCTTCAGTTGCCTTATCTGCACGTGGTCCCAGTGAAAATTTGAGCCACCACCATGACTTTAATTGTTTCTTTTTACAGAAGAGACATTCTGCTTCCTCTGTGGCTGACAAAGACTCGGCATAGACTAACCTTTCACAGAAATGCCAAATCCTCCCCTGCCCTTTGTGAAGACAATTGAAACGGACTCTGTCTGCCTAGACATTCCCAAAATGTTTTGCTGATTACCTTGACTAAAAGCAAAGAAAATCAAAATAACACTGAACCTACAATCCAGAACCTGTATTACTGGCTTGAGCTGTGGCTTCAGGGCCCTGAAACTGCTGTGAGGGCTTGGAGTATCAATTGATTTAGGAGCAAGGATGAAACGAGCTAAATCTGTAGTCTTGCCTACTGCAGGAACATGATGAACAGCCAAAGGCGGTGAACCCAAAAGGGAAGGGAGTTACTCAGCGTGAGATAGCATGTAGAAGTGGAAGCAGAGGAGAGTAAGGTGATCAGTGAGGGCACACTGACCCAAATGTCAGGGCCAAAACAAAGCCCAGAAGAGTTTTGCAAGAAGGAATTCTCCAGTTCTGCTTTTGCAAGGATGTGCTAATTCCAGAGAGACCTCATCATCTCGAAAGAAGGAGACTCTTGCAGCATGTGTAGGCTTTTGTTGGTGGTAGCTTGGGGGGGTGGGTTAGGAATGACATTCAGAAATTTGAAACACAAGCTGGCGTTGAGTCAATTCTGCGTATACGTTTTTGAGGACCTAAAATACAAAGACACCCACCCCCGGCCCAACTCTTCCCGTAGCCAGCTGGCTTTATCTTTTCCTATCACCTCACACCACCTTTTCCTCCTGTGTCCCCTCTCTGCTGATGTGCTTCCCTGTGGCCTTTGTTTTCACACAGGCGCTGTATCATCTCTCACACAGGCTTGTTTTCCATCCTGCTGGTCCAACTGCCACGTTGTCTGCCAGGTCCTAGAGTACGTTGTCTTCTCGAGCTGCTGCTCTGCTCTCTGCCTGTGCGTTGCACTGTGATTTTTCTCCCAGTGCCTCCTGTGCCAGGTCCCTGGCCCCAGCTTTCCTGCACATCTCCCCGAAACCCTGTGCACCTCCAGATTTTTCCTCATCATCCTCTCCTGGTCTTTCTCTTGACTTGGCACCGTTTTGCTGCTTTGAATCTCAGTGAGGGAAGAAGAGAACGTTTCAGTCCATGCGTGCACTAGACAATGCTTAAAGAAGACCCACTTATCTGGGGGATAGGGAGAGCTCTGGGCATTTCCTTTTGTCTTGAAGACTGAGGTCCTTTTAATGGTAGTTTCCTCCAAGATGTTATAAAACAGGACAGCGGCAAAGGCCCAGTTTGTCCGGTTTGTAATGCTGAAAAAATGTTTTCCTGCAGGGGGTCATTTCAGGCTGCTCTTTAACCCGGGGACACATTGCAGACGTACTCCATTTCCTCCAGACCACCGTTTCTTGAGTTTTACTGTGATTTGTAACCCAGGGCTTGGGATCCCGACAACACGGTCCTTGCAGGCAGTGCCTGGCTGCATGTTTGGGATGGAAGTTCCCGGGGGAGGGTTGTGTCAGCCGCTGTGACCCCACATTAGCCACTGTCACAACAAACACGGCCCCATTTGGCTGCTACCAAGCCCTCCTCATCTGAGCTAGCTCAGAAGGCAATTTCTGTTTGTGAGGTCGTATTTGTTACAATGTCCCTTCAGTGCAGTAAATAAAGAAAGAGTAATTGACTCTTTATAAATATGAGAACACCGTGGGGTTGTTCAGCACACCCATCCCGGGGCCGGCTGCTGCCAGGTTCGGCAGGTAAGTCCAGTGCAGTAATTAATGCCCACATTAACCTGGGCGGACTGGAGGACCTTTCTGCCTGCACAGGGAGGTTTCTGCCGTAAACACTCGGTGTTATTGGGGTATCCATTTTAGCTGCATACATATTTTCAAACGCAAAAAGCTGGCGGTACAGCCTCCTGACAGTTTGCAGGGAAGGCTGACGTTTGGCAGTGACTGAGCAATTTGAAACAGCATGAACATATTGCTTATCTAATGGCTCTTTTTGTCTGGAGGCAAAACAAACAGCTCCAGACCTGAAATGATTTTCCGTATATCACATGGAGGGGAAACTTTTGGGTTTTTTTTTCCTCCCCCTCAGAAAAATCATTAGTTTTAGCCTCCTGTAAACAACAGAAACCCTTTTCTTCTAATAGGCAAGCTTTCCGGCGCCATCTAGTGTTACCCCCACCCCCCCATCACT
>JAVJGJ010000062.1:8615805-8640554 GCA_035590215.1 Microhierax caerulescens | reverse complement strand
GGTGAGGAAAGAGCAAATCCTGGCTTTGGTAGGAGGCTGTGGACCATGTCCTTATGCTCTTCACCTTGGCTGGGCTCTCACATCCAGCTGAGGGCTCAGAGAGGGCTTCTAGGGCAAGGGGTGACTTGAAATCAGTTATTTCAAGTTGAAATGCTGGGACTGTACAAAAGCTGGCCTTTAGCTACTCAGGGTCAAAAGAGGAACAAGCAAATTGCTCTACCACATCCTATTTGCTATGGTAGAGCCACTTCTTGGCCCTGGGCCCAGTCCCACCTTGTTTCTTCTTTGGTGCAGTCACTTTTATGGTCTTGTTTTATGTACAGTTGTTCGACTGCATCAGTGTGGGGCTGGTGGCCTGGCTCCAACTCAAGCCCAGGCAGCAGGTGTCACCAGCCTGGGACCTGGTGTGGGAAACTGTAATTATATATAAGGAAAAACTTTTCTAGGGTGAGGTTGGTCAAATATTAAGTTGCCCAGAGAGGCTGTGGGATCTCCATCCCTGGAGATGTTCAGGACTCAACAGCCCTGAGCGCCCTGATCTGAGTGCTTTGAGCAGGGGCTTGGACTCCAGAGGCCTTGAAAGCAGCCCCGTCCAACCCAAATTACTCTGTATTTGTATACAGAGTATACATATACGTATACTCACAAATAGGACTTGATGTCTTTATGCAGCCCCGTGGCCCTGACTAAAAGGCATTAATCTAGATCTGGGCTGCTTTTCTGAAGGGATCAGTTTCTGTATCAATTTTGTCACTTCCCGTGACTTTCCCCAGCTGAGCTGTGAGCTCTGTGGATGATCTGTGTCTCTTCATGTGCCCCATGTTGTAGTGAGCTTCAGTGCTGGGAGTCTGCATGCTGTGCTGGACACCACAGGCTGCCTGTCAGTTGTTATTTCCCATTTGCAACAACGTGTCTGCTCCCAGATTAATTCACTGACCTATTTGGTGGGGGCAGAAACACAGTGAGGGACATGGGGCACTATGCCATGAGCCATTTAGAAAAGCCATTGAAGCTTCCCTGGGGTTTGTTGAGTTTGTTCTCAGCGCTGCTTATTTCTAAGAAATGGACAAAAGAAATTGTTCCTTGTTGAAGTGCTTGTTGGTCAGCGTCTGCTCCTGGAGTGTGTGCGCGTGCCACTCCTGGCTGCTCTCAAAGGCTGTCTAGTAACCCTGCTCGTGTTCACCTCCTTGAAGAAACCAGCTTCCCCGGTGCTGGTCCCAGCTCTGAGCATGAAGGTCGATTTGCAGCTTGGCACAGGAATGCACCTTCTAACCTCGGGCACAGCAGTTGGATTTCGTGAGCAGTTTTCTACCACTTATTTCCTTGTTGCCACAATAACTTGTCTGGATCACATCTGGAATAGCTTAACAAGCCTCTCCAAAGGGGATGTTTCTCCCTGCAGTGCTGAACCACCCCCCATGCGCCAGGAATCCAGCTCAGTCTGTTTTCAGGCAGCTCACCCTCCTGGTTTGGGCAGGGCTGCTTCAAAGGCGGGTGGAACAAGCAAAAAGATGTCAGTCCCTTTTGGCAGGGATTTTCTGTTGGTCTCCTAAATAACTGAATGGCACATTAATAGGAACAGGCGTATTGCTGAGTATAACAATTGAGACATCTCCGGTACACTGAAGACCATTGTGGTGTTTCCTGTTTCTGCTGCTTGCTGCACTGTGCGAAACCAAATCAGTATAATCTGCTTTACAATGCTCTGTCTTCCTGCTTTAGAAGCTGAGCATGGCTGATGAGCACCACACCAGCCAATGTTTCCAGTGTGACAGGACTGGCTTCCTCACTAGATACTGTGGGAATTTCCACACGAAGGTCACTGCCTCACTGGGATCCTGGCCCCCCTGGGTGGGTGCACTCAGCGCTGGGACAAAGAAGAACGCTCCTGTTTTGCAGCTGGGATGAGGACACCCAGGCTGTGAGCCCCATCCCCAGCTGGGATCCTGCCAACGAGGACTTTTCATGTGCTGCTTTGCTGTCCCTGACATCTCAACCCCCCATATCTTACAGCAAACAGCTCTGAGATAGTCAGAGGCCAAGAGTGTGATTTATGGGCCTCCTGCCCTGCCACAGATGCTCCCTGCTGCTCCAAGAATGCTGGGAAGCACCAAGGGCTTGCACCCAGCCACGCCTCCCCCGGGACATGCACCATGGGCTGACAGGCTTGTCCCCTCTCGGCAGCCAGGTTTGGATGTACACAACAGCCTTTGTCTCTCCCCACGCCTCCAGGGCCCCGCAGCACCCTGCCATGCGAGCTCCTCTTTGGGTGCTGAACACAGTCCTGGCCCTGCTGAGCAGATGTGAGGGGCTGGGGAACAGGGTACCGGCCCCTGCCGTGGGCATTGCCATGGTCCCTTGGGCTGTGCAAAGAAGGCTGTGGAAAGGAGCATGACCATCTTCCCTTTTTTCCCACCTTTTTGACCCAGTGCCTGGCACACACCGCCCAAATCCTGCAAGCAGTGGGTGTTTTCCTTGGGTTGCACAGGGCAGTGGGCAGAGCCAGGAGGGCACTGAAAGCTGCTGCTGTGCTGGGAGCTGCGTAAGAGCCTGCCCTGTGCATCAACATGGATGTGTGGGATGAGGCTTAGCGGAGAGGGGGGCACGTCCCCACAAAACTCACACCCTCCTTTTGTCTGTGCTGTGCACACACAGCAGCCCAGCCCTGGGACAGGGACAGTTCACAGCTCAAGTTACTGTGAAAGCTAAGCCAGTCCCCATCACCACACATCAGGAAGAAACTAAAATATCTTCAAGTGAATTTTTTGTTCTCCTGCTTAGTTCCTTTTAGCATTTCACTGAATTTAGCTGAGAGTTTGGCTGCAGTTTGGCTGTCCAGAAGGGTGCAGATGTAGCACCACATGGGGAATGGAGCTGCAGGTTAGCCCAGACGGTCGGCTGCTGCCTCCTCGGTGTGAGGTTGTGCCTCTCTCCTTGTCTTTTTGTGGCCTCTGTGATCCACAGTGCAGGAGATGAACAGAGCACCTTGTGTAGCTCGTGGCTCCCGGGCACAGCAGTCTGCAGTGCTCCAGCCTGACCCAGTGGAGACTGGAAGAAGCCCCAGTGGAAGAAATCCTGGCAAATCTTCTCATCCTGGCTCTACCATCACTCTCCTGCCTCCCCTTGTTCCTTGCTGGAGATTGCCACTGGCTCAAGCCCAGCTGCTGGGCTGGGCAGCCAGTTGTCCAAGAGGTCAGCAGCAGTGCTCCTGGTGGTGCTGGGCTCCACAGCTGCTGTGGCTTGGTGGCCTCGTGGCCTGGTAGTGATGTTCTAGCCCATATCTTGCAACGTGCATTAAAAGTGAAGCTGGCAGAGAAGGCAGCCCTGCAATCCCCCAAAGAGCAGCTGGAAGAGGCATCTAGCAAATGGCTCCAGGCCATTCACTTCTTCATGGGTTTTGCATAGCCCATGGAGTGACTCAAGAGGCATCTGAGTCCCTTGGTGGGTCACAGCTCTTAGCTTGGCATTTGAGCTGCTGCTTGTGGCAGAGGAATTGCTTTCCTCTGGGGAACAGGGTGTTTTCACCACCGTACAGAGTCTGTTCCCATCGTTAGCGCAGCTCAGGCTGTTGAAATGAAGCAGAGCTTGTGCTGACACTCCTTGAATAGAATCTGTGGCCATGACCAGACCATGGATCTGATCTTATGGCAGAGACAACGTCATTAAAAGGGTTATGAAAGCTGCAACCCAGTGGTGCTGCATGCTACCACGGGCAAAGCTGGTGCAGGGCATGCTGGTGTGAAGGAGCGAGCCGGCTCCAGGAGATGGGATGTCCTGCTTCAGGGTTGAGGTGGCCCTGCCCTGTGAGAATTTCATGTCCTCCTGTGAGGCTGATACATGCCAGGAGCTGGCTTCCCTTGGGGCTGCACACACTCCTGTCTTACCAGCAGGGATGAAAGGCCAGGGCAGATGTTCAAGAATGCCTTTTTGTTGGGTATGGGCAAGGCTAGGCCTATGGAAACCAGGCTGGTGGAGCAGCTGGAGTGTAACACACCCCTTGGGATAGCTGGCAGCAAGATGAGACAGCTCCATGGTTTAGCAAGATATGGATCGCAGCGTTGGTCATTACATTGCCTCCAGCACCATCTCCTTTCCCAAAGCTGTGGAAGTGGAAGTCCCTTGGGCAGGTTTCCTGGGCAATGCCATGCTGGTGGGAGCTTGGGGAGTTTGCCCTCAGCCTGATGGAGCAGGATGAGCTCTGCCTCATGTTGAAGCATTGACCTGGGATTCATCAATAAATCCTTGGAGAGGCACCGACCTCAACCGCTGGCACTGATGGAGGCTGGGACAGACAGCACTAGCCAGAGCTACCACCAGCCTTACCAAAGGCTTGGGTCAAGAAGCTGGGAATGAGCAAGGATGTAGGAACAGGAGCTGCTCTGGTTAGTCGCCCTGGGAGCAAAGTGTCCACAGAGGCGAGACGGGAAAGACCTGATCCCAGTGTCCAGGATGGCTGGGCACTGCGGGGCCTCTGCAGCCCCCAGGAAGGATTCGGGCTGCATGTCCACAGTGGGTTGAGCAGAAGAGCTTGCATATGGCCTCTGAATGAAACAAACCTTTTTCTGAAAGGGAAAACCCAAAGGAGAATCCATGATAGTCTGGTGATTCCATGCAAGATACCATGCGATGCAGCCTGCCCAGTGCATGGCCCCTGCAGATGCAGCATGCATCACTCCCGGATCACAGCCTGGTACTGTAGAATGAGAACAATAAATATTCATTAAACGCTGTCTCTTAGCCAATTCTTCTGCCAGTGGCTCTGCTCGCAGAAATGCAATTGTAGCTTAATTTTGATCCTGTTTTTTCTTCTTTGTAGGTTCAGAAGATCGGAAATTCTGCATCCTTTACCTTGCAGAGGTGAGTGGTGCTGTTTTCCAAATTAACTTTCTAATGGGGGCTGAACACATACTAACAACTCTGATCCTTTCTGCTGGGGCAAGGAGCACTGAATGAGCTGATTTTTAACTTCCTTTTTAATTAATTTGCCAGAGCTCTGGAAAGGAAACGTAACAGCCCTAGCCAGTATATATTATTAAGAAGCTACTAAAAAGGATCTGTGAACAGGGAGGCTGGGCAACACTGAGACAGGTTTGCTTTTTCCCTTCCCCCTGTGTGCAGTAGGTGGATCTTCCTCAGGGCATTTCACTTGTGTTTTACCTTGGGATTCTTTTTGCCCCGGGGCAGGTTTCCTTGCCAACTGTTTTGTCTTTATTTTTTAGTCAACTTGCTTTTCTTGTCTTCAAGCACCCAAGTTTGAAGCCCTCAAATAAAATAAGGAAGCTCAATCTAAAAAACACATAAGCGTAGCTCTGAAAATGTATGTGGCTGGTACAGAGCTAAATGTTCTAAACAGAGCATTTAGAATCTTTTGGAATTCCTTGGAATCACTCAGATATTGGCACAGTTACAGTTGTGTCATGAAGCAGCCGAGGAGACTGCAAAATTGGTTCACGGTGACTGGACCTAACTAATCATTGAATGCTGTGGCTTTTTTTTTTCTTTTTCAAGTGACTTTACTGTGTTCCTGGTTTCAAGGCCTTGTATTTTCAGAGGTAGAAATTTGGATCTGGGAAAGATCCCCAGGGCGCACAGGAGAAAGGCAAACATTGCTCAGCAACACCATGAAATAATAAGCTATTGTGAAAGTTGGATGAAAATGTTCGGAATGAAGGTTGTTCACCTTGAGTGGCTGGGATTTGGGCCAAAGCATGACTTGCTGCATAACCACAGGCTGACAAGTTCTCTCTCACATTTCCCTCTTGTTCCTTCCTTGTCTCCTCTATTTCTTCTTCAGGGGCTTGCTCAGTGCTTGTCCCCTACCCAGCTAATCCTGTGCCGTGACTCAGAAAGGCTGCGATGGGTGTTCGTCAGCGACATCCCAACAGCAGCGGGATGAGGCACTCTGGCATTTTCTCAAGCATTTGGAAAAATGCATTCAGAGCCTGACATTTAATTTAGAAGCTTTGGGCCCATAAGTAGAAGTGACTGGTAGAAGTGAGAGCTGGCTGTGTTTCAAGACATCTTGAGAGGTGAAGGCTTGTCTTTGTCCAGATGTAATGAAGTGCTTAGCTTTCCTCTGAGGGTCTTAAACAGATCTAACAGCTGTGGTGATTGGGATCTGTGACATCCATTCTGGTTGGAGTGTAGGAGTTGAATAGAAAATGTGAAACATTTGCTTTCCTGCATGCATGCTCCCCCACAGAGGACAGCAGGTCTGGCATGGCCAGGTTCATGGAATTCTGCAAACCTTTGTCTTGTTCCTCCTGTTTCACTGGGGCATTTTGGAGCAGGTCACAAGTGGAGTGGGAGCTTCCCAACCATCGGTGACCGGCAGGACTGCCACATGCTTGTACCCCAGGAGTGGCTGCTTCATCCTGCACTGTGCCAGCCCACAATTTCAGGTGACAGGGGGAAGCCCCTGACTCAAAGGCAGCACCCTGCCTGGCTGGGTGTCCCCCGTGCCACCCCTTCCCTCCCAGAGCCCACAGGGTTGCTTTGAGGCTAGTGGTCTGTGCTGAGCCAGGGAGATCAGGCTGATGTGAGGTCTGCCTGTGAGGAGGCGATTCTCCAGCTGCCTGGTTTGGCTGGGTCTTTGTGTAAGGAAAGGGAGAAGGTGGCTTTTTGTTTGCGCTGTGAGTACGTAGCACAGGGAGAAACAGACAGAAGCTGGCATCAAGGTTAAGGGGACAGTGCACTTCCAGCAGTAAATGTCATCAGACTCCTCAGCAATGGGCAATTTTTGTGCAAAAGTGGAAGCTGAGGCACAGAGAGGGGGACGTGCCTGTGAGTCAGCAGCGAGCCAGGGCAGGATGGTGTCCTCCTGACTTCCCCACGGCTGCTTTTCTGGGAAACAGTGATCTGCAGTCCTGAGAGCCACACGGAGTGGGTGACCAGGCTGGTGGTTAAAGCATAAGAGCAGCAACCTCTCACTTCTGCAGTGCAGGGGTTGCGTGGCTCGATGGACTGTCCTCAGTGGAGGTGGACCTCAGGTGAGTGGAGACTGGCTCTTCTTAAATGATGGTGGGATGCCGTTGTGGGAACCAGCCTGGGAGCATCTAAGCATCCTCTTCCTGCAGGGAAGCTAAGAAGAGTCACCTTCAGGTCATCTGTCTTTTCTTCTTTGCATTCATTTTTCAGGAGCAAAACTTTACTTACAGGGTTGCTGGGTTGTCACCAGGAGGTTTTTTAAGCCTTGGCAGCCCTGGGTGCCACGCTCCTGGCTGCATGACCTCCTTTTGCCCTAGTGCAAGGCTCGGCCTCCTTCCCAACTGTGGGAACAAAACAGTTTCCCTCTGCAAGGACGGCTTCCCACAGGGGGGTTGGCCCTGCTTTGGGGCTGTGCTCAGGCTTCCAGGAGTTGGGGCAATGCTCAGGAGGGCATCCTGACACCCCCGGGGTCGCAGTGATGTGGTGCAGCAGTGCCCTGTGCAGGGTCCTGCTGGCAGATGCGTCTGTCCCACTGCCCACCCCTGTGACTTCTTGTGGCAGCTAGAAGGCTTTGTGTAAGTCTGCATAAGGGAAGGATGTTTGTGTGGACGTGGCTTTTTTGTCTCAGTCACTCTGAGAGGTCTCTCCCCACCCTGATGTGCTCCTGTCCTGCTGTTTGCAGCCAGTGCTTCATCCCTGCGCTCGCCAGCAGCGCTTTACCCTGCTGGGAGCCTTTTGCTGGCTCAGCTCTGCTGGCTGGTCCTCTCTGGGGTGCAGGTGATGGGTCTGGGGGGTCTGGTGGTCGACATTATCGGAGCTCTTCTGTCACTGTGATCTGGGCAGACACGTCCCCATTGTGCTGCTGTGTTGGGGCCTGGGAGGCTGGTGGAAGCTCTCATACTGGTGTTTCTTGCCCACAAATCATCTGCAATGAGCAGTAATGTATTTACTGTTGCTGTGAGTTGAAAGGGAGCCCACGGGGCCACACTGAGTTTGCGTTTGCTGCAAGAAAAGCTCTTAACCAAGGCCTTGAGCTGCCATCTCCTGCTCCTTCTCATTAGACGGTTTGTGAGTAATGTTCTAACCCGTAAGGTCACATTTTTGCATTTGCATCTGGTGTGATCCAAAACACAAGTGTGCTTCAGTGTCTGTGAGCTGCTTAATTTCTTTTAAATGAGAAAGAAAATTCCAACCTTCAGGGAAACTGGAGTGTCATAAAAAAGCTACTGCTAGTCATCCAGTGTAATCATGTGTAAATAAATCACTCCACATGGTGTAAGTCCTGTGCATTCTGGTTATTTACAGTCAGATAGCAAACGGTAATCTTTATAGCCCGGTGTAGGTTACAGCAGAAGGGGTATTTATTTTACAGGCTCTTTGGCGTGTGGATTGCAGTGCTTGGAGGTCCTGAGTGCAGGTGGCCCCAGTCCTGGGGGAGCATGTGGCCTCCTGGAAGGACAGGGCTGAGTAGAGGTTGGTGTTGGAAAGAGTGCAGAAACAGAAGAAGGTTATTCACTCATCTGTCCAGTCTTGGTGGTTTTGTTCCTTGTGGTGGCTGTGGGGTACCTGTGATAGTCCCAACTCATAAGCAAGCCAAGATTTTGGAAGTGAAGGTGGTACCTTTGCATCTGAGGAGTACTACATATACCTGGAAGCTTGTCTGATTTTTCTGTTTGCCAGCTGGTATGTGAAAGAGTGCTGCCAATGCATGCAAACCCCATCTAGTGTATGTTTCATTTCAGTATTTTAAATCCAAATGAAACAATTTAAAGTCAGTTGAACAGACCCTGCCTGTGAAAGCTTTGGGCTGATTCAGTGTGGACTCACATTTCTGCACCCTAGAGAATTTGGAGTGTGGGTGTTTGGCCCCATTTCTCCCCTGCCCACATGCCATTCCCTGCAGGGTCACACACCTCCTGTGATGACATGTATAAAACCTGTCAGAAGAAAACGTTTGCTGCGTGATGGGAATTGGTGGCCTCGCAGGGAGCCAGTCCAGAGATGTGAATGTGGTCCAGGGCTCTATTCACACCCTTCCCTGCTCCGGAAATATCCTACTGATAGGAAACTGCAGACCAGTGTTTTATTGCATTGTTAGAAGTTTTTGATTCCAACCCAACATATTCAGACCAAATTGACTTTAAATCAAATAACTCAGTGTGTTTTTAATTTGAAGAGCACTGTAAAATTGATCTCTTTTGCTAGAAGTTTTCATCTGCAGGCACCAGAATTTTTCTTGGGAAACTGCTTCAACAGAAAATCTTTCCAGTAGCAAATTCCTGGCCTGCTGTGATGAGCACACTTAACTACCCAAGCAATTTAATGCTGCAAATCTATGCTTGATCTTGATTTGCTTTGGAGATGAGCATCCTAACTCTTTGTGGGAGATCCTCTGGCCAAGTGTCAGCGAAATTACACTGTCCTCCCCTTGCCCCACCATCACTCTGTACCCTGGCCCTATGTGGACATGTCCCTGCACCCATAGGGTCCCACATGGGCACTGCTTTTATTTGCATCCTCCAGCTGTGTCCTGGCTGCTGGCAAGAGTATGCTTTGGAGAAATGCTCCTTAAACTGGACCACAACTGTAGTGAGGGGTGGTACTGTAGCTTGTGTAAATGTGCTTAACTCCAGGCTTCACTGGGGATGTCGTGGCTTGCTTGTTAGGAGAGTTAATTTCCCAAAGTGTTCTGTGTCCCTGCCAGGAGTGAGCCTTGCTAATTTAATGCCCTCAGGGTTGTGTCATTGTCTGTTCCTGTCCCAAAGGGAAAGAGCAGGGAGAACCGAGGTTCCTGTCTCCACGCAGCAAATCTGAGTGCTGGAAAAGCAATTTACCGATGGTACGGGGGACTTTAAGGCTCAGGGACATGCTGTGACATGGCAGATATTGTACACCTGGGTAATTCTGAAGTCAGCTGTTCTGAACATGTCATCAGAAGAGTTCAAGAGGAGCTTTTTTGTCCTGGCAAATCTAGAGGGCACTTAGGCAGATGGCTTGGTGATGGGGAAAAGGGCAAAAGGGTTGGCCAGGGGGTGACATCAAACCTACGCAACTAAGTGAACAGCTACGGCAAATTTGTTTAGTAAAGTACTTAAAAAGTAATTATTAATGAAGGAGAGATAAAGAGTACAGATGGAGCACAACCAGAGCAGACGTCCTCACAGGCACTTAGCTTGGTATGACACAACACTTGGCCTGAAAACCTTGAAAGACAGGAATTTGCCGTGGTGCTTAAAAAATAGTTAAAAAGTCTGGTCTGAAACCTCAACATCAAGTTTTGTGAGCATTGCTCTGCCAGGCAGGGCTTGGGAAGCCTGGCTCTTGCTTAATTGCAGTCAGTCATCATTGACAGGGTTGAAAACAACAAATCATGCCTGATAAAGCTTGCATATGACTTGAAATTTGGGGAAGTAGGAGATAAGTGGATAGTTCAGTGATAAAGCAGGGGGGGTTAGTTGTTAAGGTGGGTGAAAGCTGATGAATGTGTTTTTATGTGATCATGGGGAAAAGATGACTACACACAGATTTGTGAGGGTTATAAGGGACTGAGAAAGGCTTGTTGGGGGAGGGATAATTTGCAGCCGTGAGCTGCTGCGGCAGAAAGACAGCATCATTAACGATAAAAGTTTGGGATTCAGTCAACTGTCCCGTTCCTCTGTTCTCTGACCCCAAAGTGATAGCCAGAAGACTTGCATTTTGAATTGGTTTCCAACCAAAATGGGATGGTTTTGGCAGGGGGCTAAAGTGAAGGAAGTTGTTCCCCTTTTCCTTTTCCCCAGTATTAAGGAGGATCTGGTGCCCTGGGTTGGGCTCTGCTGTTGTGGTTTACCTCCCCATCCCAGTTACTCTGTTCCTTGGTGGAGCTTCAGCAGCCTGCAAGATGGCTTGATCCTTCCTTTTCAAATGCTCCATCTATACTTTTGGTACTTAAATATGAGAAAATACCCACAAAAGGCAATGACCAAAAAAGGCCGGTTTAGAGACACAAGCTCAGAAAACCCCAAAGCTGTGCCCAGGTAGTGCTGGCCGAAAGCCATGGTTTGCGAGCCCCCGACACAACTGGTTGCAGGAGGGGTTTAACTGCAGCCACCTTACAGAAAAGATTAGTAATTTAGGAGTCCCTCAGCCTCACTGGAACAAAAAATCCTCAATTCTGGGCTGTGACCATCACCCTGCAGGTGCCAGAGCACTGCAGGTTGGGAGTATAGCTGGGGTTTAAATTCCTGGTAGGAGAAAATCAAGCGTCAGCTGGCGCTGGGTGCTGCATGCAGGATGGGAGAAGGTAAAAGAGATGAGCATTTGCCTGTGAAGTGGACTATGTGCCCTGCTGAAATTGTATCTCAATTTCCTCTAATTGGTAATAGGAAAAGAGATTATATTTATGAGATTTGTGGGCTGTTATTTGTCAGTTGGGCTTGTTGTACTGCAGTAAGGTGGAAGATCCTGTGGGCTGTGGTGGAATAGGCATTGCAGACAGCCTAGAAGTGCTGGGACTAAGGGCTTCAAGTAGAGAAGATCTAGATGCACTCCTTGCTGCCTGTTCACACCAGTTTTATTCCATGAATCTGAAGTACAGTGAGAGAATGTGAAGTATATTCCTTTGCCTTTCTCTCCCTGTTCCCAGTCCTACTCAGCCAAAGGGGGGGACTCCCTCACCTCCAGCCACTCTGCTGGTGGTGGTCAGGAGATGTTACCAGATGAAAAGTCCTTTCCTGCTCTTTGACATTCCCTTTGCTTCCTCTGTGTCTCGCAAGCAGTGGCTCATTTTTGGGGTGCTGGAGAGGTTCACCAAACAAGGCTGTCTCCTGTGCTGCAGTGCACCAGCACACATCAGCTTGAGTCACCTCACATGAAAGCTGGGTGCTCAATCTGCACATGCTGAATCCCTCTGCCAAGTCACACAGACAGCAACAACTAAATTCTTTCCTGAACAGAGGTTTCCATTTACCTCCATCCAAAGGATGGCAGGTCCCAGCCTGTGAGTTCCTCCATGTGTGATGCCTGAACTGCAGGTACATTAGACCAAGACAGCCAACATTTTGAGAAGTGCTTCTGAAGGATGTTTTGACATGAACCTGTGGGCAGATTATCTATCCCAAATTCCTGAAATGCAGCTCTACTCAGCATCCCCATGACATGCCCCAAATTTCAGCTGCAACTGAAACATTCATCTGGTTCAAGCCAGTGCTCTCCTGGAGCCAGAGCATGCAAAGCAATGGCTCTGGACCTGGCGGCCAGGCTGCTTCTCTGTGCAGACAGACCCCTGGGCTCTGTCTCCTCTGCCAGCATGTATTTACCCAGGTTAGATGATGTGGAACGACACCAGTAGCAGAAGCCCCTGGCTGGTATAACCCATGGCCTGGCAACAGGGCAGCAGCTCCTGGGTGGTGACAGCTCCCAGTTCAGGTCTCTTTGGGCAGAGCAGGGAGTGCTTGTGTCCTGGTTGGAGAAAGATAAACAGGGGCACTCTGCTGCTTCCCTGGTTTTGTGAATCTTTACACAATTCAACCTGAATCTGAGTTTTGAGATGACCATGGAATGTGCTTTTGGGAGCAGAAGTTCCTAATTTTTTTCCCCCAGCTTTAATTCTGTGATCACATTTCCCAGATGTTGGCAGATAGAAGAGCTGATATGCAGTTACAGTACTAGAGAGATTTTAAAAGGCCTAGGCACCAGCAGGTGTTTTTGGAGAGGAACTGCTGTTCCCTGGGGTTGGTTGCACAGGCTAGAGCTTGCCCTTTTTGGGGCTGTGCTGGGGGAGGAGGGATGGATAGTTTTGGGGCCCTGTTTGCAGTGGGTGGGTAAGCTTGGTGTTACTGTTGCTGGGGATGCTCAGCTCTGAGCCCTCTCGGCTGAGAGGAAAGGGCGTTTGCAGAATGGGAAGGTGGTAGACCTGATATCTGTTTGCCAGAGCAGTGTTTGCACCGGGAGCTCCATGCCTGGCTAGTCTCAGGGCTGGGGATTCCTGTAAAGGCTGTTTTCTGATGAGCCACTTAAGGACAACCTGCTGGCCTGCAAAATCAGACCAAGCCCTGTGTCCTTGCTGGCTGCTCCAAAGTGGGTGGAAAAGGTTCTTCTCGCTGGCTTTTCCTCCTGGAGGCTTAGCATCCTCCAGGCTGTGCCATGATGCAGTCCTCCTGTGGCATCGCTTCTCCATTTTCTCACTCCTTAGCAGCAGCTTCTAAGTGCAACAGGGTCTGATGGGCCTGGGGTGAGCTCGAGTACCATGAAGCAACAGGTCCACTTTGCTATCTTGGTGCCTCTCCTGATCCATAGGTGTCTGCAGGACAATGAAAACCCATTTCCTAAGAGCCAGCCCTTGGTGTCACAAGGAAAGATGGGCACATCTATCTTTTACTTTCATCTGTAGAGCCTCCTTGGCCCAAAATCAAGCCACACAGCAACGAGCCGTGCTTTTCTGCAGAGACAGCTGGGTCCTGCAAACAGCAGCTCCACGCACATCATCTGCTTAAGCACCCATGAGATCCTGTCACCTTTTGGTCATCCCAGCTTTCAATAGGGCCTCTGCTGTTGCTGCCAGCATTTGTTTTTTGGGCACCACCAGTGTGTCTGGCAGTCCAAAAAGCACAGGAAGAGACGTGGTCCCCTGCACCCCCCCTTCCCCACACAGCTTAGCACAGCAGCAAACTGAACTTTCTCATCAGACCTAGCTCTGTGGGTCATCAAATAACCAGCCAGCAGTTGCCCATGTTTTTTGCACAGGATATTCCCAGGGCTTGCTGTTTCACCGGTGGAAGGTTTGCTCTGCGATTTAAAGCTATTGTAGTCTGGAGCCTGTTTCCGAGGTACTTCCCCTCTGGGATCTCTGCTGGGTTTGGCAATGGACCAACGCTCTGAACGTTCGAGGCCAGGGGCTGGGCAGAGCTGAGCTGGGCTGCGAGCCCTGTCCCTGAACCACTTTGCCATAAACCCTGAAGAGGAGCGGAGCCTGGGGAAAGAAGAAGTGTGTTCCCCCAAACTGTGGGGGAGAACATCCACCCAAGGACCTGACCAGCCCCTATCTGCTAGCACAGCTGGGGGAGGCAGTGATGAGAGCAGCCCCAGGCTGGGCTGGTCCCTGAGTTCAAGGCACTGGAACAGGCTGAGTCTGGCTCGTTGTTATTGCATCTTAGTTTTGCAGTGTCACACGGAGCCACCCTTGTGTGCCAGGCGCTGTTGTGCTGGGTCCTGTGCGTGGAGGGGCATGTCTTGGTGCGTAGGGTCTGGGGGTGTTCTCTGGGAGGTCATCGGCTGATCTACGGGCTACAGAGCCAACGGTTCCTTTTTGGCTGGTGTCTCCTGGGCTGACCAGGAGCTCTGCTTGGCCAGACCCCTTGCCTGTCATCTCTCCATGCTCTTGGTTGCAGTGGGGCTGGTTCTCAGCCTGGGGGAGCATCTGCAGGGTGAGCTTTTCCCATGGAGCAGAAGAAACCTCTTCCTGCAGGTAATCCCTGGCTGTAACAGGGCCCATTTGGGGCTCGTGTTGGCTAGTCTGGGTCTTGCTCTGCGATACATGCTCTGTGTTTAGCTCTTCCTCTCCCATGGGCAGCAGTGGCGTGGGGTCCTGGTGCTGGTGCAGGGGCCAGTGCCGCCCTGGAGCCATGGGCTCACCGGTGGCTCCTGTGCCAGCCAGCACACAACACCTGCAATAACATGTTTTTCAAAATACTGGGGTGCAGGCAGTCAGAAAGCAACTGGCAGCCACTTCAGTCGCTCGCTTTATCTGGTCGCAAACGCCCCCTTCACGCCATCTGCATCCTCCTTTCCCAGCACTGTGAGATTAAACCCTGTTTTCTCTTTGTAAATATTGGCAGGCAAAGCAGCAGCCTCCCTGAATGAAAACAATAGCGGGGAGGCCAGTTCCCAGAGCGAGCCCTGAGCCAGGCGGCATGCGCAGGGCATGGCTCAGCCCCGGTGGTGGCTGACCTCCTTGCCCTGGCCTCCTCCATGCATGGGAGTGCTGAGCTGGGCAGCTCGGCCCCCCGGCAGGGGCTGGGCTCCGGGGACACGTGCCACTGGTAGAGCTTTATCCTATATAACCATCGGTCCTTCACGTGTCTGCCCTCCGTCTGGCTGGATCCCAAAGGACTTTGCAAGCAGGGGCCTGTGCTTTAGAGGCAGCTGGGGATGCTCAGCCCCTGCGGGTTGGGCTGCCTCTTTCCGCGACAGAGTTGAACATTACTGGGGGGAACAGGTCGATGGAAGAGGGAGAAACAGCCTTTCCCTTGGGAGATGTGCATTGGAGAGGTTAAATATCACTTTGAAGGAATAAAGTGCTGCAGTCTTGCTGCTGTAGCACAGAAATGATAATAAAATATGTACAGACTGGATAAATGCAATTTGGCAGTTAGTGTCCCCCCTCTGCCTTGCCCACAATACCCAGGACATGCATCGGGGCTGTTGAATTTCTCCTCTGACTTTTGGACCAGAGGGCGATCTCCTTTCCTGGCTTTAATATTCCCAGGCGGCTGGGCCCGGGGAGTCTTTCCAGCTCTCTGAGGCTGAGCGGGAGGGAGAGGGACACATTGCTCTCAGGAGCCAGTGCGGGCTGAGCATCACTCTATGCTAAATTCAATCAAAGAGATGGGGACTGTAATTGAATCAGCAAGGGGCTGCAGAGCAGGGGTAGGTGAGCTGTGCATCCATCACAAGCAAGGGGATATGAGACGTCCTTGGAATTGCTTTAAGCCTCGTGCTGGGGGAATTGCAGAAGCTCGGTAGGGATGGGAGTGTGCGGCAGTTAGAGCATCAGTGTGGGCGCTGGACTCCTTGCAGCTGTGCTAATGTCTTTTAGGCTTTGCTGAGTCCTTGCTGTCATTCACTTCTGGCCCCAGTGCAGGGCAGGGAAATGCCAGTCTGGATTTCCAGCCCAGTGGATTGGTACCTGTCCTCTCCTCTGAATGCAGGAACAATGAGGTACTTTCCTAGGGACGGGTGGATATCACAGAAGTACAGCCTAGTGACCTGCTAGCATGGGATTGGGAAAGATTGAGATGTCTGGGATGGGAAAGAGCACTGGGATGCTCAGAGCATCACTGCAACTCAGGATCTGGGGGGCAAGGGGGAGCCTCACCCCCTTTGTGTCCCTGAATCACAAACCTCTATTCCATTTTGGTAGTGCTCAGTAAGCCTGAGCACGTGTTTTCAATGTTTGCTGTAGGAATAAATGTGGTGATGTCCAGACATAAGAAAGATCAAATCTTCTCTTTCCTGTAAGTCTTCTTGGAGGGGCAAAGGACTGACCTAGAGATCTCTATTTTCTAGAGGTGATGTGGGAAATTGGTTTATTTACCACTTTAGTAGGGATTTTGGATTAAACGTGAATGAATTAGCATCAAATGAAAACAGTGTTTAAATGGTGTGACTAAAAAGCTTTTCCCCTTCTGGTTGTGTTGTGTCTCTGGAGTCACAAAGCTGCAAGTTCCTTAGTTCTTTCTGACATTTCTGGGAAAAACAGGCTGTTGGAGACCTGCCCTTCTGGAAGGAAATCCTAGGGGGAAATGAAAGGCTTTTTTTATGCTCTTTAGTGGAAGGGTCTTTTTTCTTTCTTTACAGTTCTGTCTTAAAGTTCTGGGGTTTGTTTCTTTGGGTTTTTTCTTCCCCTTTTCATATCTGGCCTCAGAAGGAGATAATCCAGCCATGGGCGTTTCAGGACCCTTTTTAAAGTGAAACCTGCAAAACCCTAGTGGGCAGCAAGTGTTACTAATGCTTAATTTTTAGCACAAGAGATGTAAACTGCATTTAAGGGCTGGGAGATGCTTGCTGAGTGAAATCAGTTAGAAGTTTTCTTAAATAAGTGGGATTTGGCCCGAAGAAAATGTGTCCAAGAGAAACAGGTCCATATCAAAAAGGGTGTGTGCAGGGAAGAGACTAGGGTGCGAGGGGAGGTGGGCTCAGCTGGGATGAATGCCCATCATTTCTCTTAATTCCTTCCTCACTGCACATTGCTCACAGACAGTGCGTGACCGGAGCTGGAGCATCATCCTCAAAACAACTCCTGATGTATGCTCTAAGTAAGGAGCAGAGCAGGCGAGGCTGCTCTGGAGCTTCTCCTGGAGTCTGCCTTCCTCCCCGCCCCACCCAGCCTAAAGGTGCTTGTTTTCATCAGTTCATGCTACGGCGCCTCATTGATGTTTGCATACAGCAAAGGGCAATTTCCACTCTCTAAATTAGCTTGACAGACACGTTTCCACTGTGGTGGCACAGGGTGCGGAATTGCTGGTGCTCTGCCCGTGCCTTCCCACTCGGCTCCTGCTTATTAAAGCAAAAGTCTGCTGCTCTGCACCACCAGCCTTTAACCCTCTCTCTGGAGGAGATGCCACTGTCAAGCTGATTTCCCATCTATTTTGCTTTCTTGTGCCCAGAGCTCAGGTCACCCATGCGAGCTCTCCTGTTACACTTATATATATATATATATATATATATATATACACACTATACAGCTCGTTGGAAGCAAGTAGTTTGCAAACAAAGCCAGGGCCTGCGACACACAGCTAATGACCTTCTCTCTGCCTGTGTTTCCTTTACGTCAGAAGTCGGAGTGCTTATTAAGTTTGGAAGCTTACTCCCAGGAGCAGAAGAAGAGGATCTGCTGGTGTCTGGCTGAGAACATCACCAAGCAGCAACATCCGGCATCAGCTCCTACAGAGAACAAGGTAAGAGACTCATGCGGGAGCTCAAAAACCCTTCTCCGAGCATTGCAGGGCTCTGCCTGTGGTGGGGATTTTGCTCCAGTGACACTCCTGCCAGGCGAGCTGCTCTGGAGGCTGGTTTTTTTGTGAGGTGAGGAGCAAGTTTGCATTCAGGCACTGCTGCATCTGCAGCTTCCTGCCCTCCTCGGGGAATTACTGCATTTGCATCCACTGACTCGAGTGGAGGCAGATTCCAGCGAGCAGGAGTCTGACACCTCCCAGCATTTGTATTTGGACAGCTGAGGCCATGCAACTCCTGCCTCAAGAGCTCGGTGCTAGGGCAGGACTGAATGTGGAGGGAGAGGTTCAGGCCATGATCTCTGGGTCCTGATTAAAGGGCTGAGGTCATGGGAGTAGCGGTGTAGAGATTTGCCCCTTCTGTGCACTCAGATGGGCTCAAGCATTAGATCTGGACCCCACAGATGGCCTCAGAGCACAGAAAGGTCATTTGATGAGTGTTGTTTTTCATACCTAGCAAGGCAGCACCAGCACTTTTCCCACACTGAAGAACTTCAGCCTGGCCTGACAGCATTGTCTTAGCAGCACTGGCAAGAGAGATGTGTGTGTGAAGCGGGTTTGAAGCGCTGTCGGGCACACCTGACCTGCGTGGATGTAGTTAACACCTCCTGCCTGCCTGGCTTTGGGGCTGGGGCTGCCACCATGGAATTGTCTGGGACAGTGGCAATTTCTGCTGGAGCCGTCTCATACCCTGGGGATTGGGTTTGGACCGTTGGTGGGTGACCTGCTGCTCAGGAGAAGAGAAACCCACTGTGCTGAGTGTTTAAAGAGCTTGAAGTGAGGCAGATAGGGGTCTCGGGGGTAAAACCACCTCGATAAGTCCCCTTGCTGGTGGGTGGTGGTGGAGAGGCTCCTGCTCCGCATCAACATGTGGATACAGCTTTGGTGTGTGGTCCAGTCTGGCTCAAAGGCAGGTGACACTCTCACTGTACGTGCAGGCAAAAGCAGGAGCAGGCAACTACGCTGCTGCCTGGATCTGGAGGCAGAGTGATGTGGCTTTCGCTCTGCAGCGTCCCAAACTGGGTCAGCACAAACATCTCCACAGGAGACAGAGCCTCCAGATTCCTTTTCCTGCACGTTTCAGATATACTAAAATAGCAACAACATACAAAGCCTGAGAACCTAGTTACCAACCAAACCTCTAGAAATGCAAATAGCCCAGGGCAGCTAATTCAGTGAGGTGACAAGGCTCTGCCATGTCTCTTGTTGTCCTGTGGTACGTCTTGCTGGCATGACCCAGTGCCCGGGCAGGGGGGTCCCAGGCAGCTTGGCATGGGGGCGATGCATGTGATGGTTCTGCTGTTGGGGGCTCGGCATGGCTCTGCTCTTGGCTGGGTGTGATCCAGCCACGGGCTGGGGTGAAGCTGTGCAGGAACATGTTCATATGTGGGCATCTCAAATAGATCCTCAAAGTGGGAATCTTGGCGGCTCTCCATCATGACACGCGCTCTGGGACTTCAGGTGATATTGCTGTTTGCCCTCCCTGCCCCACACTCAGTGTTCATGGCAAGGTATGGGATTTTGGCGTTCTGCTAGATGTAGAAGTCCTGTGGCTCAAAGCAAAGCCCTGGAGAGTGTCTCTTCCCCATGTTATGGAAGGAGCCTGGCTATGAGTAGGTGAAAAAATACTCTAGCAGACAACACAAACCTTTCTAAGGCTTTTCTGTGCCTCAGGAGCCCAGAAGGTGCTCCTTGGGTGCAGTGGAGAGACAGCACGGGCCTTCCAGGGTTTGTGACCAGGGTGTTTTGTCTTGGCTTGCCAAAGCTGATGGAAATCTAACTAGTGGTATATGGGGGCAGGAGGGAGAAAAGGAGCGTGAGAGCAACCACCAGGTAACTAATGGAGTTTGTAGCACCATTTCCCATCCCAGCAAGGTATAAACTGCCCAGGATGCAATTTTAAAGCAAACCTGATCCTGAAATGCAAGAAGGAACAGTGTAGGGAAGGGAGAGCAGCCACGTGTGAGGCTGCAGCTCCAGAGTGGACAGGCGAGGATGCTTGGTGGGGGTGCAAGCTCAGACCACGGTGGGCAGCTGCGCCAGTGGGGCCAGGTTGGAGACAGAAGCCTGACATGGGTGAGCTGCAGCTGGGGCTGCTATGACCAGTCTGCACCGCAGCTGGTTAGTCAGGGCAGATGTCTCTGGGGATGCCGGTGCAGCAGGGGGCAGGAGCTGGGAAAATCAGTTGCTTTTTGCAAGGGAGAAGTGATCCATTAGCTTTGCTTGTTGCTTACAAGACATTTGATGCTATGGCTATTTAAGGAAACAGAACAGTGTCTGTGCTCTCTGCACAGGCAAATGAAGCTGAAAAGATCAGCCTTGGCGTGGTTAATTTCAGCTCCAAGCAGGAACCTGATTTGCAAAGCCTTTAAAACTGCTCCAACTTGGCAAATGGCAGCACATCTCTCGGCAGCCAGACCCCAGCTGAGGGTATCTGGCTTTGCTGTGTGACAGGAGTGAAGGGCCAGCACAGACTCAGTGCCAGGCAGAGATGCACCATGTGCCAGCTGTGCACTGGAGCTGCAGAAAGGGACACTGTCTGAGCAGAGAGCAGCTCCTCAGCAGCCTTTGTGGCTGCCGTGCCAGTGTGTGAGCTGGGAAAAGCTCGCCCTGCAACATGTTAATACTGCTGCTAATGCTGTCCCTCAGTCCTTCCCCAAACAGACAGATGCAGTGGGGCAGAGGATCCCCAGAAGGATGGGTGCATCTGGAGAGGAGGGGCTGGACTGGCCAAACTGATGGAGAAAAGTTGTGTGGCGCCAACTTTTTGGAACTGTGGGAAATCAGGCAAATTTTGGGGTGGTACCTCTTGTTTTTCAAGGCCCCCTGAGCCATCCCTAGGCAGGGCAGCACTAAGGACAGGAGGGTCCTTCTGGCTCAGGGACATGGCTCTGCAGAGCTGCCACTGCCTCCAGCAATGTTTCCTGGGAGGATGGTGTCAAGCCTGGAGGATGCACGCTCTCTGGGCCCGTGTTGTAACGACTGCTGCTTTCAGAGCAGCCAGTTTTAGAGCAAAGCTGCTGGTTTCTGGGACAGACAAGCATATGGTACATGTTGCATCCACTTCTGGAGATGAAGGAAGAGATATCCATGAGGGATACAGCTGTGATGGTCCAGCCATGCTCCCAATGAGTTTTTCCTGACAGAGTCAGTGCAGGAGGAGCTCTGGGAATACCTGTGGCTGGCGGTGTGGTCCAGCTCTCTTGACGTGGTGGAAGTGGGGCTCCAGTGGCTTTTCTGCTGCCACTATAAGAGCTGAACTTCACGAAGTGATGAACCTGTCCTGCCAGCTGCAGCAGGTCACAGGAGTTGTTCTGTGGATATTTCCTCCATCTGCAGAGCCTTCCCCACTCTTGTCCTCAGGTTTGGGTCTGCCTTGAGAGGCTGTTCCCTGCCCCTTGGCTGTGCTGAGCAAGGATCTGTAAAACACATCACCAGGGTGACCCAGCTCGGTGACAAACATCGCTAAACGGGGAGACGTGGAGCCTGGAGGTGGGCTGGGGCTGGTGAGGAATCACAGCAGCGGCAATGTGATTATAGTGAGAGCAGCTTTATGAATTAATCGGGTTAGCGAGGCTGCCTCCTTGGGCCAAGTAATGACCATCTGTGCCGAGCATGGTTTTTAACCTTGCATTGCTGCACTGGTCCTGTTTCTAGCCTGGCCCCGTGATGAATTGCATTAGCACGATTGAAGAGATGGCAAACTGCAGAGCAGGGGCAAGGATGAGGCACCAGGGGCTGGAGCTGCTCCAGCTGGTTTGGCTGCCAAGGAAAAGATTAGTGGCACGACACCCTGCTTATAACAAACCTGCTACGACCATCTGATTCTCACTGCTTGTTTCTTTGTGTCTTCCACACTCAGAACGGCTGATTACTCTTCCCTCTGACTCCGTGACCTGAGATTACCTCGGAGATGATGGCTGGCTGTATCTGAAAGATGTAGATTATCCTTAAACTAAATAATTACGGACACTTGATGGTGTGGACTTTGGGCCATGGGAGTCCAGGATGGGTGCTCCCCTTGTTTCCCAAGGGAGGTGGTGGATCCTCAGCACTTTTCAAAGCCTGGCCACCAGTCTCTCTGCCATGGCTGCTGACGGTGCGAGCAGGCGTGGACCGATCCTGCACCCTGGCCCTTCCTGGCAGTGCTGGCTCCGGTGCTGGGAATGAGCCTCCGGGAGGGACTGGCCGGCCCCTTCCTGGCCGTTCCTCTGGTCAGGAAGGGCAGGGCTGTTTCTCTCACTATTTACAGCGTGCTTGACAAGTGCAAGTAAATGTGCTGTCAACAAAAGCAAACAGTGTGTAATCGAGGGATGATTGAAACCAGGGCCGAAGCGGTGGTGCGGGGAGGGCTCTGCGGAGGATCTGCAGGCAGAGGGGTGGCCACACTCCCCCGGCCACTGGCCTGGGCACCTGCAGTGTGGGGAAGGTTGAGCATGGGTGATCCCTCTCCTGTCCCATGCCCTGCCTCCTCTTCCTCGCCCTGAGCACCCTGGTGTGCCCAGGCACCCACCCTACTGCACACCCGTGTCCCTCTGCAATCCCTGTTCCCCAGCACCTCGCTGCCTTCAGCAACACCCGTTCTCTTTACACTGGGTTGTCTCCTTTGGATGGTGGCCATGTACATGCTCACGCTGGCACAGCCAAGGGGCTGCTGGCATCGGGTGGCTGTGACAAGCACCTGGGGACAAGGTGCTTGTGATGAGGCTGGGGACAAGTGGGGTGGATCTCTGTCCGACTGGGGTGCTTCACTCAGTGGTGGTGTAGTCAGAGTGTGTTTGGCTGTTTGATGGGGAAGGAGGGGAGAATTTTGCGTCTTCTTGCTTTGTTTTTGGTCCTTCCAAAGTCCTTCCATTTTGGGCTGTCAACCTGCTGCCCTGTCAGTGCCAGCTCTGCTCCAGAGGGTCCTGCTCACCTGCTGCTGTGGAGCAGACAGGACAGGGCATGGTCAAGGGTGCAGGAAACCTGGACCTCCATCAGAGCATACTTTTCTTCCATGGTGCCAACACGAGAGGCAGGGCAGGGCTAAGCACATCACACCAGCACCTGGAGGGCCAGCCTGACCCTGGCCACACACCCTCCCAGCACCTTGCTTGTGCTGTCAGGGTGCTCAAATGGAGAAGAAAATGGTGAGGTTTATTCTGTCCCAATAAGGGTTAAAGCATCAGCTGGCAGTACTTCTGAGCCAGGTTACAAAAGTAAAGCAAATAAGTGTGTTGTTCCACACCAGCAAGCACAGCCCAGCTCTCACCCTGGGCTGGAAAAACTCGTTTCTGAGGGCAGTCAAAGGCTGCTTCAGCAATGCCATGAATTCGGGAGCTGTGGGACTGGAGATGCTGTCCCCTTGTGGATCAGGCTCCCGCTCAGCTCTGTCCGCTTAAATATCTGGAGGAAACTGTCCCTGCCAGAGGTCCCCGTGACATCAGAGTGAATGGGACCTTTTATTCCATGTCGGCGACCTCAGTGCATGGTGGTATGTGGATTTCTCTCTGGACGCTCAACGGGCTGAGAGGACAGTGTGTTGACTTTAATTCAGCTGGGACGGGAGTTGAAGAGACAGCAGTAGGTGTGAAGCAGGCTGCAAACATAAAAGAAGTAGATGCAGTTTGTGCTACCCCAGATTGATCGATCCTGGGCTGTATTCTTGCTGGGTGTGTAGCCCTTTTTCACGGGAACAAGTTCCAGATGCAAGCAGGGCATCAAAGGCTGTGTGTGTGTATTTTACAGTTCCCTTCAAAGCGTGTCTCAAATGTCCCTTTATAAATTTAAGGACTCTGCAGTAGCCTGACTGCTAATTCCCTGTGGTGCAGATGAACCTGGATGAGCACTGAGGGGTCCTGGGGCTGATTTTCCACCCTGTCAGTCCCTTCTTGCCCGTCAGCCGGCTTGCAGTCCTAAGCACAGGGACACAGCACAAAGCCTGGGGACGCGAGGGTTTGCCTGGTGTTTGTGTGGGGCTGGATGGGATGCTGGGTTGGGGTCTGGGCTTTTTAGCATCTCCCCTGGCACCGAGCCCTGGCTCCATCAAGCTCAGTTTCCAGCCCTGCTGGGTCTTGATGCTGGCTCAATGGAATGGAGGTGCTGGGGGCTGCCAGCCCAGGAGAGCCACTCACTTGGCCCCAGTGCTGCTGGCTCCCGGGCTCCCGAGGCACGTGTGTACTGGGAGTGAGCGGGGAGGGACAGAGGAGCAGATGGGCCAGCTGAGAGCTGCAGCTCCAGTTTTATTTGTCCATTTGCCTAGCTGAACTCCAAAGCCATTAGGAAAGCAGACCTCTCCCCTCTGGCAAACACTAGCTCCTGTTTCTTGGTCACTGTGTGATGTTCTCCCGGCCACATGCAGCGACACCAGTGATCTTTCCTGCATCCATCCTGAGCAGAAAGGCACAGTGGGGTAGCCGGGGTGTGAGCAGCCACTGACACTTTTATCACAGCTAGAGACATTTTTAAACCCTTGAAGATGTTTCTTGTGAATCCCGGAAGGGCTGGTAAGAGCGAGCATGCTGGCATGAGCAGTGCTGGCAGCCCAGGGGGGTTGAGTGGTGTTGAGATCATTTGCACAGGGTGGCCAAAGGCACAGACAAAGTGGTTTAAGTCAGCACCGCTATGATTTAATGAAGGTGCTGGAAGTGCTTTGGCGCAGCGCTGCCTGCGAAGGGGAGATGCTGTCTGTGCCAGGCAGGGCTGGCACCGTCTGCTTAGCTGGAGCACTCCTCTCCCATGCCCAAATAACTCCTGTTTTGGGTACCTGTGATGCTCTTCCCTTCTGGCTTGGTGGGGGGCTGTGGGCATGTGGTTAGGCAAGACTCTGAAGCCAAGCTCAAGTAATTGATTGCAAAAATTACTTGAACCCTAATATCTTTGTAAAGCCAAAGGATGTGTCTGAAATGCCGAGGGGCTCTGGGTGGTGGTGCCCAGAGTGGTGTGGGGTTGGGATGGCTTCATCCTGTCCCCATGGGGTCCCCTGGCCCTCCATGAAACTTGGCATCCTGCCCTGTAACAAGCACCTTCCTGATGGAGTGACAGGGCATGATTGCAGGAGGGTTACGCTTGGCTTTGGAGTCGCTAGTGTTGTTTTTGGTACTGTTTGGGACTCCTCTGCTCTGTGTGTGACTC
>JAVJGJ010000062.1:8567158-8579919 GCA_035590215.1 Microhierax caerulescens | reverse complement strand
TGGAGGACTGGCATTTGCAGTCCCTTGGGCTCTTCCTTTCCTGCTGCTGATTCCCTGAGCAGAGCCCTGCAGCACCGAGCGCAGGGCACGGTGGCACAGGCGCTAGCAGAGGGGGCTGGGGGTGCCCTCGGGTGACTGCACACCATGTTGGGGACCTTCACAAGGTGTGGGAGCTGCAACCACAAAGTGACAGCGTGACTGGGGGGGTCAGGCTGGCTCTCTGCAGCTTGCCACTGCCTGGGGCTTGATCTGTGGTTCCAGACCAATATGCATGCACTGGTTCGAGCCCTGTGGGCTGGCACAGGGGAGCAGAAGCAGCTCCCACGTCTCCCCAGAGGGCTTAGGGGGCAGACCCATCCCTTCCCAAAGTCCTTCTTCCAGGCAGGATTGCACTGTCTCATGCTGGAGATTTAGGCTCTGCAGCAAGAGGAGCCAAAGGAGGCTGGGTGGCTGCTGTGGCTCCCATATCGGGGTGTTCAGCTCCCACATTTGTCATGCCCTTAAACACTGGGGCAGCTAAAAATTATTTTCTGGCACTTCTGTCAAAGCAGACTGGATTCTGAAAAGCAAGAAAGCAGCCATGCTCAGGGCAGGCGAAATCACGGCATTGCTGAGCTTGCTTGCCTCGGTTATCTGGAGATTGTAGGATACCCTGTGGTTTTCTTTTCTGGGCTCCACAAGGGAGGCTGGCTCACTGGGAATGGCTCAAGAAGGAAAGACAAGATGAGGACATCTGATAATGTGTTAAATGGTGAGGAACACAGGTGCTGGGACCAGGCTGCGTGGTCCTTGTTAGAGTGCTCAGCAGATGCCCTTTTCTGTCACTCCCGAAGCTGGCATCAAGATGTCACGGGGCATTGGCTCTTTGCCTCAGGAGCCAGAGCAGCAGGGGATGGGGTGTCTGCTCCCAGTGTCAAACCCAGATCTCTGCTGGGTTGTTTGACCCTTTCCTGTGCAGTTGGCCAGTGCTAAAAGAGGAATAATGTCTCCTCTGGAGAGATGTGGCAGCCTTATTTATAAACATTTTCAAGTGCTCTGAGCTCTGCCGTTGAAAGGGGCTGAAAAAGTGCAAAGCATGGTCAACTTGTAGGTGCATTAACTGTCTGTCTGATCTACAGCTCGATTCCCCCTGCTGCATGGAGCTTCCCAACCGCTGCAGCCAGAAGGTTGTACAACCTTCTGCAGCAGTAACCACACTGCAGCCACCAGCCTCTTCCCTGTCATCTCAGTTCCGTGGCAGTTCCCAGAGACGGCCATGCTTCCTGGGACAGGGTGCATCTTGGAGTGAGGAAGGCAGCCAGACAGGATGATAAAAGCAGGTTTTACTTGTATTTACGTGTCAGAAATGGCACAGTGGGGTTTTGGGGCTGCAGGCGATCATGGCCAAGTTGTCTGACTTGACATAGGCTTAGCACTTTTTCTGGTGGGAGCCAGGGCAGTGCAGGATCACCTCTCAGGATAGTCCCCATCTGTGTCGTCCAACCTCTCCAGGCATCTCCCATGTGCTGGTAAAGCTCCTTCTGCCACGAGCTGTTTGAGTAAGTGACAGCTCTTCCAGCGGTGACCTCCTTCCACATGACACCTGTGGGACATCTCCAGTGAAAGCTGGGGTCTGCCACCGTGGCTGGAGGAGCAGGAGAGAGCAACAGAGGATTCAGATTGTTATCTGTTGGCATCTGCTTAGTGCTGCACTATTCTGGGAGCCTTAGATGTGGTCAGGGCTCTGGAGGAGGTGGGGAGAGCTGGCAGGCAGACAAGCATGACTGGAGCTCTGGAGATGTAATTTCCAATCAAGTGATCCCCCACAAGCTGGGTAAACATCCTTTGATTCGAGCAATGCTCCAGCAGACAAAGAGATCCTGTCATTGTGCTGTACCGGCTCAGCAGGTTCCCAGCACCATCACGCCGTTGTTCAAGTTCCAGCTCAACCCAAATCTGACCCTCCCAGTACAATCCACAAAAATAACCCCGTCAGGCTCAAAGCTGCTAGGTTAGCTCTAGAGGGAAGGGAGGTTTTTCTTTATTTTCTCCGCAATGGCTTTCGGAAACGCGGCTGGTGGTACGAGGGGGCTGAGTCCAAGGGGCTGTGAGACCACGGCCCCATGGCATGAGTCTCATGGCCATGCATCCCTGCAAGAGCAGATGTTTCTCATCAGAGAGGTTGTGTGGTGGTTTGGGTGCTCCTGTGCTTCTCTAGGACAGTCTTTTCTCCTGGTCCCAGCTCTAGTATCTCCTGTCTGAAGCCTCTCAGGGTGCTGGGGGAATCCTGACTTTTCCCCATGCTGAGCTCTGTTTTGGCTGGCTGAGCCCCTGCTGAGAGGTTCCTGGGTTACTCCTGATGACCAGGCTGTCCAGGACTACCTCCTGGCTTCGATAAGGTGACCCATGGCCATGAGGATGAGGACAACCTGTGTTGCCTGTGCTTTCCCTTCAGCTGGGGATAGTTGTGCTTGAACACACCGTCGTACCAGACTTTCCCGCTGTGGTGGTTTCTGTCCCTTCTCTCTCAGCTCCTGCCGTGCTGGCTGAGGAGGAAGCTGTGCAGTGTAATGCAAAATACCCGGTGGGAAGTAAGAGCGGGATAGGAAAACATACACTGCTCCATCCTTCAGGAGCGGAGTAATGCACCCCTTCTTCTGAGACCCTGGCAAGAGGCCGCCTCTGCAGAAAGGAAAATGTCCTGTACATCCACGTCCAGGGTGAGACCTGGGGTGATGATACAGCTACTGGAGATCCAGCACCCCACAGTTAAGGCTAACAGCTCAGACATCGCTGGCGGTGTGAGAGGTGAACACCCTTACAGGACAGGGTCTTGCCTGGCAGCCAAATGACCCATCATCTGCTCCTGCCGTAGCTCCCCAGCTTGCGGATTTCTAGGCCAGGAGGGACCAGTGGAGGTAGGGGCTGAGCTCTTGCATAGTGATGCCCCAGTAACTCCTCCAGTGCAGCGCCTCAGGCATGCCTGCTACAAGGACCTCGGTGCTACAGCTCCAGGTGACCACCCTACATCGTTTAGGTACTGTCCTTGGGTATGACCATCTGGGGGGCTGTATCCAGGCCAGCGTTCATGCACATAAATGTTGGCATCTACCGGCTTATGGAGATGACCTGGGTTGTCCTGCCTGACTTCCACCTCCAGGTCAGATCCACAGGAGCCCTAGGCTGGGTCATGGGTGCTTTAGCTACCCTAACGTGTCTGAGACAGCACTGAGTGCCCATGTTTGAGCACCTGACTCCCACCCCAGGTTACTGGTCTGGATGTTCTCCATGTGGGGAGTCCATGGTTTGACATCTGTGAAAGCTGGAGAGGTTTTAATCAGGGTAGGTCGGAGTCTGTAGGGTATCAGCGAGGTTGCTTGGTCCCTCCAGTTCATCCTGCCTCTGACAGGAGAGGAAGGGTTCTCTGGAATGAATGGGCAATAAACTTACAACAAAGCAGAGGAAATATTTCTTCACTCAGCGTGTGCACAGCCTCAGGAATTTCTTGCAGAGGGGGGCCAGTGATGGATGCTGTCTTTGGGTTGGAAGGGAGGTTGGCTGCATAACGCTGCATTCCTGGTCCCACAGACGCCCAGAGGGTTAATGGGTCTCCTGGCCGCGACTGGGGATGCGGGTGTCTCTGGGAGCCCCACTGCATCTGATGGCCAGACGGGGAGCGAAGCATCATTTCTCTGCAGAGTGACGCACCAGGTGGTCCCACAGCATCCCTCCAAGGTCAGCTGCAAGGTCAGAGCTCTCACCTTGGTGTCTCCAGGGAGGAGGTGATTGCTGTCACAGCTGGTCTCAGGGCAGCACCGCAGGAGCCATCTGGATTAGCCCCATTTGCAAGAGTGCACAGAGCGCGGAGGCTGAGTTAGAGGCGTTTTATGAAAGGTGGCCAGGCGAAGTGGGAAAGGGTCTGAGGTGGAGTGTGAATGTGGTCGCTCAGGTGCAGAGGGACATTTCCAGTCGGCTTGTTGATAAGTCTAGTGAAGCACGAGGGCAGTCGATAGCCAGTTGTGTGTAGGGAGCAGTGCTAGAAACACCTCCTACTTAGTCAAGGGAACAAGGTATCCCTTGGGGAAGTGGGTAGGTGGTTCCTGGGTCTTCATTCAGATCCATCTCAGAGAAGGGAATTTACATAAAGGCAGGGGAGCAGCCTTGGTCCTGGGTCCTGCTCCGTGACTGTGAGCTTTAGAGCAGGAAGCCTGCGTGGGAGACTCGGCCACGTGCTCAGGCACTGCAGGGCCAGAAGATGGTGGAGAATGAGAGAAGCCTCGGGCTCGTCTTGGTAGCACCAAGCCTGGTTTTCTTTCCTTTGTATCTTTTTCATACCATTTGTGAATGTGTTGCTGCTGTTTGACTCTTGAGAGTAGATTATTTGCTTGTACTGTAAATCTGGCTTATGCTAATGGTAACTTCCCAGCTGGCTGCCAGACAGTGAGTCATTCCATCCCTCCGGGCACAGCAATCCCTAAAATCAGGGACTGGGCCTCTCCTGCAGCCCTGGCAGGACGACATGGTCTATCGTGGAGAGGCACAAACAGTGCTCAGCCTCTGCTTTGGCAGCCCAGACGTTGGCGCTGAGCAGTGAGAGTGCTGGGGTAGGAGAGCTCCTCGATGAGCTGCATTGCGAGGGCAGGACAGCAGCGTGTTTTGGTCTTGCTCAGGACCTTGGATTCCCTCTGTGAAAGCCTTTTGGAAGTGTTTTAGCTCAGGTGTGAGCCGGTGGGTGCCAGGGACAAGGCAGGTTGGGCTGAGATGGCCACCAGCACCGTGAGTCATCGTTGCGGAGCACAGAGCGCATTGCTGCCTTTGCTCACCCTGCTTGGCACCGGGACCGTTCCCAGGGGCTGCCCAGGGGTGGAGGAAAGAGGAGAAACAAAAGCACTTTCTAGAGGAGGTGGAGGTCTTGGCACCGAGGGGAAGCTGGTCACACCGGAGCTGAGTCGTGCATGACTGCTGGGGTGCAGTGCTACAGGACGGGAGGCGCAAAGGAGGGTGAGGATGGAGAGGGGGGTGTCTGGCACAGCTGGGGCCGCTCACTCTCGTGTCACTGCTTCCAGCTGAGCATCTTATGCAATGCAGAGGCATGTGATGCCCAGTGACCTTCTCAGCTCTGGATAGCCTGGGGATTTCTCAGCGCCACACTCGGCGCTGCAGCAATAGGGCTGGGTGGAAATAGCATCAGAGAGGAGGATGTGAGAAATACCCAGGCAAATTCCCACAGCCCTGTTTCCTCAAGTGTGCTCCCGTCGGGACTGGAAGCAGTGAGCCTGGAGAGATGTCCCAGGAGCATGGGATACATGCCATGCAAAGACAGCCAGGCCTTGGCAGGATCCTGGTTTAAAATGTTTTGTGCCACTCCAGCACGGGCGCAGGGAAAGAGATAAACTGCAACCTTTCCAGTACTTTGCACCGACCCGTTGCCTTTCTTTTGTGAGCAAGGAGACAATTTTAGCAGTGATAGGCTTCTGCCTGTTCAGGTTTCCTGTGTGGATGCCATGCATCATGAGGGCAAGTCTCTCTCTGCCCTCACAACCCAAAAGACGGCACCTCTGATGGGAGATCAAGCTGAGATGGCCGTGCAACGACCCGTCCTCGCGCTGGGGCTGCCTTCGCCACTGAAAAGTGGAGGCACGATGCAAGTAAAGTCATGAACACCAAGGATTCCACCAGATACTTTAATGCCCATAAAACACTGATGTCACTATCCCCAGAAAGGAGCATGAACGCAGTCGATCATAAAGCACCAATTGTGAGTATCATAATGACGCCCAGTACTTTTTCATTCAGCGTTCTGGGTGCAGTATGGCAGATAAAACCACCCCAGCAGCGCTGCAGCAGGCTGACAGAGCCAGCTGCTGCACGGGCTGAGCTCAAAGGAGGGGATTTTGCTGAATCCCTGTGCTGGGCTAGAGGTTTGGCCAAGGATTTGGGGTTAAAAACTGTGTGTCTCTTACCACGCAGCAGCTGGTATGCCCAGGGGTGCCACTTCCCACCCATTTGCCGCATGGGTTGTTAGTTTGTTTGGCAGTCCCAAGCTGTAAGGCTGTCGTAGAAACCTGCCTTTGGCGTCAGGATGTTTTGGATCCAGGTTTGCTCAGCCCTGAACGTGCAGCTCGCTCAACCATGCTTAGAGCTGAGTTTCTAAGCATGTAACTTTAATGCATGGAGAAACCCCCTTTCATATGTCTCCGCTTACTGTTGCTCTGGCAATTAAAACTAAATGAAAAACCCTGATGCCATGAAATCTGGGAAACATCTAGAAGAATAATTATGAAATCACTTCCTCTTGATGTACGTAATCAATCTCTCTCAGTGAAACTACTTGTAATTTTTTTATAATTACACCGCTTTTCATGATGCTAACTAACGATCCACAGCATATTTCCTACCATGACCCTGACTTATTACTGCCTTTGATGCAGGAATCTTTTTCTTTTGAAAATGAGTAAGTGTAATTCTGTGGCTGGTTTGATACACGGCTTCTAAATGTTTATGTATTTCAACAGCAGTACTTTGTTTTTCCTAAACTTCATATCATTGCAAATCATGATTCCCCTCATATAAAGCCCCTGTTTCTGCTTTCTAGACAGACGGGCACTTCTGTCTTATTTCTTCCCTGGCAACTGGTCCAGAATGTGTCTAGCAGCTACTGATAAAGCTCAAACAACTTGTTATTACCGTATAGTGCCAAGAACGGTTACGTCAGAGTGGTAGTAACACACCCAGCCTCCAAATTCAATCCCTGGCCTCTGGGGGTTTATCTCCTCAAAACTTTTGGGCAGCAAGTTGTAGAGGAAAAGACAAGTGTCTTGGAGATGACACCTTTCGTGCCCGAGTGCAGGATGCTAGGCTGGCTGGGGTGTTTCTGCTGATGTGCTGAACAGGCTGGGTGGGGGCTGGGTGCGTTCTGCTGGGTGCTTTCTAACCTCAGGGCTGGATTCGAGAGCTAAGATAAAGGAAAAAGGATGCTGGGGTCCTTGAACATGCCCAGAGGATGGCAACAAAGCTGGTGAAGGGGCTGGAAGGCATGTCCCGCGTGGAGCGGATGAGGATGCTGGGTTTGTCTAGTTTGGAGAAAAGCTGCATCAAAGGAGGTTCAGACTTGACACAAGAAAACACTTATTTACTGAGAGGGTGGACAAACACTGGAACAGAGTCCCCAGAGAGGTGACCAATGCCCCCTGCCTGTTGGTGTTTAAGAGGCATTTGGATAATGGCCTTAATAATATGTTTTAATTTTTGGTCAGCCCTGAACTGATCAAGCAGTTGAAATAGATGGTTGTGTAGGTCCCTTCCAGCTGGACTCTTCTAGTGTGACTGAGTGGAGTTCTAAATCTGAACAACAACTCAGAATGTTGGCATTTACCCCAGACCAGATACAGTAAGAGATTTCCACTCGGTAATGCTGAGTCGTTTCTTTCTGTTAACATCAGAACATAAATATTAATGTAATCACAAGTCTATTTAGCACGTACCCAGAGCATCACATTTAATAGTCCGTGTTACCGTTGAATTAGGACATTATTATTAAACCATTAATTTAAAACACTGAAATGCATAGCCTATAAACTCAAAATGAAACTGCCCTGCCACAAATGATAAATTAGGAATCAGTCATTTAATCTTGCCCTGCTCCTAAGAAAAGTTTTGGTTCCAGTGTGAGCACACTCTCTGGTGGGAAACTTTCTCCCAGAACAACTTGACTGCTCTGTGGTGAGGTTTTATCCTCAAACCCGTTTTCCCATGGGCTCCCTTTCTCACTCCGGGGCTCTGTCTGAACCTCAGGGAGGGTCTCAGGTGGGGGGTTGGGTGACTCTCCAGTCCTGCAGCCATTTCTGCTATCAGTGGTCAGATGACTCAGCCCAGGTTGGCTTAGCTGCACTCACAAGGCACTGTGCATCTCTAACACTTGGCAAAACACCATGTACCTCCTCTGCGGAGCTTGGCATGTCCTCAGGGTTTAATCAATGTTGTCATCACCTTCGCTGTCCATTGCTTTTCTAGGGTACAACCTGAAAAATGAAGTTTTTCCATGTGAAGGAAACCTCTGCAGTAAAGATATAAAGCAGTTGCCTGCTGCTCCTGGATGCCAACCATGTTTGTCAGGTACCAAGCCTGGAGGAGTGTTTTATTGCTGTTCCTGTTGTAAGGGGCAGCCTTTTCTTCTGGCTGCAGAGGTCAGAACTATCTCCCCATGCTTTCAGCATCCTTCCCACCCGTTCGGGGCCAAGATGTGACAATTCAGCAGCGTGGGCTGGCAGCAGGAGCCATTGCTACTACGTTCACCACGGAGCAGACCAAGCAAGTGTGGACACTGTAGCCTTTCCTCTTCTCTGCAAGGGTAGATTAAGGTTGAATCCCAGGCAAGACAGGGCTTGAAGAAGCTGGTTTTATCGCAGTTCTGGTCATGAGGAGAAAGATCCCGGACTCCATGCTTGCCTTGGGCGGTGGTGTTCACCAGCTGCTTTGCCAAAGGGCTTGGCTGGTTTGCTGTAAATAACTTCTGGAGCCTGACTGTCGTGTCCAAGCCTGTGACGGCAAAAGATGGTAATTGACTTTCAAGCACATGATCTCACTGGCTCCTCTCCACTGCAAAAATACCTCGTGAAGGACCCATTGATCAAGAACTGCCCCGTAGAGTCAGATCACTTACAATCTCTAAGAACGTACATACAAGAGCAGCCAGGCATTATCCGGCCACAAAACGCTACTGCTGAGGGATGTTGTGGGTCCAGCAAAATCCACATAACCAGGGAAGCTGAGAGCTGAGGCTGGAAGCCTGGCTTCTGCTTCAGCCCAAGGAGCTTCCCGAAGAGGTGACTCTCAGAGCCTCGTGCCAGACAGGGAGCGTTGGCCAAGGGTTCCCTTCCCTTGCTCTCTCTGCCTCAAGATCTTTTCTACCTTCTGCAGCTCCTTCCTGCCAGGAGGCTCCTAATTCCTTCCCTCTTGCCACGGTGCTTGTACATCTCACAGGGGCTGTCAGCAGCGCTCCTGACCCTGCTCTGCCAGGACTGGTGACCAAGGCACCTTCTTCTGGTTGCTGCTCATGCTGCTTCTGCCCTCTCTGATAATTTCCGTTCTTCATTGTCCCACAGGTTGCTCTCTGGTAATGAGTTGCTGAACAGGGCTGCCAACTACTGTCCTTACCCAGACACGCTAGGGAGGCAACCTTCTCTCCTAACGTTCCTCCAGGTAGCAGAAAAACATCCAAATACTCTTCCAAACCCACATCCAGCTCACTGCAGAGGGGCTCAGGGGCAGGCCATCTGCGGTGTGCCCCTTTCCAGAGTAAAGGAATGTGAAGGACTAGGAAAAGGACCTCTCTTCTGAGTCAACCTCATCTCATCTCCCCACGGATTAGTGTCTCTGGTTTTCGTCTGTCTAGAGGGAAGCAGTTCTTGAACAGGAGCTTAGGGGGTGCCTATGGAAAGGGGCAACCAGATCTGGATGATCAGGAGAGCTGTCCTGTTCCCTACATCCCTCTGGTTGCTGAACTTCACCAATGTTAGAAAAGGCAACTTGTCTGCAAAGGAGAACTTGAAAAAGCCTCTGGAAGTCCATCATAGGAGCTGACATGTCAGAGATACCTGGGTTGGGGGTCTGGAGGAGGAGGACTGGTGCTGTGATGGAGAAGGTGCCACAGGGCAGGAAGGCAGGACAGCAATGGCAGATGGTGCCCAGGGCAGGGTTAAAAGATGCTGATGACCGAGGAGAGAAGGAATTTCCATGGTGCTGTCTGTCACTGCACACTGTCTGTACCCAGCATGTGATATTAATCACTTTCACCAATTTCAGAAAAAATAGATCCCTCCCCTCTATGATATAATAATCAGAAAATGCAACAGCTCCAATTTAGCCAGAGCCAAACCCCTCATTCTGGAAATACTGCTCCATTTTTCAAAGTCCTTACGCCTTTGAAATCAGCTCTTGATTTTATTGGGATGACTCTCCTTTCTGAAAGAAAACTCCAGCACAGTCTCTGCAGCCCTTCTCCCAAACTGTATGAATCACTCCGGCCTCACGGAACTGCCACAAGTCACTTGAGCGGCTAAAAATATCTCAAGAGGAAGCAGGACAAAAATACACATATCCGCTGCTGCAGCGCTGGGCTGGGAGGACGCGCGCCAAATTAACATCTTCCCTTTTCTGCTGTTTCATTCCCTGCAGGTTTATTCGTTAGTGAAAGCAGATTCGAACAAACACAGAGGTTTGTACGAGACTTTTTGGAAAGTTATTTTTTAGGGGAATGAGGGGTGGTGGAAAAACCTACTTGTGCATTTCAAATGTGACCCACAGATCTGATTTCCAGTGTCTTCTGGCTCAGGCATCTGTACTGTGGGGGTTTCCTCCAGAGTGATGAGTAAAGCCTTGGTAAGTGAGGGGGGCTGAGTATCTTCTGAGGACACATCTTGGTGGCTGATGGTAGTCTTGATGGTCTGCCTTGGTCTTCAGGGCTGGGTGTTTTGAAGTGGCAACGGTGATTCACCTCCACCGTTGCTGCTTCCCAGGAGCACGTGTGTTTATCTGAACTGTTCCTGCCTGGAAGATTTCATCCCAACAACTTTTAAGTGAGAAGCCACTGGCAACAAGGGGACAGGAGGGGCATGCACAGCCATGCCACTAGCTGTTGTGTGTGATGAGCTGCCTTGCAGATGCTTCACCCATTTGCTGGTACATAGGTCTTGCAGTACGTCTCTTTGTGTGTCCGGGGCTGATGATGGGTCTGCACAGAGAAGCTGCTGTGGTGATGATCCCCCAGGCTGCCCTGTGCAGTGTGGCCAGGCAAGGAGTCCAATGTCCCACGTATCTCCACAGCTCCACACCAGCCAGAAACAGATATACTCTTCTTTTCCTGCAATATTAAATTACCTTCCCCAGGCCAGACTCAACCAGGTCCAGCAACAGCCAGTCTTGGAGCAAAAGCACCTTCAGAGTCATCCATGGCTGTAAGCACTTGTGGTTTTTAAGAGCCATCACACTCAGGCACAGGGGGCATTATCTCACCCCAGGTCCACAAACAACCTCCAGCTGAAGGCAGATTTCTCCTCCAATCACTTCTATTTCACCTTATACTTAGAATTTACAGCACAGCGCTGGTTTTAAAAGGAGCCTGGATGCATATAGCTCCACTGGAGACATCTGCGTCGGAGATGTTTACAGTCGTACTGATGAGTCTGTCCCTGCATGTCCTCAAGGGAGTCTATGCTGTCAAAAGACAATATACCATCACTCCCAACAGTCCCACGTCAGCACTGGGAGGCTGCCAGTACAGCGTGAAATCAAGTCCACAGAATCCAACTGTCCTACGTGCTCTGAGAAATGTCATCTAAGTGATGAAAGGTCACCCAGACTCTGAAGTCTGATGCTGTATGTGTAAACAGGTTTAAGAAAAAGTTTCCAGCAGAGGATGGACATGGATCGTCGTTGCAGTGGATCTAATGCATGACTGCCTGTGCCAAAGATAACACATGCTCTCAGTGCTGGTTGCTGTATATAGAATACATACTTAGGCTTTATGATAACTTGGAAGAATGTCATCTCCTAAATGGAAACTAGTTACAATGAAGTAGGTTGGCTGTTCCTCAACTTCTGAAGCAAGAGATGCTGAAATGATAGGGGAGAGACACTGAGGTTGCAAAAAAAGCATATATAAAAAAATTTGAGTTAGACTGCAAGCAAACCAAAGAAGAACAACAACAAAAAAAAATTGGAAACAGTCAAATATTCTCCATAATGCTATTTCCAGACACTACATCTATGGTCCGAAGCTGGCCTGGATTTGTTTACACTGGAAACAGTCATATCCGAGTTGAGGATTACTGCATTCACTTCCAGAAATAGCTAGAGAATACAACCACCAAACATCGCCTCCTGTACAAAGGTTATATCTGCTGGACCAGGCAGACCAGAGACCCCCAGATAGCTGATGCCCGTGGATTGATGTCGTGAACATCAGTGGTTTGCTTGACGTTGCAGGAATAGATCTTCGAGTACTGCATACCTGCTGTCAACTTGCATGAATTTGGTCAAATGATTAAAATAAAGCTTGTTTCACTGTGATTTTTATAGCTGATTCTGCACATCCTCCTTCCTAGTTGCCGGAGTTATTATTTCTTTTCCCCAGGTCCCTTGTAATGAGGTGAGGTCTGAGTACACTGGAGCAGCCTGCTCCGGGCTGCTGCATCCTCGTTTTCACCAAGAAACCATCACCAAAATAGAAAGCAAAGCAAAATAACCCGTTTAAGCCCTTTTAACCTATTAGCATTTGCTTTATTTAGGTAGTTCTTGACTCTCCCTCCCCAAAGGCAGGTGGGAGAGGGGCCAGAGCTGCACGACCCACTGGTGAGCTTGGGGCCAGCTGGTGCTCGCCGGCACGCAGCCAAGGAGCCCGTGCTGGCCCATGGGAGAGAAGTGGGGGGTTTGTTGTTTTGTTTTGTTTTTTTTTTTCTTTTTTCTTCCTTAGGAAGAACTCATTGGGATGAAGGAAGATGTTAATAAGCCAAACGGAGACTGTCTCACTCTACTGTGCCGCCTGGCTCCCTTCCAGCCCAGGCTGTTATTAAATTATGCAGAAAACAGGAGGGAAGAGCCCCGCACGCCGGCTTTCCTGGCAGCCTTTGTCACTGATTTGTGCCAATCAGCCCTGAAACAAGAGCCAGGCAGGCTGGACACCTCTGCCGAGCTGCAGCATCGGGGGGGGGGGGGGGTCGGGGGGGGGGGGAGGGTGGGGGGGGGGTGGGGGTGTGGGGGGGGGTGTCTCGCTTTAGGGCTCC
>JAVJGJ010000062.1:8539804-8567058 GCA_035590215.1 Microhierax caerulescens | reverse complement strand
CGCCCGGTCGATAGAGATGCGGCAGCGGCTGTTACGAACCACCGGGGTCGCGGCCAAGGCAAACGGGGGGATGAGGGGGGGGCCGGGGCCACCCCAGCCCTGCACCGGTGCTTGGCCCCCGCCCCCCGGTGTCTCGCCCGCTGCAGGGGTGGCTGGGGGGGTCCCGCGGGCAGCGGCGCTGCTGGGGGTCTCACCCCAGAGCACTAACTGGGCAGGTTGGTGCAAATCCATCAGTCTGACACTCAGGTTTCTTCTCCATGGGGCGACCAAGGGGCTCTGTAGCTCAAGTGCCCGGGGTGCCCAGGTCTGTCTCTGCTGGCAGCAGGGGCAGGACATGGGGGTCCCCCCCACCCCGCTTGGGTTCCTGCTCCCTCTGCCAGATGATCTGGGGTCAAAAAAGCAGATTGGGTTTGTTTAATGAACGATTGCAGTGGGCACATGGGGATGAGGTGCCGGGTTCACTGGTGACCACAAGCATCTTAAAAGCCCTCCTGCCCATCAATACCTCATTTAAAAAGTTCATGGGTAGGATGACAACGAGGTTTCTATTCGCTTTTTCTTTCGTTTGGTCGTTTTTGTTTTTTTTTTTTCCCAATCCATAAAACACTTTATGGACAAATGATGTTAATTTGAGGCTTGTCCTCTAGCAGAATTGGTATTTTATAGGTTGTTGCAGTCTGCCCAGGTCTGCTTATACGTGGCGCACACGGAGACATCCATAATGTCTACAGGAGATCCTGGAGGTTTTGAGTAACAGTGAGAACTAGGATTCGCAGTTTCATAATTAAGCTTTTCCATAATTCCATAATTCAAGGCTCCTAATACATGGGTTTACTCACTCTTGACACACTGAAGTCCCCAGCAAGCCTGCTTGAAAATTTCAACACTCGTATGAAGTTTATGAGTTCTAGAAAAGTCAGCATGTATTTCAGGGAAAATGATTGTATCAGGTTAAGTGAATTTCATCTGCTGAAACCACTGTGGTCGGGTGGGTGAAGGATAATGCACACAGCCGAACAAAATCCTTTTCTACTTATTCTGCTCTGCAGTGTTGTTGCTTTTCTTTTGGAGAAGACCAGCATTTCTGTCCAAGGAATTTGTTGTCAGTCCTTGGCTGTAATTCACGCTTCAGTGAATGCATGCTATAAATTTTTGCATGGAAAGATTGATGTAGTCTCATTTTAAAAGTATTATTATGCATTTTAAAATGTACATTGAAAACCTTCAGCACTTGCATACCAAGGACTTTCCATCTCTCTTGCCGTCTGTATCGTATTAAAGAATATGAAGACTTCAGCTGTGCTATTCCTGCTGAACACACTGGGATAACTTTCTTAGGAAGAGAGGGCCATTTTACCAGGGGCTGCCTCAACTTTTCTTTGTGTTCAATGTGAAAAAGATCCCAAATCCTCTGCATTTCTTAAGCTTTTTGCTTAGGGGAAGGAATTCATAAGCTTCTGTTACTCAATACTGAAGAGCACACAATGAATTTATGCCATATTTTGCTGTCTTGCATATGTGAGTTGAGCACTTAGAAGCATATAGTCAGCACTTTTTTTTTTTTCTTTTTTTTTTTGTTGTTGTTCTTTAATTACTGGACCAAATGGTGACTTTAAAAATTAAAATTTTGGTGGCAAATGATGAATCATCACTAGAATTCAAACCATATGATGAAGTACTTTTCACATTTTTAAATATTCCTAGTGCTGTTTCATCCTTGAAAATAATTAGACAATGGATTGTTCACCTCTTAGCTAAGTTGTAATGATCTATGTGATATGCTTTGAAATCCTCATGGTTTGAGACTTCAGTGACCACAAAGAAAAGTATGAATATTTTAGCCAAGTCTTCAATTATTTTCTCCAAAGAGTAGTTAATACATTATTGCTAATACATGAAGATTTTGTCCTACCACAAAATATCATTTTAGCCATGGAAAACAACTGCATTTAATTTGCTGTCACAGTTCAGTATGTCCATAAATGATGATGAACCATGGTACACATCTGTCTCCTCTGCAGTGGTCATTTGCTTAGTTTTATGTTTTGTTATTTCTTAGCAACAAAAGGAAGTTTGAAAGGCTTTTCTTAGGAATTGCACTAAAATTGTTTTCATGATCCTTTTTTTACACTTGACAGTGTACCACGAGCATTTGAGAAATTTCCTTTGCTCATACTGAAAAAAGCTTTTTGCCTTGTTGCCACTGCCTGTACTCACCCTTGTGCAATCGTTCATCCATTGCCATGGAAAACATCGTTTCCAAGATCTTAATTTGTAGGTTGAAAATTGCTGTTGTAGCCAGTCACAGGCTAAATCATGATCTACACAAGACCATCACCTGGCCAGTTATGGGTGCCCAACCAGTATGTAATGCAGCCTTTGAAGAACTGACTCACCCCACCCCATCCCCACCCCCCATCCCCCACCCTGCCTAAAGCAAAGGCTGGGTAAAAGGTGATGTTTTGAGATTATAATGTGTGTAAAGGTTTAATGCTGTGAGAGCTTCAGTTGCCATCCTCCTGGCCAGGCTTGGGCTGTCCTGTAGCTCAGGGATCTGCTGGGGCACCGAGTAGCCAAAGCGCAGGGTAGTTTCTGGAGCTAGTCTTGGCCTTTGGCTCAGTATAAGAACCAGAGTTTTTTGACAGAGCATTCAGAAACTGATATTTTCTGTACCCGAAACACCTAAATACTGATTTCTTGGAGTCCCCTGGCTCAGAGCCTACAGGGGCACACATGGAGCAGGAGAGGACAGCAAGTTGGGGGGTCACACACAGTCCATCTTCCTGCTCTGCAGCAGCACACTTTGCTCTTGATATTATCTTATTTTTAATCAAGAATATCTTCAGTATGGGGGTGTTTGTTTTTTTTAAAGCAGACCCTTTCCATGTCAGAGTAAAAAAATCTGTCTTTCTGGGGAAAAAAAAAAAAATTTTTGGGGTGGTGGGGGGGAGATTTTTCTGCTCCCTTATTTCTGGGGTCCCTCGAAATGCCTGCTGCGCTCTCAGCAGCGTGGCTGCCTGCTTTTTCCCCCAGAAATTTGTGGCGATGCTGCTCTGGGGCTTCCATGCATGGCTGGAAAACCGTTTGCTCAGTAAATCTCCCACATTCCAGCTCGTGAAGGTCACTGCAAGTCTCGTTTCAGAGACATCCTTCCTGCACACAGCCCCTGCGCAGCCTGCATCCCACGGGTCCTCATCCAGCCCCACAGCGTTGCACCGGACCGAGGTGCCCCTCAGCTGAGCATCGGCCTCCTGGAGGCAAATCCCAGATTTTGGGTCTGAGGAGCTGGCAGGGCAGAGGGAAGCAGCTCCGCTTCATTGACTCTGATGCTGCTTTATGTCAGTGGAGAATCTAGCCCTTTGTTTCCATCCTGACTCCTCCCTTCCTGCCTTTCCAGGCTAAATGTTCCCAAAATATCCCTCATTCCTTAATCAGGGAGACAGAAGGTAGCCTTGCTTCTGATCTCTTTTGCAGACAGTGGCTGCTCCTCTCCTGGCCTCAGAAAGTCTCTATAAACAGCTATTAAGCAAAGAAACGACACCAAGATGCTATTTTTTAATTTATTGTTTTGGGTGGGTTTTTTGTTTGTTTTTGTTTTTTAAACAGGAGATTTGGGATTTTCTCTGCTGGGTTTGCATCTATGATCGTGACCATCCCTTGCATGCGTCTCTCCCCCGACGGACCCAGCCCCATGCAAGCCCAGCGTAGGAGCCACGCCGCACAAAGAGCTGCTGTAAATCAACCTGGCAGCAGCAATAACATTTGACAGCACCAAAAGAGCCCCTCGCTGGCTCTGCAGCCTGGAAATGTCTGGCCCATGGCAGGGTTTGTATTTATGCTTCTTGATAATTTGTCCATACATCAGTTTATATATTTATTTATATATTATAAGCAGAGCACTTGCCCAGAAAGAGCTGTTTTCTTTGGCCACCCCAAGGGTCTCTCTCTGTTTGGTTTCCAAAGCACACACGTGGAAAGTGAAGGGGCAAAAAAAAAAAGAAGAGTTAGTCATTTGTCAGTACAGCCTCTGGGATTATTTTTCCAGGTGGATTTTATAAGAACCACAAGGCAGGAGGGGGTATTGCACAACCGAGTTGGTCTCCCGGCGTGTATTCTTGGCCCATCCTTAAGACGTGATCCTCTCAAATCCGAGCGCATCACAAATGTGGCAGCTGGGTTAAAAAATGCACCTTTGGTTTCCTTGCTGGGGGAGGGAGGGTCCAGAGGGCTGCAGGAAGATTTTGGGAGTTGGTCTCTGCTGGTTCTCCCGGGGCTGGCAGCTGGACCAGGGCTGTGATGCCTTTTGGACATGCCCCAGGTCCCCCAGGAGGGCAGCGGCTTGGGAACGGTGCCTGGTACCCCAGCGCTGCCCCGAGGTTGTGGGGAAGCCCCCCTGGGACAGCTGGCTGTGTGTGGGGGGCAAACCTGGCTGTGGCCAGACCACAGGGAGCATCATTTGTGAGCTGGGGGGAATCACAGCCCCCTGAAAACTGATGGCTTGCAGCAGAGCCAAAATCCCAGCCTCTCTGTGTGACGTGGCTGCGAGCCAGGGTCTGGCACACAAGTGACCCTGCAGACCTGAGCTGGGAGCTGCTGGTTTCTGAACTGGCAGGTAAGGGGCACTGGCCTGGGGCATTCCGTTGCCTAATGGAGGTAACTTGTGCTTCAGGGTACCTGAGGCATCTGCATGGGCTGAAAGAACCAGCATAGTCCCACAGGATCCCCTTGGGATGCTGCAGGGCATCTCTGAATACCAACAGAGGCTTCTGTCTGGGCAACTGTGTCCCTTCCTGGGTGTCACTGGGCAAAGCTCATCGTCGGGGTCTGGTACCTTTCACATCCACCTCGGTTGAGTTTCCTCATTTGCAGCACAGACCGCCCGGCTCTGCCCTGAGCAGCTGACCAGCGTCCAGCCGGACCGGAGCGTTAATGAGTCCAGAAGAGTGGCTGAAATGCTGAGAGCTCGTCTATGGAGATGCTTGTGCTTCTCCTTTGGCTTCCTTTTCCTCCTCATCCTCCCTTTGCTGGGAAGAAGCAGTGAGCAAAAAATCTTCCTTGGACTTTTCCAGCCTGGACACCAGTATTTAGCTTCTTGAATGGTGTATTCAGCCACTTGCAAGGGATTTGGTGCCTGTCTGGCTCTTGGCTGAGCTGGCTGCAATCCAGAGTTGCTGACCAAGCTGGAGTTGTGCCAGACTGACGGGACTATTACCGAAATCTGTGTTTCCAGAAGTATGGTACCCTGTCCTGTCCTTGTCCCTGGGCTCCAGGACCACGCTTATATAAACTGGGTCACTTCTGTAGGAGTCCATGACTTTTCCATACGAGAGGTAAGGAGGCAACACAAAGATGGTGAGTCCCTGAGACAAGCACAGCAGTGATTATTCCCACTAGGCAAACATAAAACACATTTTTATACACAGTGACAAAAGTCATGGGAATAACCAATAAGACAGATAGAACATTTTGACTTTTGGTAAAGCACTGGCTCCAAAATTTCTTCAGCATCCTTTGGTGACCCCCCAGGCTGGCTAACCCCAAGGTCCTGGTGAACCTTCAGTCACCGTGGCAGCACAGCAGGCAGCACTATAGGGGCTCTGCAGCCACCAGCTCTGCACAGATTTACCTCCCTAAATGGTACCAGCCCAAGGAGACCCAAACCCTGCTCTCCATGTGCCGTGAGGTAAACGACTCAGGGTTTGCGTTTGGAGCAGAAGTAACAGGAGAATTTGCTTTGAGGAAGAGCAGGTATGCCTCAGAGATGCTTTGGGTTTTTTTTCCTAACCATCCCAGATAAGGAATATTATTTGCATTGACCCTGTGTCACCTATATACTTCAGCTGCCTCCTATGCACACCTCTGGGGTACGTAGGATCAGCGCCCAGAAGCAAGTCCTGCCCAGGGCAGTGCAGAGCAGTGCTTCTATGGGCAGAGAGAAACTTGTCAGCACCGGGGTTGTCCAGTGGTGGGACTGTCCCCCTCCCAGGGCAGTAACAATGGAGGGAAGGCCAGAGACTCCAAGTCCACAGCAATTTCTGCCCCATTGCCTTGATTCCCAGGCACAGGGCAAGCTCCCAGCTTGGTGACGGTGCTCAGGCAGGCTCCTACTGGGCCAGGGATGGTCCTGCCTGTTGCAGCTTTTGACCCTGCTGCCTCCAGCTGCAGGCACTGGATGGGCTCTCTCCATAAACCTGCCCAGATGGTTATTAACCTCTGGCCAAATCCTCCACTCAACACCTGCCTTGGCTGGTGGGGTGATGTAGAGGAATCATAGAGGAATGAAGGTGGGCTAATTAACACTGATAACGTACAGCTGTGGGCTGGCTTCAGGGGCGGTGGGTTGGCTGATGGGGATAAGGTGCAGCTGTGGCTTGTTCCTGCTAAGGAGTTAAATAGCTCTAAGGGGATGGAAGAGGAGCAGCAGATGAAGAGAGACCTGGAAGAAGCAGAGGGAGGAGAGAGAGTGACCTGCATGTGGGAGAGACAAGGAGAGGCCCCAGGAGAAGAAAGGCGCTGGGAGAAGGAAGAATCTGGACACAGCAGAGGCCAGAAGCAGGGTGAACTGGCCTGAAGTTGCTGAAGAAACAGCATGGACAGTAGATGGACTGTTGAAACCTTGTGGGGGATTGGTGGCTTTGCTGAGGCAACCTGGGATGGGGTGGTAAAAGCCTTGTAGCAGCTGGCTGGGTTTGAGAGTGCTGTGACAATATGAGCCCCACACAGGGCACCAACTCAGGACTTTCAGATTATGAGACTGAGTGTAATGGGCAGTGACAGTGGTGATGGCTGTGATGGCACCACCCAATGTAGTGGAAGCAGGTGGGGATAGCCTGTGATCCAGGTCAGGCACTGCGAGAGGTGAGCCATTGGGGATGGAGAGAAGGAAGCCTGACTGCTGTAACACAAACTGCAACGGGGTGAGACTTACTTCCAGCCACACTCAGGCACTCACCTTGCACCAGAGTGCTTGGACATAAGATGACCTTGGGTGTGCTCAACATCTCTGGTGTTACAGAGTGTGAGCAGAGACTCTTCTCCTGGATATCAGCTGTTTCTCAGTGTGGCTGAGGACCTGCTTAGCAGGAGACCTCTTAACTTGAGCCAAGTTCTTTGTACAGTTGCCCCAGCTACCTCAGTGGCAAATGTGTCTCCTTTAGAGTGACCTAACACTGACTTCCCAAAGGAGCTGCAGTTTCTTGTCTGCTGATGGTCTCTGTTGGCCCTCTGCTGAGGGCGCAGATCCCTCACTGATGCTATTCTGGGGTTTAACTGCCGTTCTATACATTACCACGGGATGCCTGTATAGTTCTTCACTCGGCCCTATGTAGGACACTTTTATTTTTAAAAAGGGAGTTCAAAGTCAAACTCCTCCCCAAAACTCCTTGAAAAGTGTATTAAGTTATGACCTAGTTTCTTACAAGTTCTTCAGCCAGAACACTTCACACATCCCCCTCCATGTCCTCTTCCAGCCATCCCTCTCTGCTACGCCATAGGGAGCACACATCAGTCATTCCCATCACTTGGGGACCTGCTCCATCCCCCCTGCTCCCACCAAATGACCTAATTATAGCAGTGTTGTGAGTAGGTAAGTGCTGTAGGGGATACTGTGATGGCAGGCTGGCTGGTGTGACCTCCTTTTTCTCCCACCCCAACGATAATCTGAAAGAGCTCTTCATCTTCTTCCATTTGCCTGTGTTAGTGAAACTTTCCCCACGTGAGAGCAGAACTGGCCAAGGGTGTAAAAGCCTATGGGCTGGGCATTGGCCTTGGGGCACCATGGTGGCCACTTGGAGGTCATTTGCTGCTGGCAACCTAGTGGCTTAATCCCACTGTGGAAGGGCAATGAGCTTCAGTAGAGGGTCTCCAAGAACCTCTATCATTCTGCAGTGAGCTTCTTCCCAGCTCTTAAAGGAAGAAACAGCCTCGCTGCACATGCAGCAGCTTTGTTTCAGGTCACCCTTTCAGAAGGGACTCCGCAGGTCAGAACCATACTCTTGCCCACTCTTCACTATTAAAAAGACTGTACTGTATTTGGATCCTAAATCCTGGTTCACTCCTGGTTCCTGCCTTAATTTCCCATTTCTGCAGTGAGGCAGCAGAAACAGTTCCAGTCCCTTCCATAGGGCTTAGACCGACGGTCACGCTGGCAGCCCCTTCCTGGTGTGCATTGTGCCAACGTGCCTGGATGGCCTGAGAGGGCACATCCAGCTCTACAGGCAGAAATGGCCACGGGGTTGGGGGAGAGAGACACGTCGTTACAGCTGAGCCTGTGAGCAGCCCCCCAGAAGCAGCAAGAGCACACCAGGTGGTGGAGAGCCTGGAGGTGCTGTTGGAGGTTGGACCCACAGTCCTGAACAGTCTCCTGGACACCTACTATGGCACAAAGCCCTGAGCGGGATGAAGCCTTGATGCAACCTGGGACAGCAGTTTCTACAAAATCCCAGCAGTGCTGCAAATGTTTAAACTGTTTACAGCAGCGCTGCTTCTGCCAAGACAGTATCTGGAGTTAATACAACAAGTCCAGTTTGAGTGGGAGAACATTGCTTCTTTTCAGCTTGAGCAGATGGTCTTCTGGTGGGACCTTGCTAATTTGCTTCCATCAGAAGAACAAATAATCACCCCAGTCAGCACTGCTTCCCAGTCTTGAGTTTTTATTTATTTTGTTTGACATGTTTTGTGCTGTTGCATTAGCTATTGGCAAAGGGCACAAAATTGCATTTCCCTGGGCAAAACTGAATCAAACAGGAAGAGGCATTTCCATGTGTAGAAATCCCAGGCTGCCTCTCCAGAAAGTGCTGTGCCTTCCAAACCCATCCTCTGGCTGTCCCACGCAGGAAGAATCACAGAATCATTTAGTTTGGAAAAGACCTTTGAGATCATCAAGTCCAACCATTAATCCAGGACTGCCAAGTCCATCACTAAACCATGTTGCCAAGCAAGACCTCCAATTTTCCTGCTGCTGCTCTCCACACACAGGGCTACAACCATTTCTTCTGACATACACAGCCAGTTCCCAGGAAAACTTCTATCCTTTTATCAGTGTAAAGGGCAAAGCTTGACCCTGCAGCAGGGGAGGCTGGTGAGACTCACCTCATGGCTACCAGGATGCACCTACAGGCACCCAACACTGGTTGTGACTTGTTAAGCCACAGGGACTCGAGTCATCTCCAGTCCTGTCTTGAAACCACGGGCTGCCCCATGGTCCTCTGCTCAGGGCACGAGGAAGGCTGCTCTTGAGCTGGTGATGCCTCCTGCGATGTCCCTCGGTAAGTTGAAGTGGGCAGCGTCAACAGGAGCCAGGTCTTAGCACTGGGTCTGAAGCCAGCTCTGAGCTTTGGACTCTTCCCCAGTGCCGTATCCTGCTGGACCCAGTTCATCCCATCACCCTTGTTCAGGATCTCAGACACGACTGTTGCTCTTAGCATGTCCCCCAAGGCAAGCCCTCGGGATGGAGTGGGCTGTGGGAGACCAGGCAAGTCCTGCTCCCAAAGCTGCTTCCCCTCACCACGTGAATACTGGTGGCCTCTCTGAATGCCATAAATCTGTCTTTTCCCCGTCTCTGAGATCCTTTCGGTGCCCACAGGCTCTCCCCTGGCCCTGTCTAGCACTCTTCCATGCTCAGTGCCAACTGGTTATTCATGTGGAAACAAGATCCCCCAATTGAGGCTTTCTCTGGGCTGGCAGGAGCCCCCCTGCTCCTTCCTAGCACCCGGCTCTGCTCGCCCAGCCCTCTCCACGGCTGGCTCGCCTGTCCACGCCAGACTTCTCTGTGCATTCATCCATTCCCTCTGTTTGTGTGCAGAGAGCATCAGAAGACATTTGAGAATACCATGAGATTAGCTGTTAATTGAATGCCTGAATATTATAGGATTGGTAACCCCGCTGCGTAGCATCCCTGAACCCATCGTGGCTGTGACCACGTGTCAACTTCTCTTTACCATTTATTCAGCCACCTTATTCACAGCACCGGAGCAATTAGACACCCAGGTAAGGATGGAAAAGGCTGTGAGAACATTAGCGATGTCACCTCCTGGCTCACAGAAGTGGCACAGGATGGAGACCCAAATGATCACAGTCACTATCAGCTCCAAAACCAGCATGTGGCTTCCAGCCTGAGATAAACAATAGAAATGTGACAAGGCCTTGTTGGTGCCCCTTGTCTTCTGTGTCCCTGGGAGAACCAGCCATGGGGACAAGGCACCACCCCTGGCCAGACCCAGACCCTTGTGCCTAGCCCATCTGCATTGAGAGATGGACCTCATCCTCCAGCCAGCTGTTCCCAGGAGCAGTTTGGAGCTCACAGCCACTTTCTGGCCTCAGCTACATGAATCTGAACAGATGCTGGGATCGATGCTTCATGGATGCATCCATGGATGCTTCATGTCCTGAGTCTGGACATGAGCAGGTGGGATCAGAAACAATCTCTCAGGGTGTCCAGCATGGAAAGGGTCAGTCTCTACCATGTTGCAATTTTCTGACTGCAGACTGGGAGCTGGTGCCAGGATGAATTTGGCTTCTTTTTCCCCAGGTTCTATTTATGATGAGTTTCCTGGCTCAAGCAGTTTGTGCTCCATTGAAGATCAGCTTAACATGGAGATATTTATGACTGTTTTCTTCAGTGCCTGAATCTTCCCAAAGACAGCGAGAAACCTGTCTCAGGAGTGTGGGACAGAATTTCTCCTCTGCAATGAACCTTCTCTCACCAGTATAAACTGGGTCTTTCTTATCCATGAAGTCGGGAGAAGCATGCTATCATATGCTTGGATGCAGAGGAAGAATTGTGGGCAAAAGACCCTGACTTGGGAGTGGATTTCTGCTACCAAGTTCTGAGATGTCTGGGCCTTTTGTAAGGTATCTCTTTCCCTCCAGGGATGGGGGCTGGAGGGAGCTGACTGGTGACATGGGGACATGAGCCAGGGGTGAGGGACTTGACAGTGCGGGCATGTGCAGGGATCTGATCTAGAGCCCTGAATTCAGGGGCACCTTGCAGTGCATGGAAACGAAGGTGTCCTTGAAGAGGGTGAACTAGAGCAAATGTCTAACTCCACTTTCCAGCCATTGTAGTTTTCTTCCAGCGTGGATCTGGGGTTACTCTGCTGTTCTGGGTTTCTCTGGTGTATTTGGTGATTCTCCCAGACCTGACCATCAGCCTTCCTAACCTAGATGTGTCAGATACAGGAATAAGCATCTCAGGAAAGGAAGAGCAGATGTGATGTGAAACATTGGCTCCTCCTCAAAGGAGATCCTACTGCTGGCTTCGGGGGTCTGGGTTTCACTCAGCCTTCACAAATAAAAGGAAAAGACTCTCTGGAGGATGGGAAGCGTGGGCAGGTAATAGGAGTATTAACAGCTAAACCCGTTATTAATGCTATTATCATCATCCAGTTTATTACCATGCCTCCAACTAGATAGATGTGTTGATAATGACAATACCACAGTGTTTGGGCTGGCTCCTAAGTCAAGCATTTTCCCTCTCCACAGTAGTGGTACTGGTCCCAGACAGCCACTTGCTGCAAGCCAACATGCCAAAATCTGTATCGTAGTGAAAATTATTCATGACAGCCGGGAAAGCCAGAGAGTGAGTCATGGTTGCTGTTGATACCTACAAGATTTTCCTGAATGACAGTGAGTGCTAGAAATAGAAAATACGGTTGAGGAGAGACTGAAACATAAATCACCCCAAAGCCATGATTAATCACTTTTTTGGCCATTAGCTACGTGGGAAAAAAGTCCTTGGCCTCCCCATGAATAATCCTGTGTCTTTAACAATGACATAGTTTAGGAGAAATGTTCAAGCCAACACAGAAACTTTCAATTGAGTGAAGCCGAAGCTCATCTCCATAGCGCTGCATATTTTTAAAAGTGGCAAGAATATTATCCGGACATTTCAGAAACCTCTCCTGGTTCTTGCCTGGCCTGGTGCAATGCAGCTGCAGCAGCGCTGGGCGAAACCATGACTCACATGGACCCATTAGAGGGAAAAGGAGTGTTGTATGCTTGGGGAGTTTGCATAATTTCCTGGGAAGTTTCCTGGTAAAGCCTGTTCACAGTAAGGAAAATTATACTTTCCAGCATAATTCTCTGGAAAGCAGGATGGCAAGTCCTTTTCCCTGTCCCTGAGGTCCCTATATTCCTGCTAATATGTGCTCCAGAAGAGGCTAAGCCTGTCTTTTTTTCCCCTGAAGTCATTTGGGTTTCCTTCTGGTTTATTATTAAATCAGCACAATTCTTGGATGTGCAACAATAATTTTTTTATCCCCAGATGCTCTGTGTTGTTTTAATGCTAAAATCAGGTGGCTAGTTATGAGGCTTTCTCTATCTTCTTTTTTTTCATTAAAATATCTAGATTAGCTGTGGAGAACAGGTTAGATCAGGGTAGCCTGTAAAGGCGAAGAAGAGAGACTGAAATGTAGGAAGACCAGCACTGTGCTGGTATTTAGCTGTGTATACCCTGCTCGGCAGGTATTTAGCAGTGAGTCAGTGGCAAAACCTGCAGGGAGCTTTCTGTAGGGTCTGAGGTGCTCTGCAAGGCATTAGCAACTGGAAAAAGTTGCCATTCTGTGTGGGCAGAGCTGTACGGGACATCCTTGTCCCATCCCCAGTTCTGCTTTATGCCACAGCCGGGGTTTCTGCTGCTCCAACCAACGCAGCTTGTCAGAGGACAGCTTCGATCAGGGCTGCTCAGCACACCCGGTACACAGGTATTTATTTGTCTGTTTCTTTTCTTTATTTATTCATCTCTTACTTACACTGACCTCAAGTTTAGAAGTGGCTTGGTGACTTACTCCTGCACAGAAAAGCTGCTGACACACCAGCTGATTCCTTGTCCCTGTGTCCATCAGCCGCCGGACTCACCCCCAAGCACAGATCCTGAAGCTGGAGGGTTTCTCTGGCCACAGTCCCAAAGGGTCCCCCTGTTTTGCAGAGCCCTGCCCTGCCTTCCACCAGTGCTGCAGGGCCACCACTGACCCTTGCATCGCTCCATGTCCCCTTCCCAGAGCTTCAGGCCACCAGCAGTGTATTAGCCCCAGTGTATATAACCCCCAGGGCACAGGGCTGGGGACAAGGTGATGAAGGCGACCTTGCCCATGCAGGCAGGCTGCTGGTCTCCAGCACTGGAAACCCTCATTAAGTGGTTATTTACATGCCAATCAGCTAGAATGTTTTAAAAAGCAGGTCTTCATTCCTTTGTGTTTTCAGTGCCGCTTTCCTTGCTGAAACAGCAAGAGATTCCCAACTTCCCAGCAAAATACGCAACTAATTCCAGAATTGTACTTGTTGTGTCTCTAGGAGCTCATTCCTGGGCACTTCTTAGCATGGTCCAATATGATGCCACCGTTCTTTACCAACCTGCATCACTCTCCTGGAGCCCCTGGGCGAGTCCCGGTGGAGGCTCCAGAGCACCCAGCTGCAGGCAATTCGCTCTTCTTAAAGGTCCAACCTTTGCCTTTATTATTAACTTGATAATTACTTTATTGTAAAAACTCATCACCCTTGGAAGTAATTAATTTCTTGGAACCCAGCACAACAGATGGGCTTCTAATTTATTTGAGATCACGTAGGAAGCAGGGGAGTCTCTACCTCCATTTGATAAACACCGCGTTTTAACCTGACAGTTTATTCCCGTTCAGAGGTCTTAGAAATACCCCTCTGGGTGTTTGATGCCGACTCCCTGCAGGGCTGGAAGGCTCAGGATGTGATCAATTTATGAGACACGGCCTCGCTTTAATACTTTTGGGCACATTTCCTCTAGGCAGGATGTGCAAAGGGCACGATCGGAGCCACCCCGCTGCGGCAGCAGTTGGTGGCTGCTGACTTCATGACAGATTTATTAGGTTGGCCAGGTGCAGAGGTTCCCTGCAAACAGCTGGAGCTCTCATGCCTTCTTGACAAGGAGGATTTCTCACATACACCAGCCTTGCTCCAGCCCCCCACTTGCTTCCTCGCTGCCGGGTAGATCACTGACCTTGCTGCAGCCCTGCGGGGCTGTGGATGTGGGATTTCTCATCTCATCGGCAAAGGTTTCCATTCATACTGCAATCTGCCCATCTGTTCCCTGGCTCACCGAATCCTAAATTTGCCTTCCTGCAGACTGAAAGGACAGCTGAGCTCTTGAATATTGGGGTCTGAGCTCGGTTAGACAGCTGAGAGAGAGCAGAGCCCCCTGGCAAGTTCATCAAGAGGATGAAGCCAGAGCATCAGAGTTTGGGCTGCACCGAAACAAGGTGGGGAACAGATCAGAGCCACCTTGGGCTGGGGGGTTCTGACCAAAACCTGCGTGGGGATGAGCCAGGGAGGGAATAAACTCCAACTGCTGCGCGCGGGGTAAAGGGGTCTGGCACCTGGGGACCCCCTGTCTTGATGGGGATGCAGCTCATCATGCTGCTCTGCAATTTTGTCTTCCCAGGGCCATTCTGCTGGGGAAATTGGGAGCTCATAACCCTCAGAGCCCCAAAAAAAGTTTTTTGAAAGATATCAGAAATGCTGGTAGAGTATTCTGAAGAAAATCACAGTGAAAATACCTACTGGTTTGTTGGGTATTTTTGCTTTGGTCGGAGGAAAAATGTCATGTGTCGCCTCCCCCCCCCCCAGTTTTTCAACATTTCTGCAGAAATCAGACCTCTTCCAGGAATTAGGTTGTTTTCTAAATTCTTTTTTATTTTGTGTAAATCCAGCTTTTCCTCTGGCAAAAGTTTTGTGTGGGAGGCTTCTGGACGGTTCTATCTGCCAGGCGTACATGAATCTAAATACTTGAGCGAGTGCTGGGGTGCAGATGATAACCAGAGGCTACTGAAAATGTGCAATCATTTAATGTGCAATCATTAAATGTGCCATCATGAATAGGGAGGTGGGTGAAGGCCCCCAGGGGTCCCAGCCATCGAGGCTCTGCTGGCTCGTGCCACCTCCCGTGGATGTGCTTTAGCCTGGAGGAAGCATCCGGACTGAAAGCCTCTCTGTCACTGCGGGGGTAGTATCACGGGTGCTCTCCCTTCCCCCACCCATTCATTTACCCAGGGACTGTGTGGGAGCTGAGAGCATGGTCCTCCCTTGGCTCCTAATGGCAGAGGAAGCCAGGGTGCAGACCACTTGAATCCCTGGCATTTTCTCCTCCTTCTTGCTGGGAATGACCTAATCCGCACTATTGTTTCCTACTCCACTTGAATTCCCACTTACCCACATTTCCATTCTTTCTGTAGTTCTTATATTTTTCGACCTCTTTACCAGGAAAGAGTAGAGACCTGACAATGCCTTTCTTGTTCGGTTTGGGAAAAGGTCATTCCTCCACAACGTATTTCTTGTCCTGTTTGTACAGAACTTAGCAATGAGAAGAAAAATGTGGAGTTTATTCATCCTGAGGAAAAAGCAGATTTACAAACCCCAGCCCTGGCTCAAACAGGCGTTAGCCCCCGCTGTTGGCTGTGCTGCTCTGTCCTCTCTGCTGTCCTTCTTCTAGTGGATTAAGACCAATATGGACCTGCCTACCCTGCTGGTGAATATAGTTGCTAAAATAGTAAGGAGATGCAGCCTTGGAAGGAGCAGTAAGTCATGGCTGTATGGTCATGGTGACCTGGATACCTTCTGCCAAGTTTTCCTCTCTGCTAATTTCAGCTGGGACCATCGAAGGTTTCTCTCTTTGGCTGGGACTTGTTTAAACGCCTTTGTATACCTCCTGCTGGGAAATCTTCCTTCGGCATAACTCATCCTTTGATCCTGGTCCATCCCAATTTATGGAGGGCTTTTTTCTTAGGAGCTCAGTAGCCAATGGCTCCTTGGAGAACACCTCCAAGGGCAACCTTTCCAGATGACCTGAAGGCACATGTGCCCCTCCTTCCTGCCATGAAATGGGGTGGCAGGGACCCACTTGCCAACTGCAAGAACTTCATGGAGGTGCTCAGGTCCGAGGGAGACAAGTAGGCTTGTAGGGCTGACATGAGGAGTTGGGTTCACTAAAAATGGTGGGAAAATCCATGGTGATGATAGCAACCCTGGAGAGCTCTGTTTTGCTCCTGCCTGTGGCCCTTCGTGATTGTCCCTCTCTACAGCTTTGAATGGATAGGTGGGGAAAAAATCTTCCCTTAGCAGTGATCCTGTCGGGAGGAGAGCCAGAGTTGTGCTGCTAGTGATATTAAACACCGAGCAACAAGCCTAGAAAGATGGAGGATTTGTGAAGTCCCACTACACTTTCCCAGGCAAACATTCGAGGTTGTACCAGCTGAACATTCCTCAGCATCAACATCCCTCAGCACCTTGACTTCTACCACAGTAACAAGAAAAAGCTGCACTTGGAGTCATCTCACCTGCAACAGCTCCAGCTTCAATGTCCTTTCTCATGGTGACAGGATTTGTTGGCACTGCAAACCTGTGACTTCCCATGGCGGTGACTTCCATGGGTTGTGTGTCCCTTGTGCAGCCTGACATCCTGAGACTCTTCCCAAATCCTGTGTTCACTGGGGCAGGGAATGTGTGCATGGTTTCCCAGGGTCCTTCATTTTCCAGTCTTGCTTTGATCCTACATATCTGATGGTGTAAAGTGAGTGGAAACCCCACACAGCAAGGAAGACTAGGGATAAGCCTTGTGGGATTGTGCATCTGATTCTTCCTGCCCCAGGTCCTTGTAGCAAGCTTCCAAATCTCCTTAGACTTTGGCATGATAGAGTTAAAGCAGTTGGCTTAAAAGGAATCACAGCGTGGATACGGTATAAAACCAGACGCGGGATATAAAAAGCATGCTTCTAAATTTAAACCTCTGTTAAAAGCTAATTTAAGCAGCTAATTATACTAAAAATGCATAAGCCCCAAATTTGCCAATTAAAAGTTAATTAAACGAAAACGCAGTGAGCTCCAATTTGTCAGTTAAATCCATCTGCTTCCTGCAGCTTCCTGCAGTCCCACAGCTTCAAAGCTCTGCCTGCAATGGGAACCGTTCTCCAAGTCACCGCAATCAGACAGATGTCCAAAACCCTAGAAAAAGCCCCAGGCTTACTAAAACCCAGGCACAATTAGCAGCCTCAGCCTTTGGGAATCTGCCTGAACATCTCACAGTCAAGGCTCTGGCCAGGCTCGCTCGGTGCTGCGGCCGCTGTGCCCGCTGCAGCCCTCCCCAACGCCACGTGTGTGTAGACGGGGTGACATGTACCAGTGCAAAGGTCCACGCTGTGGACAGTTCAGCAGGACTGCAAGCAGGCAGCCCTATTAACGTGATCACTCTCATGAAACCTGCTCTATTTTCTAGCTTCACGAGGTCTACTCCATCCTCTGCTTGCAGGCAGCGGAGTAGCTCCCCAGGTACGTGTCACCAGCATGCGCTATTGCTTCCTCTGATTGCCTGATCCCTGCTCACTTCATCTTGTAGGATGCAGTGAGACCCCGAGTGCCGTGTTGTTGCAGCGGGATAAAAGCCTGGAGCCAGCGGGGTGGAGGATGGCAGCGTTGGCTGCTGTTAACGGGCTCAGCCAGGCTGATCCGCACGTGACCGATGGCTACAACACGGGACCGTGTTCTGGGGCTTTCATAGCTGTAATTGGCGGCTTATTATGCTTTTCATCAGCCACACCTGGTGTAGGCTTTCTTATTGTGTTAGTTAAATAGACCAGCACTTTAAAAAGAAAAACAAATCTAGATATCAACATGTTCACCTAGAGCAGGAAAATTTTTCAAGGATTGCTGCTACCCAAGCGGAGCGATGCGCCTCGGGGAGGATGGGGTCTGCTCTGCTCATCCTGCGTGATGGGTACTGAATACGGTGGAAAGAGAGCAGGATGCTCAGTTTCTGTGTTTCTGACTCCAAGGAGTTACCATTGTTCCTCAGTTTGGCACGCTCAGCTTGAGATCAAAGGAATGAACTTCCAAACTAAATTAAAAAAAACACCCACCAACATTTCTGGCCCTCCCTCTCAAACTTGTGTGGCCCATAACTTTTCAGAGCAGAAGAAAGATTTGCACTAAAGTTGCCTGAGCTTTGATTTAAATTTCAAATGGATGCGACTTAACGCTCCACAGTCCAGTTTCTGCTTTCATACAGAGCTGTCCGGCCGTTCTGCAGAGCTGGGTGTGATGCAAGCAGTGATGCTACCACCTGCAGTCCATCAGCATCTAGCCAAAATGCTACAGTCAAAGCGATGATAGACAGCAGCTCTGCAGCTTGGGCACCTGAATGACTCCAGGGGCATGTCGGGAGGCAGCTAGCACACCCCTCATCCCACCCACAAGTGGGTCTGGGCTGGGATGTGGCTCCTTGATTTTCAGCACCTGCATTTCTGCAGCTGTCACACACATACACCCCACAGCACCTTTAGTATATTCAGGGGTTTGCTTTGATCCATTTTTTGTCTCAGTTTTCTCAGCTGCCCATGTGTTTCCCAGCTGCAAGTCTTCAACTTTTTCCCCACTAACTTTCCCCCCTCCCTCGCTGTGGGAGTACTTTTATTCCAGTCCCAGCTGCGTATATCTTTCATGCAACCAAATTTGTCCTTTGTTTTCAAATAACACTGGGATGGCGGGCTTGTTAGCTATGGGGGGGGTGGGGGGGAGTAAGATGTGCTGTGGTGCTGATGGGAGGGAAACAGCTCCTGGGATGACTGTACAAAGCAGAAATGGTCAACAAGGTCGGGCACGTGCTTCCCCGAGTGTCAAAGCAAACCTCCCTTGCCAGGCACAGCCAGGGCTCCTCAGCGTGTCCGTGCGGCAGGGTTACAGTCACTGCACACCCAGGCAAAGCTCCTCATGCAGCACTGCAGGAGCCCCCCGTGGTGCCCAGGGGGCTCCGAGTCCCCCTGTGCTCATCGTTGCATGGCCTCGGAGGCAGGGCAGCTGTGGAGCTGCAGCAGAAGTCAAGAGGCAAGTTATGGACACTGGGAGCGAGAGGGGATGTCCGTGCCCTCCCTTGCACAAGCCTGTGGACAGATGGAGGCTGGAGACCTCCAGTTCTATGGGAATAACACGTGGGGGACGTGAGGAACCCTTCATGACTGCCCCACAGCACACGCTGTGTCTGCAGAAGCGCTATCGCAGGTGTCCATCCACAATGTCACCGCCATGGGGTAGCATCAGGGTAGAGCAGAAGCACAGCACGCGTGGGGCTTTCTCCTGGGGACACCCTCTGGCTGCCCTGGCTGCAGCCAAGTTGGAGACCCCAAAGAGCAGGAGGGTAGTAAGCCCCCATCAGGGTCCTCTGGAGGAGGGGACTGAAGGTCTGACCCCAAATGCACCAGAATTTCTAACCAATATCATTTTCTAGTAACGTTTGAAGGCACTGCAGTTCCAGGGAGGTGCGAAGTTGAGTGGAAGAGAGAAAATAATCACATAAAGGCACAAGAGTTGGGACCGGATGACTTGTGTGGTGGGTTGAACCGTGACCAAGGCACGTAGCCTTGGGCCAAGCAGGTCCCTGGACCCAAAGTAAAGAAGTGCAGAGCCTGAGAAGTCTCCAGCCAGAAACTGCAGCCTGAGACCAGAAACAGCTATAGCTTCATACTGAGGGAGAAGCGATCTGTGATGCTATCCTTCTTCACTAAAGGAGCACCCAGTTACCTCACTGGGCAGCGGTGCCCCTTCATTTTCCCAGGTTTCTTGGGGCAGCTGGAGCTGGTGATCCCCCACATTTGCCTGCAGCCCTGGTTGCTGCTAGGGTGCAGAGAGCTGTGCTCTTTTTTTTTTTTTTTTTTTCTTTGAGCCAGCAGCGGAGGCCTTCTGGAGAGCCATCCCTTCTCCTAAGGGAGCAAATAAAGCCACGAGTGAGGCTCACCAGTCCTCTGGCACTGGCACGAGTCCAGGCCCCTGTCTCCGCGCTGCTGCTTTCCGCGCTCTGCTCCTTACGAGGACCGATTAAATAAACTAATAACACAGTTGGAGGCTGCAGCCCTTGCTTGAGTCTGTAACAAGCCTCTTTAAGAAAAATTTTTATTAGTAGACAGAGAGAGGACTGGGTTTTTACAAGGCTTCAGTGCGGAGTGCTGGCTTTATAAATGAGGTTGTGAGTTAAATCCTTCTTGGCTTTTTATGGAAGACTGACACATTGGAAAAGCAGCTACCCTTTGTTTATGTAAGCAATCTTATTGCCCATGGAGATATCTTAGAGACACGTATTTGATCCTGGATTTTGGCCTTTTTCAGTGGCCCCGTATCGGAGAGGCAGGATATGAAGATAGCTATCAGAAACTGCATTTGTATCTGCAAAGAAACACGTGTGCTGGCACCTGAAGCCATTGCCTCATCCCCACCGGGCACCCAGTTGTTGCTGCACCTGCTGTGAACAGGGATGAAGCCACGTGCCATTCTGGAAGCACCTTCTTTAGATTTGCAGTGCCGTCTCTCAGCAGCCTTTCTGCTTTATCAAGGGGATTTGTGAGCTCAGACCTTTAGCATTTAGGGCACTGTTCCTCTAAACCTGTTGGCTACAAATCTGGATAGCAGTGCAGTATTTTGCAGACATCCCTCTACTACCTGTTTTTTTAAGCACCTAATGTCTGGAAGCTGTCAATCTGTTAATATAACCCAAAATTGAGGATACCCTACTGCAGAGTGTACTCTGGAGCTGCTGTGGTCCTCTCCTGTACCCAGAGACCTGTTTCTCCTCTTCCCTGGCATAGAGGTGCCTCTGGCCCTGGGCGAGCTGGCCGGTGAGCAAGGGGACAGCCAGGACCACAGGAGCAGGAGCACATCCCTGCTTGGCTTGGCTCCTCAGACCAACGTGGCTGTACCGAGCAGCAGCTCACATGGCACAAGGAAAGGGGCAGTGCACCACTGGATCCTGGATGGGGCAAGGAAAACCTGTGGGTGACCTGCTCTGGAGAGCAACGAACAACTGCTCAGAGCAGGACGTGGTGCTAGGGACCTCCAGAAGCTCCTCCTCGCCAGCTTTTCTGTGGTGGCACCTGCACATCGAGAGTACACCGGCAGCTGAAGCTGGCACCAGACTGCAACCCCGTGGCTGTGGCAACACAAGCCAAAGAGACACCATCCATCATCCCCTGAAGCAGGAGTGTGGTCATCAAACAACCCTGGGAAGGGGGGTTTCCCCTCGCAAGGGTCCCAAAGGACACCTTTACCTTTCAGAGCTACAGCCTGGGTCTGCTGCAGCTGGTGAAGGCTGGGAAGGGTCCAGAGGAGCCTTTGCATGGCACAGTTTGGTTTTCAGCAGTGAGAAGGGCTAGAAGGTCCTGGGGTTTTGCTCACCTGTGGTGGAGGCTCAAGTTCAGTGTGTTCTTTGGAGGGTTTTCTCTGCAAATGACCGTCTTTGCTTTGCCAGAAAAGGGAGGGCAGCGCTGGTGTTACTGGACCGACTGTTCTGCCTCCTGTTTGTGTGGATGCCTGTCCGAGTGGAGAATCCGTGTTGTTCAAACAAGTACAGGCTTCTGCTAAAATGAACATCAGGTTTTATTGACAGAATAAGTAAATATTGACCAGTGGAAAGTTAAAGCCAATATTTACTCTCAGTTTCCCTAAATCCAAATGTTTACAGTAAGTGAAATGCGAAGCGCTGATCCACCGATTCCCATTTCTGATACTTCCTGGCCCCGGGGCAGCAGGGCTGCCATCCAGGCCACGGAGCCTCCAAACGATGTGCACCCTGATTGCCAAATATTTCCAAAGAAGGCGCTTTCTGTGGCTGCAGGCTTGAGCATGGCGCTGACCTACATTTTGCACAAACATCTTAACAGAGAGTTGAAACTAGAGTTGTGGAAAACTGGGGATTTAATAGTCTTCAGTGTCCGAGTCAGGAATTTGACCAATATAAGAGATAAATTCTTTGCACATAAACTCATGAAGGAGAACAAAGAGCAATGCATACTCCCTCTACAGCTGGAAGGGACATGCAGACATCTCAGCATCACTGTCCAGGTGGAAGGTGGATGTGGGTGCTCGGAGTGCTCGGCTGGCAGCCACCACATTGCTGCCTCTACAGCCGCCCTCTCCGTGTGTGACACAAGTCGGTGACTTGTCCCACCTGCAGGCTTAAACATCAGAATGGCCATGCTGCAGCTGGAGGCCAGGGCTCAAATCCTCAACAGCATGGTGGAGCATGGGGCAGTTTGCCCAAGGTGACAAGTGGCAGGAATTCCTTCTGCTCTAGGGACTCGCACATGTCTTCTTCCCCTTTGACCGTGCGGCTCTGCCCTGCAGGAGCTGTGTGCTGCGGCTTCTCAGACGATGGGCATGCACCTTCTGTTTGTATAAAACCACCTCTCCTCAGTCCTCCACCTGGACATGGTGGAGACAAGCATCTCTGAGGTCCAGGTACCTCACTGGGCACCCAGAAGCAGGGGACTGTTTCTAGCAACACCTGCATGTCTCCTGAGCAGGCATCAGCTTTCAGGTACTAGCCCTGTCTCTAATGCTGTCATCATTAGTTCTGCAGAAGGAAAACAGAGTGAACCTTTTGCAGACATTTGTGGGCTGATTTTAGTCTGAAATCCAGATGAAGAGGGAAATCTTGATCTATTTCTCAGAATGCAGTAGTTTGACATGCTGGGTCAGTAATGGCAACCAGGCCATGGCTTTCTAGCAGCATGGTGGCTTCCAACTCCAACTGAAGTATTTTAAGTGCTCCTATTCTACCTGCCCCTTTAGAAGTGGCACCTCCACCCTTTGAGAGTGCCCAGCCTTAACCCTTCTTCATCCTTCACTTTTCCATTAAATTCCTTGTTTCTCTTTGGCTTCCAATATTTTCCTCACAATCATGTTAGTCTAACAAGCTTCCCCTCCTGCTGCTATTTACAGCCATGATGTTTTGATTTCCATGTCGCAGATGTTCTTTCTAACGGATATTTACAGTTGAAAGGAATGGGGATCCAGCTGTGCTGATGGGACAGAAATAGAGCCACGTTATCGCTCCTGCATCCAGGCATGAAATGCGCAACCAGACTTGCAGAGGAGTAAAAGTTTTTCATGCAGGCAAAGCATCCTGTTCGGCGCTGTGTTTGGTGATTTATTACCAGAACAAGGACCTGATATGCCCTTATGTTTAGTACTCGTGTTTAGGGCTCTCATTCAGTTTTTAGGAGTATTAAAATGGCAAAACATTGGCAAAATATTTTTGGGTAAGAATATTGCTCGGGTAAGAGAAAATACTACTGCTCCCTGGTACTTTAATTAATAGCTATTTCGAGGGCAGGGAATAAGAAGAAGCTTAGAGCTCTAGATCCAGGTGTTAGGAAGTATCTAAAACCTTACACCCCTCATCAGGGTCAGGGTCCAGCCCTGTAGAGGAATTGTAGAGGAATGAAGGCAGGTTAATTAACCTTGATAACATACAGCTGTGGGCTGGCTTCAGGGGCGGTGGGTTGGCTGATGGGGATAAGGTGCAGCTGTGGCTTGTTCCTGCTAAGGAGTTAAATAGCTCTAGGGGGGATGGAAGAGAAGCCCTGGATGAAGAGAGACCTGGGAGAAGTAGAGGGAGGAGAGAGAGCGCGACCTGGATGAAGGAGAGACAAGGAGAGGCTCTGGGAGAAGAAGAGGGCTGGGATGAGGAGCAGCTGGGAGAAGGAAGAATCTGGACACAGCAGAGGCCAGAAGCAGGGTGGACTGGCCTGAAGAGGCTGAAGAAACAGCAGGGATAGTAGATGGACTGTTGAAACCTTGTGGGGGGGTTGGTGGCCGGGCCAGGGCCAGGTGTGGGAGCTGCCTATGGAAGCAACCTGGGATGGGGTGGTAAAAGCCTTGTAGCAGCCAGCTGGGTTTGAGAGTGCTGTGACACAACCATGATCAGGTAGATCTAGAGCCCTGTTTGACAGAGGTGGCTGGAAAATGAGTCACAGAGGGCATTTTAACCCATGCCTTTATATTCTGAGTTAGATGAGTTGGGGTGCAGGGCTGTGACTGCCCATGAGGCAGCTGCAGGCTCGTTGCTGCTTTACATCTCCTTTAGCCTGCCCAGCACCTTCACTCTTAGGTCTGAGTTTCCAGGCAGCAATATAACCTCCTTGGCCACGTTTTTGCCATCTGTGGACTCAGCAGCAAAGCGAAGCTCTTAACTTTGAATGACTTTGGGTAGATGCCCACCTCAGAGATGCAAAGTTCATCAGGCACCTGATGTGTTGTTGTCTAGTTCCCGCAAGCCCTTAGGGGAGCAGCATGAGCATCGGCTGACCCAGGAGGAGCTGCCACGCCAGCCTTGCCAAGGGCTGCACACAGAATGGGGAAGTCATCTCAGCTATGGGGATCTTCCAGCAGCATTTAAAGTGGACTTCTTCCAGCTGGCCTGTCAACAGACAACAGTACTTAATTGTAGGAAGAGCTTTTTCCAGGATCTGGTAGAGCAAACATGACTCCTGACCTCTGTCTAGTGCTCTGAGGCCACCAGGGATTCATTATGTGCTGCTTGCAAGCTGCACCCCATCCCTGTCGGCTGTTGTCTGGGGGAAAGCAGGATGGGATGATGGGCACCAGTCTGATGCTTTTCTGAGCTGAGTGAGGAATAGCCAATGTGTCTAAACAGTCATTAATGGCAAAGCCTGGGACTGATGAGCACCCCGGGGCTGGCTGGGAGTCCAGGGCAGCCTCAGCTACTGTCTTCAGGTCTGGGAGTTTATAACACAACTGGGGAGTTTCAGGTACTGCCTGCAAGCATTGAGATCCTTTCCAGTGCTCCCTCCTTCCTATTCCCTGCTCCCAAAGCAGTGCCACTCCTTTTGCAGAGCTGCTGCATGGTAGAAAACTGTATGACAGGCTTGAGTCAAAGCAAATGCAGCCAGTTTCTTTTCCAGGCTGTTACCCTGCCCCATAATGACCAGTTGCCCAGGCTTAGGGAGCAAGAAAAATAAGTTGCAGGAACAGAATGATCTTTTCCTGGTTCACCCTGTTTTGGGCCAAAGTGGCTTAGGGATGCTGTGAGCTGGAAGCTGAAACCAAGTATCTTCACCTTATTTAGCTTGTCCTGACCCTGGGAGCCACACATAGTTCCCATCTTCCTTCCTTCCACTTCATTAGCAGGCTTCTCCCACCTTGGTAACCTTCCTACCTGCATCTGTGCTGCTATCAGTCCTCCAGAAGTGATAGGAAACATCTCTGTGCTGCTTAGGTCTTCAGGACAGCTCTGCACCTGGGTGCATAGGGAGGGGAGACCCTGGGTTTTATCTCCTTGGACTTGCATTCCTGGGCCAGGTGCCCGCATGAGCTGTGGCAGGCAGCGCTGATTTTGAGACACAAGGTTATTGCAGTAAAGGGTCATTCTGTGTTTGCCCTCTCTTATAATTTTTCATCTATGCCTTCTGACAGCTGGCCAGTGTATTTTCCATTCTGGCTGAGCAATTCGAGGACCAATTCTCCAGCAGGAAATGACACCAGTACCAGGGACCGCAGGGTATGAGCCACCGCTCTCTTTCTCTCCCTTAGACACACTGCCCTGCTCATCTCTTACCAGCCAAGGGACTGGATCAAACGTTAAAGATTACCAAGAAAAAGTTGGAGAAATGATCCCATCCTGTGCCAGTGTACGGTTTTTGCAATGTAAAAGGAGGTTGTTTTTTGCATAAAATAAACATGTCCTTGCCTTTTTCCCCCTCAGGAACAGATTCCACTTAGAGTTAAGAGTATTAATAGACCCAGAAAAAAATTTCATGTGGCAATAAACCAGTCTGATGTTAACTATGCTCCCTCTGGGACTGCTGTGAAAATTCTCTCCCCATGCCTTCATTACTGGATTAAGAAAAAGTTGCACTAACTCAGTACTTCTTTCGTAGAACTATTTCTGGAATGTCTCTTGTTCCAATGGATTATGTAAAGTTACTCCAGTGGTTTCGTGAAGTCTTGAATGCTCAGCTGGAAAAGACCCATTAGATCACTCAGACCATCATCTGCCAGAGTGAACTTGTTGCCCACAGCTACCACAGGCTTTTAGGACAGGCTCTGGTCTCTCCACCTTTCCTTTCTGCTTCTGCCTGCCCTTGCCCAACCCATTTCCTTCCTTTCCCACTGTTCCTGGGGTTTATCTTCTTTTCATCCCCTTCCCTACCAGGAGCTTCTGGCCCATCCCACTCCCTGGACATCTATGCTACATGTGCAGGCAGCGTTTGCCCTGCCGGCTCTCAGGCTGCTGTTTTACTCCATGCCAGGGCTGATCTCACTGCTTAGCTTCTGCCTTTTTTTTTTTTTTTTTTTTTTTTTTTTTTTTTTTAATGGTTTTAAAGTTTTCTTCACAGTTCGGTATCTGGAAGAAATGGAACTGAGAATGCAATGATGAGCAGAGCAACTGTGGTGGCAGTGCTTGGTGCATGGGAAAGGCTGCTCTTGTTGGGCATCGTGCCTGTGTGTTTGGTCACTTCGGCAGCAAAGCACGTGCCATTTGGGACAGAGCCTCAGTGCCACTGGTCAAAATGGATGAAGATAAATGCAGGTATTTGTGAATTTTACTGATATGGGACACTTTCTAATGTCGAAAGGGCTTCAGGCAGGCTTTGATACAAGTGATTTATGTCCTGCTGCCCCAGCAAGAGAAGGAATACACAGTTTGGGTGATTTCTAAGCATCTCCTCACCATCCTGTCTGCTTTACCCCTTTTCAGAGAACCATTAGGAGGTGGCAAGGCAGATGTTAGGGCAAGGCCCAGAAAGAAATTCCTAATAGATTTTTCAGACTGGGGCTGAGGAGGTCCACCTGCACAGGTTCCTGAAAAGTCCCAATAACAGGTCCTAAGCTTTCCACTCACGCACCTAAAATAAGGGAAATTTGGATGCTTTTGGACTAAACAGTGGGTCTTGGAATCCAAACTGCAGTGTCTGAATGAAGTGTAACTGTTCTGTGCAAGACTAAAACCCACAAATGATAAGCAGCCAGGACAGCAGCTCCAGCTGAATGAAATGCTCTGAATTAGAAAGAAACATGTACCCACTGTTGTGGTACAACAATTTACCAAGATCTGCTGAAGATGAGACCATGCAGGTGCATCTTTAGATCACAAATATCTTTAGTCTTTTAAAAATGCTTGTCGAAACAGCAATCCAGCTGTGATGTTCATGTGGAACTACCTCTTTGGGAAAAATGGATCCATAAGATGCGGTGATTGTTGAGACTCTTTTAGCATATATTAGAGGAAGAATACACGAGGATCTTGAAAAACTTACTGAGAAAGTGTTCCTTTATATGCTAAATATGGGAAACCCTTGCAGAACCAGAAACACAGCAGATCCACTGGATCCACTGGGCAGCCTTGCATTCTGTTGGGTGTAAGTGCTTAGGGAGGTCTGAAAGCAGGCAGGCACAAAACACGGACTGTGTGTTCATTTAGCACTTATTCCCGGTGGAAACTCATCTAACAC
>JAVJGJ010000062.1:8505523-8538262 GCA_035590215.1 Microhierax caerulescens | reverse complement strand
CCCCCCCCCCCCCCCCCCCCCCCCCCCCCCCCCCCCCCCCCCCCCCCCCCCCCCCCCCCCCCCCCCCCCCCCAGCTCCCACCCTCATGGTAAGCACCGAAACAGTAGCATCAGCTGGAGATGCAGCTGCAGAGAATATGAGGTGCTGATGCAAATTCTTATATCTCCTCTGATCAGAAATCACAGTAATTATGGCAAATAGTAGTCCTAATTATAATTAGATTCAAACTGAACTCCTAAATCAGCCCTGGATTATATGTAACTGTAATCTACTATAATGCAATGGTTAATCATATCTAACATTTAATACCACCCTAATCTTTCAAATTATTTCAAATTTAATTCCAACCCAAAGGCAATTATCTCTTGAAACTTAAATTCTAAGTCTTTGAGTTTAATCATCACCATAGATTTAACCCTAAAGCTTATCTAAACCTACAGACACAAACAAAAACCTAATTGTGTATTTTAATCTTAAAAGTAACCCACTGCTAATTATAGCTTGGTACTAAACTCATATCTTTATCCTAACCTGGATTAACTCCCACCGTAATCGCTAATCCTGATCCACAATTCTCATTATAATGTCAACTATAACCTTACTCTCGCCTAAATTCTCTAAATAAAAAGTAGCAAAGGAGAAAGCTGATTTTTTATTTATTTTTTTTTCAGGTGGATGTTGCACACAGCCGGGGGGAAGATGCAGAGAGCTCCAGCTTGGCTTTGAGGTCTCTGATGGATGGATGTCCCTGTGCCTGCCTCGTGCCGGGGAAGGGTCTGGGAGGTGATTCTGCCGCCGGCACGTGAGGCGGAGGCCAGGGCTGGAGCCACAGGCAGAAATAGCTTTTAGAGCCCAGAATGAATCCGTTTACGGAGCTGTTTATAGCTCCGGCAGCTGTGGCTGTTTGAGGGCTCCTGTCAGCCCCTGCGATGGATAATGGTGAGCCTCGGCCAAGCTTTGCACAGCAACGTGCCCAAATCCACCAGCAAAACCTCTGCCTTTGCCAGGAAGGGTCCCTGGCACTTCCCTGCCTCCCTTCCCCGGTTTGCCCAGGCAGTCAGCTTGGGGGGGGGGGGGCTCTCTGTGGGATGGGAACCCACCCCAGGCAGGTGCCACAGAGTGGGGGTCCCAGCGTGGGCAGGAGCACATGTAAGAGGTGAAATACCATTTAAACATTGATTTTTCTGCCAGTTTTGTTGGGATGTAAATTATGACCCTGGTCCAAAGCCTCCCCAACTCCCGCTTTAACGAACTACAATCTAACCTCAAGATACGAATATCACAGAGACCACCAACCTTAGCACCTCACTGGGGTCATATCTGTGGCCTTTCCTCTGCATTAATGTACGCTGTGCCACGGTTTGAAAGATAAAACTCTCTTTTCGTTCTTTCCTGGCAGCCCCCAATAGCTTGGTGTGTGTATGGCTGCAGGGAAGCCCCTGGCAGCTGGGATGGGGTAGTGGCTGCTGCTGCTCCCCACCCCCGTCAGGGCTGCTTGCTTTCTGCCAGGGTGGGATATGGTAGGCACAAAAATTAAAAATGGAACTGTCATTTGCTGGTGACCTGATTTTTTTTGAGGGAGGGGGAGGAAAAAAGATGACATTCTGCAATTAATTGAAATAGAGTTTTTTTTTAGCTGCAGGTATAATTTATTTGGCTTGTTCTCGTTTCTCAGAAGGAGGGAGCGTATAGAATACCACCCACTGATGCCATGGGGTTGTATTTAATCGAGGTTTGCAGTCCTGGTGGGGGGATGGGGCTGCTTTCTAATGTGTTGTGGTTTCTGTGCGTTAACTGGCTGGTTTCAGTTCCCTGCTTTTGCTGAACTCTGCTCTTCAGCTATTCATTCTCATTTTTCTGTGCTTGGTGTTGGGAGCAAGTCGATCTGTTCCTGTGCAGAGATGCACTTGTGTTTGCCAGGGCTCTCAAGCAGGGCTGGAGCTTGTGGCAGCCTGGGCAGGAGGGGATGGGGGTCCCCTGGTCCCCCTGTCCCCCTGCGCAGGCTCTGTAGCTCCCAGCCAAGCAGAGCCGAGGAGAGGCTTGGCTGCCAGCTGGACACAGGAGAAAGCAGATGTCACCAGTGGGATGAAAAAGTGGTTCCTTGCTGTGAAATTTCACTTCCCTATGTGCTTCGTTTGAGACCAGGAATCTCAGATGAGGACGTAACGCTCCTGATACCCCCTCAGTTCCTCCTAAGCCCCCCTTTTCCAGCAAAGCAGCCTTGTCCTACCTGCAGCTGCCCCCTATTTGCATTTCAGGGGTCTTTTGGTGAAGTGCCTGCAGGGGGTATTTTTGAAGTCATGGAGCAGCGTGGCAGGGGTCTGGAGGGCTCTTGGCACTGCTGCCTCGGAGCTTCAGCGCTGAAGGGGACCGTGGTCCCATGGCTGGCGATGTGGGGCTGTGAGATGGGTGGCCCGAGCTCTGCGGAGCCAGGCTGCCCGTGTGCCGGGGTGTCACAGCCCGCTGGGCACCACAAGTGCCAGACCCTGTGTTTGTGACTGCAGGTCCCTGGCTGGCACACCATGGCCCACCTTGGGTCATCTCCAGCTTGGGGTCATCCTAAGTCGGGGCTTTCAGAGCCTGAAGGAGAGCTCGGAAGAGCTGGAGTGATCCCAAAGGAGACCTGGGCACGCGGAGTGCCATGCACAGGCTTCTTTCTTGCTCGGTGTGCAGGTTCATAGGGCGATGGTGTCTCCCTGGGCGCACGAGGGAGTTCTGCCCTACCAGTCAAGAGGAGAGAGAACCAACATATCTAGGGACCCTTAACACCTGCACAACTGTGAGTACAAAGGAGGGGCAGAGTCCTCAAACTAGTGTTTTTGAAGATATCAAATATCTGCTATGATGAAAAGGAAAAGAAACTGAGCAAGAAAGCTTTTTGTTCTGAAGACTGAACTTCAAGATTGTACAGCGGAGCTGCAAGAGGTGCCAGTATGCCCCGTGCCAACCATGACATAACTGGAAGTCATGACACGTTCCCCCAGATTGTAATATAATATAGTGTCATCTCTTCAGAGAACAGATCGTGGGTTTTACTTTATCTTCCAGTTGCTGTGTTTTCAGGTTCCTGCTTAGATCATATTTTCTGTGAAAGGCTCTTTCTCTATTATGAGAATATTTTTATTTAGGACAAATGAGGAATCTTGTGTAATTCTGTGACTCCTGGAGCAAAAGTTCAAACATTGCAGGAAAACATAAGCCTTGGCAACAGCCTTTACTTTTTGAAGCTTTCCAGCTTTCAGCATTTCTGATATTTCTGTAACAATTGAGTCTAAATAGGACAAGCTGTTCCAAGTCCACTTGCTCTTTTTGTGCTTCCTTCCCTCTCGTGGAATTGCTCAGACAAAGCCCTTCCCCTCCTAAACTTACACTTGCGGCAGCACTGGGCAAAAAAAACACTCAGCTTTTTCTTGATGCTGCTGTCCGAAGAGTCACCAAAATCCCATTTGATACTTTACTCATTGCTGGGAAAGGATGGAGGGAAGGAGAGCATCTCCAGCTCCGTTTTCCCTCCTGCCTGGATGGAGTCTGTTCAAGGTGCTGAGATCGATGGGGCAGGGTTGGACCCCAAGTGCTGGGAACAAAGCAACTTTTATGGGTACCCAAAAAACTAGCTAAAATGTCAACTGACACTAATCCTGTTTGGCACTGATAGTTGGGATCTGCTGCAGGGAGGGAGAAGGGAGGAAAAAGGACCAAAAATGCAGAGAAGGAGGGGAAAGGAGTGATTCAGGAGCTGCTGAAAGATGCTGTTGGACCCCATGGGGATCTCTAGAGGCTAAGTGGAGGCTTTTGAGTTCAGAGGAGGATGGTTGTAGAAGTGACCTGCTCACAGTCCCATCGCTCTGGGTCAGAGGAAACATGCATTTTGGAACAGATTTCTAAATGAAAGGGAAAGTGAAACTGAATAGATGGGTGGTTTGTAGGATGATTTGGTAAACAGCTCTGTGCTTTTTGAATATACACTGAAATCCTGGAGTAAATCCACACGATTTGGATGATAGTGCACCATCACAACAACACAGCTCCTGTCTTGTGAACACAGCACTGGGCAGATCCTTGCAGCTGTTGAATCAGCTCCAGCGGATCACAGCACCACTGAATGACCAAGGCTGGGAAGGACCTCTGGAAGGCTCTAGTCCAACTTCAAGGATCACAACACGGCAAGCTCCCACAGACCTTCCCCTGGCCAGACCTCAGGAGCAGCCACCTGAGTCCTGGTCCTGCTGAGCTCCCCGACAGAGGTGCTGCAACACTCCATGTGACCAGGTCTTGCCACCCATACTTGGCTCTGGCACATCCCTTGGCCTGCAGGATGCACCTGGCAAATTCTTTCCCATCCGTTATTCTGCCTTTGTAACTGCTCAGCAGCTTGCGAAAGAACCAAAAGCCTAATGGCATTTTCTTACCGGCCGAGGAACTCTTGGCCAGTGACATCCTCCGTCCGCTGCCCAGCACAATATGGGGAAGGATGGCAGGTGGCTGCATCAGCCTGAAGAGCCGAGCAGCAGGAAACACCCGCAAGGGGCTTTTCAGGCTGTAATGCCAGGAAACGAGGCTTCCAGGTACCTGACTCACGATTTCCACCAGCCGGATTGCCCAAAGCCCACGCCGGCTCTCTCACGGCCCCCGGGCTCCAGCATCCCTCTCCACTCGCCTCTCACTTCTCCGCTGAGGTTCCTGCAAGCTGCCACGTGTGGCCAGAAACTTACAGGTATTCTTATTGTTTCCATTCCCCTGTGCTCGGGGCAAGGGGACAGCAGTGCCCATTTTTGTTTTGAAAAGATACGGGGCTGCTTTCCGCTGCTCCTGCTGCCCCCTGCATCGCCTTGGGGAGGGCTTTCAGGTGGGGGTCTCTCTCACAACCACTTACAGGTTAGGTGGCTGGATCTCTCTCCAAAGACAGACGAGCTTCTTCAGGGCATCACTTTACTGCTGTGACAGGATTTAAGCAGTTTAAATACTTTTCTAATCAGTGGCTGGGAAAGGCTGAATTGACTTTTCTTTGAGAGCTGACCTCTGCGTGGCCATTTCTGCTGCACGGTTTGTGTTTTGGCTGCTTAAGATATCTGCTGCAGCCCCCCGTGCAGATGCTCACAACCAGGACAACTTCGGATTTCCTCAGTGAAACAGTTTTACTTTGGGTTTTCTTGCTCCACGCAGCTGGATCATGCTCAGATTTTCCCATTTGTGAATGCACAGTCCTGCTGTATTTGGTTTCCCTCTGTGGTGCTCTTTGCCCCCAGTATCCCGATGTTACACGGGAAACTGGGGGGCGGGGAGGGGGAAGCAGCAGGTGCACAGCCCAATCCTTCCATCCTGGAATCCCTGGACATTTTTAGCTCAGCATTAGCTGTGAGCTGGGAACGTGGTGCAAGAGGTGAACTGAAGGTGAGGGGATGAAATCCCAAATGCTTGAACTTTCTGTGGTCTGCAGAGAAATGTGAGACCTTTCCAGCTGAACTGGTTCCGTGAAGACACTTTGCTTAGGAGCCACATACCAAGCAAATGAAGAGAAAAACCTTCCCAGCACTGTGGAGTTCCTGAACAGCTCTTTTCTCACGTATTGCTCACTAATCCTTTTCCTTCTCCGTTTGATGCTCAAGCCGAGTCAACCCCAAAGTGGGGCTTGCTGTTTGGTGCAGGCTCACCTCCAAGACCCCCACGTGCTACGATGCCCAGTCACCCCTACAGGATTTTACAGCCTCAGGCATTCGATAACAAGCCTCTGAATCAGCACCTCAGTTCCTCGATGCTTCTGTGAACCTTGGTGTTGCCTCAGTTCTCACTCCAAGCACCGTTAGCAGCATCGTGTTTGCAGGGGGTCAGGAGAAGTGTGGGCATGGTGCTCCTGGCTGGCAATGCTCTGCAGCTAGGTGCTCACACACGGCACCCTGCGCACATCTGCCCGTGGGTCCTCACCTGGGTCACCTAGTGCCTTGTGTTCCCCGAGCTCTGGCTGCTTTACTGCCAAACTGCCTGCCTTGGGTGCCGAACTGGGGTGACCAGCACCCCCCCAGGTGAGCAGTAACCAGCGTTTTCTTGACCTAAACCTCCAGCACGTGAAACAGTGGTGGGTGCCACCTGAGTGCCATTTGCCCCTGCTTTGCCTTATGCACCTAAAACTGGGTCCCCACCTTTAATTTACAATTAGATGAATATTGAAGTTTAATGTAGCAGACGCTCGTGATCTTTGCATTTGACACCAACATCTTTCCCTGTGAGATCCCAAGGAGACCTTGTTTGTATTCTGGGTGGGGAGTGTGTAAAAGTAGTGATTTCTAGTATGAGTCACTACCTCAGTGTTTGATTAATTCTCTACTTATGAAACTAAATCATTGGAAGCCCCAGAGGAGAGCTACGGTACAGGAGAAAATAGAAGCCATAGAATAGAGTGTAGCTTAAATTAGTGGGGCCAGAAGGAAAGGATATAAACCACGGGTTGCTACCAGAATATATAATTTCAGCACTCACTCCTCTCACCTTGCAGAAAGGGCATGACCTTGTCCCAGTGCCTGTGGAAAGGCAAGAGTGTCCAGCAAGACGGGAGGAATTCTGCCTGAATCCCATCAGCAATGCTTCCGTGGGAACATCTTCCCACTTGACTACAAGCTTAGAGGTACAACAACAGCATCAAACCTCGTGGTGTTTGGCACAGACAGACCTATGGGGCACAGCAGCATCCAGCATGGAAAAAGGTGTAACTTGAATCAGGGACGGTTCCACTGCAGAAGAGATTCTGGACAACGTCCAGGGTCTGGACTAGGTCCATGACTGGACTCAGGACTGCATTGAGGATAAAATTTACCTTGGGGGGCAGGCTTAGAATACACGATATTTACTCTGAGCAAAGCAGATCTCCAGCTGAGGGAAATGGCTGTAGCGTCTCAAGCTGTGATGGTGGGCGCCAGCTGAGGCTCTGCTCAGAGGCTATAAAAGGGGTTGAAATGGAGCCAAGGCTGCATTTTGGCCATCTGCTTGGCTGGGGCCAGGGGGCTGAATTTGCCATTAGTGTTGCATGAAATATAAAACAAGAGTCGAGGTCGTCTCTGGACTTCATTAACACTTTTGAATGCCAGGGGGGAATATCACATTTGGCTACGGGACCGGCAGAAGTCAGCAGAGAATCTAACATTTCAGTTCCCACTCAGAAAAACCCAACACCTTTGTTTCAGTTCTGACTGCTCATTCCAAAACCAACTGAGTTGACCAGTTACTGTTAAAAAAGTTAATTGCCAATGAAACCATCTGAAAAAAAGGTTCATTCTGTTCTCTTTGGGGATACTCTTGCTCTTTTGTTTATGCTCAGTCTATGAATTTCATGGCAGAAAACGAATTCCTTGAAATCAATCCTTTAACTTCTCAGCCCCTCAGGTTCACATGTTCTTGGCATAGGATGAACTTCTGGTCTCAGCCTTGAAAAGGGCATGGGATGCATCCTCAGCTGATGTGCCCAGAAGAGCATCAGTGGCAATATAATTATGTTGCTTTCTACCAGCATCAGTGCAGCCGCGTAGTCACAGCCAACTGTATTTGAATCAGGCAGGTCCTGTATGGTTCCCAGGGAAAACAACCTCTACAAACAAAACCAGACAACTCCTAGGACACGGTTTGCTTCAAAAGTGAATGTGCCACCCCCTGGAAGCATTCAGATGGACATCCATGTGATGTATAGCGTCCACTGTGGTTACTCTTTTGCTTTCCAGCAGAAACACCCAAATGCAGAGAGCAGCTTGCTTGCGTTCAGCGCTGTGCAAGCATTCCCTGTGCTACAGCGTACGCTGAGCTGTTCAGGGCTCGGCTCTTCCTCTGCAAATCGGATCCTGCTGCTCCCATGGCTGCAGCAGGGGTAGGACAGAAAAAAAGGTAAAATAAAAGCCAACAGACACCTCAAGCAGCTTGGCCTGCCTGAGAAAGGAAACGTAAGACTCACTCGAGAAAGGAAGCAAATACCAAGCTCCCTCATTGTGCTGCAGACTTCGCCATTCAGGTTTGTTACTGGTGATGAGCTGGGGAATTACAGCTGGGGGCATATAGGAAACCCAAAGGCACGACTGGAGACTTCGACTCATAATCCCTCTCCGGTCCTCACAAATACTTGAAACACTCTGGTTACGCCAGCTGAGAAAACAAAACGAAGTGCAATTCACCTCCGTCCTGAGCGGAAGGAGGAGAATTCCTTGGCAATGGGAGAACCTTCTGTGAAACTGATTGTGCACAGCAGCGAACAGCCCAATGCGCAGGAAAGCTGTGTGCAGGGTTTCGTTCGGACCCATCACCCGTGTAACTGAGGCTTAGACTTGAAGAAAAAGAAGAGTTTTCTCTGGAGGTTTGCTGAACGTTTGCCAGGGAGCCTGAGGCATCTTTGCTGGAAGCTCAGTCCCCAGGAGCTCCTCCAGGGAGCCCGGCTGCTGCCCTCTGACGGTAACGGAGAACCGAGGATGCAAGAGGGGCCACATCAAACTGTGTCGGACTTTCAGGACGATATCAGGTTTGATACTGGTGCTAATCCATCTCTTCTGTAACTGTGGATAACTCGAAAGTCGTTTCTGGGCACTACAGCCAAGCGGCATCACCACTTCTGGAGCTGAGCAGTCGTGCAAGGCTTTCCCACCGTCTGTTTGCCCTCGGTGGAGGACTAATGCCTCCTGGTGGTCCCAGACACATCTCACGGGCGGTGCAGCATCGGTTCGGTGCACCTTCCCCTGCCAGCAATGCCTTCTGGCCGCTGGGATGACTGGGGCAGTCCCAGCTGGCACCTACAATTGTGCATGGAGATGGATGGGTCACCAACTGGGAATGCTCGGAAAGGGGGAGGCAAAGCAAGAAGGCAAAAGGCAAAGGCTAGGGAATGAGGGAAGGCAGAAAGGTGGTATGGAATGACCAGGGAGGAGCAACAAAAAGCTGGAGCCCCTCAGAGAACTGCTGAAAGCTTCAGCCCTGAGGAAATTCCAGACGCAGCTGTGCCCTGGTGAGAAGAGGACCACGGCAGAAGCGTGAACCTGAAGATTGACTGGTGAAATACCGCAGCCCACTGTTTGATCAGGCTCCTCTCAGTTCAGCAGAGAGCTGAAGGGTATGACCCGGCCCTGCCAGCCCTGTTTCCCCCCACAAAGTGGGGGGCTGTGAGCAGTCTGAGCCTCAAAACACAGAGAGCAAGGAGAAAGACCTCTCCCTCTGCTTTGATGTTCCCCCAGCAGCACTGCAAGTAGGACAGGTCACCAGTGGTTTCACCTGGAGATCCATGGAGAGAAAAGCTCTTCTTCAGATTAAAAATGCATAGAAAATTGAGGAAACCTGGTGATCCTCTTCTGGAGTAAAAATGATGCAGTTGTGCGCTGCAGTCCACAGTGGCAATAGAAAAGTAGTGGTAGCTGTGATGGTATGAAGGTCTGTGGGAGGAAAAGGTTGTTTTCCAATTCCAACAATTCCAAGGCCAGTTGTATCAATTCCAACAAAATTTAATAGCTGGCCTAACAGAAATAATTAGATTGCCTGGTGAGAGATAGCTATGGAATAAGCAAATTAAGCATAGCCAGTGCCATCTCCAGACTTTGCCCTTCTGCTGTTTGCAAGGTGCCATCCCCAGGGCTCTGGGCTGGGGTCTGCGCTGCTGTGCCAGCGATGGGCAAGGGTGTACAGCATGAGATCATTCTGCTCTGTCCCTGGTCTGCTCTTACAGGGTTTTGTTTGAAGCCAGGATTATCTGACCCAGAAGATTGGAAAGAGTTGAAGGAAAACAAAGAGGAATTCTAAGCTTTCATCAAAAACCTATTAAAGCTCCTATCATTTACTCTGAATGCATGAAATAGCCTCTAGTACAGTCATTTTTCTGAGCACAAAAGCTACTTTCAGTAATACAGGAAGGGAAACATCATTACAAACTTGCAAGAATCAAGGAACATCTTGCAGAAACATTTTGTCATGAAACAAATTATAAAAGGCTATAAATAGATGACCATTATTAAAGTAGCTGAGCTCTCTGATTAGACTCACTGTCCAGGGAATGAACCGATTCCCTAACAGGCAGGGGGGAGGCGAGGTAGCCAACAGGTACATCATGAGAACTCCAGGGTGGAGGAGAAAGCAAGCTTACAGTCATTACCTCCCGCTCCTGGAGGTGGAAGAAGCATTTGGGGAAAGTTACTTAAAAGACTGATAAAAATCCACGTGGCTACATACAAGGATTCAGACAGTGAAGGATGCTGCTGGTGGCTGTGCCACCCAGCTCCTCCATAACCTGCTGACCGCTCCTGGCACTGCCTCCTCCTCTTGCTTAGGATGCTTGGAATAATTACTCCTCTGATTTTTAGAGATATATTTTTTTTTTAATTCCAGCCTAATATATATATAAAAATCCATGCTAATGATGTCATTTGGTTTAAAGTCCTTTCTCCCTCTAGTTGTTTTCACCTGTGGTGTTCACATGAGCTCGTCATGCCTGTTTTCAGCCCTCCTCTGTGAGACTGAACACAACCAACCCTTTACATCTCCTCATCTAGGGCAGACCCCCCGCTCCGGGGCTGCACCCTCAGAGCAGGCTCCGACCCCCACCGTGGACCTGCCTTTAAGCTCTTACTCCATGGCAAGGTGCCTAGATGAAAGTGGATGTGGTTGGCTTTTTATAGATTTGTTAAATTTAAATTATCTAAAAAAATTTTCAACTTTTTTTTTTTTTTTTTTTTTTTCTCTCCCAGGTCTGGAGACCTATGGCTACAGGAATGAGCGTGTTTGCTGGGAAGGTAACGTCGTACTCAGACTGCCCTGCTCGGGTCAATGGTGTCTCGCCGACTGAGTCCAGAAGAACTATAATGCCAGTAGTAAACTTACCATTTAGGAGACAAAGGTCATCTGTTCAATAGGTACAGAAATTGGAAGGGTGAGCACCACCGTCAGTGAGAGCTGGGATGCTGCAGCATTTCCAGAAGCAGGGTGCTGTGCAAAAAAACCTGTCCTGAAAACCTGCCCCATCACCTGCGGCTTTGAGACGAGTTGCAAGTGTTGTTACCTGGCTGTGGGTGCTCTCATCCCCATGTAGACTGTGCTTTTGGGGGTTTCTCCTTGCATCAGGGCGTAATCCTTTCCACACATTCATGCAGAGATATTTGCAGTATAATGATACTGGCCAGAAGCTTTTGATTACCATGGGGCTGTCTTCAGCATGGAGCTGATCTTTGCCAGCTGCTCACGCATCGGAAAGAGATGGGAAATCAGTGATAGGTCATCAAGATTTTCCAGGCTTCTGGGAAGATGCCAGCTAAGTACGCAGTGCTGGCAGCTGGCAGACTTGGGGAGCACCACGGACACGTTCACATCGGGTTTAGTGCACGTTCACATCACTTTTAGTGCATGGTGTCTTTACATTCAGCCTTGCTGGGCTGCCAGGAGGTCTCACTGAAGCTGTTGCGTTATTGGATTTTATGGTAATGCTCTTTTCAGGCCTCAGAGTTCAGGAGAAGCAGGTAGTGATTGCGCTGGCTCCAGGAGATGACCATCTCCCTGGGAAAATGTTGCACCAAGGCAGTGGAGAAATCCTCAGCGGCTGGATGCGGGATCTCCCTGTGGATACCATGGAGCATCCTGTGCCTGGCAGACGGGTACATGCAGCTATGACTGAAGAACGTCTCTGTCCTCCGATCATGAGGGAGACTTGACTTCTCTGCATGTGAAAGCGGTCCATGGACCCTGCAAAGTGTGGATGAAGCTATCAGCATTTCTCATTCCCTCTCTTTTTTATTTTTTACTAGCTGTTTGGTGTGAATGATTTTTGCCTAAGGTTTGCACTTGATTTTCCCTAAAATGCCCGTTGGGCTTTCACAGAGATGCCAGCAGAAGGACTGGGAGACCAGCAGGTGGGTTTCCTCCCACTGAAGCATCCACAGCATAGCTGTCTCCAGCTGAGCGAGGTGCCCAGCCTGCCTTGGCACAGTTTATGGGGTGTAGTGTGTGATTTATCCGACCGTACGTAGGTGTGTAGGAAAGCTGGGGCTGAGCAAGGAGGCAGCTCAGGGACACGTGCGAGAGGACGCTGCGGCAAAGGGGGGTGGTGCAAACTGGTGCTGCCAAGCAGAAGCCTTCAACGGCTGCAGTCAGCCTTTCTCTAGGATGCAAGCAAAACATTTCACATTTGTTTTTCAAAAATGATTGTTAAAACCACAATATCCTTTCTGGATAAGGGATTGAGCATATTCATTATGGGAGAACTGGAAAATAGATGAATCTGGGTGATTTTTGCCCACTCTGAATTCCGCAGTCCTACTGGGTTTATTATATATTTTTCTCTGGGTAGAGGCTACAAGGCTGCCATTTGATCCTTTTGTACATTAAATTTTTACATTAGCTTAAATTGTATTTCTAAATCTCAAAACTCTTTAAATGTGGGAGCATATTCCCTGGCTTTTGCTCAAAGTTTCCCTCCCTGGATTAAATTATTTATTGGTTGTTTCCCACATGACTTAAGAAATAGATTAGTTGAGGCATACGTGGCCTTCACTAGACCTGAACAAGAGGCAGAAATGAAGCTCTGCTGACACGATCCTTGGATTCAGGGAATGACCATGGGCACCTCCATGACCCAGGCTGCTGGGCCACAAAGTTCAATGTTGTTATGTTAGAATAAATGATTTCTCTGTGCAGCTCGATGCAACCCTTGGAGGGAGACTCAGGAATGAAAACCATGCCAGAGAAATGCAGTGCCTAGGATGCTTTCTAAAACCAGAAATGGTATTCTGAAGTTTTCAGAAAAATATGAAAAACAAATTTTCTAGGACATACAGGAAGAGACCTTTAACTTTGCCTAAACAAAGCAATAAAAGACTGTCTGGATCTGGATTACCAGGTCATGGCTTTAAAAGCAAGAGTTCTTCCGGAATGAACCCATAAGTGGACCAGCCTTTCCTGAATGCCCGCACTCACGTGCTACATTTCCATCTCACAGGCTGGCAAAGATGAAGAGGTGCCCTTCCTCCCTCCCCCATTTACACGGGCTTCAGGACATGGATATAAATGACTTTGTTCTCTTCGCCCCTCCAGTCCAGCTCTATCTTTGAAAAGTCCTGTTATCAGCAGAGAAAAAGGTGATGGATGATTGATACAAAGGGCTTCAGCTAGGACAGGGTCCAGGGTCCACTGTTCAGTAACAGCCACCTTTTAAATATTTTAAAATATTTAAAATACTGATATTTTAAAAGCAATATCAGTACCTCTGGCGTTATGCGTTGTAGTAGAGATACTCAGGAGAGGAGTTTTTACATTAATATTAGGTAACATGTAGATTAAGAAGTCAGCACAACATAGCCTGAACATTTTTCTTTTTTTGCATAGAGATGAAATTTTCAAAGGAAAATTAGAGATTAATTTTTCAAAGGGTCATTTCCATCGCTAGCAAGCTCAGCTAAGCTGAAACAAGGAGCCTGGTTGCAAAAGCGAACTTGAACAACAAAGATCTTTTTGGGTATTGCTCAGCAGTGTCATGTGAAAGCAAAACAAAGAGATAAGCTGGAATGACAGACCAGGGAAAGAGACGTATAGCCACAACAGACTAGGAACAAATTCACTTCTAGTAAAACACATCTGTCCATTTTCCAGTATCTTGGGTTACAATAACAATAACTTGTGCTGGTTTATGAGGTTGCCTATTAATGGGAACCCTGCTGACTTCTGTTTCTTTAGCCTTACTGTGATATATACAGAGAAAAGCTAGAAAATTCCTGCAGGTCACTTCTCATGTGGAGAAAACACATCAACCCACCCAAGCTGTAATGTTCTCACTGTTTTGGGAAAACAGAGCTGTAAGGAAACTGGCTCAAGAGAGGAGACCACAGCACCATGTCCTTCCTGGCACCCAGCGTCCACCTCCACCAGACAAAAATGTTTCAGGCGTTTGAGCCTTCTTTCCATCAAATGGAAAAGGCCCTTTGGAAATTCAGAAGGGTCCTTTTACACCACTGGTTTGGATTGTTTGGATAGAACAAAATAAAAAGTCTATTTGGAAATGAGCAAAGGAACGGGACATGTGCAAAGGCAGAGTATGAAGTCTCATAAATCTGGACTGCAATTCATCATAAAGATGCAAAATAGGTTAATTCCTAGGTTTTCCTTTTTTCTTGGAAATGGTAAATTTCCAGCCCCGCCAACAGAACTATGAAGAAGACCAATGTTCTATTCCTCCACAAATTGTATTTATAGTTTGGGATTTTTTCTGCCAGCTCTGTAATTACTGAGCTCTGGAGACATAATTTGATTGTCCTGCTGAAGTATGAAGAGATGAACCTGTAAATATCTAGCAGCAATTTCGGATTTGCTCATCCATGAGCTTCACAATGCCTGCAGGGTTCAAAAGGCTTTAAATCCTATTGTTAGGTATTTCCTATCTGCAATTGCTGTACTTCAAAAATATTTTGAGGTATTTTTTTCAGGGTTTAGCTCTGACCATTGCTGTTTTTCTCTGCTTCTTGTTGCCTGTTATTTGGTATTGGTACTATATGATGTTTCTGTTTCACCTAGGCTGGGGTGGATGCTCCAAAAAATGATGCCAGCAAGATTTTGGTAAAACACAGAAAGATAAAGCTGCAAGTCTGTGCAGGAGGTACAGAGCCCCCCCTGAGGCTCCAGTGAGATTTGAACTCACGACCCCTGGTTTACTAGACCAGTGCTCTAACCCCTGAGCTATGGAGCCTCTCAGCTTTATGTGCTTTTTCCCATGCAAACATTATATACAATAATTTTCTCTGTTAATTCTGGAGTGACACAAAACCTGCTCTGCTAGATTGCACTGCTCCAAGGATTGGCGATTGCACAGTCAGCAGGAGGGGAGCATCCATCAGCTTCATTTTATTTTTTTTTCTTTCTTCCCTGCTGCTTTATCAATGAAACCCAAAATTATTAACTCCTTCAGTAAGCCCTCAGGATGCCAGTTCAAGGAAACACACCGAATGTGATGCTCCATGTAACTGCCCACCCTGCACAGTCTAAGTTTCCAGCTCGGGATGAAAAGTGGCAAAGGTGGGGTGGATGTGGAGAGAGCAAGAAGCAGAGGAGTGGAACAGAACTTCATGCTTATTATTTGACCAGATGCTGGACAATGAGAAACCCTGCCATATATTTTTTACCTATATTTGTATAAAAGCGGTAAATATGGCAATGCCAGGCGGATGGGGAAACCTCAGATAGAGCCTCCCCCTTAGCGTTGTGCACTGGGCTGTCACTTAGATGATTTCCAGGCACAGAAGCGAACAAGCTCTTTCCCTGCAGAGCCCCTTGCACACCACACCTTGGCTTCTTCACATCGAGTAGGCAAGTCCTGCAGAGCTAAGGTAGAAAAGCCCAGCCTGGAGCACTTCAGATTTGAGGGCAATATTTACGGAGAGCTTGTCAGCCTGCAGAAAGCCTGGGAGAGAACGCTGGTTGTGCATGAAACCCTCAGGCACAGAATTGCCTCACGGCGGGGGAAAACGTCCAGCAGCAGCCAAAGAGGACTCTGAGTCTCAGGGTCTTAGTCAGAAGATGCACAAAGAGAAAATGTCAGTACAAATGGTTAAAGAGTGACTCAGAATAAGCCACATTATATCTATTATTCCTGGTCTTTTTGTGGAAGAAAATTGGTCTCTTTGGAAGAAATCGGAAATTAAGACCATCCATTCTCCCAACTGTAGCAAAACACAAACCCTCATTAGGTGGTCTGAAAAGCATTTCTCGGGCCTTTATCTGACAAGCTAAGAGCATGATTCTGGACACAGTATTTAAGGAGAAATGATGAATTACCTGGCATGGGTTCGCTGCCTGAGCTTGGCATTGGGTAAACTCACAAAGAAGCTTGAAGCCAGTCGAGCAACTTTGTACAATTCCTGCTGAAAGCAGCCCTTTGGGGGCATGCGGTGAGGACATATACCAATAAAATAGCTCTGAAAATAGTAATGAACATCCCATGCAAGAACATGTGCTTGGAACATGGTTTACAAGAACAGCCGGGTTTGTAGCCTGGGAACACATGGCTGAGCCATGAGAGACACTGGCTGGCAGAAGGAAATTGGGGAAACAATTTGGTACAGGCTGTTTTCAGACTCTGATTTGAAAAATAATATGGTTTAAATGCATACTGATGCTGGAAGCGCTTTGATGAGAAGTAAATGCTTCTGGTAATGGGAAGTGATGGAGCGGTGCGAATGCAAAAGGCTTGCTGGTGCTGGAGAGGCTGTCTCCTTGCTTCCTTTCCTGAGTGAAACTGTTGCAGCTGCATTTCTCAAAGCCGGTGTTTCCTGAGAGACGTTGATGTTTCACCTCAGTGGCAGACCTGTGCAATGCTGAGAGCTGCCCTGGAAGGGAGTTGTTACTGCTGACTTCACAAACAGGTCAGCTAATGCACCAGGAGCTGCCACGGCCACCCCTGTGCTTTCGCTTCTGACACTAGTGAGCCCTAGAAGAAGAGCTGGTGCTGTGCCCTAACAGCACTGTCCCCACAGCCTGGGGCTGTCCCCTGATTCCAGTTGCTGTTTGATCTCCGATGCCTTCCCTGCCCATCCCAGGAGCCTCTCCTGGGATGCTCCTGTTTAGCTCCTCATGGGTAAGGAGTGGCTGCCCAGGTCTGGCAGGAGGGCTGCACCTTGCCTTCCGACCAACGCTCCACGTACGACTACACCTACATCCTCAGATGAAGCTCCTGGAGGGTACAAGGCTGGAAGTTATCCCATTTTTACCACTAATGCTCCTGCAAGCAGCTTATTTCCCACCGCCTAGAGGCAAACCTGCCTCCTTCATGGATGCAGTGGCATCTGGTCCAGTTACACAAGTGAGGTTAGTCTATCCCAGGCTTTTCCGTGCTGGAAAGCTGCGATAATCCTCTGCCAGCTGGTAAGAGATTGCTGGCTGTATTGTGGCAGTGCAGCGAGGACCAGTCGTGCAGCGCACACGAACATCTGCCTTGCCACACTGACCATGTAAACCAAAGCAAAACTCTCCTGTGGTGCTGGGATGGCACTTCTGATAGAAATGCTGCTGCAAAAAGTGAGGAAAACTAGAAGGAATAATAATTGCTAAATGAGACATAAATGCTAATCTGTCCACGAGGTCCATGCGGTGCAGACCACCGCTGCTACCATCAGGCTTGATAATCAAGGAACTTTCTGCTGGTGGAGTCTAAAGGACCTGAAACATCTTGCCCTTAAGTCCTTCCATACAGTGCCTCATCCAGGTCCTGGTGAAAAGTTTGTCAGCGTCATTATGAAATGAATGTTAATAAAGTCATTAGGGCTGAGTTTTCTTGTTCCATGGGACTTAAGCTAATGAGAAACCATCTTTTGATTTGGTTTTCAGTCTATTGTCTGCACCTAAGCTATGTTGCTACGATTTGTCTTCTACTCTAAGAAACACTATTATCAAGAAGATACACAGCTCTCCCCCGGCATTCCTACATGAGATACTTCTTCAGTTCAAACCCAGCACCAATACATTATATGTGAGCACAACGCTTCACTGCGCTGTTGACATAATTCTGCTTTTCTTCTGGAACAGGTCCTTCATCTTCATCATGGGACAAGATGCAGATGTCATGCTGCTGCCAGGTGGCTCAGCACTCATCTAGGAGCAGTCCTGGTGAAGCTGGCTGCTTGTGCTCTGACATGCAGCCCACCTTGCCCAGTTCTTAGTTTTTATAATTAAGATAAAGAGAATCTGGTACGAGATGTTGACAACTGTGAGGGTTGAGGAACTCAGCGGGGTGGCATATGGAAACAATGTAGTTGCACAATTTGAGGATAAAATGTGTGTCACCAGCAAGCCAAGCCCTATCTTGCTGAGATGTTTATCTAACGCAGTTGGCTTTTCCAGCTCTCATGACTGACTTTTCCCCTGGTCAATCCCATCACTCTGGCTCTATTTGCCCGTGGAGCAGCGTGCATGGCACTTATCCATAGTGGTACTGTCAGTTCAGCTTCACCTGTTCATCTGCAGCAAAACAGGGGCTGACCACCTGGGCAATGCCAGTCTAGGGATAGATCCCCAATGCTTACTGCAGATTCCAAGCACCAGAAAAAAAAAAAAGTATTTTAGCTTGTTTCTCCTATCAGATGATTCCTGTCTGCATGCCTGTTCTTTCTGACCCAGACTGCTTGGCAAAGCTGGGAGTTGTCCCGGTTGTACCTATGAGAAAAGCAAAACTTGACAGTTAAAATGCTTCTGCTTTTCATGGAAAATAAAATCTTCCACTATGTTCTTTGCTTTCACCCAGAGATCAGGGAAATTGCTACAAATGTTTGTGTACAGCAAATTAGGCCTCATTGGCATAAACCATGGATAATCTTAGCAATCTTCAAAAATATTTTCTGAGCAAAAGTCATATAAAGGGAGTCACAGGACAGTGACCTCCCACTGCTATGCAGAGGTCAAAGCTCAGCACTGGGCACCATCTCTTGCAAAAAGCAACAAACCAAAGCCGAGATGTTTGTTTTCCATAGCTGGGAAACATCCATCCTGAAGCGACACCGAGCTTTGGTGCCGTGATTCACAGGGCTCTCTGTCTACAGCGAAAGAAATGGTTACGTCAGGTTGGATTTCTAGCAAGCCAACAACAACAGCCCACTGGAGCCCAGCTTTCACTTCAACTTGTGTGATGTGGATGAGGAACCACCTCCTCACACAAACAAAGGCTTGACAATGTGATGGACTCCGTCAACGGCTTGTATAGACCCCGCTAATGATTCTACCAAAAGCTAATAAACCACATCCTATCAGTTATAAGAAACTTGGCGAATTTCAACAGTACATTTGATCTGATGCTTGGAGAAGGAAAAACGTATTTTGCTGTTGCTTTTGTAGCCATACTTGAAAGATTATTTTTTTTTAAAACAAAAAAATCATTCTAACAGTGGGAAGATGAAGCTAGATAAGTGAAAGCTGAAAAGGTTAATACAGTATTACATAGCATGGGGGTCCTTCTGGCCTTAAAATGAACCCTGAAGTCTGGATTGACTCTGCCAGGCTCCCCTTGCCTACTCGTCTTGCGAGCAGCCCAGGGATAACCATTACCTTAAATCTGCTGGCTTCCTTTAAAGTACCCTTGTAAAGTTTTCTTGGAAACCAGTACGAATTGCTTCATGCTCTGGAAAAAAATTATCTGATGTTTGGAATAAACATCTTGCTCTGAGGGTGCCCATTTTGTTCCCTGTGTTGGGAGAACAAGAGTTATTTCTGGAATGCGGCTGTCCCTCTTTAGGCTGCTGTAACTTCTCCCTGGAGTCCCCCTTGGAGTATAAAGTTGGTCGAAATTTTACCCTTGACCCCCTTCAGAGCAGCAAAGAGCAAAATCCAGCTTGTTCAGAGAACAAAGTGTAGCTGCTAGTGCTGTGCAGGCCTAAGGAGGTTTGCAGGCACAAGTCAAAGTGCCTTTCCAAGAATTTTCCAGAACAGTTGTGAAACATGGAGGGATTGTTTTTTCTTGGTATCGTCTTGGTCACTTCCAGTCCCCCAGAGGCATGGGGGTTTGTGCTCTAGCTGGCAATCCACATTTCATGGTGCAAGCCACCAACCTGCTCTGCCGTGGGCACCCCTAGCCCAGGACCACCGCTCTGGGGGGGCTGGTGCCCATCACACAAGGGGCCTGATGGTCCCCTGGTCCCTGGAGGGGTTGGCAGAGCCACCAGCTCTGTCATTGTCTGGGAACAAACCCTCAGCTAATGGCAGCCATTAGCACCTGTCAGCAGAACAGCCCATAATAGAGAAGGAAGTTTTATAGATAGATGCCCTTAATTACAGATGAGTTGCTAAGCTGCAGGAGCTTAACCATTTCGGAGCCATGGCGAAACCCCCAGCACTCTGGTGGCTGCAGAAAAGGAATTACTTCAGTTCACTGAGTAAATCTCCTTGCTGATCTACATGTTAACCATAATAGAAGAAATAAAAGTAAATTTCCCATCCCCGGGGTAAGGGATGCAGTGTATCACGGGTTCTCACGCAGTAATTGCTGGGATAGGTTGATAATTTAAATGCATAAAAATAGGGATAAACGATTCTGTTGTGCTGTAGGTCACCACTCCAGCAGAAGCAGGGGCACAGGCTGTACTTGCTTCAGCACCACAAACCACAGCATTTCAGTCCGCAGATAAGCAAATATTTCTGCTGCCGTTTTGCTGTGTCACCGATCAGACCCAGCAGTGCAAACCGTACAAACCAGAGCCCGGTAAACCCCCCAGCCTGGCCCCTGGCAGCATCGGTGCTTGCTCCTCATTTAACTCTTCTCCAAAACCTCGGCTTGCAAAGGCTCAGCTGAGAGGTTTGGGAAGGCACAGCACCACTGACAGTTCAAATACTCATCACAGCTCTGCAGAAAAAACATAAATACTGGTAATGCAACAAATGCAAATCACTAAACGGCAGGAAGGCATGCACGGTGCTAAAGCCTCGTCTGGCTGGATCTGACAAACTGTCTGTTTTCCTGCAAATTGCCCTGGGTTTGGCTGGATATAAGCTAGTAAGAAATGAGAGCAAGAAGGGGGTGAAGAGCTCAGCAACGCTGGGGTACTGCAGAGAATTCTTGGCCCTGTGACTGGAAACCTGCTCCTGTAAAACCCAGAGAGGTGAAGCTGAAGGCAGCGGCAAAGTCTCCCACTTGCGCTGACGACCTTCATGTTGCTGCTCTACAATATCTAATGCAAAGGAGGAAGCCAGCACAGATGGTGTAACACAGAGCCACATATTGTAAGGTGCTGTGAGATTTGCGCTAGGTGTGCTAGGAGTGATGCCGAACACGTCCGGCTGCCCGGCGATAAGGATCTCTCCTACCATTCAATTTCCAGGACATTCACTCCAGACTGCAGGTGCTGTAGCTGTAACAGCCCTACATGGTAAATTTACAAAATTCATGCAATTCCAAGAGGAGATTTAAAAATGTGTGCTTTTTAAATTTAATTTTAAAATCTCATTGGAATGCCAGTGCTATTGTCTGGAGTGCAAGGGCTCAGACCTAGCTGATGGTGGGCAGCAGGAGCACACACTCCAGAGACAAAATAGGTTGGACATGACAACAGAAGTTTGTTTGACCCAAACTACACCAGAAAAAGCACCATTCTTTGTTGTGCCCTGGTGAGGGTTCACTCGCTGCTGCATGTGGATTCCTGCCTGAGCAATGCTGGTGCCGATCAGGAGGGTAAGAGACAACTTCTTACCTGCAGCCAAAAAGATGCACGAGCCGAGCGTGCCGAGCTGGCATCACCACTGGGTCTGCCAGGGCTGAATAGAAAAGGAAGAGTCCAGGACTCATATATACTGTGGCTGAGGGTATAATTTGCTAAGCCCTGTTATGGACCCTTAACTCCTTACTGGACACCAAGCAGATGTGGGACCATTGATTGCTGAAAAAATACTTCCACTCCTGCTTATTGCAATTGCTGGTGATACCATCTTTCCTCGAGGCAGCAGCAGGCATTTTTCTAGGATTAAGCAAGCCATTGTTCATCCAGAATGACCTGGGCTAGTTGGAGGACCATCTTCTGAGTGTCCTCAGGAAGCTGTCCCTGAAATCTGTTTCCCACCAGACCCTCTAACAGCATACAGCTTCCCTCCTGGTCTTGCACTGAGCAAAAGTCCCTCAGGGTCTCTTGGAGAGGCCCTTGTTCATTATCTTTAGGGCATTGCAAAGAACCACCAGCGTGTTTTCTCTTCTTGGTCTGTGCCATTCTAATGAAACTATTAAAAAAAAAAAGACCAAAAAAATACCTTCAGCACATCTGAATGACTAGTAGGAATGAAGAAGCTAGAGATGTGTTTGCTTTGTCCCCATTTGTTTAGCTGATGGCTAAACTCAGTTTAGCTAAAACTCTGGTTCAGTGTTTTCCAAACAGAATCCATTGTTAATCCCATCAATTAGCAGATAACATACTGCAAGAGTCACCCCAGACTTTCCATAGCTTACTCTGAGCTGTTCACACCATTAAATCTGTGCTTGAGGGGGTCTGGTTTATATTCCTTTGGACAAGAAGCATCTGGAGATAGTTAAGTAATCTGAAAATCTGCCCCCAAGTTTGGGGAAATGTACTTCTGAGAGACACATTAGCTGCTTTGTCCAGAGCTTATGCAACGTGCTGGCAGCACCCAAATTCCAGTGCTTTTTCATTGCCACTATCACACTGTGGTTTGGGTGATTGTCAGCAAGGGACCGCCACAGCTGTCTTTCTCTTCTGCCAGCCGCTGTAAATAAATAGATTTAGTTAAGTAATAAAGTAATTTAGAAGAAGTATGTTAGCAAATAAAGTAATTCAGGGGATTTAATGAGCAAAGCATGACAGCAAATTAAATGGGTCTTGCTCAGAGTCATCAGGCTTAAATTATGGGGAAGAGACTGCATTTCTCATGTGAAAAGGCGAGGACCAGATGCTGCTCTCTGGGATGTGCCCTTGCGGTCCTTCTGATTTGGGTGGGATTATCCAGCCCAAGCTAAGAGCAAGGGTCTTCCTCTGAAGCAGGCGCAGCCTGGGGCCTGTGATGTGACTCTGTGGGTGCAGATATCGGCAGACAGGCGGGCTAACTGCAGAATGAACGACCGAGCTCACAACAAGCCATCTACAAAATAAACACTCCAGGAACTAACCTGAAATCGATAACTCTTCACATAAGCAAAGAACAGATGGTGTCTAAATCAATTGCAATGTACTTAGAGGTGTTTGCCTACCGTTTGAAGGGCAAGGCGATAGAATTGCAGGGATCTTAATATCTCTGTTTAGACAGAGCTCTGAAATGCTGGCCACGCTAACAGCTGGCATTCCATATGTTGGCTCATGCAAGGTGAGCCGTGACCCACACGTGGCGATGAGCCCTTCCAGAAGGTCTCCCAGATGGCTGCGTGAACCAAAGCCCCCCGTCAGGGGCAGGGGAGCGTGGAGAGGGTACCACAAGCCTTACAATCAGCGCAGGGGCTTGGCATGCCAGGCTTTGCATTTGGCTTCTCATGCTTTGGAAAGGCTGGTAGGTGCATGTAGCTGGGAAGTGCTGGAGCTTTAGGGACCATATATATCATCAGGTTCCCATTCCAGCTTCCTCAGGGATGCTTTTCTGTTGGGTTGCCTGCTAGGGTGGCTCTATATGTCAGCTGCATGTTGGGACATACACGCTTCCTTCTGCAGCATGCTCTCGTGGTGTGATTAAGGAAAAGCAGAGGCTGGGAGGTGTGTGTTCATACCAAACCCCCAAAAGTTCCAGTGTGAGTCTGTGCGTGCAGCAGCCCCTTTTCCAAAGGTTGTGGCCAACCTTGCTCTGCAAAGGAGCTTCTGGACGCTACAGCAGGACACGACGAGCTGTGGCCAGCTCAGAGGACACAGCCAGGTCCCAGAAGAGACAGAGCTCTGAAACGGAGGTGAAGGCACCTCCAGCTAAGTGAGTCAGGCTGTGGTCAGGCAAAGAGGGGACACAGATGGACCCCCCAGGAACATGGTGCTGTGCAGGTCCCCATCTCCGTGCCCTTGTGCTGTTATTGGGGTGCTCTGCCTGGCTGGGGAGCCCCATCCAGCTGCTGCAGCCTCATTACAGCACACTGCTTTATGTACTCGGGGGCAGATCTGCAGGCTCGTCTTGGCCAAAGCAGCTTGTCTCCGAGCTGTAATGCAGCAGAAGGGTACAGTCACTTTCTAACTGCATCCAGCACAATATTAATTTAATAGAATCACTCATTTGAGCAGTAATTAAAATATTTCCATTTGAGTTTCAGGTGCCTCAATCCTTTATTTTATTCCAGATATTTTCTTATTTTCTGTCCCGTGAAATAAGGCTTCAAAGGAAGAAAGACACTGAATCCAGTTTCCCTCTTACGGGTTTAGAAAAGCCAAGGGAGCATGTTTTGCTCTTCCAGTCCTCTGAGCTCCAGCAGCTGGAGTCTGTCTTGCACGGGTGGCAGCTGTAGGTGTGCTTTGCTCATTAAATGCAAATAGGTTAGAAGCTCCCCCTTTTCTTGTTGGGTGAGCTGTATCCTGCCAGCTAGGAGGTCCTGGTGCTGCTGGGGGCAGAGTGAACTCCTGCCCAGACACAGCAGACCCTGGCTTTGCAGGTTCATTAAAATACAGCTGGATCTCCGACCTCTCCCTTTGTGCTGACCCTCTCTGTGAAGGAGATACCATTTTGCACTTCTCCGGTGTCGTTCAGAGATGTCAGAGCTCTCCATGCTGAGATAGCAGCAGTGCCATCAGCGGTCCTCTGCCAGCCTGGCCCCAGGGCCTGGAAGACCTGTTACCCCCCTCCTTGGCTTAGTCCTGTGCCTTTCTTCTCTCCAAGGACTCCCTTCCTCCTACTCAGGTGACTAGATGGAGAACTGGTCCTTCTTGTGAAGGAGCTATGTCTTGCTGTTCCTGGTGAAAGAAGCCCTGACTGCGAGGGACACAGGCACCCAGCCATGAGCAGTGGTGGGTTGGCCAGACCAAGGGGACCTGAGCATCTAGGTCACGTCCTGACTCAGCAGGCACCATCTGAGCTGAGAGAGCCTGCTGCTTCCCTTGGGATTGTCTCACATGTCCTCTGTAATGGCCAGTTTTCACTGCTGTACATTGCTGCTGGCCTGAGAACTGGCGTGATGGAGCTGGAGCAACTCTTGTCTACTCTGCTGAAGTGCTAAACTCCTGAATATTTCTCCCTTCCCATCAGGTCAAAGGTGCTCAAGGCTCTGGTGGTGCTGGGCAAAGCTGGGTGGTAGGCATACTGTCCCCTGGCACTTCTTAACAAGGAAGCCTTGGGACTCAGTGTTGGGTTGTTGGTGATGTACCACCAGTCTGCTGACAGCTGCCTGCGTCCTTTTGAGCATGATGGAGCCAGCCCCTCACCTCCACACATCCCCTTTGCACATGGTGGGAAATGGAGAGGTCACAAGCACAGGCTGAAGCCCACATAGGTGTGCAGTCTGCAAGGTGACTGCGGAGGAAAGGAAGTCCTGATGGTGGTGGTGGTGTCTCTGTGTTTCCAATCCCCACCTCATCTCCAGCCTTTCCCATCTCGACTTATGCCACCTTAAAATAGACTCTGTAATGTCCCAGAAAACGGCCAGTGATGTGGGCAGGAGGCTGGCTCGTGATGTAGGGGCTCAACTCCAGCCCGTGCACGTGCATCCCATTACAGAAAGACCAGAGCCAGGCACCTGGCTGGCTGAAGGAAGGTCCTTGGAGCTCTTCTGCAATGGCCTGAAAGGACAAGAAAGCCCAGACATCGCTGGTTTATGAAAGCAGGCAGCAAGTAGGGAGCAGGACTTGGGGGATGGGTGGAAGCCACTGACCTCTCAGTAAGGCACCTAAGCTTTCAGCAAGGAAAAATAATGATCAGAAGAAAGGAACTGTCATATCAGAGAGAAACAGAGCCTGTGCTCAGCTATGGGGGCCTGTTCTTGGGACTATCAGCTGAAGCAATCTTATTTTCCTCCTCTCTGAGCAGGCTTTCATATTAAATCTCTTATCGGTTGGTTTGTGCCAGCGCAGCACAATGCATGTCCGTGCAGCCTGAGCGGGCAGAGCTCCTCAGGAGACCGGTGTTTCCAAACACCCAAGCCGTGGGAAATGAGGTCTGCAGGCAGGTTTAGTGAGAAGCCCAGAAAGTTGGTTTGCAGCCCCCCTGGACCTTGCTGATGCCCAGACTCCATCACACTTGGACTTAGAAGTGGAGGACCAATGGGTCCACCACAGCCCTACAAATCCCCAGCAGCGACAAACACTTAAGCCCATAAACTCAATATTTACCTACTACTTCACACACCAGCCAGGACCTTTTGTTTTGTCAAAACCTGAAGTTTTGACTTTAGCTATAGAAATCTGCATGTATTAGTCTACCAAAATGACCTGCCTGTCTGTTGTACGCACAACCCCCCGTTGCTTATTCAAGCAGGCACCAAACCCTCTCCCGGGAGCCAGCGCAGCCCAGCTGGGGAAGCTCAGATTTTCTCAGTTAATGCAGAAGTGTTAATAATGAAGCCGTTCAGTCAACATAGTTGCCAGCTTCTTGGGAAAACGAATATGTGATCCTTTTTTCTTCTTTATTAAGGCAGCACAAGGATTTGTTATTCTATCCCTAAAGAAAGAGCAGGGCAGAGGTGATTGAAGCTGAATTTTCAGGCAGCGGCACCAGGCTCCGAGCAGCATCCCAGACGGATCGGCCGCCTCCATAAATAAACCGGCTGCAGACAGGAAAGTTGTTGTCTGAGGCTGAGCAGTGCTGTACGGTAGATGTGAGACGGGAGCGTATTTTCCATGCATATTTCACATCATCTGAACCGAACCCTGATGAGTAGAAATAACACTGAAGAACCTGATCCCCATGGGCCTGGACTTGGGCAGTAAATGGAAGATCAGGCACCACGTGTGTGGCAAGAACGAGTTGTGGGGGCGGCGTGGTGGTTCCCGCCACAGAGGCTTGATGCGGTGCTGGCTGCTGCTGGAGATGGTGGGTGAACTTCTGCTCCAGTGGAAGAGATTTTCATGCTTTCATGAAATTGCCTTCTTCCCAAGCGGTAGTGGAGAGCCTGGAGCCCATTGGGTTTGTCACCAGTTGTACCAGTTTAGAGTTGCCTGCACCAGCTCTCCTTTCCCATTTCATTGCTGGTTCAGTGATATCCTCCTAAAGCTAGCCATGTTTTGCTCTTCTCCTTACTACTTTGAGAAAACTGTTATCACCAGCAGATGTTGGCACTTTGCTGCTCAGTGCCTTCTCCAGGCCACCAATGTGTTGAACATCCCAGGTCCCTGCAGAGAGTCAGCAGGGGCTGCTGGAGACCTCCCTGCCATAAGAGTTGATCAGCCACCTCTGCCTCCTCCTCTCCACCTGCTATCAACCACCAGCCCGCATGCCAGGACCTTCCTTTCTCCCCTGGTCTCTCAATTGCCTTAAAACTTTTAATAAGGACTTTGTAAAAGCCTTTAGAAATCCAAGTAGACTTCATCAACTGGGTCACCCTCAGCCCACGTGCTTGTTGGCTGTTCCAAGGTCTCCAGAAGGCCGATGAAGAAGCTTTTCCACTTAGGGCAGCCACATTAACTCTTCTTGAGCAGACCGTGATGCCCACTCATTTCTATCTGAACAGGCTTACACGGCAGTTTGACATTTGACACACCACCACCACCCCCTGCTTGCCCCCCCATACCTCTCACGGGCCTGGGAGCTTGGAACAGCTGCAGCAATAACAGTTAACCCTGTTGGAAACCCCTCCTGAAGATGATGGTCCCTTCAAGGTCAAGGACACCTGCACTTCATCCACCTGCAGACTGCAGGAGACGTTGGCAGTAGCAGGAGGGGGGGTGCGGGCGGAGGGGTGTCCCCATTGCCAGCATTGTGTCCCCCCTGGCGCTCTGCTCCGGCTGCAGCCTTGGGAAGAGCCTCGATCTTTCTGCAAAGCATCAGCCCAGGTTCTGCAGGGCACGAGTGCCCTCTAGTGCAGAGCCAGGGCCGGCTGCTGCGCCCCAGCCCTGGTGCACCTCAGAAAAAGGGACCCCAACCCTGACCCCCAGGTCTTCAGGGCAGTGCAGCCCCCACGGGGCAGCCGCATGGAGTCAGCTGGTGACGCCTGCGCTACCCGAATGGCCAGAAGGGAGAGGCACAGGGAGGGAATAGGTTTAAAAGTTGTCCAACGCTTTAAAAAAAACCCCACCTGGTCCTTTTAAAAGTTTTGCAATAGGTCCGAGTTCTCGGCACTCTTATGGAAAACTTCCTTTGGGATTGTTTGTTTCCTATTTTGCACGCTTGATGCCTGGGAAGAAAACGAGGTGAGCAAAGTCTCCCACTGGGTGTCACCCAGTGGTTACACAATACCAAAGGATGTCACATCTGCAGGATGTCCCAGCAGGAACTCAGATCATCTCCTGGGGGACAAACCCCCACTGAGAAGAGCCCAGCTCATGCGGGAAGGCTTTCCGAAAGGGAAAGGGTGGCTGGTGGGCTGATGGCAGTGGCTGCAGGGCAGCTCTGGGTGCCTTCCCTGCGAGTCCCACTGTCCGAGGCACCGTGCTGCTGTGGCAGCTCCATGCACAGGGCTGAGATCCCAGGACGTACCCTCAGATAAACATTTAGGCACAGGGGAGGGCATGGCTGTGAGCAGGCATCACCCCCTGGGGTGGCAGTCACTGAACCAGAGCACACTGCACCAGGATCTGCTCAGAGTGTTACTGAGACCATCATCATCATCATCATCATCAAATGGTTTGGGTTGGAAGGTGGGTATATTGCCAGTCCTGAAGCCACCTGGCTCAGGGTAGAAGTCCTCAGGAGCAATGCTTTGAGTCATTCATGACCCTCTGCCGACACCGATACCCCGTTTGGGCAGGGCAGTGTCCTCCAGGGTGTTTGGAGGGCAGGTACCCATGGGCATCCAGAGGTTTGGGGGGGGGGTTGGCTTTCTTTGCTGTGCCAATTCCAAGGTGTGGTGCTGTGAGTGGGCATCGCCTGGTTACTGGAAAGGGAGGACTGACAATCATGGCCGAGGCTGAAGGCAGGTGCTTTCACTCCAGAGGATCTGTCTGAAGCCGTTTTCCTCTGAGCCCAGGACCTCAGAGCGGTGCCAGCAGATGAGTTCAGGAGGAATGAGGTACAAGCAGCCTTTTCCCAGAGAATATGGATGATTTGTCTACACTGATTTTTGACACTTGCTTCAAGCTGAGTTGGTTTTGAGGGCAAATGCTTTTTTTTTTTTTTCCCCTCTTTAATCAGAGCAAATTCTAGTCTGCTTTCCATTTAGCAAGCTGCTTCTCCGTGGCTCTTTCTAATACCCCTTCTCACCCAGCTGAGACAGGACCAAGGTGCGGTACCGTACCAGCAGAGGTTGTGCTCTCACCCTGCGAGCTGTTGGGTCCCAGCCCAGAATTAGGGAGGCTACAGGACATCTCTGTAGTCTGGGCAAGCCCATTCCCCTCTCCCTACCTCATTTGCAAAGTGGGATAATGGCCCAGTCCCATAGCCCAAAAGTGATTCTCTGCAGCAGGGATCCAACGGCTTTAGCTAAATTTCCTCCCAAAATCCCTAAATGAAGCTGCCCTAAAAGATGCTATTTAGACTAATATGACAGTGTCCATGAAAATTGCATTTTCCCAATTGTTGGCTCCTCCTGAATTTGGGAGCATGTTAATTTTCTAGACCAGCTAAATAGTTTCCTCTGATGATTAAAAAATGAATAATAATAGCAGTGCCCGCCTTCCCGAGGCTCGTGTAGGACTTACCAGCAAGAAATTAAACACAGTAGGAAATTCCTTGAAAGAGTTAGAAAACAAATGATTGATACAATCTCTCCCTCCCTCCTGGCTCTGTGATCTGCTTTTAGAATGATTATTAAACACAGCAAAATTCATTTGGTGCTGTAACATGAACAAGACAAATTACAGTCTCTGGAGCTCAGTTAATTGCTAAAGAACATACTGACCCTCTGCGGGTTCATCAGTTATGGTAACTAATGAAAAGAAACGTAAGCCTTGCTACATGGGTCTGCAGCAAGACTGCCCTCCCGCTGCATGCAGGGACAGGACCACCTCAGCCCCGTGCGCTCTGGGGTAAATGATGTGAAATGAAGCATCTGTGCTCCCTTACTGGGCAAAATGAAATGATGTGGGTGCCCAGGACCCATCGAAGGGACAAGCAGTTGGGTGGTCAGACTCCCACCCTTGAGTTGCTGCAGTTCCTGAAGGGTCTTCCTAAGACCTTGAGTCTTCCTGAGGTGGGGTCCATCTCACCTATAGATCTTTGCAAATAATCCAGATTCCCCGTTGACTTCCCCAGCGAGCGCTGCGGGTGTTTTCCATACCCCTGCCACCACCCAAGGGCAGGCAGCAGCGATGGCAGCTTCACACCTTCCTGAGGGTTTACTGGTGCGGTCCCAAACCCCATGGCAAGCTGACTTTGAAAGGTCACGAGACTGCCCTAAAAAATCACTGCGTAATATGTAGGGATGGGGGAAGGGGTGTAGGGGTGTCAGGCCAAATTCGGGTGATCGTTTCGATTTTTTTGGTGTCATCACAGGGGTGGAAGTTTGAGATTTGCACGTGGACGCTCAGCGCAGGCACCATGCATCACAGGAGTCATGATAAAATAATGAATGTTTATGATGCTGCATGAGTTTTGTAAACAGACCTATTGCTGTTTTCATTAAAACACACCCAAATTTTCTTTCTTTTTTTCTTGTTCCCATTCTATTGTATTAGACCAAGATGTAAAATTATTAATAGAATAGTCCATTAATTTTATGATATTTCATTATTCAATTATTTCCTCCATTATTCTTCTACATTAAATCTGAATAATTTATTCAGTGAATTTTGCAAGCAAAATGTTCAGTGCATAATTTTCTCCTTTGTTAATATTCTCCCGATTCTAATTGTCCATGAGAATTTGATCTAATGCTCTACAGGAGAGCAACCTGAAGACAAAAGACCCAACATAGTGCTGTGCTGAGCACGATTGCTGGTGGTTGTTCCCCATTTAGGCTCTCCATGCATCAGGCGTGTGCTGTGAAGCCAGTGGAAGGAGGCAACAGGCTGTTCCTTGAACGGGAGCCAGCAGTGGCTCACACCACACGTGAAGCAGCGTCATTCCATTTGGCAACGTAGTGCAAAGCCTTGAGAAGAGCGGAATAGGGAAGCGGTGATGTACACAACTCCCGTCTCCCAACGTTGTCCTCTCTGACCTTGGGCAAAGAGCTCACGGCTCCTGGGGGGACATCAAAGCAAGACAGAAACAGCTTCTTTCCCACCCTAGGCATCAGATCTGTGCTGATCTCCACTGGAAACCTTGGGAAGAGGCAGCAGGCTGGCTTGCCAGGCTTCCCTGGGGACTCACAGACGTTGACTGCAGCCCCCAGCCCATACAGGAGTCCAAACCCATATCACTGAGCTCCCCCGTTGGCCTTTGGGCACGCTGCCGTTCCCCCCCCCGCAGTACGTGTGGGTTGGACATGCTGTGCCCAGCTCAACCACCTCCCCCGACCCTGGCCTGGGGGATGCCACCCTGGGGCTGTGGAGCTGCTGCAGCCCGCAGCTGGGGTTCGCTTCCAGTACAGGCACACGCTGCCTGAGCCACGGGCATCCCGCGGAGCATCGCACAGGTGTGCAGGACCAGTCAGAGCGTGATGCGCTACAGCTCACCTCCTGCACACACAGACCCAGGGCCAGTGAGCATGAGCTGTATCCACATCGTTCCTAACGCCTTTCCCGTAGCGAGCACAGAGTACCAGCACCTGGTAGTGAGGGTGTTAAGTGCAGGATTAGCACCAGCTGTGTTTGGCTGCCCAGAGACCCTTAAAATCAGCCCCGAGAGCAGCTCCTGTTGGTCATTCAGACCCTGTGGCTCCGTCAGGATGCACTAACAGCTCTCTGCAGGTACAGCTGCCTTTCCTACTCAAGGAGCCTACGCAGATGACCAGAGACCAAACTTTGAGAAGGTGAAGGAGTCAGATGTCTGATACCCTACCTCATCATGGGTAACACTGATGCCTTCTTTGCAAACAAGTAAGTCAGGATTTAGTTTCAGTTAAGATGTGTTTTCAGTTTTCTGTTCTGTGCTTTTCAAAAAGACCCTCTCTTTGCCTGATACCTGCCAGCAATTACCAGTTTGCTCAGAGGATTTCCAGCCTGGGGAGTGCCTGTGGTCAGGGACTGAGCTGGGGAGGGTGGGGGGGGCTGGCAGCTCCCTGACATCAGTGAATGAAATGTGTTCAAATGGCTGAGTAGAAAATAGTAATTAAGGGACTTCTAAGTCAGAGTAATCTTTTGAGCCAAGATTTTGGGGAACTTTTGGAATTCACTGTCATTTCCATTAAAGCCTCAGCTATTGCTGGGGTGTTTTTAGTAAATATGGTGAACTCTCACAATTCCTAAATGAGAGCCTCAAGCAAACTGAGCCCTTTTGTTTTCTTTGAAAACCATTGACTGGCCAGTCACCTTCACTGTTTACTTAGCTCAGCTGCCTGTGCTGTTTTATAGGCAGTATCCAGTCAGAGCGGGACACAGTAATTCCATGTTAAGAGACTGCTGGAGCCGTGATGAACTCAGTGTTGGCATCATAACAGTTACGATTCAGGGAACAACTTTTTTCCTAGCCTAGTCAATAAATTAGTGGTAGAAGTAGTGGTAATGTGAAGTGATAAAAATAGAGTCCCACAAATGCAAGTTTTCTATGGTAAAAGCTAATAACTACTATTTTCTGAAATAACATATTAGGGCTTACCAGCTCAGCAGAAACATATGGACTGTATCAACCTATTGCAGGGTTCCCACCAACCCACATGAGAAGAGATTTTTTCCGACCCACTTGGACAATAGTTTCTAGAAATAGATCTGCCTTGAATCGCCTAGAGGTAGATGCATTTGAGACACAAAGAGTAATGGGGCTACAGTGAAATCCAAGTGCTCCAGCAACCCAAGAAGAGTCACCAGTTGGAACTATCCATGCCAAGCCTTGCAGAGTGTGAAGACCAGAACAGCTTTAGACCTTGCTCTTCAGAGAAGGGAATGTCCTGGGAGCTGCATTGCCCCTCAGTGGTTTGCAATTTGTAATGGCCACTTGGAAGGGCCAACAAAACAGAGCGTGGAGCCTGTATCTTTCCAGGGAGCTCTGGTTTCTGCCCAGGAATGTGTGGCTGAGCCATAGCTGGTGCCTCTGGGTCAGTCCCGATGGATGTTTCTCTCTGCAGGGGCAACCTGGAGAGCATCATTCATAAAGGTTTGCTTGGGGGCAGGGGCAGTCTCTGCTACTGACAGCCAGTGCTGCTCCATCAGTGTTTGTGGAGATCCTGGGCTGGAGGGGGAAGAGGAG
>JAVJGJ010000062.1:8484683-8500291 GCA_035590215.1 Microhierax caerulescens | reverse complement strand
GGGCTGTGTCAGCTTATGTTGCAATGTGAGCCACTGGGTTGTTGGCCCAGGTGTAGTTTATTCCCAGTTTGGGATGGAGGGGGAACCTCACCCAGCAGCATGTGCAGGAAAATTATCTGGGCAATTGCATTTCTCCCAGGCTCCAGCGCAGCAAAGCTGAGGAAGGGCACAGGGGGCTGCAGCAAGAGGGGCCGGGAGAGCCTGCTCCCGTGGAGGATGAGCCTCACATCTCACCACTGCTATGGCGAATGAATTTTACCTGTTGTGGCACCTGTCGCCCCCCCCCAGTTTTATCAAACTGCACACAGTCATGTGAATCCACCAGTTCACGTGCATGGGACAGTGTCACCATGCACGCCCGGCGCGTGCTGGGTGCAGGAGGGGACCAGGGTGCTGCCTGCCACATCCATCCAAGCAGCCAAGCCTGTCTTTGTCTGTCACTTTGTTATGGGGAATGTACGGCAATTAGCGGCTCAGACTTCTGACTGTTTCCTGGTTTTTGCTTTTTCTTTCATATATTATTCATTTTCCCTACTTGTATTAGATGTTTGCAAGTCTTCCTGCTTTGAGCTGTGAAGAGAGCATTGGGCTTGAAATGCTTGATGGTGGTGACATCTTGGATTTTTTATGTTAGTGTTTGCTTGAGCAATTTCGTGTGTGAAATTGGAATTGATGAGCCAGGAAGAGAGGGGTGGGATCTGTGAACCAAACTGCATCGCTGCCACGGGTGTTCCTGGCTCCCACAGTGCTGGAGGATGCTCCTAACCTGCTCTGTGCCTGGCTCCTTCCCACCCCAGGCCAGGTCACCCTCAGAGATGTTGAGGAATGTTAAGCCTTGAATGATTTTAGATGATGAAGATTTTTTTTTGGTGTGCTTTCTGCAAGCTATCTGTCCTAAAAGGCCCCTTGTAGTGCAAAACGCCTGAGCTTTGTACACCCAAAACACAAAAGACTGAGCTCTATCATTTGTGGCATTAAATGAATTTGTTAATTGTTCCAAAGTAGGTGCTTCTCACTTCTGCAAAATTCTTTTACCTATTCCTGAAGGATCTATTGACAAAAATTGATAATAATAATAATAAAATATATAAAAACCCCATTATCTCATGCTAACTCGACCATTAGCATTTTCCAAAACCTCCATGTGAACATGCACTTCCATGAGCATCTGAAATGAGCCTCTGTGAGGTGCTGGGGTGAAATATTTCCTGGCGAAGGTCGGCTGGGCAGGCAGTGTGTCCACCAGCGCGGCTGAGGAGCACCATTTCCAACCTCAACAGCCAAAGCTAAGATGATATCGGAAGGAATATTAACGGTGTAGACTCCACTATATTTTACTTGGAAACTGCCAAGCAGTGATTTAAAATTGCAATATCTAAAAAATTGTCTGCCTTTCAGCATTTAAACAATGATTTAAAATTAAGTCATTTGAACACAGGACCTAAGATGCCAAAACGGCACAGAGTGACTGCTCAGAGACAAATTTTGTATTTAAACAGCAAAGGTATTTATTTCATGCAATGTTGGGCAGCTAGCCGATTTGCTCCGGACAAACTAGCTCCAAAGTTTTCAGTGAAAAGTTAGGTATTTTATACAGTTTTCACAAGAGGTTACACAACATCTTTATATTTATATTCATTTGATTTTGACACCCAATCATTCAATTCATAATAGGTGGGATCTAGGTGGAATAGACCTTTCAATCTTCTTTGTTCAACGATTTCCTGACTTGATGATCTCCTTATCTCCTTCAGGTGCCCACCTTATCTTTTCTGATTATTCAGAGTACATTCCTTTGCTTTAACATCGTTAGTCGAACCTTTTCTTATTCAGAGTACGTTACTTTAACATCATCAGTGGAACCTTTTCTAATTATTCAGAGTACATTCTTTTCTCAACACAAACAAAGCAGCACCCAGAGCATTGTACCAAACTTTTTTTTTTTTGTTTTCTTGTTCTGTTTCACCTGGCATTTATTTCACCTGCAGTTGCAAGCGCTGAGCTCTTGTGAGAATAGGGACTCAAGAGCCCAGCTGTCCACAATTGTATTAAAAAATCTTGCTCTTAAATTTTCAAAACATGCTACATGAACTTTGAAGGGTCTGCCTTCAGTGCTAGACATATTCGATATTCCTTTAAAAGCTGCTTATGGCCCGAGCATCGGTGTGCTGTTGTTTAAACAGAGACTGTTGGAGAAACGAAGAGCTGGTAAAAGGTGCTGAGGAAGAAACAGACGTAGGGGGCAATTATTGCTTCTGTCAGAAGAACAAAACCCTAAATTTCAGCCCACTTTAGACAAGGAATGGGAAGTCAGAGCTGGTCTGCTTCTTCAGAAGCACCGAATTGTTGCAAATGACCCTTTCGTACAATCTGTAATTTGATCAGAACAGAACAAAATCCCTCACTGAAGTATTTTCCTTCCATAATAATACTGGTGGTACTTTTTCCTCTTCCAGCCATCCTTGGTATGGGAAGTGCTGATATATCAATTTATGATTTTAGTGGTATCAGTGTTTTATCAAAGCAGAGGAGTGGGTTTGTCTATTCTCACCAAGATTTTGATTAATCCATTCAGGTCTGGGGGTGTCTGCCGTGTCCCCCGGGAAGAACTGACCCTTTGGTGCAGGTACGGAGAAATGCAACGAGTCAGTCCCTACAAACCAGTTATAGAAACATCCACAGGGCTTTGCTTTGGTCACCTCTGTCTGGAAGGAATCACTATTTCAAAGTGGATCAGATCATGCCGTGTGGGATGGACTGAGATGCAAGACTGGGATTTTTTTTGTGCTGTTCCACAGAGATTCAGACCTGTGGGGAACCATTTCCACAGCGGTTGGCAGACCGACCGGCTGGTGCTGCCAGGCAGGTTTGGGAGCAGCAGACCTCAGGGGTTTTTGAGGGAGATCCGTTTTGTATCTACCACTTGTCCAGATGCATTTTATTACAGTTGCTTTGCAGCTGTGTAGGAATTTTAAGTAGGATGGAGACTGGAAGGACCTGGCAATGATAATTAATGTGGGAGCTGGGACTCATCTGTGTGAGAAAACAATAACAAAGTTAAAGCATTTCAGCTCTGTCTGTAGCAGTCTGCAGGCTAGGGATAATTCTGTTAAAATGCCTAAAACATCTCTAGCAATAGATGCTCTATGTCATTATATCCACACAAGGACCAAGGAGGAGGAAAAGCTGTCCTAAAGAAAACAAAACAAAACCCAATAAAAATCTACATTTGCTTTTCTGATGGAAAATACTAACGACTCCAAGAAGGAATGTAGGGAACTTTCAAAGGAACCTGTGGAAGAAGGCAGAGGAGGTGGGGCAACTGATGAGGAGTTCTCTGTGTATTGTGCTACCCGGTGGGCACCACAGGTTCGGTCTTTGATCCACTGGATGGGTCCTGCACTGACCAAACTGGAAGTGCTTCCTGACCTGTGGGATTATCCCCGTGTAAAAGGACGTTGCCTGATCTTTAGTTTCCACGCAGGAGGAGGACTTGCACCTGCTTCCCACCGCCTGCAGAGTCAAAGCCAATGTGATGGAGGTGGCCAGCAACAGCTCGGATCCTGAAAGTCCTCAAAATGCAGCAGCAGCTCAAGACTGGAGGGGTTCAAAGGCCACCTTCTCATGGCTGGGAGAAGCTGGGGGGGCCAAAATCTGCCTTTAATAAAATGGGTGGGCTTGGCTTGAGGCATGGCACAGGTCCACAGGCTCCACTGAGCAAGGTATGATGGCAAGAACGGACTCTCCTCTACTGGGAGAGCCTAGATCTTTTAATATTAATGATCCTCAGGGTTTTTGACTCGGTACAGACGTGCCTGGAAGTACAGAAACAGCTGCAGGGAGTTGCAAGGTGTACCAAAAAAATATATTACATTAAAAATTGTCCAAATTGGAATAATTTAAAGAGAGTTAAAAAAGGGTATTCAAGAATAGACTTGTTCTAAATGTCTCCATGCTGATTTCACTGCCTCCAAATGTGAGGTACAGGTATTTGTGGAGTTATAAGTAGGTCAGTTATTTTTGTCACTCATTATTACTTGTGAAAAATGTGTGTAGCAAACGTACTAACATACTGTAGCAGCTGAATTTGGGACGCTAACATTTCTTTTACATGTTTTTAGGATATGTCTAAATGACATGATTTCCTGATTGCCACGTAGAAGCCAATTATTTCCAAAGTCCAGCATATTGGGACGCGCCGTGTAAAACCCCATTCTGCTATCGCAAAACTGCCTCTGAAAATACTGGTGTCAGTGCAGTGTGGTGCTCAAAGGAGCTGGATGCACCTTGCTGAAGCTTGAGCTTCACCTGAGCTCCAGAGTTATTCCTTTTGCTGTTATTTACGGAGATGTGTTGAGCCATACAATGCACAGAGTACTCCAGGCCCTGGCAGGGTATGTGCAGTGTCATGGTAGGATGCATCTCCTCTTGCTTCAGAAGTCGGCACTGGTGGCCTCTGTAGTCAACAGGGAGACTTGGGCACCCTCAGAGGGGAGCAAACCTCGTCTGGAGGGGGCGGCTGAACCTTCTCCAGGAAGCTTTTATCTCTACATGGACTGGAGCTGGTGATGAGCATCTTGGGTGTTAACGTTAAGGGAGGTGAGTCTGGAATCTATCAACAGCAGCAGGGGTATTTCCACCAGCTGATGGATGGCCTTGGTGTTCACTATACAAAAGCCCTGTTGGAGCCAGACGCTCTAGTTACAGCACCGAGAAGCTCAGGTAGCAACGTCTGGGGGTCATTCCTGAAGTTCCACCTACCTGAGGCTCAGGTCCCACCAGAAAACATACACATACTTTGAAAGGAGGGCTAGGCTGGGATGCAAAGGCTGGGAACCGCTCGTGGATGAGCCCTAAGGCAGTAGCACACCTGAGCATTTTGGGTGGGTGAGGTGCAGCCCAGGGCTCCTCACCCTCACTGAAGGATGAAGGCTGCAGGGAATCACGAGATCATGAGGAGCAAACGGGCACGGGGGGGGGTCCATTTGCAGGGAGGTCCCCTGGGTGTGTGGATGGTCACAGGAGAAACATGAAATTCCGAGCCAGATGGCATGGTGCTGAGTTGGGTGCCTGGCAATTAAACTGCCAGGTGGACAGATTTCAGAATAAATCAACTTTTCTTGGAAAGTTGCTGAATATCCGGCTCATGCTCTGTGTTCCCTGCTTTTTTTCCCAAGTGCTAGGTCATCCTCCAGCATCCCTGCCTGGAAGGGGAATCTGCATCTGTATGTTCACAGTCAGGCAATTTTTGCTCCTTCCCCCCCACCCCCGCCCCCTTTCTTTTAAAATACAAGGGATAACAACTATGCCAGTGGCTCGCGGTTAGGAATGCCCTGGCAGAGAATCCTTTTTGCTCTCTGACTGCATTTCCTTCCAGAACTGCCAGCTGTGGCTGATAGATGGAAATATTTCAGCAAGTACAGAGCAGAGCTCCTGGAAACACCTATAGGGAGGTCAGGTCAACCCCACAGGCTCCCCTGGGATCTCCCTCTGCCCCTTGGGTGCACACAGGGGATGGAGGGGGGTGGGCGTCTGCACCAACGTCACAGTTTGCACTTAGAAATGCCAGGAGGAATCCAGATGTTCTGCCGGTGTTTCTGCTTCTGTGCTGGCAATATTCAAGACAGTTCAAGAGAAAATTTTAGATATTTTCGGGGCAGAATGAAGAAAAATTTTCCCCACTTCCTTATTTCAGTTAATTTCTTGAGGCTTTTCGTCTTCCTTGGGGAAAAAGACAAAAAGAAAGAAAAAAAGTTTTTTCTACCTCATGCACAGTAGACTCTGTTAAAATTCTGGCCTCAAGGCTAAATTGACATTCAGTCTCTCAAAGTGATCATTTATTGCATTTTCTTTCAGTATTTTAAAATTTCATGTCACCCAGCTTCATAGAATATTCTCTGGTGTTCCAAATATGAAAATAACGAACAAGAAAATAGCTTCTTTCCTCTAGATCATTCGTTATTTCCCATTACCTTACCTAGTCCCCCACTTTTTTTGTCTCCTTCAAAACTTAATATTCTTCATCTTTGAAGTCTGTCTTCACTGGAGAGCCCTTCTCTGTCTGTAATACCTGTTTTGAGATGGAGTTCTGCTATTCACAGATGCCTAAGGGTGATCCTCAAAGGTGTTTAAACATCTAAATTCCACAGAAATTGAAGGGAATGAGCTTTCTAAATGCTTTCCAAAGGCTGGGGCTTGTACTTCTACATTAAATGCATCTGAAAGACCAGCTCTGAGCAGAACTGAATGCAGCCGCGGGGATGGCACTGCGGACAATCTGGGAAACGGTTTTAGGATGTCCTTTGGATATTTTTTTTTCCCCACTTGTTCCAAAATAATTAGTCAAAAAGCATTTACAGAAGATCGTTGAGTCCATTTCGACATGCCTTCAAAGCGAATCTGTAATTTCATTCTAACAACGGTGTGCGAAAAATTCTTTGAAATATTCCTTCACTTAAAAATCAGAAGTTGATCAACACCAGAGAAACTGCACTCAAAATGAAAGATGATACTCACCAGGCGAACAAGGCATTTGCTGTCGAGCAAGTAAGCACTTGTGAGCAATCGTGAGCACTGCTGCCGGTTGCCTCGGTACGACACTGACCTATGGACCCAGTTATCCACGCTGGAATTTCCCATTCTCCTTAAATAAGTTTTCCATCTCCCAAATCTCCCCTTGTTTGGACCATTCCACCTGATTTGACTTTTAATGTCTGAGAAAGAGAAGATAAAATTACTTTTAAAACTTGGGCTCTATTAAGGTCAGTGGCAGTACAGTGCCAGCAAGAACTGGATTGGGCTGATATATTTTATATATATATAAAATATATATATATCAGCCTGTTTTTTTTATTTTTTATATATATATATACATATATATATATATATATATATAACAAATTTATTATTTCATATACATTTCCCAGCTCAAGGAGAACCGACTTACTGTGTGTCCCAACCAGTGGTAAGCAAACCCCAATTAAACCAACACAGGCAGTCAAACCCCCAGCAAAATAAAAGCACACCGACAGTGCTGCTGTAAGAATATGTTTAAACAAAGCCAGAGGTGCCGTGTTTGGGAGTGAACATCACCTGCATAAGGAAGGAAGCCTGGAGTTTCTTTATCTGCGCAGGAAAGCACCGGGTCTTCTTAATTATGTAGGAATCCTGGCTCCCCTCTGACTTGGTCCTAGGGAACCCAAGAAAAAAGGTACCAATTTCTGAATGCTGTGGTAAATCCTTGATTCCACAGAGACATGAGCTTAAAGTTGGAAATCACATCTAGAGAAAAAAAAAAAAAAAAAAAAAAAAAAAAAAGAGGATGGGGAGGTGCAGTCAAATAAAGGAATATTTCTTTCTTGAGTCAAAACTGCCTCTTCCTCTTTTTGCATTAGTTTCTGTGGCTTTTGCTTTGCTGGCAGGTGGCAAAATCTCTCCCCAGCAAAGTCGCCCTCCTGCAGGAGCTCTGTACATATGTGATGAGTTGGGGGCTGAGGATGCCTCCAGGGGGAGGGACCAGGAGCCTGTGCTCAGGGCAGGGTGAGTGGAGAAAATAACTCATCAACCCCCCGCTGCCCACCACGGGGCTGACAAAGCGGCCCTTTCTCAGAAGGAGAGGAGAAGTCTGGTGGTCCTTCTGCACCTTACGCACTCCCCACCCATGTCCCTCAGGCAAGGGGATGTGGAGGAAGGGAATCATGCAGGGAAAGATTATTTTGTGAAATGCCCACTGCGGGTACCAAGAGCTACAACTAAGCAGCCGTGTTCAGAAAGGAGCTGGAAATGTTCTGAATTTTGGACGTGTTATTACCCCGATTTAGTGTCTTCAGCCACTGAGTGGGTTGCAACATGTCATGTCCTTCTGCTGGGCTTGCAGTTTTTAATGGAAGGCAAAACCTGACTCGAATCTGTATTGTGCTATGGGTTTTAAAAATAAAAACAGCACAGGCTAATTCCAGGCATCATTCCTCGTTTTCAAACTGGGCTTTCCTTTGCTGCAGCTTTACAAACCATTTTTAATAACTGAGATGAAACATCAGACTGTGACCTATCACATCACATTGCATCAGTCAAACTGTGTTACATCCAATAATAAACCGCTGCAACTGATGTTACCCAACATGACAAGCCAAATATAAACCTAGAGCTGCAGAATTCAAAGAAAAGTGCAGTTTTGATAAGCCAAGATCTTAAAAATATCTGCACTGCTTTTGATGGTGATTCTTAGATTTATTCTGAAGTCTAAAACCCTTGGAGAAATTGGACTGGCTGTGAGCAGGCATATTTTTCTCGACAGTTTTGAGGATATGTGTCCTATAATTACTTTTAAAATAAACTTCAGCTACTGTTTCTACAGAAACAGTGCTTCCTTGCATGAAGCAGGTAGTGGAGGAAGCAACAAGAAAACTAGGACCTAGAACTCCCTCTTGAAACATAGGGTGACAATTGCATCTGGGTTTTATTAATCAAAATAATTAACCAAAATACCCAGGTTTAGGATGCTCCAGGCTGGTGGTGACTTCATGTCAAAAGAAGAATGGGTGAAAAATGTATGGAAAACTCAGAGCGTTTCTGACTTTTCTTTGTCATGTGGTTCAGTTAGAGATTTAGTTCTATGGGGATTTTTACTGAAGGGAAGAAAATCTCATCAATCAAGCCAAAACAACCTGGTTTGGGTGAAAATTTTTGGTGATTTTGCATTTGGGGAGCTTTGTTGTTTTAGGGCACAGAAAGGATGCAGAAAATATATTTTAGAGTTAGTTTTAGATAGAGTGCAATAAAAATAGAAAATCCTTCAACTTGGAACTGAAATAAAGACTCAGTTATTTGCAAAGTCCTAATTATTTCACAAGGAGTAACAGCATCTTATTTTCCCACACACGGTGTATTTGAAGGGTGTATACAGGAGGGTGAACGGCAGGGTCAGAGCTGTGTGTAGTTCTGCAGAGTCATTTTCAAACGTGAATGTCTTGGCATGGTTTAGCCTAGTTTGTTCTTAGTTACTTTAGGTTTGGTTTAGTTCCATATTTTGCCCTAGCTAAAAAAAAATGTGTACTCTGTAGCAGCAGTATGGTGTGACTTTGGATAATCCCATACCTAGAAGTTATCAAGAATAACATTTCAAAATCCATATGTTTACAAACTACTTTGCACCTGCATTTGAGAGATGCATTCAGATTCAGATTCAGAGATTATTTACTCATAAATATACATTAAAAGCTACTACTATCTCACCAGCCGTACCTTCTGGTCTTCCTGACCCAGGAGGCCAGTCAGGACCACCAACTATCACAAAATCATTGCTTTGAACCATGAAAAAGTCCCGAGAACAATCGATTATGCTGGTAAGCATTGCTTTGGGTCTAAAAGTCACAGCAGCAGCTGGTCCCAGGAAAATTCAGCCAGAGTCCAGTTTCTGTTGTTCTGGGATCCGCACTGTCCACACGCTTTCTCGACGTGTAGCTGACAGATAAGCGGGTGATAAGGCCATAAGGATTTTACATAGCAAGCCATGAGCCATTCAAATGAAAAAATCACGTTAAAGCTCGAAGTATTTTAGTCCCAAAATGAAACAAAAATTGGAAACCTCCAAATTTGGAAATATCTCAGTCTGTTTACCAGGTACTTTGATGTTAAACAAAGCTCTGTCAAGTTGCATCCACTCTTAGTATTTCTGTGTTCACGGGGAAAAAATTCACACATAGTATATCCGCTGTTTCTTACTCCTTTTCTTTTTTTTTTTTTTTTCATATGAAAAGCAAAAAGAGATTGATAGAGCTGAAATGTGAAGCCAATCTCAGGGGATTAGTTTCATATTCACTTAGTTTCCTGTAAAGCTTCTGCGTTTATAGTTATTTTTAAAGAAAAACTAAACTGAAGGTTGAAAGCCATTAGCAATAACTCACTTGGATTTTAACTCATTCTGATGTTTACTTATTTTGATTTTAATGTACTCTGATATTCTTCTGCCATTTGTTGGCACACTTCCATGTATTCAAGGAGCTGAATTGTTCTTATTTGCAATACTGCAAGCAAGAAGGAATACAGAGTACCAGACCCACCGAATAAGCGAGTTCCCTAAGGTTTAATCTATCCATTTAATGCCTATTGATAAAGGTTTAGTTTAACCCTTCAGAAATTTTGCCGCCACCCGCTCCGATACAAATGCCTCCAAATTCATTGAAGAGTTTCTTGAAGGCTGTAAAAACCCCAGAGCCCCAGGAGTTTTGCTGTTGGGTGTAACCGCGGAGGTGCGGAGCGGGTACCATCCTGCCAGGTGCTGATGCCCAGGCTGGCGGGGGCTGTGCGTGGCTGCGGGATCTCTGGCTCTCCCATGTCCAGGTGGCACTTTTTGGATGGCAGCACAAGTCAGAGAGCCAAGTGAGAGTCGTGAGGTGCTGCCTTCCGTGGGGGGTGGCAGGAATAGATGCTCAGCCCAAGAGGAGAGAGGAATAGATGCTCAGCCCAAGAGGAGAGCTGATATAAATAAATAATAAATAAATTAAAAAAATTTAGCAAAATAATAGTACCGATAACTCGTGCTCACCAGCTTCAGCAGAGGTGGGTGGGTTGTCTAGCACGGTGACTCCAGACCACGCACAGCCAGAGGGCAATTCCTGGCCCTGCTGATGAAAACGCTGAGCATTAGGAAGCCGGGTCTTGCCATGCACCATGAGCAGTGACGTCTCTTCCCTCCCTTACACCAAACGTAGCAGAAAGTTCATCGGGGACCCTCAGCCGCAGGGCTGACAGGCAATGCAAACTGGGCAATGCCCTGCTGACATGCAGGGGAAGCTGGTTTTGCCCAGCATTGTAGAGGAATGAAGCTGGGTTAATTATCATTGATACAATACAGCTGTGGGCTGGCTTCAGGGGCAGCGGGTTGGTTGCTGTAGATAAGGTGCAGCTGTGGCTGGTTCTGGTAGGGGGCTGAGAGCCAGTGAAGAGGGAGCAGCCAGGAAGAAGCAAGAGGAGACGAGAGAGGAAGAAGCAAGAGGAGACGAGAGAGGAAGAAGCAAGAGGAGAGAGCATGCCCTGAGTGAGGAGGTAAGATGAGGAGAAGGCAGCAGAGGGGTTGGGATGGAGAGTGTGCGGGTATGAGATGGTAAAAGACCTTGTTGCAGCCTGATAGCTTGGAGAGTGCTGCGACAGCATCAACGCTGACAGTGGTAATGTTGAGCCAAAAGGTGCCCAGACAAATCCCCACTGGTGTCCTTGTTAGATTACCTGGGTAAGGGCTGTCCCTGTGCTTTGCACAGCATCACACAGGTTTTGTGTTTCAAGGCAGCTTGAGGCTTTCCCTGCTCACTGCTGTGCCTAGGGCTGGCTTCACGGCTCTGCTCCGGAGAGGGGGCAGCAAGGGCCTTTTCTTAGTGTCAGGAGGGCTTGAGCAGGACTGTTAATACAATGCATTCCCTCCACCGCATCACCCCGAGTGGTTCCTCCACACAGACCCTGCTCAGCCCTCCCACAGCTCTCCTGCCCAGCACCCCCTCCGCCCCATGTAAGAGCTGAGGGGCAAGTGTGTGGCTCCAGTGTACACCGTAGATGTGTGTACACATCCAGCATGCATTCTCTCAGACACAGAATAGTGAAATATATTCCCAACACATGTATTTGCACCAGCACATGCATGTGAGTACACACTCATCCACCACATATCCACTCACTGACTCATTCCCAGCCAAAATCCCCCAGTTGTCCTGACAGGCAGTAAACGTAAGCCTACCGGGCACCCAGACTTACCTGGATGGAGCCTTGTTTTCTGCTTGCAATCTTTGTTAATTAATCTTCATGCCTGTGAAAGTTATTTTCTTCAACCACATGAAAAGCTATCCTCAAACACAGAGAGCACACTTCTGGCTGGAAAGACCTTATTCAAGACCACCTGCAATTGCCTTCCTTCTATATGGATGGCATTCCCAGCAGATTTTGCCAGGATAAGAACCAGGTTTGACTCTCATCCATATTTCTTTCATCATGCATGCGGTGGCATTCAAAGTAAACCTGTGAAATCCACTTCTGGGCGTAAGGCTGGGAGAGGTTGTGCATGCTGCATGGCACAGCACGAGTGATTGTGAGATGTTGGAAGAGGAGTGTCAGCATCTTGGAGAGAATTCAGAAAAGAACAGGGAAAAAGATGAGAGATTGGAAATCACCACCTCTGAAGACAGGTTAAAAAAATTGGGTTTCTCTAGTCTAGAAAAGTAGAACAGCCATTTCTTGTGGCTGCTTTGCAATAATTTGTGGGAAAAACTATTATGCTGTCTTTAAGGTAAGACTTTAGGACTGTTTTGTGTTGGACTAGATTATCTAGAAGAGTTGTAGAATGTCTTTTGTTGAGATATCGGGGCACGGAGGAGCAGTGCACAGCACCTTCCAGAGCAGCACGGAGCACGCCTGGTCAGAACCTGTTGGCTGAGGTCACCTTTGCAGGCTCCAGGCTCTCAGGAGTTGAAGCAGGGTGTCCTCACTTGTACTTGTTCCCAGTTTCCTGAAGCGGAGTGCAAGTGCATCAACCCCAGCAGCCTGTCATCGGCCAAAGGTGATTTTCCAGGGAGGCAGCCCTGGGCTGTAGACATTAGGAGATGACAGAAGCCCTGCACTCCCTCATGGAGCTTATGTGCACACAGTTAGAAACTGGAACTTTATTTCTCGTTTCAGTTAAGACTGGTTTTATCTTCCAGCCACTGGCTCAAGCTGTGTCTTCCAGGTCTGTAGCCCCTTGCTCTTGTTACACAGCGCATCCCCCCCAAGGACAGCACAGTTAAGCCACTTCACCATCTTTTATAAACTGAGACCACAAATCCCACTGGACACATTTGTCTTAGATGTCATTCCTCACTAGCACCTACCGCACCTCATCTTTTATTAAAGGAACTGATAACCTTGCAAAAGAAAGCCCAAAGCTGAAACAAAAACTTGAGATATCAAAGCTATAACACTGTAAATGTTCAGAACAGGAACCTGTTGTTTGGACCTTTGGTTGTCGCCACCTTTAACCACTCACTGTGAACCTTCTGCCATTGCCAGGCTGCCATGGCCACTGTATTGCTGTTATCTTTCAGCATCACTTGGCGTTAGTGATCCTTTTAGTACATCCTGATATCCCTGAGTACAGTGCTTTTTTTTTCCCCCCAATGCTACTCAGCGCTGCAAAGAGTGAGTATGGTTTGAGTAGCTGCACCCAGAGCAGTTGTAACCTCACCTGAAGAGACAGCGGTGTAATCAAAACAGAACCTAAGCTGTGAAATCTGCTTGGGAACTTGAGGAAATCAAGACTCAAAAGTCTTCCAAGCTGAGCTTCGCTACCAATTCTTCATCTGCTTAATTCAAATTAGCTTAGCTTTGACTACCCCAGCTCCATTGCTCCCCTGGGCTGTGGTGCAGACACCCTGGCACACTACACTCCATCCTTTCTGCCAGCTGCAATCACGTCTGCCATGTGAGAAAAGGAGGAAATCAGGTTTATTTGAAATGGTCTATTTTTACAGAAAAACCTGTTGATTGACATTTGCCATATTGCTAGCTCTGCTTTCATTAGCAGCTGGAGCTGATTATGCCTGTTCCATTATTTTGCCAGGACTGATGCTGGTTTGCAGTTTCCTCAGGTATCCTCCCTGCCCTCTTGGCATACAATTACCCCTCCTGTTTTCTAGATTTTTGCCTTGAACTCCTGGAAGAGTGAAAAATTAACATCTGTGAGACAGAGACCCCAGTCAGCTCTCTTAGGGCTTTCGGTACAAGCTATCCAAGACTGCTGATCTTAAAGTGTTCTTGCACAGCAGATGTACTGTTTTATCTTTGGTTACGGACGATCTTGTAAATACTTCATTGACTTTATGTGGGAAAAATACATCAACCTCCTTCTTTCCAAGCATATAACAAATACTTACTGCATATAGTCATTCCCATTTTTAAATATCCTCTTGACAGCAAATAACTACCAAAGTACTAAGTATTTTTAAAGTACCACTGCTGAGCAATCTGCTGGAAAATAAGCATGTGTGTGGTTGTCTCCAGGCAGTGTGGATGCAATTAGCTCCTCTTCTTTTTTGAGATGTCCAGATTGCTGAGGCATCCTTTGCAGAGAATACAAAGCTGTACCCTGAGTCTATCCCACAGCCACACACAGTGGTAGAAATACTCTCCAGTGTGTTATCACCACAATACCACCCTGCTGGAGGTTATTGTCTGTAGCACTGATTGCTGGAGACAGAGGAGGACACCAGAATGCAGCATCTAGCATCAATAAGGAATAAACAGCAGGGCTGCTAAAAAACACATCACGCCAGGCAAACCTGATGCCTTTTATTTTGCTGTATGGCTGAATTGTTCCAGTTCTGTGGGTTTTTTTTTTTTTTTTTGAATATATATTTTCAAGCTTTTTATCGTGAAGGTCAAACCACAAAATGCTCAGGACAAGGCTCCTCCATACTGGAATGACCTGATAAACTCAGGAAAGAGAAACAAAAAAATGTGGGGAAAACCCACCAACTTTAGGAGGGATTTTGTCTTGGAGGAAGAAGAAAAGCACTAACTACAATGAAATACTTAAATAAACATGGTAGCATCACAGTGTAGATTCTGTCTTCAATATGTGACTCCCAACACAAGTAGTGAAATAAGTTACAGAATCAGAGCTTATAGATCTGCATCATCAGCCTCCCACAGATACGAGAGAATGGGATTGAGTACTGCTCTCCTAAAATATGGTTTAAATGATCTGCTGCAAAATTCTCTGCTGACATTTTGGCAGCAGGCCAGAACTTGGATTTGACATCAATGACAGCACGATACAATGGGTTTTCCCAGCTTGAAAAGCCAGTTGGATGAGACTGTCTTTTGTCTATTTGGTGCAAGAGTAAGGATGCACAAGAGGTACCAGACAATACTGATATGAGATGCTCTGGATGTTGAATTGATTTAAAAATTATTAAAATCCTTTCTTCCCGTTGTGGTCAGGGTGCTGCCCTAATGCTAATGGTGGTTTTGCCACAACACCTCTAGCAAAAGTGCTTTCAAGTGCCAGGCTGCACTGTGCTGACTGAAGACGTCCACTCTGCAGATGACCAAAGCCGCAAACTTTCACCTAACCTGCAGATCTTCCAGCCCTGATCTATTGAATTGCGTTGGTCCTGTATAAAAAGGGATTTAAATGGTTCTCCTTTGGGCAGCAGCACCTCAGGACAAGCAGGCACCCTCTAGAGTTATGTGCATATCTCCCAGTGTCTTGGTCTAAGGCCATATGGTATGTGCAGTCAGAGGCTCCAGCAGGTGAAACTGAAGAGGTTTGCACATTTGTGTGGGCATCATCATCAGTTGTAACCTTGCTCTGTCACTTTGACAGGAATAACAGGTGTCCAAGTTATCTTGAGGAAGGCTGAAACCCGTTTGAGAGTCTATAAAAAAGGCATCAATTTAACCAAAACCATATAAAATGGTGCCTTTCATTGGAAGGGACAACTCAGAAGCAACAAAACCCACTGATAACAGAGGCTAAACCATGCTGGGGCAAGGATAAGGTGTGTTTCCTCGGAGATGGCATTTGGGAGCTTCATTCTCCTTGAACAAGCAACACGTGTCCCCTGATACAGCCATCCTGGTGT
>JAVJGJ010000062.1:8468767-8480641 GCA_035590215.1 Microhierax caerulescens | reverse complement strand
CCAGAGGGAGACTGAACTGTATCTGGAAGGGTTCCCTAGCGGGACAGACCCATGTGAACAGGCTTTTTTGGTCTCCCACACTGGTCAAGATACTGGTCAGGAAGGATAAAGCCTGAGATGCTCCTGCTGTAGCTCAAGGGCTTTGGCCTTTGCCAGGGATCGAGGCTAGCTGGGCTGGCACCCTCCTTTGCTGGTCCAACACTGGAGCAGGTTGCCCAGGCAGGGTTTCAAGAATCTCCATTTTTGGAGATGTTTGAGATCCAGCACTTGGTCCTGAGCGACCTGTTCCATCAGGACTAGGTGATGGCCAGAACTCCTCTCAGCCTCAGTGATTGCGATACTTCCCAGTTATCTCAGACTCACCTCCTGAAGACCGACGTCCTGCTGAGGAGTGAAACGATGAGAACCTTTATTTTACACAGAGCAGATGAATTCTCAAATTTGATCTTTTTATGAAAAGCTTATGCTACCGTTAGATGATAGGATTCTGGGATAATATGAGCCAAATATGATTTTAGGTTAGTCCCTGGAACAGATCCTCGTGATGCTCAGAAAGTTATTAAATCACAGGCTGACCTTGCTGAGATTTTCGGCTTCTTGCTTCTCTTTGCACACAGTCCCATAGCGCGGATGTGGGTGGAGATAACATGACACGCTTTTATTTCCATCACTTTGTTCTGTGCATGGGCATTGTTTGGGTCAATAGTGGCAGGATGTGGCCCTTTAGAACCATGTTAAGCTGCCTGCCAGTGCTCTCATCTGCAGAAGTTCTCCAGTCCTACTGCCTATATGGATATTACCTTTATCTGGCACAGGTCCTCAGATGCAGATCCCCCTTTTCCTTCGACAAACGTTCTAATCTGCTCTTTCAGAGGCTGCTGACCTCCAAATGTAGCTGAGGCACATCCCAGGTGGTCATGTCCACTAGAGAAACACAAGCTGGTACTTGATGATCGAGGTGTGGTCCAAAGCAGCTCACCAGTAACAAACAAGAGTGGTTAAACGAGTTGTTAAAGGCTGATCGATGGGAGGAATGCCTGCTGTTATCACCGTGAAGTCAGAAGAAATCTCAGCACCGCTGCTGCAAATTTCAAAGGAATCCAAGGATACACATGGGCGTATGCACACAGATTTAGTCTGCTTGTGAAGGGAAATTCAGCAACTTAACTCTACCAGGGTAATTATACTCCTACAAGTACAACTCCTCACATGAGCACTTTCCTGCAGCACAGTTTTCTGTTTTATCCTGCCTTGCATTCAAAGCAAAGCAAAGACACAACTGTAAAGAGCATCTGTAGGAAGAGATGTGAGTGGGAGCAGTACTGGTAAAATTGTAATGGTGGTATAATTATCCTGATCAATTTTCCATATAAAACAGACTTCAGAAGAACTCATTTGTTAACTATGTAAGCCTCAGCCTTTACTCTAGTGGCATCTCTGTTCACCAATCAACATAATGAACATAGGCAATTAAGGTGCACCAGAAACCTGGTTACATTTCCTAAAGGCATTTCCCAATGTCCAAATGCTTGATTTGCAAAATTAATGAGCTGCTAACGTCCCTTGGTATAAATCAGCACATCTCGACTGACCTCAGCTGAGATCCTCTTATACTTACCAGCTGAAGGTTGGGTCCTTTGCAAGCCATGGACCATTCTGGGAAGCAGAATTACAGTTATTTTCAATATTTACCATTTGATCCTAGAAGTTAATTTGGGCAGTGTAACCAGTGATTGAATTAAATAGCAGCCTCGGCACAACCGCCAGCACTTCTGCTAAGAAAAAAATGGCAGTTTCCTACGGTGTGAGTTCTGCATAGCGAGGTGCTGTGCAGCGCCCTACCATAATGGCCAGGCTGACAGCCCCCAGTTTTCATCCCAGCAAATTTCTTCGCAGAAAACTGCAGAAAACCTGCAGGATTTAGCCCCCCAAACCAGCGTTGCCTCCTCATTAGCAGTAGGATATAATAGTAGCTGTGGTACATTTGCCATTTGCTAGGTGAATACCATTTAAATGTATAAAAGATGCTGGTGCTCGATTGTACGGCAGCAGAAAGTGAATGGATGTCAAGTCCTTCACTCACAACTGTGTTGGATAATGCTGCCCTCAGGGGGTGAGACTCTTTCTAAAACCTGAAGTGTTTATGGCTGATTTGAGTGAAAGTGATTTGCTAAAAAATCTCCCTGTATTTAGCTGTTTCAGCGTTAAAGGACCGGCCCTGCCCCTACAAAGGATCTGATTTCAATTCTGTTACCGGCATTTTGCTCCAGAAAAGTGTCAGAGAGGAGAAAGAGCACAAGGAACAGTGTCAGAGGGGTGGTGAGCCCTGCTTCAGCAGCAGTGCCACCCCACAGCTCCATCACCCTGCCCGGAGGGATCCATTCTTGCACCCGCGCTCACGCTCGGAGCAGCACTAATTTGTAGGGAAAGGTGCCACTTGAGGAAAGAGAGGAGCCTGGGATCTGAATTTGGTCCACAGCTGCTGGCTGCATCCCTCCCCAGGGCTGCTGGCATTCCTCACGCTCATGTGCAGGAGGTACCATTAGGACAAGATGGATCACTGGGCCGCCTTCACTGCTTTTCTTGCAAGCTTCATCTTATTGACAAGGCTCCAGGCTACGCTGTACTACATCAAACATTGTGCAAAGCGGGGCTTGTGTGTCTCGAGGCAAACTCCCTAACTTTTGAGGCGAGAGCCTTGGCCGACTAGAGCATTTGTATGGAAATCCCAAAGGAGACGTGTGATTTTAAATGGATGATAAATTATGGCTTTCCCATGAACCTGTCTGTAACTGCTGGCATGTTGGTCTCGTGCCATAGCAGAAAGGTGATTGCAGCGCTGCAGCTGAGCTGCTGCCATAGAATAGAATAAACAGAACGGAATAGAATGGAATAGAATGGAATGGAATAGAATAGAATGGAAGAACAGAACAGAATAGAATAGAAGAACAGAACGGAATAGAATAGACTAGAATAATTTCAGTTGGAAGGGACCTGCAATGATCATCTATTTCAACTGCTTGATCAGTTCAGGGCTGACCAAAAATTAGAACATATTATTAAGGCCATTTTCCAAATGCCTCTTAAACACCGACAGGCATGGGGCATCCACCACCTCTCCAGGAAGCCTATTGCAGTGTTTGTTATGTAGTACAGCGATGCAGCCCGGGGACTTCCAAAAAATCTTTAGGGATGAACATCCCAAGGAAAGCCAGAAGAGCACTTCTGTTTGCCAGCTCTCAAAATAATATGAAAATTAGGGTGTGCACGGTGACAGTAAAGGGCCAGTTCTCCTGTGCAGCCCCCTGCCCCAAAGCATCACTGAGGCCATGGGAACAGAAGGCTGAACAAGAATTAGAAACTACCCCAAACATTATAAAGACTCTCAGTGATTCTTAGAGAAGTAAATATGATTGCAATAAGCATTTATGTTTCTGGGCCCATTTAGAGGCTGGCGTCCCTAATGTCCTTATGGGTGCAAGCATCCTTTTCACCTGGCTCATCTCCTCTTTACACATATGTCTCATTTCAATTGGCATCAGATCTGGTGGACCAAAGTCTGAAATTTTGGCAAACAGAGACTTGCACTGTTGATGTTGAGGTTGATTTCCTATTGGAGACCCCATTTATTAATGGCTTTGACAGAGAGTGAGGGGTTGGAATCTAAATCTTATACTAATTCAGCAATTTGTAATGTTTTCCCGAGAAGCCAGCCATGCTGTAGAAAGAAGTCAGAGCATAAATATATATATAAAGAAACACTCTGTGGCAAAATTTTGGTTTGCTTTTGATAGTTGCTGTTAGATAGCTGCTCTGAATGCTGTGCTATTAGGAATAACTCCACTAGAGAACATGGGTAGGCTGGTGGAGGACAGATGAGACAGTCAGTATGCAACAGAAAGCTATTTTCTTTGTACATTAGTCACAAGAAAGATCAAGGAAAGGTTTGAGTAGAGCAATAGAGAACAATAGGTGACAGGAAGGTGACCAAAACATTTAATGCCTCTTTGGCATTCACTCAAAAAGTCAAATGCAGTCAGACAGAGATCACAATTAAAACCGGCGTTAAATGGGAAGTCCTTAGCCTTGAATATTTGCAAAGGCTTGTAAGAGAAGAAAATCTAAAATCTGTATTTGCATTCAACAAGAACAATTTTTCTGCTGTTTATTTAATTTTATTCTAAAACTGGGAAAGGAGTTGTGCGGACCCAAAAGGAATTGTATACCTGTGCCTTAAGGACATGACTTTCAAGCGCTCCCGTTCCAGTAAGCAAGTGGGAAAAAACAAAGTTTGAGTAAATCCACAGCAAGTGGGTGCACAGCTGAGCACCAAGTAAGTTGTCATCAGCGGCTGCACTGCCCCGGGCACTGGATGATGGTAAGAGAGTGTATTTTATAGCCACGGGAGACAGCAAGTCCAAAGAGTCTGTTAACGTGTCAATGAGCAAGGCTAGATTTCAAAATTTCTTTGTAAACTTGAGAAATTATCTAAGGGAAAAAAAACCCAAAACCAAAACCAAATCAAACTGAAAGGGCACTGCCCAGTGGTGCTTTGGTACCAGTGGTGCCAGGTGGAACAGCTGGCTGGAGAACAAGGATTGGGGAGAGATGTAGGAATACATGGGCAGTGATGATATTCTGCTGCTACAAAAAGACTAAGCTACAGAGAGGAGTCTACAAATGGAAGTTTCGCCTGCCAGATATGGACCACAACCCCGATGTTCTTAGTGCTGGGGGGGCCTCAGCCAGAGCTGGGAGCCAGGCTTGGGCTCTGCACTTCAAGAAAAACGTGGGACAGTTGGCATAGAGTGATGAAGGTGACTCGGAGTGTGGAAAGCTGAGGGTTGTTTAAGCTACAGTAGAGAAGGAGGGATAGGGACAGAGCCAGTAGTGCTGAGAGCATCTTTAAAGGGGTCTGGTCCAGTCTCCAGGATAGGCAGGACGAGAAATGGGGGCTGGGGTGGCTCCAGGGATGATTTGAGTTAGCTCCTAGGAAAACCTTCTTAACTAAGAACACAAGCTCCTTGTGCTGGAGCCTGTGAAGTGTGTTTGCTTCACACAAGACAAAAACACAGGGTTGTTTGCCACGGCACTCAAACGTGGGGACTGTGCTCCCGTCCATGCGCAGTCATAACCATAGACCAGCACACCTGCCGTATGGCTTCAGGCTGTGGCTCCACACAGTCTCTGCCAGCAGACAAGCCTGGGAGATCGGCCACCAAAGATGTGTTCGGCAGCAATGGGAAGGGTGGGCATGGATTTTGGGATTTTGCCATGGATGGGGCAGGGAACAAGAGCAGAGCTGTGGCCCCACTGTGAATATGCATCTTTGTGGGTCCAGGAGATGTTGAGCCACAATTCAGCAGAAGCACAGAGATTTTTTTAGGCACCCTGCACATTTCTAGGGAAAGTTGCATTTCTTGCAGTGTGCAAATAGGCCAAGTTGAATGTCCTTCACAGGACAAGAACACTGAAGTATTTCAGATGCAGAATTTGAAGAATTTTTAATGACCCATTCTTTACTCACATACATTATTTAGGACTGACTGTTTCAGAAACCTGACTGTTTCTCCTTATTCTTGAAGACATTTACTGATGCTGAGCTGGAAGTTTTTCACCTTGTATTTAAGTTGAGTTGACCTCTGTTTCTCCTGCTTACACGAACACTGAAATACACAAAGACATTCCAGAGTTCTCATGCTGTTTTGAAGGGTACAGAGGCTAAAGCTTTTCCTATCATTGATAAATTGATGTAATACGAGTTCTTATGCCTCACTTGGGCATCTGTATCAGGCTCATCTCTTTGTACCCTCAGTGCCTTGTAGCTCCTCAGAATCCACCCCTCTCTTCCCCTGTGGACCTCACCTAACACTCAGCTATTTTTGATAAAGCAAGACCAGCTCTAATTAATGGCATGTTGTCCCTGGGTGAGCACCCCGAGACTAACACACGGCCCTACCTCCTGGAGAAGGTCAGGCCAGACCGTGCGAAGAGCCAGCCTAGCTCTGGAGGAGCTAAACCTGGATGGGCAGAGGAGCACAGTGGAAGCGTAAGATGCTGCATTTCAAATTAACCAGCTCGGTTCCTCAGTCCAGCACACGGGCTAATTTGTTTTTCCTGCCTCCGTTTGCTCTTGCCAGGCAGGTATGACACCTCTTGCACAGCGTGGTACCATCAGACAGAGGGTCTGATGCTGCCGGCGACTTTGAGATGGTTCCTACCGCAGTGACAGCACATCACCCGGTGCCTGCTCAGGAGGGACCGAGCTCAGCTGGAGACGTTCTTGTGTCATGGTTACCGTAATCATCGCACACGCTGAAAGCAAATATTCACCCGTCAGCCTCCAAATTTTCTGCAGCAAAAGCTCAACAGGCAGGGATGAATCCTGCCGCTGGCTGCACCTCTGGGTTTCAGGGGGTTATAATGGTTTAAATGGGGCAGAATTTGGTCTCTCATGTGTCTGGAGAGAGGCAGATAGAGGGGGACACTGAGGTTTCCACGTAGAGCCAGCTGTTTTAGCCCATGTTTCTTATTTTACAGGGTTTTAATGTGTTCATTCTAATTTCTTGCCCTGATAAAGCCTCTAAAGGTTGCATGTCAGAAAAGCATGTAGGAGAATGTCAATCTTGCACAGATTCTGTAGATGGAGATAGTGTTTTGTGACCTGAGTCTGGGAGGGAAAGACAGGGACAAGTCCCATCCTGCATCTGCAGGTACGTAAGAAAAACCCTTTTACCTTTATAACAAGTCTGAGCCGCAGCATGAATTCTGGCAAAAAAAATGACTGATGGGGACCTAGCAACCTTTGGTATTTTAGTTCTCATTTTACAGTATCCATAGGCAATTAACATTCTGCAACCTCCTTTAGAAGCTCTTGTGCTCCTTTAGAAATACTCATGTTCTTTTGGGGAGGCTGACAGGCTCTGCCAAGTCACCGCGTCACTTCAATTCAAAACGTTCAGAATTGCTCTTATCCAGACAGGAGAAAAGAAAAAAAAAAATCTTCCTGTTTCTGAGGCACAGTCTGGCTCTGGGGGTATTTTTATGGTCATACTCCTAAAAGCCACGGTGGAAACTGGGGATATCTACTGCAGGGTAGCATACACACAGCAGCTCCTTGGCTGTCCAAAGCAGACCTGTAAAGGGAAATAAATCCGTTTGTGGGAATTTTTTTGTTTGTTTGTTTTGCTCCTTCTGATGCCTCTGTTGCAATTTTCTATTAAAAGGTCAAGTCCTGTTTAGTCCACAAAAACCTTTGGGGTGCTCAGAAATAGCTTAATAGGTGTAACAGCCTAGAGCATGGAGGTTGAGTGGTCACAAAGAGAAAACGATGCTGAAAATGTTTTTCTGTGGGTACAAATAAACTGAACTGTGATCTGGAGATCAAATAAGAGGAAACATTACATTTTGGTAAAAGTGTTAAAAAAAAAAAAAGGCATTTCCTTCTCCCACAACTTGTTTCTCTGTGACTAAATATTGCTTCTTTGTGTGGGTCAAAAGTGGCCAGTACAATTCTTGGCTTTGCAAATGACTGTGATTTCATGGCTCTGTGAATATCAGATTGGACAATATTCTGCAAAGTCATTGTGAAGAGGGTGCAGGAAACACATTTGTGAATTCCAGAGTCAGTAAGTGGAGGACAAAAGCCTTCCGGAAAATAAAAACTGGAAGTGAACTTTTAGAATTCAATGGTTTTGTTTGGCTGCAAATGAAAATCCTGTGGAGATTACTGCAGAAATTATTCTGTGGCTATTTTATTTTCTTTTTTCTTCAGGCTAAGTGGTCCTTCCAGATTAAAAGGCAGAGACATCCCCTTTCACAGTCGGGGCTGGAGAGGACCGTGCGATGGTCTGGGAGGAGGGAGGATCAGCCTGCGAGCAGTGCCCAACAGGTTGCTCCCTCGTGTGCTCCCCAAATTACGCTATCAAGGGCTGTAGTCCTTCCCTGATAACAGATTTTCTGCAAAACCACTGTCTTTAAAAAAGACTGAGGAATTCAAAACCATAGTTCAGAAGGAGACATAGCCTGCCGCTGTCACTTTTTAGTTTTGCTTAATTTTCCCAACAAACCTATAGACCTGAGCACCTGCGACTGCACGCGGGGGGTGAAGGACTTGAAGGCTGTGCTTCTAATCTGAGTCAAATGTGGCTGAAGCTATTTCAGCCAGATCCATTTCAGGACCTCCAGCCTGAAATGTTAGGAGGAAAAAAAAAAAATCTATAACGATTTCTCCTGAAGAAATAATACCAAAAATAAAATGAAAAATAGAAGACAAGGTTTCCCATCTGGTGCGAGGAGCTGAATGTTAAGATGCTGTCAAGCAATACGCGGAACGTTGCGCTCAGCTCTTTCTCAGTTCTAGACGCTTGGGCTGCCTGTTGTGCCCCTTGGCGTGCTGTGATGGGGCACCACCATCCCGCGGGGCTGTGGGGGTGTGGGTGGTGTGGTGAGCCCCACGAGGCTCTAGGGTGCTGTCCGTGTAGATGCTCTGGCACGTACGTCCCTTTGGATCATTCGCTTTGTGCCCGGAGACCTGAGGGTGCCCAGAGCCCCTCCACCCCGCAAGCACCAGCCCATTGCTTCCACAATGGTGACGACTGGTCCTTAGGCAGCTTTTGAAAACGGAAGGTGAGGAGATGAGCTGGATAATGGCCCTGAGCTGTGCATGAGCTCCAGTGGAGGTGTCTTCACATATGGATCAATGCCACTGGGCTTTGTCTGGGCTGTACCAGACAGATCTCCTCTGGTACTGAAGCCTGCGACCCCACCTTGTTAGGCTGATCTCCAAGGATCAGAGAGGGTAATATTCCCCAGGGAAGGAGCAGATGGGGAGTGAAAGCACACAGTCAAGCAAAGAAACACCAAAGTCTGGGAAAAGCTGTCCAAGCCAGGGCCAGGTTTGGGCTGTGATGGCTCCAGGTTTAGGGCTTCTTGGCTGTGGCAAGGTGTTTGCCTCATGTCAGGAGAAGGGTCCTCTCCATCGTCCCTCTGCTCTGCAGGTTTCTCAGAATTTCTGGTTATCTGGGTGATCACAGCTTTGGGTGTTTCTGGAGTGCCACCTTTCCCTTGAGCTCTGCCCATCTGCCCTGTTCACTCAGAGAGATGCTGGAGTTCAACAATGGGCAGGTAATTCCTGTCTACCCTGGTTTGCTTTGGCAGCTTTCACTTAATTAGGCCCTCATTACAGTGTCTTTGTCCAGGCAGCACCTCAGCACCATGCACTTCAGAATCCTCTCCTGACCCACAGGTAATGGGTTTTTTAACGTTTAAGTAAACATTTTTCTATATATAAGGAAAAAAGGTAGGGAGGGAAACGACTTTTGAAGCAGAATCGAGGGCGCAGAGTGGGAAGAGGAGCGTGCTGAGCAGATTTTTCCACCAGGCTCTCCAGAAAGTGAAACTTTCCTCTGAGACCATCACTTGGCAGCCAGACTAAACATGCCGGGGAACCCAGGAAGGAAGAAATCAAGAGGGAGAAGCATTAACATGGCAAACAAAAAGGCCTCAAAGCAAATTCAGATCTTGCTGATCCTGACTTTTGCCTTGAAGTTTCTACCCCACTCCCCTCTTCACTGGCATGAGTATTTCTGATCAAATCTAAGGGTTATGTCTTTGGTGGCTGCTCTGCTCCTCTGGGTTTTTTTGGCTTGCTAGAGGTAGCAGGGAAGTGACTCCAGCATCTCCAAACCCCAATGCCCCTCTGCAGCTCTGGCAGCATCTTCTCCCTTCTGCCTCTGGGCTACAGAAGGACATTTTGGCAGCCCAGGGCAAACTGCATAAGTAGGATTCAGGGATGCAGATGGGTTGGATGGGTTGGAAGTATTAAGACTGAATTAGAAACACAGTCAATTCTAGTTAAAGCATGTGTCTGTTTTAGATGGGTACCAAAGCTTTTTGAGACCTCAGATACAAAGGGAAATTCAAGAAAGGAGAAGCCAGGAATGCGAAGTATGTGCAGTGTCAGGCAGAATGGTATTCGATACTCTGGACACTTGATGATGCAGTTTGAGATGAGGGTGAAACACAGTGTTTACTCTGGCAAGAGAGAGGAGGGTGGGAGGCACAATGAGGGATCTCTCGGAGGTGCCGAGGAGGTGGCAGCATCGCTGTTTCCAGACTGCGCCGTAAAAGATGTGCAAACGCCGACTGTACTAGCTGGAAACCCCCGCGATGGGAGGTGACCTGCTCCTTGCAGCACAGGGCGTCAGTTCTGTTCATCAGGTGATCCGATGCCTAAGAAGATGAGCAATTCCAGAAGTTTCCCATTTCACTGGCTGTGCTAGCCCAGACCTGGCTGTTCGCTGCACTGCACCAGCGATAGCTCTCCCTTCTGCAATCAGCAGCGAGTTTTGATGATGCTGTCGTGTCAGCATCAGGCTGACAGCAACTTGATGGCTGCCTTCGGAGAAAACTGGCTGCATCAAGTCATTAAATACTAACCCAGCCGGAATTTGGCTGTTTGTTATTCCTGTATCTTTGTGCCCCACTCTGGCAAAGGTCTGTGTCCCCCCCTGTCCCCTCTGTGGGCAGAGCCAGCCAGCACGGCTGAGCACCGACGCAATTTCTCCTTAACCGGAGCAAAACCAGGCAGCTCTTGGAAGATGACTTATTTCAGAGGGAGAGCGCAGAAGCCCAGCGACACCCTGAAATGTTGCACGTGTGATTCGGAACACAAAAGAGCAGATGCTGAGGCACAGCGAGGCCTGGGCACCTGGGAGTGAAGCACAGAACAAGCAGGATGCTATCCCCCCATGAGCATCCCATCACCCCGACTGTGAATGGGGGGCACCACGTCCCCCTGGGTCAGGGGCAAAATCTGGTTTCTGCCAGTCCTTCCCATGGGAGCACAAGGAGCAGATCACCCGGGGTGATTTTCCTTTGGGTGCTGCTTGTCCCCAGACCAGGCAAAAAAAAAAAAAAAAAAAAAAAAAAAAGTGCAGTTTTGGCATTGTGGTGCCTTCCACACCATGTGCTGTCTATGGTCATCTTCACCTTCAATCTGCTGCGGACACAACTGAATTGTCCAAACTAACACAGACTTCATGATCACCACTAATTGCACCACGGTAATCAGACGTGTTTTGCCTTCCCTACAAACCTGCTAACTATTTGCCTGCCTGTTTGCCTTTTCCATATTAAAGTGTTTAGCGGTTGTGCTTTCTAATTCTTGCCACTTTCAGAAAATAGATTAATATACAAAACAACATCATAAGCAGCAGGGATCTGATAAACTCAATTGGCTAAATGACTGATGGCAGCATTTGTTCCTAAATCAGAAATCATTCTGTAAGGTACAGGATTAAATGAGTACTGGGGTCCAGTGGTGTGTTGGCTATGTGTGAGTGCAAACGTACATACGTGTGTGCGTGTGTGTGTATATAAGCACTTGCGGGTGTTTTTTTAAATCAGCTCGGCATGCAAATATATATTTCTGCTGAAATTATGTTCTGTCAGAGTAGAAACAGATGTATTGAAAATATAAATACAGGGCTCAATAAATATTTTATGATCGAGTATTTCAAAAATGCCATCTTTAAAAACATGAAAAATCAGCCTCAGGAAGACCAAAATATTTAATCACACTCAAGAAATTCTTAAAAGGGAATCTCTTTCTATCAGATTTCTTCTAAATAGAAGAATGAATTTCCAGGTGCTGTGAGCTATATTTATTTTAATCAAAATCAGTCACTCACTTAAAGGAGAGAATAATCAGTGAGGTCATTATTAAGTGAGATAACAACTTCTGAATGAATGCTCTCATTAATCTAATTATAAAATGGAATAGTATCTTACTAATCAGGCTGTTAACTGAATCACTGAAAATGTAAGGCTGTAATCACAGTTATTTGAACCACGCCGGGCTCCTGACACCCA
>JAVJGJ010000062.1:8415133-8463891 GCA_035590215.1 Microhierax caerulescens | reverse complement strand
TGCACGTGTGTGTAATCGTATGTGTGTGTGCACATGTGTGTGTAGATGTGTGTGCGTGCATGTGTGTGTGTATGTGTGTGTGTGCACATGTGTGTGTGTACGTGTGTGTACGTGTGTGTGTGCATGTGTGTGTGCACATGTGTGGATATGTGTGTGCACATGTGTGTGCACACATGTGTGTGCATGTGTGTGTATGCATGCGTGTGTGTGCACACGTGTGTGTACGTGTATGTGTGTGTGTGCGTGTTTGTGTGTGCATGTGTGTGCACATGTGTGTGTACGTGTGTGTGCTTGCACATGTGTGCGCGTGTGTGCGCACCCAGCAGTGGGCTGCACCACGGGGACTGATGGAGGCTGCGCGGGGGCTGGCAGCCGCCCCCCCGGCAGGGACGCTCCACCTGCCGTGCCAGGCCTCGCAGCACTGCGCCGTGGGAAAACTGCAGAAGGCACCAAGAGGGCACCCGGGGCCAAACCCTGCCGCGTCTGCTGCCAGCGGCTCAGCTGCCTGGCTGGGGTGGGCGCACGTCTGCCACAGGAAGGGCGAAGCACTTAAGATAAAGAAGAAAATCCACCATTACTGAGCATTCCCTTCCACCACTTACCAAACCACATAATACTGATCCTCTCACTACTTCGCCTCAGGAAAGGCGCGGTGGGTTAAAATTAACAGTGATTCTACATTCATTGCAAGCTCCTAATTAACCAGGCTGGGCCGTACTGCTCCAGTCAGATAATTCCCCAATATTTAGCCATTAGTTCTTTCCAATTTGGCCTGCTGCTGCTTCTGGCAAGTTTTGTCTCATAAACAATTACACTGAATGCCAGATGTCCCAGTAGACTGCTCGACTTTCACTGGCGGCTGTCTCATCAGGCCGGTTCTGTTGGAGCCGGGGAGACAGTTTGACATTTGACATCCGTGTGTGTCTAAAGCTAAGGGTCAGCCAGAATCCCAGCGAGGACTTTTAATTACAGCAGCCTCACGGGCTGAACACACACATCGTATCACAGCGATTTTCTGACAAGCTAGCGCCCGCGTTTCGTGCTCCGAGGGGACCCACCGCGCATCCAAGCTCCCGCCATCCTTTCTTCAGCTCGAGTTTGACGGGCACAGGAGAAGGATCTGGAGGCTGTGACCTGGAGAGGGGCGCAGGGCAGAGCACGTACCGGTATCAAGTTGATATTTGATTCTGCAGAGAAAAATGAAATAAAAATGCAGAAAACAGAGGCTCGGGCAGACTTTTCAGCTATCCTATGTACAAGAGCCCTTGAGGAGCTGCAGGTCTTTCCCCTGCAGACCCCCAGCAGAACCGTGCAGAGGGTCATCTTGTGGCCGAGATTTCCACCTCCAGCACAGGATGAACCCAGTCCAGCTCCATGTGCGGTGGGGCTGAAACCAGAGCTCTGGAGACTCCCGTGTGGGGTCACCTGTGTGGGGCAGGATAGCGGTGGATGACACCTTCCAAATTTCATGATACTGCCCCAGACAGGTGGATTTTGCTAAGAGTCTGGGACTTGTCCCATGGCCAGCTCACCCCACAGTGGGGGTGCGAAGAGGCACTGGGGCCGGTGGGATCCTCCTCTTTGCCCTCCCCCAGGAATGCGCACCCTCCATCGGGCTGTGTCTGGGATCAGGGATCTCCACCAGCGCAGGGCTGGGATGCTCCAGACCTGCCTTGTGGACCAGGGTGTGCAGCTGAAGGTTTTACCACAGGAACACAGGAGATGGTGGGCCAAACAACTGCTGGATTGTTTATTTTAAGGCAAACTTCACTAAAGCATTGTGCATTACATGAAGAAACTTTTATAGTTGAAAAGGCTTGATTCACATTAATGCAGAGGAAAACAGTTGCCAGCTGAAATTCCCTGGAAGAGTGTCTCCTGAGATTCAGAAGAGAGGCAAAGAAGTGTGCATTTTAATATAATATTCTTTCAGATTCTCACATAAAATGCTGCGTGTTTTTATGCTCAGTGTGGCAGCTTACTTTTATTTTAAAATAAACAAGTGCAGGTTTAATGGAAGGGCACTTGTTGACAGACACATTAATTTCTCACTGGAGAAACAGAGAAAAAGCATGGGTAAATTCCTGAGACAAGTGTATTTTGAGATAAAAGGCTAATGATGTTCTGTATTCCTGAATTGCTGAGATGAATTGATTGAGGTGGAATAGTTCAAGCTGGCTCTAGGCAAGTAGTGTGGTGGCACCGATGGGTACCAGCTGTGGAGATGCAGGGGGGGCACACAGGAGAATCAAATTCTTATGAGCCAGGGTTTGACTGTGACACTTTGCTGTGATTTTTAAGCATGTTGAGAAATAGAAGAGCTTTTCTGCTCTGTTGTCATTGCTAAAATACTCCACCGGTGCCCACCCCTGTCCCGGATCATTCTCCCAGCAAACAGAAGTAAGTAACACTGGGTCCTAATCACGAGCATCTCATAATTTAGGTCTTATTCCCACTCTTTGTTATTTGCAGAAAAACAGCAAACCCCTTGAAATGGCATGAAATGCACTTCTGAGAAAAGTTAGGTACACCTTTGTGGTCCTTCCGAGTGACTGTCCTTTTTCTGCTTCTTAAATCAGGTTCTTCTTGGAAAGCACCGAAGGGAAATGATGTTTCTTGCTCCTGGCGCTGGACCTGTTTTGGTACAAGCAGAGAGGTTGGGCACCCTCCATCAGAGCCAGCATCGCTCTCTGGCAGGTGAGGCGCAGCTCACCATGTGCTGCTTCAGGCTGGAGCACCCCAGGGGTTCCTGCCCGTGACAGGCAGCACAAATTCTCCACAATTCTTTTATCAACAGGGACCGATACGGCATTGCATTTCGATTTTACTAGCAGTGACAGTCACTAATAAATCACTTTATTTTGAATTATTTTAGTTCAGACAAATGGGGGGCTCACCTTATTATGTGCAAATAAAGCTTCTGATTTCAAAGGACGGAGGATAGTAAGCCAAATGAATTAAGATGACTGTCCTGAGCAGCTCAGGGACACAAATGAGGAAGCAGTGGGAATGCGTTCAAATCAAATATGCAAAAGCGTCTGGCATGGGCTTCCAAAGCAATTGGAAAAACCCTGGAGGACTGGGCTCCAGGTTTAACACAGTTAATAACTTCATCCAAAAGTCTGTTAGGACCAAACAGAGAGGCCACAAGGACAGGAAGAAAGAACTGAGCAGCAAATAAACCCACGTCTTGCATCTCAGAAAGTGTAGAAAAGAAGTGAGAATTGGCAAAAGTCAAGCTGAGTTAAACCTGAATTGAAGCGCATTGTAAAGGACCCACTCGTGTTATGAATGAAAAGAGAAGACAGACGGGGGATTGCTGATCAGTAACAGTGAAGATTAAAGACCTTCCGGATACAGCCCCAAAGCGACATCTACATTTTGTGTCAGTCCTCACTAATGAAGAAGGCGCTGAATGCAGCCGCAGCAGCGGGATGCTGCTGGGGACCCGGGTTTGGAAACGGAGCCCAGCGCATCCGCGGAGGCGCGACTCAATGCCTCGGAGACAGGGGGCCTGATAACCTCAGCCTCAGCCATCTAAAAATAACCAGAACGTCAAATTGCAGGTCCAGTAATGATTATTTCAAATAAATCTACTAAGCTGAGAGTGGCGCTGGAGGAACAAAGAGGAGGCAGGGGAGTTCCCAGGGCAAAGGGAAAGAGAGACCCGGCACCTACCAGCCGGCTAGTTTGATCCCTGCGGTATCGCAGCTGTTAGAGCCAATTTGGACAGAGAAGAATTAAAGATGTGGGATAAATGAAAAGAGGTTAGAGCTCCACATGGTTTTATTAAGCTAGATGGTGCAAGACTAACCTGATAAGTTTGAATAAAAAAGTGGGTTTCTCAGTAAAGAGATGTGGTACCTCCGACCACTCACACCGGAGGAAAGCTTGGTCCTACACCGTATCGGAAAAGATTATCTGAACTGCAGTAAGGGACGACCAGGACCAGTCCGAAGAGGTACTTGGGAGACAAGTTAGGGCAAAGCTGCAAGGGCTGGCTGGAAGGAAGCTACTAGGGAAATTATTTCCAATTCAAATGTATTTATTATCTTTGTTAACAAATAGCACAAGAACCAGCATGTGATGTGACCGTGCTAAAGGCAAATGTGAGGGTGGGATGGTTTCAAGAAAAGTCAGCTGGTTTATCTAATTTTTTTTCACTGGAGAGTAATGTTTTTGCTTGCACTAACTGTTTTTCTGTTCTTTCTCATAAAAAAATGCTTTGTACATCCTTACTGGACTATTCAGCACGTTCTTAGGCCAGATCCTGCCCTCTCTGTGTTGTCTTCAGCTCTTCCCTGAAGAGCCATGGTAGGACCTCTCCAAAAAGTTCCAAAGCCTTCACGTACATATCCCGCCTGGGCAGTCTTCCACACACTTGTTTTGAGACCACCTTGACACATTCATCACAGCAGCTGCATTTTGTGAAGCTCCTTACGTGAAGGCTGATGCATTTATTTAGCAAACCAAATGCAGTATTTATTAATAGTACCACGAGAAAAAAAAGTTGAGCACATCTTTTAGTGCTTGTCTCCGTGTGAAAAATCACATTGCTGCAGAAATTGCCTCCTCACTGGAAATTCACCTGGATGGAAAACTAAAGTTGTCCTGTTCTATTTCCGAGTCTGCCATGTTCAGCCTCTGGATATCAGTTGCAAATATTTTGACTTCTAAATATCTCCCTCGATAGCTCGGCCAGCTGCAGTGCAGTTGAACAACCTCCTCCCTTGATATATCGAGGGTGCTGGGTTTTTTTAAGCTGGGCAGAATCCATCCCTCATTCGTTGCTCATTGCTTGGTTTCGTGGGCCTGAGGCTATGGCAGAGTCCTGCTGGTGGAATTTCTTATGAACACCTCTCTGGCTCACCCGGTGCGGCTGCTGGAGCATTCATTTCTGCAAAGGGGTGAGTTAATCAAATCCCTGGACATCCTTGTGCCCAGTACGGGGGGCAAATTCAGCACTGCCCTTGGTAGCTGTTGTTGCATCCCTTGGAGGGGGGGTCACCCAGGGCACTTACTGCCTGCCAGGGGTAGATCTCTCCCTGGGCATCACAAGTTTCTTTATTTCAACATTTTGAACAGGAATCCTGGCTGCTTGCAGGTTTTTGAGAAAAAATAATCATAATAAAAATACCATTCTGTTTTACCCTAGGATGGTTGTATCCCAAACTTTCTGTTAGTGCTGGCACTCTGAAAACCTTTGCCCAATCCAGGAGTAACTCCCATTGCTCAGGTACCAGCTCCTTCATGCAGTGGCAGGATCAAGGAGAGGGGACCCGGAAAAAAGCCTCTGATTTCATGGGCACAGGCAGCCACCAGCAATGAGGACCGGCACCGCAGCAGTGAACCGGCCGCAGTACCTATCTTTGCCCTGTTTTGTCTCTGTGAATATTATCTTCTTATTAAAAGAGGGAGAAAGAGTTAATTAACCAATTCATTAAACTTTCTTTGCTTTTATTCCAGTTCAACTTGCAATTCAAAACTCGCATAGTAGCTACGATAACAGTAATTAGGAAGGCAGTCAGGTATATACTGGAATTTCCAGATGAACTTTGTGGCTTAGGGAAAAAATTAAAACTTTATCTGAGCCTCTTCATTCTTCTTATGGCTCAAGCAGCACGAAAGTCCTGGGATCGCTGGAGGAGGCAGAACAGAGCGGGGGCTGTAGCTACCTCTGCAGAGAGGCTCGGCAGAGCATGGAGGGTCAGGAGAACCCAGTGCCACAGCTGATAGACAGAGCTGTATTCCTGCCTGGTTTAACCCAGCGGGCAGCTGAAGACCCCACAGCCGCTCGTCCTCCCCGCAGCGGGTACCCAGCACATCCCAGCAGGAGACCCAGTGCATCACCCGCAGCCTCTCAGTGTCCCGTCGGTCTCAGCTGGGCTACATGAGGGTGAATTTTACCCTCAACATTTTTCTTCAACATCTAATTGGTTCCATAAACAAATTTCAATGACTGTTGTTGCCATGTGCATTTTAAACGTTGTTGATGTCTCTATAGCTGGAACAATGAAGGATTCTTCCCCCCCCAAAAAAAAAAAAAACCACCAACAAAACCCAGTTCCATGATAGGTGAAAGTTCCTGCCATGTCTGGTGATAATGATCTTATGCTCAGAGCCTACTTGCTGACTAACGTCAAAAAACCCATTTCTGTGCTTTTTGCATGCTCAAAAACTTTTCAGAATGATGCTATCATCAGTAATTTTTTTTTTTTACCCTTATATTTATGCAACATATTATAGTGACTTTAAAACTGAAATGGAGTTAAGGACATCGGACACTGTATAATGTGTTCACTCATCTGCATATTAGAATTCAGAAAGCAACAGATGATCATTTATTTTTACTACAAGAGGAGTTGGCAGCACTGCTTTACCCTTCGGGTTGCCTGACAGCTCCGTTTTAAAACAATGTTCTGAACTGCTTCGAACTTTGCCAGATCTCGAGCTTTTTGTCTGAAAAGTTCCAAGTTGAGTTCCTGTCTCAGACTGATGCTTTTATATATACTTTTCTGGAAACTGCATCTCAAATAGGTCAATGATTTCTTTGGATGCAATTAAGGGAAATATATTGCTAGGCTAATGTTTAAAAGCTCTTAAAGTTGTTTTGTTGAATAGCTCTAATACCTTCCTGGTCTGGAGCAACGTTTGAAGGTTGGGAGGGATGGCAGTCTGGCTAGGTATGTGCTTCATTGTTCCTGTGGACGACAGCCAGATTTATATGTATTATGGACCACCGGAAAGAAAAAGATCTTATTTTTAATAAGCTGATGAAGGTGCTGCTAAACTGCAAGTCCATCTGCACCGTACATGCTGTCTGCAGAGCTGGGGTGGACGTCTGCGGCTGCAAATCTTGTCTCTAGGTGCAGTGAGTGGTGCAGAGGTGAGCACAGGCATCCTCCCCCCTGTATCCCTGTGGTCCCCATCAGAGGGACTGGTGGGCAGCAGGGGCTTGAGGCAGCGGGAGCACAGCTGGGATGTGAGCCCGCAGGGAGGACAAACATGTGTGGCTCTTTCGTGCAGGCTCACTGTGTTCCCAGGGTACACAGGACAGGAGTGCCCTGAAAAATAAAAGTGAATGATCACATCATAGGGGTCTCCTGAAAATGGATGGGGAAGACCGGCAGGTTTCCACTCCTGTAGCCCAAAAATACCCTTTGCTAGGGATTTTTGAATGGGAGCACTAGTCACCAATCCCCAGTATCTCCAGGGCTCCGGTCCAGGAATAAAGGAGAGGATTTTTTGCTGAAAGCTGCTGGTTTTGCTGCTAAAGCTCCATCCTCTTCTTTTCTTGTTGTCATGCAGTGATGGCTTGGCCTTCCCTGGTTGAGGTCAGTCGGGCTGGGCAATCACAGGTGCCCCCCCAGCTCCACGAGCCAGGAGGCAGGAGCAAACACAAGCTGGAGGGTGCAGCCAGTGGCTCGCGTGCTCGCTGCCACCCTGCTGCCACCTTGCAGGGTGGGCATGGAGACCCCCAGAGACCACCTGCTGGGTCCTCACTGACCTCCCTGCAAAGGGGGAAACCTTCATGAGCAAGGCAAAGCTGATTGAAACAGTGAAGGGCTTCCTGAGGGTGAGGAGAGGGGGTACGGGGTAGGTGGGGTGGCTGGCTGGAGAGTGGTGTGCTGTGGAAGTTGGCTGGGGTCACTGCCAAAAAGTATGGATTCCTCTTCCCAGGATCCTGCATGCAGGCTGCCCTTCGATGGCTTTGCTTGGGGGTGAAATGCAACTCCCGCATGTTTCCTGCAACGGCATTCATTTTTATTTAAAACCAACAAAACCACTAATTAGAATTTTCTTTCTGCATTTGGCTTTGGAAAAAAAAAATTAAAAATGTATAAGTCCCTCTGTACTGCGTATGTATATTTTATTGCTATATAATTGGGATCTTCATTAGTTCCCTGGGTGGTGAAGTGACAGGCTTTTCATGTGATACAGACACTAATGCATTGCGATACAGTTCTTTTTTTTTTTTTTTTTTCAAGATGCTTCTTCCTAAACACATGCAACACTCCCTAATAAGGACTTATATACCTTTTGGGGGCTTGCTATCCACTGTAGCATCACAGAAAGACAAGACTCTGATTGCAGCAGAAGTGAGGGCGGGGAGGGGGGGGGCGACAGTTGGAGATGGAGAAAGTATTAATTATGTTAATCCCAAACCCCAGGGTATAATTGCTGCTGCTCTCAAACAAAATGTTACTTTTATCTAAATTACTAAAGTGGGAAAAGTGCAATCCGGTTTAATTTAGCACTGCTGCTCCCGAGCAGGCGTGCAGAGCCGGGCTGCAGCGGGGAGGGCGCAGCGGGGGCTCTCAGCACGCTGCTCCCCTCGCTCCAGGAACGGAGATTTTCCTGCCAGCTCCACCAGAGACAGGAGTAAACTCCTAAGAGGAATGGCACTGACCCTCTGGGGGAGAGTCCCAGCCCTCTTCTCCCCTTTTTTGCTACAATTCAAGACCCTCATTCCCTGAGGAAGGTTTTCCCCTGCAAGGTGCTGAGACCGGCTTTCAACCAGGCAGGTTCCATGTTCCTCCTGGTGGCTCATGTCTTTTAGAGGCTGGTCACTGACTGATGATTTCCCTGTTCTGAGGCAAAGAAAAATTATTCTGAGGTCCAGAAGTGCATATTTTTAGGCAGAGGGCAGCCAAAAATTCACATCACCTCCACAGGGACCTTGACAGGCCGTCCAGCCCGGACTTGGGGCATCAAGTCCCTGGATGCAGCAGCATCTCCCTGCTCAGGGAGTGCTGGTCATCCCACTCCATCTCCCCTCTCCACTTCTTCCTTCACCCCAGCTCACCGGGCTGTTGCCTCTCCAGCCTCCTGGTCCTTAACGGAGCCGAGATCCAGTTCTAACAGACTGCTGGGAGTGTCAGAGACTGTTCACTGGGTGCCATTTAGATGCTGCCAAGAGCCACAGATGACTAATTCACCATGCAAGAACCCGACCCTTTATTTATTATTTCAAGCGGGTTTGAGTTTGGCGGGTTTCTGGTGTCCTAACACATCACATTTTTTCCAGTTCATTGTGACAAGCTCCTAAAAGACACAATATGCTTGTGCAAGACACGCTGCTTGCCTGAGCGGACCTGACTTTGTGCTCACCACGGTGAAACAGCCCAGTAGAAAGAGTTTCTGATGCAACAAACAGCGTGAGGAATGAAGAGGAAAGCCAAGCGACTGTGCAGGCACTGCCAAGGGCTGGTCCTCTCCTCAAAGCACATGTCAGTGATGCTTTTCCAGTGATTCATGATAAGCTCATTAGAACATGGAGTTATTGGGGAAGAAAAAAAAAAAAACTCCACACCAAGAAGTATGCTCGTGTCACCATTAAATTTGACATGACACCACATATACATTTTAAAAAGTGCATTTTTTAATTTTAAAAAATTGTTGACAAATACGTGTCCCAGTTTTTTCAAAAGACTGATTGTCTCTTTGGTTCTCTAAACAGAATAAATATCAGCTTTTTCCTTTGTTGTCAGAAATTCTAGTTCACCGCTGTACACTACTGTAATTAGTGCTTCTGTTAAAATACCTGGCTGAGAACCCCCACACTGTGGAAGTCACCAAACTCACATCAGGATGTAACAAGAACGGACGAAGGGACATCCTGGGACAGATTCACCCCCCTCATTACCCAGCCCTGCCAATGGTCACCACAGGATGCTCAGAAGAAGCAGGACAAACACAGAGCTGCGCTTCCCTGGTGAGCATCCCAGCTTGCAGCCAAGTGTGGCTCAGGGATTTTTTGCTAAACCTTGTTCTGTGTCACTGTTTGAGATGAGAAGCCAACATCCTTCTCGTCCATAAATCAGGTTCCCTGCTTCCTGAACCTATTTGTACATAAGCCATCGTGTTATGAATGTTATGCATTGTCAGGGGATCTTGCCTTTGCTGGTTTTAAACTTCTTGCCTGATAATTTGAGATGCTGATTGCAGTGCTTTGTGTTTGGGAAAATAGGCAATAACTGTTCTTTACTCACTGCTGCTGTGTCCTTCATGATTTTGTAGGACTTTGTCCCCCACAATCTCTCTCTTCCCTATGCTACCATCCAAGCTGAGGTGCAGTAGTCTAAAATCTCCTGCTACGAGAGTTATTCTAAATCTCTAGTTATCCTTCTTGCCCATCTCTAAAGCTCCTCTAGTTTGCCAGAAGATTTTCGGGGCAGTTGCAATAGGAATATACATCATATTAAAAACATGATCATTCTATGGATTTATATATGCAGCAAGTAGTTTTCTGCTTATTCCCAAAGTTTCCTTTGTTTCCTAACATTTCCTTTACGAGCACTACCAGGGATTGTGCTGATGTTCCCAAGAACTCTCTATAAAGATTAAACCTTTATACATCTTTGTATTACATCTTTATGCATCTTTCTATCGCACTTGGCATGACACGTGCCCGTACCTTGTATTAATAGTTCCCTACCCTCCCCAAAAGGCTGGTCATACCCACACTGACCATTGCAAATTACCCTGGGCTGCCCCAAACGCCCTGTAATGCCTCTGCAAATTGCTTCGTAGGGTGTGAGTTGGCTGGGAAAAACCAAGCCAGAGGCCAGGCTAAAAGCTTAGCTGCATAATGCAGTTAATTAGTGACTACCACAAGCCAGGAAGGTTCCCTGACGCTGTTTAATCTACTGTTGCAGGCAGATTCCCCCAGCTCCAGCGTTACTCCCTTGAGACATAAAAGTTTTATTCCTGCATTTTTTTCCATGTCATTGAAATAGCCATTATACCACATAAGGACCTTTCCTTTTATCTCATGACTGGGGAAACTTTATTGAAAAGCTTTTTGGAAATCCAAGGCTACATCTGTTCTCTCCTTCAAGATCTAGAAGCACTCTCTTGGTCAGTTTTGGAATACATCTTGTTCTGCATCATATGTCTGCTTATTTTGCTCTTTATTCAATGTCTTCGAGCTTTCCTTGTGAAAAACCAGGCTTCCCATTTCACAGCTTTCCATATTTCTCCTTCAACTCTTTTAAACAAATTGGCAAGAAATTATCCACCTTCCAATTTCTGGTGCCTAGGTAGACAGAAGTGACAGATTTCCCAGCGCAGTTATTAGACCAGAATTTCATTTTTTTCATTCCTTCACAGCAATTTGGAAAATAGCATCTGGTCTTAATGAATTTTTATTATTCAATTCTAAATTTCAAGCCTCAAATATAAACCAGTTCCTTATACTCATCCCTTGTAATGAAAATTTCCCATGTATGAACATTACTAAATTCCTCTGTTTGTTTAACTTTCCTGCTGTGCCCTTTCTTCCACAGTTTTCCCACTGATTTCTGACCTTCTGTGAGCTGTACCAGCTCTGTAGCATATATTTACCTTCTAATGCTTGGAAAAAAATAATTATCATTAATTTCTTTGTCTTTAGCAAGTACTTTCCTAAACACATTTTTGGCCCATGTTAATATGGTTTTACTTTAACTTGCCAGGGTTTATTTTCCTCATTTGAAAGATATTCTTTTAGTTCTAGCTGCTTCTTTTATGCAGCTGGATAACCACAGCCAGAATTATTTCTGTCCATTTAAAGATTTCTAATAATGTTCCAGAGCTTCTAATACAATGCCCTTTGATAGTATCCCCACCACTTTCAATCATTTTCTCCTTGTAGCCATTCCCTTTAAATTCCCTTTTAACTAGTCTCCTCTTTTTTTTTTTTTTTTTTTTTTTGTAGTTTCCCTTTTAAACGTTATCAGAGTGATTTCTGGTCGTGTCCCCCCTCCTCCTGTAGAGCATTGAACTTCAGTCTATTACGGCCCGTCGCATGGAGCCGCCGTTTGATGGTGAGACCTCGAACCAGGTCTCCTGGACTGCTCCACACTAAATCTAATGTTGTTTCTCCTCTTTCCCGTTCTCCAAAGAAACAGTCCCTTACGCTGCCTGAAAACGTAGTCTCAGCACCTCACCTCTTTGTAGCAGTCACTGATCACCACGGGCGGGGGTGGAACTCTACTCTGATTTTTGTGTTTTCAGCCCTCGGAGACCAACACTACTCAGTGCTTGATGACCCTGGGCACGATGGTGGGGTTGTTGCCTACCCTTAAAGCGTACGGCCACCGTGCCGTTCCTTCCCATGTACGCTTGAAATTTCAGGCCACGGGAATCGCGTGCTACTTATCGCTACGGTGAACTTCTTTACCTTATCAACCTTTAAGATCTCCCTAGTGTCTCTTCTCCACCCATGCCAGTTACTCTGTTGTTACTACATGAATTACACCCTAGCATGAACGTCCCACCGATTACTATCTCTCTGCCAGGTTGCTAGAAGGCCTGTTAAGTCAATACCTTCCTTTAGAATTGACTCCTCAGTTCACCTATCTTCATTTTTGAAATTCTAGCATTCAAATAGATACATGCAATTATTTGGTATTGGTTCAGATGATGGATTTTTTTTTACCGTAGTCTTAAACATCATCTCCAACCAAGGTCTGTTTTGGCTGTGTGGGAATCTGCTTCTCAGGGGCATGTTCCATTAATCTAAATTTAAAAAAAATAATAATATAAAAAATTCCAAAAATTTATCCAGTTTCTAGCAGGTCCAGATCCTGATTCCATACACATTTTTTTCACATATGCCTTGAGATTTCTACTCCATCTGCTGCATACTTGGTTCTGAAAGCATCTCGGAAATGATACTGTTGAGATCTTGGTACACAATATCCTCATTAACAAATTAAGTTTTGTGCCTAAAACTTATCTCCCGTTCCCCCTTGGGCTGATGATGCTCACACAGACCAGACTTCAGCCAGCACCAGGAGCCAAACTAGATGCTTTATGAGGTCCACACCTTCGTGGCTCGCCCCGTGGTCCTCCCAGAGGGGCCATCCAAACATCCAACACTGGGATCTTCCCCACGACATCCTCCTTCTGTGACATTACATCCTACAGCCAACGTTTTGTGGCATCCATCAGGCAGATGTCCCTCATCTCTTGGATGTGCATGTCTCTCAGGTAGTACAGGACAGCCTCTCACAGGCAGAACACAATACGGTCTCCCATACAGGACAGAAATCCAAATTAACTGGAAAAGGGAAGATGGGTGGTCTGCTTGGGCTGGATTTGTTAAAAGTTATTGTGAAGGAACGTGACAAATCAAAGCCAACCCCCCTGAACCACTAGCCGCAGCTTTCTCAGAAGCACTGGATGAGATTGCTTGACAACTTGGATGTCCTGCCGATGTTTTCTTCCAGCAAAAGATCATTTAGCAATTGAGCCTAACCACCACAGAAAACTGCTATTTCTAACAGTTTCGTGAAGATCAGAGCCCTAGCCTGTCTCACTAGGGAAAATATCCTTTTCTTGTATCTCCATTCTCAATATTAGGAAGTGCACTATTGGGTTACCTGTACCAAATCACCAAGGAGTAGAAGAAATCAAGTCTGGAGACCAAGTACCAGAAACTGGTCTGTATACACAGCTGACTGACTCCTGTTGCTGGGAACACAGGAGGATCGGATGCAATGGAGATAGTGGAGGAATTAGATTCCCAGGAAGGTGAAAAAGTAGGGAATTATGCCCTCATGTGATAAAACACTAAGATTTAAACAGAAAATGTTCACAAGTGAGGATATATACATACAGAATGCTTGCTCGAGCATGCTGTCAGGAACGTAAATGGTCAAAAACTTGAGCAGGTGGGAGGTTGCCTCTGAAAACGTCTGGCTTGGTTAAAGCAACTCTATTAAAATACACGTGCTGCCCTGACCTTCCCGCTGCCAGCAGCGGTCCATCGCACTAGCTGGGTCTGGTGGTTAAACACCACGATGCATTATCCACAGGAATGGGCAAAGCCTGTGGTAGCTCCCTAAAGCAGCTGCAGTGACACATGATTAGCCAGTTATTCCATTACTGCTGGGTTTCTTTTTCTCTCAGAAATTAACTCTGAACAGCTTGTTTTGTATAACGTGCTCTGTTATTACAAACGTACCGATCACAGGAACGCATCTCTACCCATTGATGGCTTTTGAACCACTCACAGTGGTATTTTTCTTCCGCTCATGATTTATGGTGAATAAGCTGTCACATTAAGTCACCTGGTATTTTTTTGGCTCTGTGAGAGGGCGACCGAGATATTTATAGGTAGGTCAAGGGATAAGAGAGTATTTTCAAGCTGGCCAAGCCACCACGTGCAGAATAAATACCAGCACATGTGTACTGCAAAGGGAGTCACAACTGCATTGCTGCTTGTTGCTAAAGAAATTGGAAATACACTGAATATCTCACAGTTCAACAACAAAGATAACACCCTTTCTTTTTTTTTTTAACAGCAGACAATTTTAACATTAACTAGTGTGGAATTCAAAGGGGTCACCAAAGGGAAATAAAAATGGGATTGAGGCTGGATCTCCAGTTTGTGTGAATAAGCACAGTTCAGTCCGTGGCTGCACTATTGGATGGAGGGTGGTTTATGCACCTGGGACTTGGCCTTGGGAGGGGACGTTTCATCTTCCTGCAGAGTTCAGGGAGACATTCAGCATCAGAGGACCACCAAATGCTTCTGAGTGGAAGAGGATGAGCCCCTGCAGGCCCGACAGCAACATCTGTCAGTGCAGAGGGAAGGTCTGACCCGGAGAAAGAACAGAAAATGAGGTACCAGCAGCACGGGAGAGCAACCATGCTACACGAGTTGTCTCAGATGCTGAACTGCATTACTCCAAGTGAGACCCTGGGCTGGCAGCTCTTCAGCCACCCCCATAATCCCTGTGGACCTGAATGTGATATTAAAACATCCTTCATTAGAAGAGGTCCCTTGGCACATCCAAGTGGCAAAGCAATTTTCCACAGCAGCTTTTGGCCAGGTGGTCCTATTGCCTGGTAGAGACCGGTCCTCCACTATGGGAAAGGGCTTCACACCTGCAAAAAGGCAACTCCTTGATGCTTGGGTAGAGCACGCCTTCCAAAAAAAAGAAGCCTGATCCTGAACAGAAGCTCTCGGGAGACAGAGAACACTCACCCCTCTCAGGACTTTGTGCCAGTGTTTAATCACCTCCATTGTTAAAACCTGGTGGCTTATTTAGTCTGAATTTCTCCAGCTTCAGCTCTCAGCCATTAGCTCTTATTATCCCTTTCTCCATTAAATTAAAGAGCCCTTTAGTACCTGATATTTTCTCCCCATGAAGGTACTTACACACTAATCAAGTCACCTCTCGCTCTTCCTTTCTACAATCTAAACAAAATGTGCTTTTTAAAAATCATTCACTGTAGGGCACATTCTCCCATCCTCAAATTATTTTTATGGCTCTTTTCTGAACCTTCTCCAGTTCCTGTATCCTTTTACAAGCATGCACATCAGATCGGTGCCTCACAATCCAGGTTTGATGTGAGCACTTGCACATGGGGGGGGTGGGAGAGGAATCTCTCCCTGCTCTTACTCACCCCTGTGTTAACACACACCAGGCAACATTAAATCTTCACGCACTAGCCACTTACCTTTGCTGACTTGCCCACAGGAGCCTTCAATCCATTTCTGGAGCTACTCTTTCCCAGGAGGACCTTTTTTTACCTTTAGATAGCTCAGCCTGCACTTGGCTTCACATTAATACCTGTGAACGGGCCCAGGGGATCCCAATCACTCAATTAGCAGCCTTGTCAGGAGCATTGCAAACATCTGCTGCATTCAGGCAAAGTGCCTCCCAAACCAGCTTCCAGTTCCAGCATAAGAGCAAATTGGGCTTGTTTGATGGGCTCTAATTGCTATAAACCCATGTGGACCAACATTTGTCGATTTTCTAGGTGTTCAGTCTGTAGTGGTAACAATATTTTGCCCAGGACCTCTGCCAGGCTCACTTGCTTCGAAACGTTAGCCTGCTGCCCCAGCTTGAATATCAGCACATCACTACCGCAACAGCAATTAAAAATCAGCATCAGAGCATAAGAAATCTCCTTCAAGCTGCTATTTTAGGATGCTGAAGTATAAAGTGAGAGACACACCAATGTTAAAATGTTCAGATCTAATAGGTGTTGCTTAATACTACCCTGACACACCAAGGGGCAGAAAAACCCCTCTGCATGCCTTAATGTGCACCTGTGCGGAGGGATTCCGTGTCCACTCATGACACCTAAGTGCCGTTTTGCCATTCAAATGCATATTCAGTTTGGAAAGGAAAACTGCCAACTGGAATCTTTCTGTATTTCATTTAGCAATTCTTAATTATAAAGCAAGGCTGACGTGACAGAGTGCATGAAGGAGTGTGTCAGAGGCTCGTATGAAGGTGATGCTGGTGGGGCTGAGACTATGAAATGAGTTGCTGGTTCTCAGCTGAGCAGCTCCAGCTCCAGAACAGGGTTTTCACGCAGTGCTACCTGCTCAGAGTCTCTTCAGGCTTCTCTCTCTCTTCAAAATAAAAGGTGTATGTATGAAAAGCATTTGTAATTATCATACAGTGCAGCACATTAGCACAGATATAGCTACAGTCCTGTCACTTTGTAGTGACAATAGTATATTGTTGGTATTGTGTTTCTCCTACAGTGACAGCACTGAAGGAACACTAACGCCTGGCAGCCCAGATGCAAAGATACAGCATTATTTTACTACAAGTATGGGGGTAAATGCGACGGATTTATGGCATGTACAATGTACACATGGATTAGAGCACCGCACAGCCCTTCCTCATGCCACAAGTAAGGCTGTGGGAAGTAAAGTGAATAAGTATTACATGATCCATGTATTACAGATCCCAGTTACTGCAGAATTACACAGCGGGGTGAGGTCTGTATTGACCGTGCACTCAAATCACAAAATAAATGTGTGTCGTGCGGCAGTGCTGACGTGAAAGACCCATGGAGGTGGCTGGACAGGAGAAAGGACTGTCACTGTGGGGAAGGGGAATAAACCCAGACTGGCAAAATCTCAGCCCCAGGTACCAAGCAGACCCACCGGCTCTGAGCTCCTCTTGGGTCGGGAGGGTGTGAAGACACCCCACTTTCCCTTTTCCTTCTGCTCTGCCCTTCACTGGACCCTCTCTGCACTTCTCTGTCTCTGCTCGTCCTTCTGCAGTTGCTGTTGCTGGGGCATCTGTCAGAAGGTGGAGAGGACCCTGCTGCCAGCCTGGGAGCTTCCCAGCCTCAGAAAGGAGCCTTCAGGGATCTTCCACGGCAGCCACTTTGGGATGCTGAGTTCCCATCCCAGCGCTTACCTTTGAGCAGGCTGTGAGGTCTTTACGGGCTGGTGACAGCACCATCTGTGCCAAGCGTCTGCCTTAACTCCTGCTTTTGCTGAAATGGCCTATACTGAAGGCAAAGCAGCTCCACACGAGCACTGTGTATGACGCTGCAATAATACGACTCTAACGAGTTACCTGCTGTGCCCACCAGACAACAGGAGAGCCCACAGGCAGCGTCCTCTCCCGCAGCAGTGCTGGATATACCGTGCTGTCTCGCCACCCTAGCAGCAGGCATCCTCAGGACTGACAACAATCACGGGCTGAAGGAGAGAATCAAAAGATGGACCCCTTGCAAAGTGGGAACATGGAAAACAGGGGCTGCTGGGAAGAGCAAGCCCCAGTATGGCTCAGCACCGCTCACTGGTCCCCAGCCCCAGGCTGGGCAAGCACCTGCAAGAGCATGGTAACAAGTTACCCCCTGGAGCGGCTCAGGAGGCAGAAACCCGACATGAACAGCCCGCAAAGGAACCTCAGTTTGAATTTTCCCAGGCTTTCCTTGCTTCTGTCAGCAACCAGGTAAAATCCCAACAGTCCTGAGGAAACTCCTCATGCCTACCTGGATCCATCCAGACATTTGCAAGGCTGTGGCCGCCGTGCCCCATCCGCCCGTTCTGCCAAGTAACTGAGAAACACCAACCACACGTTTTTACAACAGTTTCTAGAGACTTACAGGGAGTTCAGCTGTATCTGACACAAATTTTCTATAGCACACAGACCTGGATCTTCAGCCTAGCGTTCAACTTGCCACCTCCTTCAGCCTACTTCTACATTTTCAGCTGCAGGCAAGGTCACCAGGACTTGTCTGATGGGCAGGGAATCACTATTTTCTCCTGACACTTATTGCCATTGGCACTATTTTTGTAACACTCCCAGAGGAAACCCATCTGGGAGCAGAGACAGAGCCCAGAAAATATCAATCCAAGAGGTTTTCAGCTGTGTCCGGCTACACAGCTTGGCAATAGGAGGTTGGAAATGCAAGGTATCAGTGGCCTGGTTGCGCTCGGCGGTGGTCCTGCTTTCTCTGTACTCCATGGACTCTAATAATAATGTTTTGCTGATGTAGGGTGACAGAAAAGCTACAGCGTGTCTAAGAAGAGCAGAAAGAGTTGAAGAAATGTCAGACAGCTGCTCTGGCCAGCTTTTACTCAGTCTTTGACGCCTCTAAGAAAAACCTCACATAAGCATCACTGACGACACTTGGGTCTTCACTCGGTTGACGGTGCATTTCCCTTCGGCCTTGCCTGGTACCTCCAGCTGCCTGACAGCTCCGTGGGCCATTGGCTACAGCAAAGGAAGGGAGCACAAGACATTTGTAAATTATTTGGTTCTTTGATATCAGGTGAACTCTGCCCTCCTGTTCCCTCCGAGCCAGGATCATCTCTCTGCACCTCACCTGCAAGGTGCACCATAAGCTCCTCTGAATTGCTTTTTCACATGAGTTTTCCTTCCCTGAGGAGCACGTGAGGATGCCTTTTTAAGATCTAGGAAAATAAGGTGGCTTGGCATCCTCTCCATCCCATTGTAAACACTGCATTTTTCAGCGGCAAATTAAGAAGATTGATTGATCAAGTTCTGGCATTTTCCAGCTGCTTTGTCACACAGGGTCACTTCTTTGGCACCCTCGTGCTAAGCCTTCCTGAGACACAGCTGCCAGGAAATTCATTATTTAACAAGGGAGTTTCAAAGCAAGGTCCGGGGTTCCCTGCACCATGGCCTCCGACAGATTATCCAGCCAGCTGGTGACATTTTCCTCCTGCAGCTCCTGCAGCTCGGCTCAGGAGAGCTGCAAAGGGAAAAATACCAGGCAGCTTTCCTGGCGTGGGCTGCCTGAACCACCACAACCTGCTCCAGGTTTAAAGATTCGGGGAGGACTGAAGAAATGGAGAAATGGAGGTGCCTCCACGCTGGCCTTGCAGGCATCCATCCTTCACACTGACACAGACGAGCACCACAGTTCCTTCGCTACTTCTTTCAGCTGGAGCCTGGTGACCTCTGCATGTGTTAAAGGTAAACATTAAGCAAAGAAGGCTCAGATGTACCTACTCAGTGGTCTAGAGCTGCTTGACACTGTTCTAGGTACCAGGGCAGGAGCGGGGGGACATGACACAACAAACAGTATTTCTATTGCTCTCGCCATCTGACTATGGACTTGCAGATTTGGGGGATGTCCCACGGACCTTGCCCACCACTGTCACCCCTTGCTGTTGTAAAGTCTGGTGTCTATTGAAGGATGCACCCACTGACTCATTTTGCCAGGCTGAGGGAGATCAGGTCTGCACGTGTGCCACGTCAGCGTGCAGCGCAGGTGAAACCAGCACGTTCCCAGCACATGTGGGTGTACGAGTTATGAAGGTGGCCAAGCACCCCTGGGGCATCCTGACCCAGTCCAGATGTGTCCTAGCAGCTCTTGCAAGCTTGATGTCCCCCACCTGTTTCATGGCTCCCCCTAAACAATGCAATCATCGTCAGCGCAGCATCTCATTTCTCCCCGCCCAGCCATGGCACCATAGTTCTGCGTGGCCAAGGAGACCCCAACTCAAATTAACATCTGGTTCAGAATGACAGCTGTTTGATGCTTCCCTCCGTGTTTCCTTGTAACTTTTCCCTCCAGAAAGCTGAGGCAATTGAAGCTGAGCTGTTCCAGACTAAGTTTTCCTTAGCCCTAGACTGCTGGCATGGGTGTTAATTGGCCCCATATTCTGTCTAACTGCTTGGTGCCTCTGTGGAGGGGGCAGTCAATGGAGGTGCACAGCCTTCTGAGGTCAGCCCCTCACCCCCAAGGCTCCCTATGGAATTTGGGGAGCCCGAACACACAAATCTGAGGAGCTCATTTCCTCCCACCCAGGCTTCAGCACCGGCGATGCTCTTGGCTGCTCCATCCTCCTCTCCACGGGGCATCGGGTGAATGTCCCCTTTGGGGACTTGTCTGTGCTTGGACTTGTGCCCATCTAGCATGAGGTGCCGTGTCAACGTGACTCAGTCAACCTGAGGAAGGGTGCAGCGTGCACTCTCTTTTCCGGATCAGCCAGGCCTCTTTCAGCTTGCCTAAGATAACGAGGAGGGAGCTTAAGCTCATTTGCAACAGATCGCTGCGATCACACTAAACGTGCCTTTGCATTGCTTGAACAGGTATAACTGGACTGGTTTAACTGTACGTGGTAGCAGCAACCAAAAATCTCCTAAGTGAGAATTTTTTTTCTCCAAATGTCCCAAAGCAGAGAAAAATAAGGAAAGCAACACATCTCGGTGACCTTCAGGCAGATGTATACCCTGTAAGTAGTCTGTAGTCCAGAAGCGACTGTATACCGAGCCATAGAATTACGGTGTCACATGTTGTGCTCCTATAATTAAAGTGTTTCCATTGTAAACTCAATTTTTAGGGGTTTATAACTTTTCTTAAGAGAGTGAACAGCAATGACCTGTTTCTGCATTCTAAGCAGGTTTTAAGGTCATTATGTGAGTGTTAACGTTCCATTACAGTATATTGTAATGAAATGAGTCTTTCAGAGTAAAAGCATTTCACAGTATTGGCAAAAATGAGCATATTCATCTTAATTTTCGCATCTACTTAATTTCAGGAGCTTTTATAATTAAATGTTTGGTTGCACTGGCAAATAGAGGAAGCAAATCCTTGTCATCATGAAAACAATCCTATTCCATCTGCATGCTCTGCTGGGGAGGAATGAAAATGGCTTTACATGGAACTTCTCCTCAAAAAGCCAAATGATGATTTTTCCATACCGGAGGGCGTTATTTTCTCAGTGTAGTCACAGGCACTGGATCTTGTTCCTCACCTGGTATCCAGAGATCACCTGCTTGAGAACGTGCACTTTCCAAGGTAATTGCGTATTTCCCAATGTGCTGTTGGATAGAGTTCTACTCCAGCACCAAGAGTGGCCAAACACTCCCAGGGCACTGCCACTCTGAAGTTAAAACAGAGCTGTAAGGAGGCGGTGGGTGAGCAGCAGGGTGGTGGTCATGGGGACCCAGCAGTGCCCTGCTCTTTACAGCCACACAGGGGGACCAGGACACACAAAATCTTCTGCTTCCCATGGGTGAAGTCTATGAGCTACCACACATACCACCCTTCCCACAGGCAGGTGAGCACCTTCTCTGGGCAAAAAAGCTGCCCAGGTGACCACAAAATACATTGAGAAGAGTCTGGTTCACAGTCATCACCTTTTGGAGGATTCCCATTGGGATCATCACTCAGGTGCATGACTGCAGGGCAATTCGGAACAGTGCTTAAGAAGTTTAGCTTCTCTTAGGTGTATGATTCTACCTACCTTCACTCATACTCACAATTTTCCTTTAGGAAACAACCACTCCAGAGTGAGAAAAGTGGACTGTTCCCAGAGATACAGGTCGGGCAACATGGTCACCCACCTGCGAGTGGTGAGCCCACGAGTGGAAATAATATCCCACTGGGGTTGCTCCTCTATCCAGAAGTTGTTGTCACATTGGACAGGTGAGAGACAATGAGAATGATTCAAAGGATGGAAAATAGTGCTACAATTAGAAATAAGCACTCAACCTTTTTTATCAGTCCAAAAGATGCAACTCAGATTTCAAGTTCTTCCACAAGGAGAGGAGCTCAAATGGTGGGTGACTCTTGGACAGAGTAGGAAAAGGCAGACTGACAGCCAACAGTTAAGAAACTGGAGGTAAGACATGTTCAGGCCAGAAATAAAGTGCGATTTTTAATAATGAGGTAACTGATCATGGGAACAGCATGCCTGGGGACACTGGGTTTTTCATCACTTGGAGCCCTTAAATCAAGTCTTGCCGTCTTTTCAGAGGCATTAAATAGAAGTTATGGGTTTGAAGTACAAATCTTTGGCCTCCGTTAAGCAAAAGGTCTGACCAGCAGTTGTAATGAGCCTTTATGGCCTGAAGTTCATGAATCCCTGCCTTTCAGCAGCCTTTTCAGTCCACTGATGAGAATAGTCACATCTTTCAAATCATACATCTGAGAGAAGCTAAACTTCTTAGGCACTGTCCTGCATGGCTCTGCTAATAATTAGGGATGGAAGGAGCTGAACTGAAGGATTTGTAGGCACAGATCCAGTTCACGAGAGCACTGCAGCATGGGTTTCTTCAGAAAAATGTCCCTGAGTGTGCTACAGCAAGCTCCAGTCCCCACATGCAACAGAGAATACACCCCCCCAGGTGCTCCCTGGGGATGGGATGGAACGTGAGCTGCCCTCATCCTCCTGCTGCAGTGGGGCCAACACTCAGGGCAGTGGAGATGGCTTAAAAATCATGGCTAGGGAATGAAGAACACGAGAGAAAGTGACAGAAAAAAAGGGTTTGAGTGGTGTCGGATCTGGGCTGTAGTTTGTTGAACTGGACAATGAGTTCTCCTTGCCCGTGTTCAAGAACCTGCACCCACAGCCGCCAGGGAACGGGGAGCCTTTTGTTCAGGAATGAGCTGAAAACCTGGGTCTGAGGAGGCTTTTAGTGTTGGTAAATCTGCCTGGGAGACATCAGGGAGGGAGAGGAGTCCTTTGAACTGTGAGTCCATGGTGGCACAAGAACAAGATGCATTTGCCACAGGTTAGTGGAGGCTGTAACTCAGAAGGGTCCAAGTCCCCAGAGAACCAGGGTTTGGATGGGACAGGCAAGAAGCAAAACCCAACAGACTTCCAGATGGGGAGGAAAACATTTATGAGCAGGACTGTCATGAACATGATACAGCACTCACGCTGAGGGACACATGCTTAAGATCATTCTATTTTGTATTCTTCACTCCTAAATTTCCCAGTCCCCATCCACAGAGAGAAATACCCCACGAAGCAAAGGATTTCCAACTTCAAAAGAGCACAACAGCAGAACAGCTCCACCAGCAAGGGAGAATCAAGAGACACAGCTCTGACTTCAAAACCTAAGGGTGTTAAGAGCTGGGTGGGGGATGGGAAGAAAAAAGAAGAAACTGGACCTGAAGCCAGATATTTTCACACTTCTGCCAAAAAAACCCACCTAGTGTGCACCGTCAGAGCCAGGTCAAGGAGGTACCTGCTCCTGACAGAGCTGTCACCAACCTGCCCTTCCAGGGTGGTCACCCTGCAGCAACGCTCCCCTTGCACCCCGAACCTAGCGACCTGCTGTCAATGCTAGCACTTGTTTGATGCCACCATCCCAGCTCTGTCTGTGTTTCTCATAGACACCTATACGGGCACATGGGAAACGTAAAGGAGATGATGACAGGACATGCATTCTGACATCTTTAGAGTAGCCAGTTTTACTTGTTCTACCAAGAAAAGCTTAGAATATTTTGACATGTCTTCAAGATAGAGCACTTCCTGAAAAATGAAGCAGTTTATTGACAGAGATCAGCTGGAAGCAGGGAGAGAAATGCTGTTTTGCCAGTGAGTAAGAAAAATCGCGTTAGGCTGGGATGAGATCACTGAACAAATCTTCTTTTCACCTCCCAATTCTACAGCCCCCGTGTTTGTGCCGCTGAGGTCACGGCAAGGATTTGCAGGACAATGGTTAGCAAGTAGCTTGAGAGAATTAGGATTTTTTTCCGAAGAAAGTGAAGGGAAAGCTATTTCTGAGCCCTCCGCCCCACCGCCTGCCACGGCCCCACGCTCCCCCCTTGGGCACCTTTGCTCTCAGCTGGGGGCCAGCTGGGTGCTACTGCAACCAGATGGGAACAGATCTCACCCCTAGGGAGGGGACCCCCTTGTTCCCTGGGCAAAGAGCAGAGAAAGAAGGGTTTGTAGTGGGACAAGGGGACTCACGGGTGCAGGAGGGGGTGTCTCAGGGTATAGTCCCACCCTGGGTTTGGATGGGGAGCGGTGCGGACCACAGTCTCCCTTCAGGCATTTATCAGAGTTCACATGGTTAACTGAAATATTTCTGCTCCTACCACTTTAATTCATTCAGTGTAGTTCAGAAGCGTCTGATAATAAGACCTAATTTATAATTAGGCTTTATCAGTAATCAGTTAATTTATAGAACCCTAATTCTCACGAAGGTATTTCAGAGGCTTTGCTTATTACATTGTGGAGCTAATGCCCATAGACAACCAAATCACAACGATAGGGTGGAAACAAATTTCAGGGTAATCCTGCTCCATAACTGCTTTAGTTATTTACTTCAAATTTCATGCAGTGGGTGTAATACCGTGTATCATTTATACAAGCAGGCAGGGACAAGGGTACTTCATTCAAACATGCCAGGAATAACGTATCCGTAACAGGTAACCTTCCCGGTGCGTTTAGCCAGCTGCTATCTCCTGGGGATTTCCAGAGGCCTGATACGTTCTGAGGAGCAAGTCCCACACAAGGGAAGGGAAGATGCTGGTGGGGAGGGATGCAGCCAGGGCTGGATGGGGAGAGACATCACCTCCAAGTTTGAATAGACAGCCCATGGAGAACACAAAAAGCTTCTCGTAGGCTTGAGGTCTGATGGCTCCAGTGCTGCCAGTCGGAATCAGAGTCAGTTCCCAAGAATTCCCAGTTGCTGGGATATTTCTAGTGGAGGTGATTCCCTAAATGGATGGTTACTTCTCCGTTCTGGCTCTTTAGGATGCATCCCCAAACTGTTCCAGCCTTTCCTGCAAACCCAACTTCACCCATCAGGTCTCTCCATGTTTTCAGACCTTTCCACAACTCTGAGTCGTGGTTTCTCACCCGGGCAGCACATTGCTCTCACATTGTTACCACCAAAGCACCGAGAAAAAAGCAAGACAAACCCCTCTCTCTCTACCTCTCTAGGCCCTTTCAGATCATGTTGCTGTCCATTCCTGCTTGTTTCTCTTCCAAATGAAGCGCAATCCACGAACATTCTTGCCATGCTTGCTTTCAGAGAATTGGTAACTATTTAAAGACCAAGGCCAGGCCATAATAAGCCCAGATTGCTGCCTTGCAGTGCAACGCTCTCCTCAGCTGACTGCCATTTCTCTAGCACTTAAGCCTTCTGAGAGCTCCCAGCCAACCAGTTTCAATTAAATTTCAATTAACATATCGAGCAAAACGTTACATGCTACGAAGTTGCCAGGAGGTCTGGATTAAAGTACAAACACAAGCATCTCACCCCTGAGGCATCTGCTCCTGGGACTGCGCAGCCGTACGACAACCTCACTTTGCTCTAAAAGACGTGGCTGTTCCCCCGCGCGGCAGGTGCCACGGCAGGCTGGGAGGGAAGAGCTGGTGGGATCCAAAAGGAGCCACCATCCCACCAGGGACCTCCTGGCCTGCAGAAGTCCTGGGCCATTGCGTTGGGTGATGCTGCCCATGATGCACAGTGCGGCTGTTGGGCAAGCCGTGGTCCGCATTATACATCCCTTTAGCTCCCGACTTCCCTTTGGCTTTGCCTTGTGAGTGCCTCATCATTTTTTTTGTTTTACTGAAACTCCCTTTGTGAAGAGAGATTTTATATAGTCGTTCAGGGTCTCAGCTCCAGCAGCTGTGAGTCACCATCCATTTCACCTTTGTTCCACGGGGACTGGTGCCCCCCTTCTGCCCCATCGGCTCACGGGACATCGCTATTCCCCATACTTATGATGGCAGCGCAGTTGGCTGGGTTTTTCCTCCCAGCCCCTACCTTCTCCCTCGGAACTCCACCATCCCTTGCTCAGATCCCTCCCCAGTCCCCTTCTAGGACATGCTTTCTTTTACCCTCAAACCTCTAAGCCACTTTCTCCTGATGCCACATCAGCCAGTCCTCCTTCCTTGTGATTGCAGAGGAGCTGCAGTCTGTTGTGCTTTAATTAAAGTGTATTAGTAGTGGCATGTTATTGATTTACTATACATTTGCATTAGCTGAGTACTTTACACGCTTATCTGATGGGCAGAGGATTGATACGGTGCACTGAGCCTCCCTCGGTGAATTACAAACGGGAGATGCATAAAGCCCACCTGGGTAGATCTGCAGAGCGCCGACCGGTTGGCAGTAGCTTCTGTTATTGCCAACCACAAACCCAGACGAAAAGGCATGAAGCTTGAAAAACAGTTTTATTTAGACTGGCAGAACTTTGCAATCAACATCTTTCACATTTCACGCTTCTGTCTTTATTTCCCTGCTTGCAGCAAAGAAAAACGCTTTGGCTCGTGCCCCTTCACACTGGGTGGGAACTGCCCGGCGCAGTAAAACACACAGAAAATCGCAGCGAGTTCATCCCTTCAGAGCAGGCTCACAGGGTGGAAGCTGTGTAATCAAGGTTCATGCCTTGTGGTTTTGTGACTATGAGGATACTCGCCAGGTCTGCAGGGAGACCTGGTTTTGTCCCCACCAGGATGAAAAGGCATCTCCACTGCTCCGGTGTGTCGCTCCACCAGCAGCACAGCTGAGCCGGAGCCGTCCTGCTGCCATGAGAACCTTTGCCGAGCTGGGGATGTGTCAGGTAATATCTCCTCTTGCCTGGTGGATGCCTCCTTTCTTCTCCATCCCATGCCACACTCAGCAGCCAATTTATGTGGCAAAGACAGGAAGGGGCCATGGCACATTTCAGTGAGCCCAGTGCACCGCACCCCACACAGATGAGACAAATCTGGCAAGAGAAAGTGTAGAAGCTGGTCATTCTGCTGTGATTTCAGCTCAGAGATGGGCGAGGGCATGCCACTGTGGGTGGGGGTCAGGGTACCAGAAGGGCTCTGTAAAGCTGCACTTCACAACTTCTCCTTGGTGTCACGGTCACCTGCGGTACTGAGCCACGCAGAAGGTCCTGGCCACCAAGGGATGCGTCTGTGGTGCTGGTCTGCACAGCCTGGGGGGAAGGTGTGATGGGGATGTGGCTGGCTGCCTGGCTGGGGGGGTTGGCTGCTCCAGAGGGGCAGGAGATGCCCTGGCTGCCACAGGATCCACCAGCACCTCAGTGGCTCTGGTTTCCAGGGCTGGCCAAGCTGGACTTTACTCCCGAAGGGTCCACACCAGGTTTCCAGTCCCACATGCCCTGAGCACTGCAGCAGCAGAGGCGAATCACGCTGACCCCCCCCCAGAAAGGCCCTTCTGCCCCATAGCAGGGTCTCCTTGACAGTCTGCAACATCCTGACCTCTGCACAGGCGCTACCAGCTCCTGTGTGCCATGTTCTGTCTGGCACTTACACATCACCTGCTCCGGGTCGAGCCTTTCCCCGCAGTCTCTGCCGATGGCATCTTGGTGACAGAGTTCAGGAGAATCGAGCGGGGATCTGCACCAGGCAGCATCACACGGTCACGGCCACGCACAGGTCTCGCAGCCCAGCGGAGCCGTTTCTCGGGTCTCTGGCTGCTTTGCTGCAGAGTATTTTTTTACGCTGTTGCGTATTTTGCAAGAGCTGCAGTTGCAAGAGGTGCGCTGGCTGCTCTGCCACGTCTAACACACCGGCTCAGCAGAGCTGTTGCTCAGGCCCAGCAACACTATGAGGATCTCTGCAAGCACCAGCGGTGAAACCACATCTCCTCGCATGTGCAGAGCCTGGAATTCCCCACGCTCAGGCTAGCAAAGGCGCTTCCCTGAAAAGCACCCTCACCCAGAGCGATGACTTGTTAATGTTAGAACTGGTTTAAATTTGTGTCCTTTAAAGCACATTTACCAAGATCCAAAAGTGTCATCGAGCTGTGCAATTTCAATAGATATTTGAGATTTGACTTGCTGAAATACTTGAAGAAATTAATAACTAATTTTTCTGTACAAATTTGCTACTAAGAATCCCTGCACAAATTTTTTCATCTATTGGCAAGTTCTTTTTTCATTTTCTTTTTAGAAGGACTACTCATTTACAGGTTTACTTTATACAAGATGCAATGCAGCATTCATTCATAGAATGCACCTTATGAAACAGAGCATTGACTAAATAAAAAGCTAAAGTAACAATACTCAAGAAATGTGCTATATTTCTTTTTGCCAGATATTTTTGCACTTTTAAAATATTGAAAGGCACACTGCAGGGGAGATTTATTTTTCTTTCCTGTTCTATTTACCATGTTTCCCCGTACACTTGAAGCACTCACATTTCATCTTAGATGGTATGCTTCAATTTTAAGAAAAAAAAATTCTTAAATTTTATTTAAGAGAGGAAATGCAGTGATTTGCTCTGCACCTGAGCACTGCTCGGAGATCTCACCTGATGCTTGTGAACCAGAGCAGCCACGTCCCTCCCAGGGCCACCTGCGAGCTGTTGGGGTTTCTGTGCGGAGCTGCCTTCCATCAGGTCTGTTCGTCCTGCACCAGGCTGGTCTGGGACGACTTTTCTGCTCTGAGGGTCAAAATCCTGGCATTGATTCTTCCAGGGACAGCAACCAATTCTTGCTGCTCCGGCATGACTGGCATTGCTAGGAATTGCAGTCTCTGAGCTCCCCATCAGACCCAGCTCACCCCCTGGTGTCTCTTTTTTGCAGTGTGACCCCCCCTGCTCGAGGTGGTCCAGGGGGGCTGGAGAAGGCATGGGGGATGTGTGCCACTTCACCCCAGCCCTGTGCCAACATAGCACCCCAGATTTCAATGCCATTTCACTATGCCAGAGCTGAACAGAAGCAGAGCTGGTGATGGTCATTGTACCATTTGTCACCAAGGATTTTTTTATTCCTCGTTAGATGGTCAGGGAGAGCATCAGGACAAAATGCGAAACAGCAACAGCTAAGCCAGCCGCAGGGCACATCCCTGCATCAGCGTCTCCAGCAAGTCCCTGTAAGACTTTTTGTCACACAGGAGGGTCTGCACCTCCCAGCCCAGTGCAAAGGACAAACTCCTGGGGAAGGACCGTGCCAGTGGGCTGCAGCTGTGTACATCTCCTGAGAGTAGCCTGGAAAAGGAGCCAAACACTCAGCCTGTGTCTACATGAGTTCACAGCCCAGTACAGGGCTGGACCCTACATTGGCTGAATGATGTCTGATGCCCTGGTCCCAGCTGACCTTGCAAGCGTGGAGAACGACCCCCCATTAAGCTCCTTACTCATGGATGGCATGGCCATGATTGACATGCCCCACAGCACAGGGCACTTGACCTCAGATCCAAGGAGGGCTCCCAAAACCAGTGTGGGAACAACCTCAGCTTGTCTAGATCCAAGGCACAGAGGGTTTGTGGCTGGTCTGGAGGCAGACACCAGCTCTCCAGATAGCACTCTGCACCGGCACAGCGCTCCTGCTTCTGGCCAGGTTGCTCTGAGCATGCTGCTCCCTTCGAGGGAGAAGCTGAACGTTCAACAGCTTTAAAACACCAGGGTTTCAGAGGCACCTTCTGCCTTGGGGGAACAATTTAGCAGCAGAAGCGAACCCCACCCCACTGGAAAATCCCAACACACATTGGGAAGTCCCATATAACAGGTTATCTGCAAAAAAAGGCTTGTGGAGCTGCCTGTGCAATGGCACCATGGAGAGTCCGCTCTGCTCCCTCGCCCAGCGGGCACCCTGCCCGCCCCAGGGCAGCCTCCTGCCCGCACACAGCCACGGCATTTCCACGCTCGCCCTCTGCCAATGCCCGTCCGAGCAGGCAGGGGAGCCTCAAGCAACCTCCTGAGCTGCTGCCTGCTCCCTGTGGCACGGCTGAAGTCCTGGCTAGCTCCGTTTTCCCAGTAGGAAGGAGACAAGAGGTGGTGCCCAGGCAATACCGCTCCACGATCGGTCCCACAGCCTCTCCTGCCACATGAGCTTCGGGGCTAAATCCTTTCTGCCACCCACAAACATGTCCTGCTGCACTTAGGTAGCCCTTTGAGATCTGTAATATCTCCTGCTTGCCCAGCTAGGGCTTGCTCGCATCCCTTGGGCATCATCTCATCTCCATCCAGCTTGGGCATCTCATCCTGGCAGCCCCCCCTCGCTGCCCCAGCCGACTGCACTCCTCGCTCTTACAAACTGACAAAACTCAAAGGTTTGTCAGCGCGGAGTCTGACTCCACCTAGTTTGCAGCGGTATCAATTGAGTGACGACCTTCAAATGCTCACAGTTGTAAACAAACAAATCTTCGGGGTAATTCAAAAGAAAACTGAAATGAGAGAGAGCTGTCCTATATTAATCTCAACTAGTTCTCAGCAAAAATGTATGCAAAAAGCACATTTCCATACGGAGGCTGTTTCTTTAGTTGACAAAGATGAGCTGAATAACTCTGTCACCGTTCTTCGCTTTGGATGTGGCAGCTATTTTAAGTGTTTGGGAGTTCAGAGTTGCCTGCTCCTGCACCTTTGTTTAAATTGATTTGCAATGGTGCCTTGTTGACTTCACTGCATAAAGAAGCTCAAAGAAAATAAACACGTTAGACTCTCTTTAGAAGATCCAAAACAGGCATCAGCCAAACTGTGAGCATTATCCATCCTACCACCTGGAGCAAACTTCAGCCTGGGTTTGCATCTAACTTATATTCTCATTTTACTCCTGTTCATTGTCGCAGAAGCCCCGTCAGCTCTGTGGGTGCAGACACCACACACCACTGCCCCCAGTGAAGCCCAGTCAGCACATCACTTGGCTTTCAAGGGACACAAAAACAGGCTCGGAAAAGCACCCAGGTGGAAACTGTGCTGGGAGACCTGCTTGCTCTGACGCTTCAGCCCACACTCCTCTTTCTGGTTGTCATTGTGCTGCTGAGATCTCTGCCTCATGCTGCTTTATATATATTTATAATCTGCCTCAGGTGCTGATCTGCCCAGTAACCCCCCTGATCTGATCACTGCCCTCTACTCCATGATCCCATTCAGAGATACTCCCTGCCTTAGTTTCAGTCCCTGCCTTTCACAGGCCATGTGCCACAAATGTTCTAGCTAAAGTAACTATTTCAGCCTTCATGAGAACACTCTGTCTTCACGAACTTGTACATTTTCCCAAAATTCTCCTCTTGGAATGAATCTGTTTTATGGAAAGTTGGAGGGAAATCAATCTGGCCACATTTGCATTAGGAGAGAAGGGGAAAAGCATACTATTTTCCTACCTTGGGGAAAAAATAAAAAACAACACCAAAACTCCCCCCAAAAACAAACTAAATTTTTTGCACAATGCAAACAGCTCTAAAATCTTGAAAGTCTGCATTCTGCCTAACCCACCGCAGCAGGGGTTGCCAGCAAGCGCAGGACAGCAAAGGGGCAGAGATCTACAGGAGGAAGAAGAACTATGAGGCTGAGTTGTTTTGACATCATTTGTTGGCCATCAATGTGATAAATCAGGAAAAGAAAAGAGGACACTATTGAACAGACAAAGAAACCTCTACAGGTTCCACTTCCCTTCCAGTTCCATAGTTTTTACAGCTAATTAATCCATGTATATCCCTATCTACCTTTATTCCAAATGTTTTAACAGATCGGTTGTTCTACCTGGATGCAAGTAAACCTTCTCCCAGCAAACCAAATAAAAATACGATTCTCCCAGTCCCTTCTCCAATGTCAGAGGGAAGAAAGCAGGGAGGGATTCGGAGAAGGCTCCCCTGGGTATGACCATTTGGAGGCATGCCAGGGAAGCTCTTGTTGTACATCATCTGGCTGGACCAGCAGACCAGGGAGGAGCTGGGAGATCTGCACAAGGGTCTTTCTCACTTCCTTGCACTTGCTGTGCTTTTCCCACGTGTTTTCACTGCAACCAGCAGTCTCGTATTCCAGGTGTCCCACAAAACCCATGTATTCTTGTGACTTATTGCAGCAGAGACTGACAAGCCAACGTCAAGCTTTCTTCAAGAACGTGCTTCTCTGAAGAGACATTTTATTCCAAGTTAATAATATCCACTAAAGTCACAGGGAACAACATTTTTCTCGATGGTTTAAGATAAAGACTCACTCCCTCTATATTTTCTGTTCTGTTTTCCAGTGGTTATTAAATAGGGCTATTCCTCTCTCACTGCCCCCAGGATGCTGGTGGTGTTTTGCCAACACAATTAGATCTGAGTAGGAAATGAAGGAAGACTTCAAGACTTCACAAATTTTCCCACTCTGATCAGGCCAACCCAACACTTTAGAGCGTGTTGTGTGAAGTCCTGCAAAAATCCTCACCTCTCCCGTGTCCGACAAGCTCCCCGTTTCAACCAGGCAGAACAAGTGCAACCTGTCAAGGGATGCAAAGGGGCACAATTATGTCTCTGGCCACGAGGTCTGTCCAAACTAAGAGCTGGTTCTTGGTGTGACTCAGGGCTTGAAGAGCTGAGTGGAGGTTTCCTCTGCAGCACAGATGTGTGCAAACCAAAGGCAAGGTGGATGTGGTCACGGGGAGCTGCCCCACCACACCATCGTACCCTGGGAGCCATGGGATCATCCCTTCTTAGATGGGATCAATCTGGCTGACAATCCCTTGTATGAGATCCTCCGCTGGGAAAGGAGGCTGTGACCAACACCAGAATCCAAACCAGAAAAGAGTTTCTGTCTTAGATCCTGCACATCCCAGTTTCTCCCTGTTTCCATTGGGCTGGTACCAGTAAGCTGCTGGACTAACACTTCCAGAAATGAGCCAGTCCTGAGCAAAAAGGACCAAGAAAGAGAAAGCTCAACGCCTTTCTTAAACAGTTTATTCCAGTGATTAATTGCCCTCATTGCTAAAATTTGTGCCCAGTTTCTAATGCAAATTTAACTGACTTCAGCTGTTGGTGATGGTTCTTTTCATGCACGTCTCTACTAAACTGAACATCTCTTTAGCACCTGATATTACCCACATGCACACACTGATACAGAAGGTCTGGACACGCTGTAAGTGTGGCAGCTCAATTTTCCTTTTGATAAATCCCAAATGGCTGCAACCAAGGTCAAATACTTGACTCACCTCACAGAACAGACTTAGAGCACACCAAATGGTGTCCTGTCAAATGAAATTAAACCAGAAGATGTGTCCCAGCCACACTTGGTGCTCTCCAGACACTGATGTGCACAGGACCATGCTAGAGACAGTCCAAAACACCCCCACCGAACACACCCAGCATGGGTGCTGGCTGCTCCGTGCCAGCCATTTCACTCCACACACCTGCTCACACTGAGCTGCACAACTTGTTGGTGTCACCGTTCACCACTCTCCAGACAGAGAGAAAATAGCTCCAGTTTGTTCGGGCAGGGTCTCTTACAGAATGGTTTAAAAGGTTGGCAAACATGGAGTGTGCCACAGGGAGAGAGGAGATGGAAAACCTCTAGGTAGGACTTTCTGGCTGGTGGATAAATGGCTGAAAACAGAGCAGTGTCTTCAGGTGGCTTTTTCAAGTTTTACCTGCTGGAGAGGGTGAAGGTCCTGTCTATGTGGCCAAGACAAGATTGTAAGACTTTTGGAAAGACAGTCTTCCTCTGGTCTTTTCCCTTTTCAAATGGTGTGTTCCCATGGGCATCATCTTCTTCATCAGGCGTTTCCTGGCCACCCCATCAGCGGCCATGGGAGAGGCTGTTACAGGAGGGACTGTCCCAGTCTGTGGGTAAGCACTGGTGGGGTTTCCCGGCAAGCAAGTGCAGATGATGATGGAAAGGGTGCCACGGTGTGTGCAGGTGGAGAGGGATTCAGAGGAACCACCGAGGGGACAAAGCTTCAGCTGTCCCAAATCACGCCACGGGTGACTTGGGATACAAGCTAGCATCGGTGTGTCCACACGGCAGTTTCTGTCTAGCTCATCTTTGTCTCTGTCACAAAAAGGTACAATTTTGCTTTTGCTTGGACCAGTTTCTAATTGGCTAAAAATAAACAGAGGAAACTTGGTCCCGTGTTTAACGAAAGGATCTGCAGGCAGACTTTTACCATTTAAAGATGTCACCTCTAAGCCACGCAACGGTCTATGGGACTGGGTTTCACCAGCCCAACACAGTTCAAAACCTTTGGGCATGTGCTCGGTTTGGAAAAAAAAAAAAAAAAAAAAGTGGTTCACGAAATGCGGTGCTCCAGCTGAGATATAAGTAAACACAGACCTGCCAAATTACTGCAGCTTCACATGTACTGCTCATCAGCCGAGCTACGGGAGCTGGCCTCGTGTGTACCTGCTTTGAAGTGTAATGTGCTCACGTAAGCCACCCTGAGAGTCTTTAGGTAGGGATTCTTGTTTGGGCAAAGCTTCACAATGGCTGGTGCCGGGCTTGTCAAGAATTAGGTGGTTGCTTTGCTAATATTTTCCTCCTGTCCTTGCCTCCAGTTGAGGAGTACTTCATAGACTGGCTCTAAACAACATCCCTGAGCTTTTATCTGCAGGTGACAAACAGAGGCATACAAACTGGATTGGCAGGAACACAAAGAAGGCTTTCATCTCATCATTGCACGAGGCACTTACAGTAACTTCTCAAGGAAAAAAGAGATTATGCATCAACATTGTGAGCATAAAGACAATTTAAAAGGGATGTTAAGAAACTTCATGTCAGGAAAATATAGAACATCTGCAAACAGACGAGCATTCAGTAATAAGCTACGTCAACAATCTCGGAGGAAAGAGACTGTTTTCTTGCAGTGACAAGCCCATAGAATATCCCGAAGGGGATTTTAACAGGCTGAAGTGCTCCTTGTGGTCAGAAAAATCAGTTGGCTGCATGCCACGGTTAGGGTTGTTTGGTGGGGTTTGTTTCACCTGCTCCAAGCTCTTTGCTGCCTGTCTCTGCCACGTCTCGCAGCTAGATTTGCTCTGGGTGCAAGGTGGGGTGAAGGTCTGGCCCGAGACTGGGAGAGACAACTGTCCTAGAAGATATCAGGACATGACATCTGCACTACCAGTGGGTTCTGTGGCAGTTTCTGGTATTTTGCCACCATGCTTGGCAGGACTGGGGTGTCAGCGAGGGGTAGAAGAAGCGGCAGGACGGCTGCAGGCTGTACGATGCTCTCTTCTGGGTGAAGCTGTGACTGGTGGTGCTGTGCAGGAACACGCACAGTAACTGTTATTATTATAGCAATCCAGGATGGCAGGTGAGACTCAACCACTAAATAACAAGCTGGCTTAACTTGTTATTAGTCTATGAATTAATGGATAACTCATGGTAATACATGTTTATTCCCAGTTGTCAGTAAACACTACTTACACTTCTGCAGCTGATGCTTTGGAGGTGCTTCCGTCCACCAGGAAAGCATCGAGCTGAATTCATGTGCCAGCACAAACACTGCCAGACCTGCCAGGGGGACATGGTGCCTGGCTTTCCCTGCCTGTCTTTACCTCTTCAGGGCTCTGTGCTCTTGCCTCTGCCAGCTGGATACAGCACGTGTGCCAGCTGGTGGGATTTCTAACTTCTCTGAGATGTGCCTCCATCTAAGCTTGTTGTCTTCTGCTGCGTTAACAGTCAACAGAGAGCTGGCTCGGAGGTTCACCGTGGTCCAGGCTGTCATCGCCCGGCCTCTTGAGACATCCCGAGGTGAGCCATGCCCCACGACAACCACATGCAAGTCAAAAGTGGCCGCTTGGGTGGAATCAGCCAAAAAGCTGTTGCTTTTGCAGTCTCACCTATTTGTGATGCACTTTTTCAAACACCTCCCTACTACTGCGCTGTGCCGGGATGCCAGCCTGGGCAGGCTGCCCTGCGCTTTTAACACAGGGCAGCAAAAACGTCCTGACAAATGAGAACCCAGGGAAGCTGGTGGATTTTCACCTGTGCTACGTACGGTGTTTTACCTCTAAAGCTCGAAGCCAGCACGTGGGCACTGTCACTGCTCCTCTGGTTTTAAGATGAAACGATGTGATATTTGGGTCTCAGCACAATCTGGAGCCTGTCCCACCCAAGTGCCTGCCTGCAGCCCTGAGGAAGGTAGTTAGTTCCAAGGTATATCCTGCTCTTTGACATTCCCGTTGCTTGAGGCAGTCAGGGTGCTCCTGCCACTTGCAGCCCCAACGTTCTGTGGCGTGGGCACCCACCACAGCATCGCGAAATCTGCTCTGAAGTCCAGGTGATACATTTCAAGCACTGGTTGTTGTGAGAGCTTTTGAGTAGTATGTGCCTTTATTTCTGCAGAAGAAATTTAGCTACTCCAAGTGCAGACCCTGCCACCTCCAGCCACTTGTTGTTCCCTGTTTGTTCCTCCCAGTGGATTTGGGAGCGCTCCCACCGCCCCTGCATCCACTCTGTGGGCAGGAGTAAGTAGCTGGGGAAGCGGCCACATCTTTCACCACTTCAGCGTTTGGAAGTGAGCTCATACCTTGCAAGGAGGACAGGGAGAGCTGGAGGAGTGGGGGGGGAGTACGACTACACAAGCCATCTGAGCACAAGCTGCTTCCTGCGTGAGTTGGCTCAGCAGAAAGCAATATTTCGACTGCAATGTTTTAAACTGCAGTGGGCATGAAGGGTGTGAATTATCTGACTCGCAGCAGATGCCTGGTGCTGTTTTAAGCACCTAGATGTTTGGCAGTGATTCCTCTCGGCTACCCCAAACACCAGCAAGATGTTGCTTCTGTGAGTGACTGCGTTTAGCACGCTCTGCGCAGAAAGATGTCTACGCCGTCTGCCACGGGCTGGCTCACCACATACAGCCCAGGGTGAGACTGGCTGAGATTCACCTCCTCAAGATGTTTTCCAGTCCCTGCTGACTTCCCAGCCACCTACAGCTATTTGTCAAAATAGCTGTTTCTCCCCAGATCTGTTTTTCAACTTAAGGGGTGCCTTTCTATGAGCTCAGGCTGCTAAAAAGCGATCCACTCCCTGGACCAGGCAGGCTTGTGTCTTCCCAAGGATGCACAGCTCACCGAGAAGGCAGGCGCCACGCTCGTGCCCTCTGTGGTGTGAGACACCAGCCCATCACCCCCATCCAGCCCCAGCGGTGGCACGGAGCTGGGCTGTGGCAGGGAGGGATGCTCGGCTCACGGTGACGGCAAAGCTGGATGTTTGATTTTGGCACACGCTGATGATGAGGCCACCCTCCTGCTGTGGTACCTGCTGCTGCTGGCCTGGGGCTTGTCTTGTGCGGGAGCCCTGGAAGATGCATCAAAGGTCTTCTGGCAGGAATGGCTTGTGGCAGGCACGAGGGAGGAGGAAGAATGCATACAGAAGAGAGTGCACAGGAGACTGCGTTTTCTTGTGTCTCTGAAGAGGTTTACTGACTTCTGACCATGCTGTGAGCATCTTTTACATGCAAATGGCTGCTGATGTCCCCGTGAAGCCCTGTTTGGTCTGCATGGGAACCCAGACAGCTGAAAAGCCTTTTGTGGAGCAGCTGGTTGATACATCTGGACCACAAACAGGCACCTAGTTTGGAAAAGTCATCTCTCGCTACTTGGAGAAATTCCACTCAATGTAGTTACATACATGGGCACTGAAACATGGATGTTTAAATTTCTTCTTCTGTCTCAGCTGTCTGGGGCTCTTCCTTTCTAGACTGAAATGAAACAGATGAATCACGGAGTCATAGAATCATAGAAACAGGTTGGAAAAGACTTTTATGATCACCAAGCCCAACTGTTAACCCAGCATTGCCCAGCCCACCACTAAACCACGTCCCCAAACACCGCATCTATGTGTCTTTTAAACACCTCCAGAGATGGTGACTCCACCTCCGTGGTACCTCTGTGGGCAGCCTATTGCAATGCTTGACAACCCTTTCAGTGAAGATTTTTTCCCTAATATCCTATCTAAACCTCCCCTGGTGCAACTTGAGGCTGTTTCCTTTGTCCTGTCACTTGTTACCTGGGGGAAGAGACCGACCCCACCTGCCTACAGCCCCTGTCAGGGAGCTGCAGAGAGCCAGAAGGTCTCCCCTGAGCATCCTTTATTCCAGACTAAACAACACCAGTTCCCTCAGCTGCTCCTCATAAGACTTAAGTGCATGGTCCTTCCTCCCATCAATTGCCTTTTCCAAGTTTTGACCGAATTTCTACTTAATGAATCCAGCTTTGTCATTTAGGGGATGTTCCGGCAATAAGATATGACAAGGTGTGAATTATAGTACAATAATTCATGCCTGGAGCATTGTCAGGCACAAGGCTGAAAGCTGAGTGCCATCCATGCAACTCAGCGTGAATTATTGCACCATAATTCAAGCCCTGAGGAAACAATAAGGGACTAGCCAGAGACTATCAATATGAAGAGAAAAAAAAAAAAAAAGCTTTAAATCTAATAATTTTATTTGGGTTGCTGGATTAAAAGGAAAAATTATGCTCTTTGCAACGTTCCTTTCTGTTCATCCCCATGTCTTCTTTGCAGAGAAGTCAAACTACAAAAAAAAAAAAAAAAAAAAGCCCAGCTTAATGTGCAATGGGAGAGAGGACCGGTCTGGGCTCCTCGAGGGGAGAGCAGCTGGCAGCTACCTGCTCATTTTTCCCCCTTCCCTGCTTTAAATATTCAATACCTGTCAGTGGATCCTAAAGCACTTTACAAACCTAGCACCAAGTATGAACACCGATGGCTTCGCCTGCCAGGGCAACCAGGCAGAGCTCAAAGGAGGCTTCGGCGGGCGCGGGTGGAAGCGTGTTAGACCGGGTGGGACCTGAAGCAGCGGGGTGGTCACACACGACACTGTGTCCGCTGCTGAACCTGCAGATGAGCTTCCCTTTCAACCCAGGCAGAAAAACCCATTGCAGAAAGTGGGCTAAGAATTTGCAGCAGCAAAAGGGACGCCACAACACAGCCTCTGCCTTACATCAACCGTTGGGCTTCTTCCATATTTTTACTGCTTTTGATGCCCAGTACGCTGTGCAGCAGAGACTAGAAAAGGGTTAGTTGAGCATTTTACAGGTTGGTTTTACAGTTTTCATGTAGTCAGTCCTACAGAGGGTCACATTTGTGAAATCTCTCTTTTTTTTTTTAATCAGAGAAAGCAGCCCTCAGCTTTATTCAGCCCTTCCTAGAAACATACTACAGTTCAGAAATAAACCAGCTGATTTTCCAGGGCTCTGTGAGAGGTGGTATGCCTCCAGGAGTGCCTAAAAACAACTCTGTTTTGCAGTAGACGTGATCCAGCTTGCCCCTGTCTTGGGGCTACAAAACCAAATGCCCTAAGGTTTCCTCCAAGGGTTTCTTCTGTTGAACAAAGAGGCAAGTCCTCAACTCTGCACGATGTGCTTCTCTCCATGTATCTCTTGATTTCTTTGCAGGGGTGCCTTCAGTCCATCCTATGCAACAAGAGCCCCGGGGCAGCCCCCTACAAGAGGAAGCCCTTTTCTTCCCAGAGCTGCCACCTCTGAAACCAGGGCACCGGGAATTCAGGGTTGGCTGCTGGTGCTGGTGGACCTAAGGTGAAAGACAATTTAAGGTTATCCAGGGCAAATTTTAGGATGTTATTTGTACCTCAGTTGCCCAGTCAGTATAGATCTCATTTTGAACTGTCTCCAGGTTAATTGATTGCTGTTTCAGACAGTTATTGATTTTCAAATAATTATTCTAATTTTTTTTTTTTCATCTAGCTATCTTTCTGTCCCTCTGCTCAGGCAGTTTGACACAGTCTTGAAAATATTTCCTTGCAGACTCCCGCACAAGAGGCTGATCTTTAGTGTTTCCATTTGACAGCGAGACACCGAGAGCAAGGCTCGAGGAGACACTCGCTGCTCACTGTGCCCCGGGAAGGGACATGGGACACACCGTGATATCTACCAGCAACGGAGCGGGGGATGACCCCACACCCCCTGCCACAGGGCTGCTGAGGCAAAACACGGTGTTTGCCATGAGTGGGAGTGGGTGACGTGCTCACGCCAGCTCGCTGGGTGCCCAGGACGGATGCTCTGCGTGTTGGTTTCCACTGGCCTGGGGAGGAGCCACCTTCTAGGAGCTGGAGAGCCCAGAGGAGCTCAGCTGCTCCTCACCAATTTTCCTGCAGTGTCTCCCTGTCCGCAGCAGCACGGAAGGCTTCAACAGATTCAGCCCAGCCTTCCAGACTGCAGGAGATGCCAGCTCTGCTCCAGCCCTGGTTCTGCTGCTAACAAAGGACTCCCTGTGAAACTGAGTATTACCCTTACAGATTTATTTACCATTTCACTTACAACACCATTAAATACACCAAACAGGAACAGGGCTTCTTTCCCGAGATGTACACAGATATAAGATGCAATCTCAGCTCCTAAGACTAAGCACAACCAGTCTTTTTTCCGCCTAAAGCCAACCAAGAGGAAATAATAATGGATGGGAATACAATGACAATGTTGATTTAAAAGTCAGTTGTATTCAATAAGCTTGATTTTTTAAATCACCAGTTTTCACTACACTTCTCAAAATTTTGAATTACCCTAATTGATCAAAATTGTTTCAAGACATTTTTATGACTTAATATATTACGAGTGGGCTGGATGGGATTATTCAGGTGGGAACTCAGTTTTGAAGCTCTTCCATTCATGCCCACAGATCTGGGCTTGCCCGGCATTGCATGATGAGGGGGATGGATACGTTGGAGGGTTTTGTGAAGGGATGGAGGGACTTCTCCATAAGAAGAAATTCCAGGGGTCATGAGCGTATTGAAGCAAGATAGGAAGGAATATAAACAGAAGAATTAGTTGTGATATCTTCACTGGCCATAAATTGGAGAAAATGGCAATCCTGACCCTTTTGATAAGCAGTACCATGTGCGTGGTGTGATGTGTTAGTTAACATCCCAGGAAAAGGCTGGTTGTGGGCTGGTACATGCCATCCTACCCCATCCCAGGTGCACCTATCTGGAGGGTATCAAAAGAAAACTTGCCCTTTCCTGTGGGATGTTGCTGTGGGAGGTGAATGCTGGAGACCTCCTGCAGGCAGTAATAAAACATCAGTGGCATCTCTAAAAATTATATATGATAATTTTCTAACACAAAAGGGATGGCACCTAACATGAGGTAATTCTATTTTAGATCTTATTATGATGGATAAAGATGAATTGATCACTGAACTAGAAATCGGTGGTTGCCTAGAGACCGGTGATCATGACCTGATTACATTAATTATGGGATAATAAAAGACAGTCCCAACCAGTAATATATACCTGGTGCTTCTCCCTGGATCTGTGAAGCTGAATAAAGAGACGGGTGAAACTCGCTGGGAAGAAAAATACATGCGTAAGTAAATGAACAAAAAATTTAAAAAGTCCCCGCTAAGAGTTCACAACCTGGCAAAAAAGTCATATTTCCACTATAATTTTAAAAGAACGGTGTTTGAATTTTAGGTCTTTCTACGTGAAAATGAAAGCAGCAATTAAAAAGAAACAGAATATGAAGAATGGGAAAAAAGGAAAAACTAGTAATCAAGTTAATTTAACATTTCTGAGTGGTAGAAAATTGGTAAGGGAAGCCAAATGCATTAAAGGAAAATCTAGCTGATGAGTTATAGATAACAGGAACTGTTATTATCAACAGGAAAAAGACCCTTCATTGTGGTATATAGCAACTACTTGAAAAAGATGATAAAAATGATAAAATTAGTTGATAAAATTAGTAACAGTGACACTGAGAAGATCCAAAAAATGTCAGAGTGTCATTATCTTGGTCAAGCAGCTCATAAGCTCCTCCAGGCATTGGAGGAGGCTTAAATTTAGAGAGTCTGTAAAAGACCTTTTCCTCGGAGGGCTTTAGGGCAGCCTTGTAAATGGTACGTGGCATCCTGCATGGACCATCTGAAATGTGGCATTTCCCACCCTCGGTCATGGTTGTGAACCATGCCACAGATTCCCGTTTTTCCTGAGCTTGTCCTCTGTTGTTGTACTTCCAGTATTTAAAAACCATGTCTTTAAAAAATCATGGCAAATTGCCCCCTCTTCACTTTGTATAAATTTTATCTGGGGACAGCTGCTGGCTTGTGGCCTGCTGTTGCAGAATGTTTTCTAAAAAGCAGACAAAATCGTGATTATTTTTAATCTAAACCCGAGGTTATTTGTATAACCACCGCTATCAGACCAGCCAAACCCCTGGCAGCCTCTGATATATTTATCCTTGCAAGGAGCAATGAAGTAGAGAACACGATTAGCACAGGGCTCCGCTACAGCTCACACGCACGAAACCGCGGGTTTCCCTACGAGCAGGATGGGTCCTACTCCCAGGGAAGCCACCGCCGTGTCACCACCAGCACTTTGTCCATGCTGAAGCATCAACTTGAGCGTGTAAGCAGGTTTTCCACCCTGTACTGACCCCCCTGTGCTACTACAGCCATGGACAGCTGCGTCCCTGAGCTACACCAGCTCCCACACCCCAGTACTACAGGTAGGGATGGAGGGAGGTGGGATACAGGACCCTTACGGGTGCTTGTTATGGTGTTGCTACACAGACCCAGCATGAGACAGCAGCCCCATGGGACACAGCAAACTGGTTGGAACTGGATCCAATCCATAAGGAAATGTGTTGCTGTTCCCCGATGGTGATGGTTGTGACCATTGTCCTGCTGCAAAATGGGTGCAGAGAAGGTGGATCCTGCATCCACAGACAGCCGCAAAACTCCTTTTGAGTTAAACTTTTACTAGTCTTATTTATCATTTGCATTTCTGCAGGATCAGGAGGTCCCCCCTGGGAGCAGGGCTTCCTTGCCAGCCTTTTACAAATGTCAGATAAGATGCTCCCTGTCTCTAAGAGCCCCCAGTCGCTCGAGCAAGTGGAAAAGGAGGAAAGACAACTGCTTCAGAAAGCAGTTGCATTTAGTAAAATCTAAAGTTGCTGATTTTTGCTGAGCTGTTCAGCATTCTGGATAATCCGAATTAATCCAAAGCATTTCAGAGCAGGTTCCAGTTCCACTTGCTGCGGGTGGAGCTGGTAGCAGAGCTCTGGGGATGGGGCTCCTGAGCCTGATGCACCCCCCTGCTTGGAAGGAGGTTTTTCAAACCAGCAACTTTGGGACCTTCACACTTTTGGTGCTTCCCCAAAGACATCAGATATGGTCCTGGCTTTTCAGCAAGCACCGAGACATGCTGGTCCCCACTTGAGCACACGGATCTGACGCTTGCGATGTGGAGTCGGACCCTTCACAGAATCATGGAATCATTTAGGTTGGAAAAAAACTTTAAGATCATCAAGTCCAACCGTAGCACCCCACACTGCTGAGCCCACCACTAAGCCATGTCCCTAAGTGCCTTAGTCAGTCTTTCACAGACCCCTGGCAGGGGTCCCCAGTACGGGCAGGGGGGCAGGGACGCTGAGACTGAAGCTTCCTGGCCATGGGCCAGCATGCCCCCTGCAAACATGCTATGCTGGCATGTCATCCTCGGCGGGCTCCAGGCATGGAAGCTTATAAATATATATATATATATATATATATATGTATATATATATGTATAAATAACATATTTATATCTAAGTATATATATCTATATATATATCTAAATAAATAAATATTTTAAAATAGGGGTTTGGAACTAGGGTTCATAGGAGAGCCCACACCCCTTGGGTACCCCAGACCTGCAGCCCCTTAAGGGATGCAAACCCAGCATCCCAAGGCCAAGGTCCCACTTCGTCTGGGAGGCTGCAGCTGGGTGCCAGCCCTCAATCCATACCGCAGCCCCTATGGAGGGCCCGGGGCCGCTGCCCACCACCCCACCTGCAGTCATCGACCCCCAGCACCCTCCCCTGGGCAGCACCTGCCTGGCTCAGCGATGGAAAGTACAGGTTTCCAGAATGCCAGAAAGGTAATTTAAATGTTAAAACATTTGTGATTGCATAAATTGCATGTATTATTCCATTTGAATTGTAGTGGGATTAATCTGACCTTAATAGAATACTGCTAATAATTTATATTATTATCTTTAATAATATTAATTCTACTTAATTTTTTTTCCATTTACTTTGTTCATTTAAGGGCAGCTCCATTGAGCTCTGGAGCATTTAGCTCTTGGTGTGCGGCAGTCACTTATCATTTGCACAAGTGGGGATTCCACTAGGCAATTTTCAGAGAAATAAAGATCATCTTTCAGTGAAAGGAACTTAAAAAAATTATAGTATTAAATGAGTAGGTATTAATGTGTCATATTTAGAATATAAAACAACCCATAATCTGTTCTGAAGCCTCTTCCACCTAAACATATACTTTTTTCCTTCTAGAGGGATCTTTTATTCGGCTGTTTAACTTATTAGGCACCACCATTCTAACTGTTAAAATAAAATTGTTAAGATCATGATGTCAGGGAAATAAAAACCTTGGCAGTGTGATAGTGCCTTCTGAGCAGAGCATCACAGTTTGTTGGTGATGAATCGGAATTGCGCATTTCATTAGAATTTATATCACAAGCCAAGGGATGAAGCATTATTTCATTAAGTATCTTGAAATTTCACCAACCTAATGAAGCTGTCAAAATTCTATTAATAAAGCACTGGAAATATTTATTTGTTTGTTTGTTAGTATGCATTTGCCATTATTTAATGGCGTATTTGCAATTTGTTAATTTACGAGCACAGGCTCGGTGGCGCAGTGGGAGGGCAAGTGCCGAGGGCTGGGAGAGGGGCTGGCGGCGAGGGGCTCCCGGCTCGGTGGGGGGACCAGGGGGGGACCATATGGCTGAGGACATCCCGAGGATGGGGCTTCCAGCCCTGCTGCACGGGCAAGGATGACAATCCCTAACTGTGACGGAGTGGCAGAGCGCAGGAGCTCAGGGAAGGGATGGGACTTGCTTTATTGATGCCGATGCTGCCGGGGCGCCCAGCGCGGTTTGGTGGACAAAGGGCACGCCACCGCTGTGTTTGTAGAAAGCGTTTTTAAATGTGTCCTTTTCTGACTTTAGTCGATTTTACCATTTTTTGTTCCCCGTTCACCTCTGAGGGGTAGAAAACTTCAGCGAGAACTGAGCAACACTAGTGATGATTACCAGTAAAGAAATCCCAAGTTTTACTGAGTGCTGCCCAGCGAGGATCCGCAATTTTCTACCAGTTGCACAACAGGATGGGGCACATCCCAGAATTACTCCAGGTGGGTCAGCAGCTGTGGCAGGATTACGAATGACAGTGTGTTACATTTGGGTCAGGCTTTTTGTCTTAACTAAGCCCATGGAAGTTTACGGGCGGTTTTCGGAGGTGATGCTGTCTGCAGCGGTGCAGCACAAAGGGTTTTACTGGCGTGCATCTGGGATGGACACATTACTCACGCGCAGTGAAGCTGTGAGTGGATGGTTTGGAGCACCCCCCATGAGTGCTAATAAAATGAATTATACCAGTTCAGTCATGTATTTAGCATAGTCTATTTATGAGGGTAAAAAATAAAATCAGGAAATCTTCCACTTCTTTGGCCTCCCATCCCATGGCCCACGTGCGATGTACTGAAGGTGTTACGATGACTTTAAAGTACAGCTTATGTTCATTATTCAAACGAACACTTATGGCCTGACTCTCCCACGCGTCTGGCTGCTTCATGTTGCTCCAGAGCAGCTGCAAAACTCCACAGCTCGCTGCTCCACGGAGCTTCACGCCGGTGGAGCAGCAGAAGCACCCCAGCAAACACCCCAGGGCTGGGCTGGCTCTTGTGACCCCGCTATCGGGGACCACGGGAGCTGGAAGGGAGGCGAATCCTTACGGGAAACGGAAGGAAAACCTTGCAAACCAACCTCGCTTAATAAACTTTCAGTTATGAAGCACAATCTCGTAAGAGACCATTCACTGTAAAATAGATTCTCCAAGTGAAATTTATATATAAGATTTCAGTGAGTATTAATTACGCGGGAAGGTTGCAGGGTTTGCATTATTCTGTTAATAGGATCTTCAGGAAAAAAAGAAAAAAAAAATAAGACAGGTCTGACACAATGCATTAGATTTGTTAGAGGAATGATTTTTAATTAGTTTTAACTGATAAGTTAATTAATGTATTTGCAAATACATACCCAGGACATATATTCTGTACTCAAAAAGTAGACGCTGAGATTTTGCAGGGCATACTCTCAAACAAGGAGACTGTGCGCCTGCCTGAAGTGCAAAATTCAGCACAGCCATAACCATGGATCCCTAAATAGCGATTTCCATAATTACACAATTAAAGCAGAAAGACTCAGTTTAAGGCATGCAAATATTCTTAATTCCGCTCTGCCGTGGCACTGTAAGGAAGAGACAGACGAATCTGATTATGGGCCCAGCAAGCTACAATTCCTCTCTAATACGCGGACGAGGGTTACGTGCTATGGCAGAGCAGAGTTGGGATTTCCTCCGTGAACCGCCTGCGCTTCTCTTAAGTGCAACTTTAACTTTCTATTTCTTCCATTTATACTACTTAGCATGGGGATAACTACAAATCACTTTAATCTAATTTACCCCAAAATGGTGATGATACATCTCTCAGTATAAACTCTTTCTTAACATAACATCTCTCTAGGAATATCAATACCACATACGATTTTTCAATTAAAGCAGAAACTCAACCTTTTCTGTCTGAGGAACGTTTTGTTATCTTTTTCTAAGCTTACAGCACCTGATGTGTGGATAAAAAATCCGTCTTCTGGGGATTTTCAGCTAAATCTATTATTTAAATCCCATTTATTAAGGGTCTTTGCCTCAATGTCTGAATTTTCTTGGACACCTTTTTCCTGCCAAATGCAATCCCCGGCGTAATGCACACCCTGAGCCGATATCCCCCCCATCCCAAGCCCTGCTGGGCGTGCAGCCGGCATGCACGTGCCAACCCTGAGCATCTCCTGGGGTTATCAGCCAGGCTGACAGCACCTGGGGGCTGCATCCACGCAACGCTCTCCTCCAGCCCAACATACACTTCCCGGACCAGGCAGAGCCGCCCAAGCTGTGCTCACAGCCTGAGCACCCAGACATTGCCTCCAGTGCAGCCACCGGGAGGGCAGGGGGGCTTCAAGCATCCTTCTCCTCCTCCTCCCACGACGGCAGGTGGCCAAGCGCGTTCAGCTGCCACCTCATCTGATGGACCCACAAGTGGCACCTCTGCTCTAGTGACCAAGGCAGGGCAGATTCCCACACCGGGAGGAGACCGTTGCGTTATTTGTTGGAGGCAGAAGGAAGCTCTTTGTTGTAGCAATAAACCTCTCACCGTCAGCAGAAACGTGTTGGATGGTCATTAAAGAGCGGGTAAGAGGTGTCCCATGGCTTGGGATTTTACTGCTTAGCAGTTTGCTCTGGAGAGTGTCGTGTTTATACAATCTTAATGCTTTTCAATCCAAAGGTTTGTCTTTTTATATAGGTAAAATATGCGCTCATATGCTTATAAATGCTCCCACACCCTTGTGTTTGCTCCTGAAATTCCACCGTGTCCTGAGACGCGCACGGCTCTGACCTCTTCACAAAACCAGCCAGAACAGGGGGAGCAAAGCACCGCACGCAGCCAAAATCACGCCGGCGGCTCTGCACTCACGGGCTGTGGTTTTCAGCAGCGTTTCCCCAGAAGAAGGGTTTAGCATCATCCCCAGCAGAGCCCACCCTAACGCCCCATCCGCTGCAATTCCTGAAGAGGCTTAGATGCAAATGAAGAACTTGTTAAATGTCCTGCAAGGGAAAAGTATTGTACCGAAACCCATAGGGTCTGGGGGCTCCTGTTCCACACAGGTGGCTATTCCTTGCATTGTCGCCATCAACGTCAGCAGCACCAGCCTGTGTCGGACACAAGATCACTGTAGATCCTTTGGTGGGACCTGTAGGCACTGCCAGCGAGCGCTCAGAGCGCAGGGACAAAATGGGAAAGGAAGGAGCAGTTCAGTGGTGACAAGGACAAACACAGCCCAATGATTCTTTTGATGTAACTGTGGGCAAACATTTCTGATGAGCTTTAATGCCTCAGACAGAAGCAAATAGACAGTGCCAGGGTCAGGAAGAGTGAAGTGGGGATATATTTTTTTTTTCCCCCATGGTTTCACAAATATCTTTATCTTTGCAGATAGTGGTGATTACAAATAGTCCTTTTGCCATTTCCTGACTGCGGTTTGCTGCCTGCCTTATTCATGGCAGTGCACAAGAAGCGTGCAGCACTTCACCCCGGCACAGGGCTCAGCTTCAGCGGCTCGGACCCAGAGTCCAAACTGCAGAGCAGGCACTGAAACAGGGGGACCCCCCACACCCCATCAGGATAACCTTCGGCGCAGATGAGCGAGCACTGTGATGGCATTAAGGGGATCGTGAGCTCTAGATTGACTTGAGTGGACCACTATCAATAATTTCCTCCAGCAGACTATCGAGCACGTACCCTGCAAAGAGGCTCCTCGCTGGAAACACCCCAAGTGCCTCACACACTGCCCTCATCACCCCGCCGGGCTTCGCCTCCAGCTCCTCTGCTGCACTTTTGTGAAATGGAGTTACAGTTACGGCTGTAACACTTTTTCCAGGGGCTAAGTGGCATCTCCTCTGGCACGTTCGCCCCACAGCCTGCTCCAGTTACAACACCCTTAATGCAATCGCTTGCACCCAAGTCCACGCTGCAGCATGCGAGCTCCCAGGGCAGGTGCTCCATCGCTTCACGAGGGATGCTGTGCAGGCTGCGACACTAGTACAGGATAGAAACTGTGCCACCTGCCTTAAAAACACACTAGGGTCACTCCTGCCAAAGGATCAAGCTGGCAGAACCAGCCCATGTGTCTATGTGTGTTACGACAGCCTTTAATCATATTATCACATTCTATTGCAGATGGGCCCCTACCTCCTGCAGCCCGCGGGAGGTGGGTTCCTACCAGGAAACTACTCCTGGTTCCTACTGGGATGGCGTTCCCGGTCTGCAATGATTGCAGCGCTTCTTCCCTGGGAACGGGGAGGCATCGCTGCTGCCCCTTTATACACATAGGGAAGCAGAGAGAAGTCACGGCATCACCTGCGGCAAGGCCAGTGCCACGCAGACGTCAAGGTCCCAGGAGGAATTCACGGCACCACTGTGCCCTCCACCTTCAGGCACTGGGAACCAGGCTAAGAAAAGAGGTGGGTCTTTTTCTGGGAAGTCAGTTTTGAAA
>JAVJGJ010000062.1:8396259-8411540 GCA_035590215.1 Microhierax caerulescens | reverse complement strand
TGCAGTCCGGTTCCCCCCCCCCCCCCCCCTTTTTCTGGAGGAGCAGGAGCCTGGGAGCCGCCGAGTGCTGGGGGATGAAAGTAACGCAAGTTTGAGGTGGGCACCGCGGGATGAGCCACAATAAGTGATTAGTTGGGGAAAGTGGGAGAATTGCTGTTCCGGAGCAATTAGGAATTGTACTTCATTGTAATTTTGAACTTGTGCAGCACGCCGTGCCAAAACTGAGGGGTTTTTTTGGTTGTTTTTTTTTTTTTTGTTAATGCTGCAGTGCTTAAAGTTATTTGTTTCCAATGAGGAGTTTTGCAGGAAAAATTAGAACACAAGAAAATTTGCTGTGGACACACCCAAATTTTTTTTTTTTTTTTTTTTGTGATTTTTGGATTTCATGCAAAACTGCTCTTAAACAATGAGGTTCTAAACACGGTCCAGGAAAACACGAGGACAAGCAAAATTCAGTCGAATGTCAGTTTTATTTTTGAATTTCTTGGCTTTTCTGATGGTTTCTCCTGGCATAGTTAAAACATAGTTTCCAGCATTTAATTTCCTACTTCTTTTGTAAAGAGAAAAATTTCCATAGTAGGGCTGTTAGGTTTGGGTTTTTTTTTTTTTTCTTCTTTTTTTAAACACACACAGGCTGTAGCAACTCCAGCTACTGTGGATCATGTAAATCTAGTATTTACAAAGGTTTATTATAAGGTCCGCCATGATATTATGAATATGCATAATTAACAATATTGGGAAAAAATAATTGCAGATTTAGTGATTTTGATTTTTTTTTTGTAACCAGTAAAACTAAAGTGCCTTTAAAAGGCTCAGCCATGATCTTTTTCACAATTTCAAAATCCTTTTTCTCCTTGACTCTTGCTCTAAAGCCTTCCTGGAGTTGGAATTGAAAATCTTATTTTTCCTAATTTTTTTTTTTTTTAAATATGCTGTGACATTCCTGTTATTTTGCTGTTATGGGGTGCCTGGGAGTTCTGGACTGTGCACACACTGGTTTATTATTGTAGGGTTGCCCTTGAATACTGGGGGCTTGGTATTGATCTTTTAAAAAAATAAATAACAAAAGAGCACTGAAACATGCATTGTTTCAAGAAAAAAGCAATATAGGAGGGATGCGTGGCCTTTCCACCCAAAATGGGGGAGGGAGAGGAAGGGAAAGATTAGGTCAACATTGAGTTTTACCAACCTTGACACAGTCTCCTTTCTAAAATGGGGACAAAATAGCAAGATGGCTGGCTCCACAGCTGCAGCAGGTTTTTTTTTCTTTTTTTTTTCTTTTTTTTTTTTTTTTTAAAAGGCATTTTTAAATTTTGAACTCAGAAGTGAGTTTTCTGGTGCTGCCGAGCAGTCAGCTGCAAATGGTAAAATCCAAGTCCTTAAAAAAGAAAAAAAAAAATTCAATCCTGAATGAATTTTTAAATCTCAATCTCAAACCCCCTGAAAAGTTTTTTTTTTTCTTTCTTTTTTTTTTTTTTCCTATTTTAATTTCTGTTTCACTGTAACTTGATATTTGCTGGCAATTAGGCAGGAGTGGCTGGTGATTTTGGGCTATTTTTTGCTGTCCTCCCCTTTATTTGTTTCACATTTTGGGTTGTTTGGGGGGGGTGGTGGTGGAAAAAATTTGCAAAGCAGGACAACTCTTGGGTGGAGGAAAAAATCCTCTGAAATGTCAACTTCGTATTTTTTATTTTTGCATTTATCGCCCCCCTAAAAAAAAAAAAAAAAAAAAAGGACCCACCCTCTTCCTGAATGTCTTTTTTAGCAAATAATGAAGCAAGTACCAGGGGGACAGAGCAGCAGTGGTGCAGCTAGAGCAGGGTGGCACATATGGGTAAAAATTACACACAATGCTCTAAATTGGATTAAACAATCCTGGAGAATATTTTATTCATGGTTTCATCCAGGAAGCTTTAACGTGGTGGCTTTTCCATATTCTTAGACTCCAAGAATTCCCTTTCTTGAGCTGCACCCGGTAACTTTCACTTACTCTGTGATTATACCCAAAGAAGCTGTTTAGCTGTAAATTTTTTTTTTTTTAGGGTTCCATCCATTTTTTTCCAAAAGGAGATCTTTTGATGCTGGTTTTTCTCTGCCCAACCCCACACCCTCACCTCGGGATCTGGGGAGCAGCGCCGTGGCTGTGCATTGGGATTTGGCGGGGTGGGGGTTTAACATTGATGGGTGCTGCATTTTAATTAGAAATAATGGCATATATTCAATTTTGGGTCACAATGACAACATTTGTACAGTTACATCTTTAAAGTTTATCACGCTATCCTGAAACAGAGGAATTGCAACTTGAAAGGCACCTACTTTATATCTTTTTTTTAACCTCTTTTCAGCTGTTGTGGGAATAAGTGGATTTTCTGTCGGCGTTTGAAACGGGTTTGTGTGTTGCACATCTCCTCTGCAGAGAGGAAAATGCAATGCCATAGTACTGGGCTGCAACTTGTGGGGATGCTGTCATACCGTAGGTGTGCGCGTACCGCAACCTTTACAATCTTTTAACTCTGTGTATATCAGTTTCTTTTAAACAACGGCTTCCATTATACGTTCCACCGGTGATGAAAAGCTACGCTTGAGGTTATAATGGGTTTCTGAATCTAACCTTTCCGTGTGCTGGTGTCCTTCCAGCAGAAACCTCCTCCTGCTTGAAATTTTTTTTGTAATTTTTCATTGCGGTCTGCTTTCAGGAGGATGTTTTTTTTTTTCCCCTTCCTCTGGAAAGTTGATCAATATTTATCATTTTAAAAATTGCTGTTTGGCAGCCTGGAAGGGGGAGGGGGAGGAAGGGAGCCCGGCAGAGCGATACCAACAGATTTCTTGTGACATAACTGAAATGTATTTTTTAAAAAAGAAAAATTTCAAGTACCTCATCCTCAGTGAGGATCAAAATATGCCTTTTTCATCCCTGGATGAAAATAGACATAATATTATTAAAGTAGTAGATAATATTTACACAAGCGCCATATAAAACCTTACGATGCTATTCGCATAACTCCGGAATAATTTAAATATATATCACTGCCATAATGCAACGCCGTGAATAGTTCAGTTCACGGGTGCGGTCACGTGGCCCCGGTGATGCACAGTCAAGTTTGCAATTATGCAAGTACAGTAGTGAAATTGGTGTTCTAAAAATTAGATTTTTTTTTTTCTTTTTGTGTGTGGGGGTGGGGTTTGAAACCTGCTGTAAGGCTCATGCTGCTATGGATTTGTGCCCGCTTTGGATGCTGAGCTTGTTGAAGGATTCAGACCTTCCCCACCAGGACGTGGTGGGGCTCAGTGCTTGGTGCTGGTCCTGGTGGTTCCCCACGGCATGGCTCCCCACGGCACAGCTCCCTGGGGGCCATGCTGGCTCCGGGTGGGTCAGCAGTGTGGACAATTGCACCTTCTGTGGTCCCCGGTGTCGCAGGTCAAGCCACCAGTGGTCTCATCTTGAGCATCATGGGCATCGCTGGGATTTTGGGACCAGCATGGAGCAGGTGTTACCCACACAGGGCAGCGTGTGGTCGCCCTGCCCGGCAGCGTCAGTGGGACCACACGCGTGCACGAAGCGTGTTGCACGTGCAGAAGGGCGTGCGGAGCTGCTGGTGCTGCACAGGGCGCTGGGGGTTGCTCCAGTTTGCGCTCGGATCCACCTTGGCGATTATTCACGAGCTGATCACGCTGCGGGCTGGAAAACGGATGGGGTTAGTCCCGCAGCCGTGGGGAGCGGCCCACGGATGTAAATTTTGTCTGAGGTGCTGTTTGGCAGGATCAGGCCCTCGTTGTGTGTAATGTGCCAAGTGGGGGCTGGAAGGGGAGGGCGAGGGGAAGAGGCGCCTGGGCAGGGGTTGCGAGCGCGGCTGGAGGTTGCGGTTGCTTTTTGGGAAGGGAGAGGAGTCTGTGGCACCAGGAGGTACTTATTTCTAGTCATTTTTAAGTTTCTGAGCATCTAGCGTTATGTATATTTAGAATTTTGCATTTGCGGCTTCAGTTTGGCTATACCGTGTTTTCTGGGGAAGGAGTTTCTAATTTTTAAAGGTTTTTTTATGGATTAATTGCTAGTCATCTGCCTCCTTTCTGCTTTTGTTTGGTTCCTTGAATGTCTCTTGATTATTTTGTACTATGTGATGCCAATTTAGTGGTTAACTAGTATGCAAACTACATCTGGACGTGTTGACTTTGCATTAACAATCATTGATTTGTCTGGAGCAAGGGAATAGAAATGAATGGTGCTGTTTACCGTGAATAGTATATGAAAAATAACCATTTGCGATGTGTCTTTCATCAGTGGCACATGGCTCTGGTGCAACTCGTCACAGCAGCCCTGCCTTGTTAGCGATTGTGTGAGAGCTGAATTTTTGAGCTGCAGCAGCGGGAAGAGGGACCCGGGAAGGCAGCGGCACGTGGCGTACGGTGAAGGGGTTGACTGCATGCCTGGCGTGGGAGAGGCACGGCACATGGCTCCCAGTTACCTTGCTTAGCTCTGTTGGTGCTGGGAGCAGGGTAAAGCTGTGGCTGAGAAAGAGTGGAAAGAAAGTATTATCTGTAATATATATAACAAATATGTAATGGACAACACACGTAATATATATGGAGAGAGAGCTTTTCACTTGGGAACGTAAGAGGATGCAAAATCTGATACTTGTAAATACTAAGCAGCAGGATGAGTTGCTGGGTGGCCTCAGTGATGGTTTGTGCTCCATGAGGCCTGTGGCTGCAGTGGCATGGTCAGCTCTGGATGGAGCAGGGTCTGGTGCCTCCTGTCCCTGCCTGGTCTTAGGAGGATGCACACGTAGATGCTGCACATTCAGGTGGGTCATGGGATGTAGGAATTGCCACATGCTTACGTCTTTGGAAGAAGGGAGAGGCTGGCTCCTCTTTCTGTGGAGCAGGTCCCTTCCCAAGCCATGTGCCTGCTGGAGACATCAAAGCTGCCATGCTTCAATCCTTGGACACAGTGTTTGCAAAGGCAGGATTGCTTTCCCATGGTTGACGTTGGGTATTTGGACCTTGAATCTATGTCCCCATCAGCTGGGGCCTTATTTGCTGTCCTCTGCTGAGTGCTCTCATTGCTGTTGGCAGGACTTTGGTGGCTGGTGAAGTTGAGCGTGAGTGTTGGTCTTCCTTTGGGGCTGGGGTCAGCAGTTGGGGCTCTTCCCACACACAAAGCGCTTTGCTGGCTAAAGCAATGGACACGGGTGGTCTCCAGTAATGTGGGTTTTGTACACCAAAGCTACTGAGTGTGTAAATTGCACGTGGAGGTCCTGGGCAAGCTGCACGATGGCTTTTCGGAGTTCCTTGGGTTTTATTTATTTGAGTGTTTGTTGCTCCCAAAGTGAGCAGTGCAAGATGTAGCAGAAAAAAAGAGGTTAAGTAGAGAAAATCCTCCTCCGTACTCTTTCAAAGTGCAACTGCGAAGTGGTTTCTTGTTCATGGAGGTGAATCTGGGGAAGGACACAGCACTGAGGGTACACGTTGTGTAGAAGTGATGTTAGCAGATGAGACTCTCTACCCTTCCTCAAGCCACCTCAGTACCCATGTAGAAGAGTTTTTGTGCCCTACATTTTTTTTTTTTTGACAGCTGAATGGCAGTTAGCTCAGGCTCATCGCCTGGTCTGTGGGTGCCCGTGCCAGCGCGCTGGAAGCCTTTGCTCAGGCTGGGATGCTGCTGCATGAGGCAGCTCGGGGAGCAGAGGCGGCGTGTGGGGGGCACAGGGCACTTTGTGCCTCCCCCAGGGAGCTGGAACCGGGGTAGCCGCCTGTGTTTGTGCCATGGTGGATGTGGATGGGCCCAGGTGACTCTTGGACGAGCTCAGGGCAGAGTTGCAGGCTCGTGCCAGGCGGTGAGGCTCGGGGCTGATGGAGTGGTGCTGCCTCCCGAGCGGCTGGAGGCTCCGCAGCCAGTTTGGGGTGAAATTGCAGAGCTCTGGGTCAGCCTGGCGGGGCTGTCCTCATGCGAAGGGCCAGCGACATGGCTCTGCATGATGCTTTTTGGTGGTGGGACCAGTGTCACTGTACCAGTTCCTCTGCTAGGATGGCTTTTCCTGGGAGTCCTCCTCGCCTTTATTTCTCTCACCTGTATTGCCAAGGCACTCTCCAGCGTGCACTTAGAAGGGTGTAGCTGGCATACTCTGTACCTGCAAAGTTTTAATTATATAGGCAAGGCCTTCCTTGCTTGTAGTTTGCAGCAGTTCTGTCCATTTTGCATCTATATTTAGCTGGCATAAGGTGGAGAATAGGGCTGGAAGTGGAAAAGTGGTGACTGGAGATGCTGCCTGCGCTGATAATACGCTGATGCGGGGAGACACGGCTGCTGGTGTGCAGTGGGGAAGCTGGGGGCTGCTGGGGCCGCCGCTGTATGTGAGGGATCAACATGTATGTGTATGTATTTATGCATATGGATGTGCCTGAGGGACTCATTGATGGAGAGCGTGGGTCTCTGGTGAGTCTGGGATGCTGCCTGGGCTGTTGGAGATACACCGGCAAGGTGCTCAGCAGCGCTTAGGTCATGGAGCTAAGTGAGCTGCCAGTATCCTCAGTACTGGTTTAGAAATTAGGGATGTTATCACACATGGTTCAACATCTCTGCAGCTGATAGAAGTGGAAATGGTCGTGTTTGTCAGAGCGGTCCATTGGCGGCCATGCGTGGTCATGTCCTGGCACCGCTGTGTCTCCAGAGTCTTCAGGTTTTAATACTCGTCATCACTTCATTTTACTAGATACGCTTAGGCAACAATTTTGAAAGTTAATTTTTTACTTTGAGTGGGTGTAGGTATCCTTCCCTGCCTGGAAATAGCATCAGGAGTGAGTTTTCAGGAGAAGTTGGTTGTGCTTGTGTTGAAGGCCTGTCATTTAGGTTCTGCTTCCAGTATGCTGAGAACAATTTTAGTACAAGCATTTAATTGCTTTAGACCTATTTTTAGAAGTATTAAACCTCAGTTTTCAAAACTCTGCAACCAAAGCTGACAGCTCTGCCAGTGCGGGAGGGGAACCTGGAGGAAAACCCGATGTGATGTGGGTTGACCCCAGTGGGAGCAGAGCGTGGTCCCTGGCCAGGGCTCAGGGGGCTGCGTACCTCTTGGGGTCCACGCTTGGAGGTGAGCTGACCGCACGGTGGTGAGTTTTTATTACTGTTCTAATGACGTGGCTACACGAGGGGAGAATGAATGAAACCCTCCTTCAGCAGATCTGTACAGGTCCTTGTATTAAGCCTGCAGAGTGTTGGATGTAGTTTGGAAATGGCTAAGAGCATCCTGGTGGACAGCGTGCAGGTGGCCCTGGTAGGTCCTTAGCTTGAAACCCAAGAACAGCAATCGCTTTCTGTGTGTAAATTTGTCGCTTGAGGTCTGATATGCTTTAGTCCATGGGCTGCAGATCCTGAGCCTTTACCTGCATTTGTCATATTTGTAGTTTTTAAGGTGGGAAGGGAAGGCTGTAAGGACACAAGGTAATTATTTGCTGGAAACAAAATACAGTTTTGAATTTCTCTATGCGTTTTTGAAACCTGTGCAGGGGGAGACAGCTAGATTTGGATCGATCTGGTAACAGAGGGCATCTGAAAATCCCCCTGGGAATCAGCAGGATTTCTCTTTGCAGTCAGGTGATGCTGTTGACCGGGCTCTCGAGATGCTCGGGTGCATCCCTGGGACAACAGCGGTGGCAGCAACACCAGGGGATGGGGTGGGACCATCCCACCGGTCAGTTGCCCTGGGGTTGCCAGGTGGTTGGATGATGGTGGGCTGGAGCTGGTGGGACTGGTGTGGGCTGGCAGGGCTGGAGATGAACTTTGCCAGTGAAGGAATTAGTAACTGAATGCCAGGATGGACTGTTCCTGGGTGTGTTTTGGCTCTGTCATGCTTAAGCTGCTTCAGGGCATGTGGCTTTGGCTATCTGGTTATGGGTAATACCGCTGAGGCATACTACATACTAACTCCGAGGGAGGGATATTTTTACCTTCTTATCTGTCTTATTTTAGACGCCTATAAATTTGGCTGGTTGGTGATAACAGCAGTTTGAATTAGCGTTTGTCCTTAATCAGGTTTGTTAGGACACTGCCAGCGAGACAGCCTTGGAGGGGGACCCGCTCTGCCGCGAGCTGGGGAGGACGCTGCGCGAGAAATAAAAAATGTAAATGTATCCAAATAATTTGCAGTAGGTGGAGGGAGAATGAATACATCCAGAGCAAGTTTGCAAGGTCCAAGTTGCATCGCATGTGGTCTGACAGCAGTGATGCAGTTCTGGCTCGTGGAAGCAGCTCGCAGGCGTCAGAGGGATGTAGGCGTGAGCCCACTGGAGCATCCTTGGTGGAAACAGTGGTGCCATTCATAAATGAGAGCAAACACCCCAAACCCGAGAAAAATAATAGGCCCTTTTCTGGAAACATTGCATGTCTTTAAATTTTATTTTTTTTTTTTGTTACACCTGTACTTTTTAATTATTTTAGTTGCTAAAAAGTAGATTGGCTGAGAGTGCTCTATTTGCTTTTGGTTTCTGATAATGTGGAGGAGATGGCAGTCACGTTGAGAGTGTTTGCCTGATGCGTACGTTTGTGCTTTCCTCGTTTCTCAGAGTTCTGTGGCCTTCCTACTCCAGTATAAACAGCATTTGTGATTGTAGTTCATTATGTGATATTTAAAATGTATAAAATGAAATGTTCCTGTCTACTCCAAGCAGACATATGTCTACGTTTTACAAATTAACCTAATTAAATATATATGTAGAAATTCATGATACTCAGCTCCTAGCATAAGATATGCAATTAGCATCCATGAAACCAGGAAGGAATTTTCCATTTGTATCTTGACTTTTCCTCATAGGATGTGTGGTTTGGTTTATTATTTTTTTTTTTTCTGTCTTCAGTGCTTTAATTTTTGTTCTGCTTAGGAATTCACTTAGGGACCAGTCCTGCAGGGATTTAGGCTTGTGGTTGAATTTCCCCACAAGTAGCTTTGACTGAAGTCAGAAAATTGGTACCTAATTCCTGTGCTTCAGCCTATCCCTCTGACTCTGCAGGACAGGAGCATTTAATTTTGTTAAGAGAGTATCATCATGAGCAAAACATCATTCTGGAGGAAAAATGGCATTAGAATATTTACATTTTTCAAGCCTCTTCCTTCCTCCCACCCAAAAATAGCAAAAAAAAAATTATCTGTCTCTCTTTTCAAGTGTTTGGCCAACGTTATTTCCAAAACACACCCTCCTTCTACCTTAACTCTGTATGGCAAGAGAGCCCTTACGCAACAAATACAAGAAATATATTCCATTAATACTTGTTTTCATTTAGAAATATTCTGGCACCAGGAATAACACATTTTAGTTTCATTTCTGCCAAAGTGTTGGGTTTTTTCCCCCCTAATATTTAAAGTTTGATCACGTTGTCATAGTTTGTTACATAAATAATTATTTGGCCTGTTTTGCATATCAATAGTTGAACCCATTTTATTCACAAAAAGCCTTTTTTTCCCCCATAAACATCCCCACTGTTCTATCCCAGAAGGTACTTTCTTAGCAAAACCCATGAAGTAAATGACGTTCCCAGCTCAGCTATTTTAACGATCCCACAAACCCCAAAAAGCAGTAGGAAATTTTTCAAAAGCAAACTGCAGAAACATTTTTTTTTGGGATGTCATAACTTTTAAACTTTTGATCTAATTATTTTTGTTAGATTTTTTCTGAGTAGATGCCATGACAAGCTGTAAATTTGAAGAATTTGGGTCTGCTCGCTCTTTCTGGAGATAGTTCAGGGCTTTCAGAGGTGGCCCAAGGCTGACTCGAAGAGCATCCCCCAGCAAAGCTGAGGACCCAGCAAACATGCTGGCTCTGTTACTAATTTCTGCATAAGAACTATTAATAAATCTGCGTGGGGAAGGCGAGATGTTGGATCGTAACCATTTTTCCCCTCTTGGACACCTCTGCAAATCTATCCTCTGGTATTTTCCTTTGACTTTCTGCATTGCTGTGTTTCCCCATCTCTGTATTCCAGGGCAGAGGAAATTTTGCTCTAAGCCACTTCTCCCAGCCTGTCCCTTTGCACGAGCTCTGTGCTGTCTCAGGGTGAGGTCGTTGGCTTCTCCTACCCTCTCTGGATGCTTCTGTGCCCTCTCCCTTATGGGAAATACCTTTTTACATGAGGTGCTCAAGCCGTCAGCCGGTTGGATTCCCAGTTTCTCCATCACCACGTGTTGAGTGGTGACCAACTACATAAATTAAAAGAAAACGGTGTTGCAGACTCTTTTTCTGGGTTTCCTTGTGAGCCTGCAGCCTTTACGGCAAGCTCTGCAGGGCAGGAGCTGTCTTATCTCCCCTGTCCTCTATAATTCCAGGTACAGGACAGACAATTTACGAATAGTAGCTTTGTTTGCTGCTCTGGCAGGTAAAGCATCCAGCTGTTTAGTTCTCACCTCTTCTTCACAGTGCTGTGCCCACCCTTTGGAGGCTCCTCGAATCTTGTCCCCAGGACGTGCTGCAGCACCTCGTGGTATGGGTTTTCAGTAGCCCGGCGTTGCCGACCGTCAAGGCAATGATTCGGATAATTGCAGCGTCTGCAATTTATTTAGGCAAATAGTGTGAAAAAATATTTGCTTTGTCTTGCTTGTTGGGTTTATATTTGGGGTTTAGCTTTGTGCTTTGGGAGGCAGCGGCCCGCCGTCCTGCATTCCTCTTCTCCCTGCCCATCCTTGGGGTGCTGCTCCTTGGGGCTGTTTGTGGACACCCTGCACACGCCGTGGGAATTTCTCTCCTTGGATTGCCCTGGCTGCCCTCCTTTGCTGCCTTTCTTCCCATTTTATTTCTGCAGTCGCTTCCAAGGTGGTATCACCAGAACAGTGCACAGAGCTATGGATGCGGCTTTATGCATTGGCACATTTTCTGTTTCTTTACTCATAATTAGTTGTTGCCTTGCTGGCTACCATCGAACACGCGCTTGCGCTGCTGGAGAAGTGCCCTCAGTGTCTCCTCGATTGCTTTTGTGAATGCTAATGTCTAATTTAGATACCTTGATTTTGTGTATGCCGTCATTTTTCCGCTGGTGTATTACTTTCTCCAAATCTTAACTTGGTGCACAGAGCAGATGTCTGCGGGACCCCACTGTGATAACGAACTATTTCTGCCCTTTATTTTCCATCTTTTAATCAGTTGTTAATCAATGAGATGACTTCTTGCTTCATCCTGTGCATATGAAAGTATTGTGAGTGTACTTGCTGTAAGAGCCTTCGCAGAGGAAACTTGGCTAAAGATTTTTGGGAATGCGGGTGTCTGACACCCTCTTCTGCTTGTACCTTGGCTCTGGCCGATGGTCCTCCAGGCTTGGTGAGTTGGGACTGTCTACAGAAGCCGTATTGATTCCTTTTGTCGTTCTTTTATCTGTGTGAACCCTGCTTTTTAGTTTTATGTCTTTAATTACTGTTTATACTGTTTTTTTTCTGCTACGAAAATGAAGTTCTGCAGTTCGTAGTTCTTGTGAGTCTTTTCTGTAGCTCTTCTAAAACAGCGGGATCCCATTTGTTACTTTCTGGTTCTCAGGTACCAAGGTGAATCCCGGTGTTTTTGTGGCAGCTAGGTAATTCTGTAGCTTAATGCCTTTCAGTTTTGGATGGATACTGTCTGGCCCTGTAGTTGGTTGGGTTGCTTTGTTTTTTTTTTTTCCCTCCTCCCCTGTTAATTTTGCTAGGCTGATACACACCTGTTTCTGGTGACCCTGCAGTTTGAGGCAGACGCTCAGCTCATTCCTGATGAAGGAAGACTCCAGGAGGGGAATTGCTGAGCCCTGTCACAAGTGAACACTGGTGCAAAGAAGTTGGATTTTTATCCTGTGGTTTTATTTTTCTTCAGTGCTTGATTTATACCACAGTCTGGCAGACTTGTGTCTCAAAATCCTTTTCTGGATTGGCTTTTTACGGCTTAAGCCTAGCTTCCTTGGGTTTACATTCTTGTAATTTTGATTTCTTTCTGAGGATGTCTTTTTCTTTCTAATGGCCTTTTTCACGCTGCTGTTAAACTGTGCTTATTTGTTTAACAAGTCCCCTTTGGTAGGTGATAACCATCTTCTCCGAGTTCTGCCCCTCACCTGCAAGCCCTTTCAGCTGCTCCATTAACACTCTTTCAACACATTTTCCCATTTAAGTGCCCTGTTCTTTAGTTAAGTGTTATTGTAATGGGCCTTTCCTGTGTGGGTTTTTGTCTTCTGTAGACTTTTGGATTTAGCTGCATGGTAAGGGCGTTCAGATGGGTCCAGCCCCAGAAGCTGGAGGAGCAGCAGGGCTGAGGTGGGTTGAGGGGCTCCATCCCTGGCAGCGCTGGGTTTGCTTCTGCTTGTGCCAAGGCTGGGTGTCCGTGGGGAGTGGAGCAGGACACTGGGACAGCTGCACAAGCCGATGTGCCTTGGCTGGGGACAGGGTGCGGGGAGGGCTCCTGGGGGGACCTAGAGCATCATTTCTGCACTGAACGAGTCTCTGTGGGATCAGTTGAATTCTCCTGTCACTGGAGTTGTGTTTTCTGCCTGGGCAGAGACGTGCAGCCTCTCTGGTATTCCTTGATGTTTTGAGCATCCTTCTGTGCTCACCGATGCTGTAGCTCTACTCTGCCTTTCTCAGATGGGCTTCCAGACCATGAAGGTTCTCTGCTACCTACTGACGTAAAAATCACCTTTAATTTGTTGGGCTGCACTTTGGTTCTCTGTCAGCGCAACTCCGTCAGTCCTGCATGATTTGGATGTGGACTGTAATGCCTTGAGTCTTTTGTTTCCTACCTGAATTTTTACAGAGTTTTTCAGGGATACAGTACATTTGTGACCTTGACAATAAAAAATGCTTCACTTAAACTGGATGTTCTCCTACCCTTGTTTTATTTTTCTCAGGCTTTAGTTTCAACTGGCCTGTATACACTGGCATCTGTTTTCGTTTTGGTTCTGATGGTGTCTGGCTTTCTTGTAGGGGCTCTGCCTGCTTTGGTGTAAGCCTTCCTCAGCTCACACCTTGCAGCCCTCTGAACCTGCCTGGTCCTCGTGGGATTTCACAAAAAGGCATCATCTGGCCTTTGGGTTTTACTTTTTCATCATCCGCTGTTCTCTGTGTCATTCACAGGTGTGTTTTAGGAAAGGATGGTCTCTGCCATGACATGAGAACCGTTGTCTGGGTTTAAAATCGTTTTGTGCAAGGACCCTGAGCTGCGCCCTCCTGCCTCCGTTCCCGCTGGCACCCTGCTGCGCGGGCAGCACTGCGCTGGGGAGAATTAAAAAAGAAGAAAAGAAAAAAAAAAAAAAAAAAGGGAGGGGAAAAATATAAGGAAGAGATGACAGTTATCCTTGAGTTAAAGTTATCAAGTGCAGAAAATTGATAAAGGAAGTTAAAAACACAAGGGAAAAAATCTCTGACTGTCAGTGCAAGGAACAGTAAGAAAGCATTTGTATTAGGAACAAAAGAAATTCTAATAATGGTTTGTGTAGACTTATCACGACTGAGGAGAGGTAAAATGCATAATAAAGCAGAAAAACTAGACATGTTTAATAAATATTGCTGTTCCCTGTTTGAAAGGAAGAGGTGTGATACACTTACAGCCCATGTGCCGACAAGCTTCCAGGTCCAGCAGTTGCCGGGGTGGGTGTTGAGCAGAGGCTGAGCTGGTTTTCCAGCCAGCACGTGCGGATGATGTTCGCTGGGGATGCCCACAAGGTCTGCCTCTGTTGGGTTTCCATTCTCGGGGCCCCCCCGCCCCCCCGGAAGACTTGGATATAGTGAGAATATTCCAGAAAAATTGGTGAGTGCTGCTGTTGTACTGTTGGAGCCTGACATCAGCCTGGCTGCAAACCGGTGCACAAAACCTAGGGGAGGAGGTGATGGGAATCAAATGGAATTTGGTCTTTAGCAGAAGTGATAGAGGATGTGGTGTTTGCTGAGTGGGCAAAATGGCTGTTTCGGTGTCGTGTGACTTCTAGTAGCATCAAGCTGGTGTGAAACAGGTTGTGAGTGGGGTCTTGGGTGGCCACCCGCATTGGCAGTGGTCCCTGGGGTGCAGCTCCGCAGTGCTGGGGGCTCATGGTTGTGCTTGCAGGTGGCTGAAAGGTTGGTGGCAGCAAGGGAATGGGGGAGTGTAGCTGTTCGAAGGGATTTAGATTATTGGTTAATCTCCATTGGATGAACTTTCTTTGATATGGTGAATCACAGGATTCAAGCATCCGGAGGTGGGAGTGCTTTTGGGATGGGGAGACCAGAGGAGGAACAGAGGTGTACCGGGCCAGGCTTTGGGGTGGAAAGGGATGGTTGCTGCAGCATCGGCAGTGGTGCTGAGCCTGTGGGAATGGGGCAGTGCAAACTGTGGGTGCGCAGAGCAAGAGGGCTGTGTGAACAGCTGTTCTGCCTTCTCCTGTTGCTTATGCTCTACTGCAATATCCCCATTTTCAGTTCTCTCATTTTTTTTAAGAGATTTTGAAAAGTTGGAGAAGACACAGGCCATGTGAGCGGAATGAAGTGGTTTGAGGAGTCGAAGGAAATACTCATTGCTCTTTGTTCCTGAGCATCTGGGGACGTGCACCATATTTTGGGAAGCTCTCCCTGACAATAAGTCTGGGGGGAGGAAAGAAAAAAAAATAATCTCATTTGTTGATTTTTATCTTCATGGAGCCAGTTCTCCATGGGTTTAAAAAAAAGAAAAAGAAAAAAAAAAGCAGGTACCAGAGCCCTTCATTTTAGCAAACTGCATAGCAAGAAACAATACCTGGAAGCTGGATCCAAACATTCAGATGACAAAATGAAGACGCAAAAATATTTTTAAGAGTAGGAGGTGGAAATTTTGAACAGCAGGGGAGATTAGCTATTAGAACAAACTACCAAGGGAAACTGTGGACGCTGCATATCTTGATGCTGTTTCTTATTCTCTGCATCTATGGAATATGTGTTTCAGAGTTTTCTGGCAGAGCTTAGCCATTAGATGGGAGAATTGCTGTTATATTATAAAGAATGGCTATTCTGTGGTCTAAACAAAAGATCTCACTTTCTGTCTGTCTCTTTTGGTATCCTGTTTCCCAGTGTCCAGTAGCAGATGGTTGGGGAAGGATTATAAGGAACAGAGGAAATATTGAGTGAGCCTCCCTTTAATATACTCTCCCCCTCCTGCCGAATGGACCCTAAATTACTCTCACTTCCAAACTCTAAAGGATGCTCCAAAACGTCCTCTGCCAACGTCGGACCATTGCATGTGTGCACACACCGTGGCATAAGCCCTTCTATGAAGCCAAAGTACTTGCAACTGGTTTCCCTCCCCCCCCAGTAGAGACCTAACTACTGTAATTCATAGGT
>JAVJGJ010000062.1:8355432-8373505 GCA_035590215.1 Microhierax caerulescens | reverse complement strand
GGAAGTAATGCCAAGTCTGCTTGGCAAGGCTGGTTTTCTTTCCCCTTTCCCATATGAAGACATACAGGCTGAGCGTCTTGCGAAGACATTTTTAGCTAGGTTGGCACAGGGTGTTCACACCTGCAGAAGAATTATTTCAAATCCTTTCCCTATGTTTTTCTGTCTGAGGTGTGTTCGTTCTATCTGCTGGGGGTATGGGACTCTCTCTCTTTGGCCTGCCAACATCACACAGTAACTACCATTCATTCACAATTATATTTTTTCCACCTTTATTTTTAGGGAGGACGGTGTTGTGTGATGCTTATAGAAACAGACGGAACTGTGAGCTGTGGGAAGCTGTGTTAAAAGTCCGTGTTGCTGTGCCTTTGTGACCTGCCCCGGTGACATTTAGTGTGTTAGGATGTGGTAGGGATGTCCATCAAAAACCCAGTCCTTGCTTGGGGGTCTCAGAGGAGTCTGAGGAGGAGGAGGACCTGAACCTAGGAATAGTCCAAGAGGAATGAAGAGGAATGAATCCCTCCATCTGCTCACGGTCTTAGCCGTGCTTTCACAGGTGGATCAGCCCCAGCTGTTTCATGCCCACGAAATGCCTGGGCATGGGGGTGGCATGGCCGTCCCCAGGGCTCATGGCAGCAGGGACAACCAGGGCAGTCATCTACAGCTCCTGATTTGGGTTGGGTTGAAAGTAGTGTGGCAGGTTTTAGGTGTCTTTATAGCTCCTGCCTAGATCCATGGTTTAAAGACCTCTGTTTATAACTCATCCGAAACTGCTGCCAGCATCACATGGAGGTCAGCTCTGTGCATCCCCCAGCTGCAACCAGGGTGGTCAGTGGCCGAGAATGAGCTACCTCCCTCCACCGTGCTGGCAGCACCCTTTGGTTAAATGACTGTCAAAGTCATTAAATTTACCTCCCCAATGAACTTTCCCCTGTTGATGCTGGTGTTTAGGACTCAGTTGCTTCTCTAGATGGACTTTGTAGTGTCTTCTTGAGGAAGGATGTGGTGGGTGTTGGTGGGTGACAGCTGACCTGTGCAGGCAGGGTCTCGGGTCCCCCGTGCGAGCCTGCAGCGGAGCAGGCTTTGGGCAGAGCTGTCCTGCTGTCACACCAGCGTGCTGCCCGCAGACCTGGTGTCAGGTGAGAGCTAACTGTGCTGTGGAGCATCATTCCAAGGCTCCACACACCTTTCCCAAAGGCCGTTCAAGTCAAATGAAAGACTTAATAAGCTGAAAAGCCTTGAGATGAGATTTATTGGGGGGAGTCAGCGTTTCTGAGCGTGTCCCTGTGGGTTTGTGGGTTGGGGAGTGCAGGAGGTAGAGACTTCCCTGAGCTCTGGGGCAGGGGGCTGTGAACACAGAGGGGGAAAGGGCAGGCGGTGGGGATCCCATGGATGTGCTTGAGAGGAAGATGGGAAGCTGGAGAGCGGAAGGACCATAGCTACATTGCCTCTTCTGCATCAGGCTCCTTATTTAGCCTGTTTCAAGTGTTTCTCCAGTGGTGTTATGAGCAGGTGCTGTCTTGTTCCTGCCCTTGGCAAGTACACAGTTGTAGAAGGGATGGAGCGCTTGGGTCTGCTGGGTGTTTGCAAAGTGAGATGTGAGTTTCACGTGCTGAACCAGGGGTCGGGGTCCTGCCACGTGTCTGTGTCCTTGTAGGTCCCACAGTGAGCAGCTCACCCTGACCTGCACCGCAAACACGCCATACAGTGCCAGGGATCAGCCTCGGGACCTGATTTCTAGATTTAAGTTGGACCCTAAGGCAAGAAGGAGCTTGGCAGCAGGGTGCCAAGCACAAGCCAGTTTGTCTGAAGGCCTGTGAATAAGCATTTGTTTTTCATACATTGGGCTGAAATGTTTTGTTGTCTTTATGGGTAAAGTGAAGCCTGGTGGTGAATCAGTCCCTTTAAAATGACAGATAGTGCCGTAGATACGGAGCCAACTGCTAGAAATCAGTGATGGTGAGAGCGTCAGAATTTTGAAACATCTTTATTTGGATGCTGAGAGCCTCTGGTTAATAGAGTTTGGGTTATAAAGGGTTTTATTGGAGAGAGAAACCCCTGTAGTTTAGGGTAAAAGCCGGCCACTGGCTGATCAAATTAAGCAGAAGCACAGCATCCTCATGCATGGGATGGTCTGTAATTGCTCACTTCAGAATTTCTTCGCCTCATTCTGCCTTTCAGCTGATGATGGCAAAGCCACAGTCGGGGCATTGCTTCCACTGCTGCAGTTCATCCCGATGTCAGTTTGTGCTAAGGGGGCAAAGCCCCGGGAGGTGCATTCTGGTGTTGCTTTAAAGGAGCAGGTAATTGACTCGTGGGCTGGAGAGACATGACAAAAGAGGGAGGTTTGGGTCTGCAAAGACAAAATCAGTGCTTGGTTTAGGAAGAGGTGCTGTAGGCACCCTGAACAAGCTAATGCAAAACCCTAATTAGGCAAAACTTTTGTGTGATTCTCAAGAAGGACCAACAGGTCAGAGAGCAGATCCACGCAGAGCAGCACCCTGTCAGTGTAGGAATTATTGTGGTAGTCCTTGGGGCATTGCCAGAGAGATTGGCTAGATGACGAGAAGTTTGGAGAAAGGCTGGAGAAGGCTTTGAAACCAGTCTTTGAGCATTTTTTTGATGAATCAGAGGGAAAAATGCGAAATAATTTTGGAAAGGGGGAGTTGCAAAATCAGCATGGCGTGGTGTGACACAGGCGAGGGACAGTGGCCTCTTGTGGGAGGTGCTTGGGAAGATGCCGATGCTCAGTGGTTTCCAAACTTGCAGTTGACATCAGCGATGACAGAGCCTGGGAGTCATCTGAACTGTCCCAACTCCTACCCAGTCGCAACGGAGATCTGTGCGGATGCCAGCAGTGGTACTCTTATCTGAGTCATGAACAATACTTCGCCCTATTCAATTTTTACTTTACTAAAATGAATATCATGGGCTTCTTAATAGTCATAGGAGCATAAAAATCTCAGTGTATCACAATTCATCATCCTTTAAAAATTGAATTTCTGTTGAATTATGCCTTGCCGCTGTAGTGCTGTGGAAAAGCTCTTATTATTCATAACTATAAATACAATGATGTCAAGATTTAACTGGTGCCTGAAGGCTTTATGCTGTACTTTCGTATTGACAAAGCAAACAGTCTTATGGATCGGTTTAAGTTTATGGGACTGGAGGCGGCTGAGCCCTTCCCCACCATTGGAAGCAGCAGTCCTCCCCTCCGGTCCTGAGCTGTCTCTGAGTAGGCAGGAGGGTTGGGGATTGTTTTGGCAAAAAAAAAAAAAAAAAAAAAAAAAAAAAAAAAAAAAAAAAAAAAAAAAGAGAGAAGAAGAAAGTAATAAAATTCCTGCTGGGTGGGTGCTTTTCTTTCTGGGTACCAACTCAGTCAGGATGCTGAAGGACACGTTTCAGGAGCAGCAGCAGCATGGGGGGAGTGCTTGGATTTGTGATAGCAGAGAGCAGGTTGCAAGGGCTGAAGGACAAGGAGGAGCTGGAGAATGAGATGAGATGGATCCCCCAGTGCTGTCTGGATTGCCTGGGTCTTCATCTTCATCAGCGCAGAGGAGCCATTGGACTTCAATTAAAGAGATCTTTCCATAGGAAGGTTCGCACATGCTCTCCTTGGTGGGCATCAGTAAGTACTTTCATGTTCCTCCTTGTCCCAGTTGAACATTTAAGCAGACATTGGCCCAGTTGTGTGATTGCTGTTCAGGACAGACCTGGCTGGGTAGAAGGTTGCTTGGGTTCACATTTTGCTTTGCAAGCATCTATTTTGGGTCTGAAATGTGGAAAAGTCCTGTAATTTGGTGCTTAGCTGAGAATTCGAGGCCTTTGCATGGATTTTACTGTAACACAAAAGAGAAGTGAGCTAATCTTTTACAGGAAATAATTAACATATGGAAATAATTTTTAAAACTCTGATTGGGTAAATTTGGTCCCTGGGGACAAGGTGGGAAAGATTCTGATTGGATTTGGAGAGAGGGTTTTTTTTTGGTGTGGTTATAATTAGAAATTTACACATAGCAAAAGAAGTATTGCTGTTGGATGTTGGTTATCGTGGCCCGTAGGTTGTTTGGAGTTTTGTTTGTTTTATGATCTCTTTTCTTAATATAGCAATTGGGCCTTGCAGAAGTTTGGCAGTGGCATGTTTTAACTTTTGACTTAGTTTGGACATTCAATATTTTCGTTACAAAATAACTCTTCTGCGTTGCTTTTTTAAAAAAAAAAACAAAAAAAATAATAATCCCCTGGGATCTGAAATTCTGTTTTTGAGAAATCGCAAAGCCTCCATTTTGGGCTTTCTTCCACTGAAAGCCAGGCAACAAAATCGGTGATTTCGTGGTAGTTGTGTTTTCTAATGCATTTCAAAACTAGTTTTCACATAGGCATACGGGGACAGAAGGGTGTTAAAAACCTGATGCCTCTGTGTTTTGACCTGTGACAGGTTGAAACAGTGGGCTGGTCATTAAGTGGTGGTTAACATGCTGAGCCCCTAGAACTGAAGGTGCTCAGCACCATTTGTTTGCCTTGGAATTATTTAAAAATCTTGCTGAGCGTGCTTGGAGGATTGCTGCTGTCGCAGGACCCATGAGATAGGGCCTAGGGCTCGTCTCTCCATCCAGCTGTGATGTCCCAGGCTCGCTCCCTGCACAGATCAGAGCTGTTGGGATGTGTTTGGAGGAGGATGAGGATGGTGCCATTGGCTGGGCAGGAATTCCTCCCTTTGTTTTAGCAGGAACATTGGATTTTTGCATGGAAATGACTGGTACCTGAACAGAAATAATTACCATGGAAGAGTTTCTTTCCTAGCAGAAACCTTGAACCTTCTGGGAGGTGACTCCTGAAGCAGGAGCAAGGGGGGGTCTGTGCTGCTGTAATTCTGTTTAATGTGATGCTGCTTGAACAGGAGCAGACTTGTGCACATGGAAACCTGGCGTGACAGCTCACTGGGCTGGACCAGACCACCCCCTCCTCCTCCTTCTCCTCCTCCTCCTCCTTCTTGCTGCTGCCAGGGAACAGCACTGACCTCCTGTCCAGGGGAACCCTGGGGGGCTGCAGACCCTGGTGTGGGGGGACCACAAGCACTTCCTCAGGGAGGTGGGACACTGGAGCTCCTGGAAGCTGCCCATGTTGGCACAGGGACTTGAGGGGTGGCAGTGGCTGGCGCTGGTGGCCGGTTCAATGTGCCTGCTTCATGGAGAGGGGCGAGAGGTGCTGGTGCGGGCGTTGCCATTTGGCATCCAGTGCTCCCACAGGGCTGTTCCCGCAGCGATTCCTGGTGCAAACGCCCAGGAGATGCTACACCGTGTGGCTGGCACGCTGCTTTCCCTTCTGTGGTGACCATGAATTTGAAAGAAAACAGGAAAAACTGGTTCAAGGTATTTGGGAAACTTGAAAATGAGAGGATGAAGGTACCTGTGCCATTAGCAGTGGATGAGGTGGGGGGTCCCCACGCCAGGTGGGGGGCCTGGACCTTGCCCACTACTCCTGCATTTGCACCCAGCATAATTCAGGCGGTATTTGCACAGGCTGTGTGCTTCACCTCGGGCTTGCCTGCTGCTGTGCAGATGATGCTGAAAGTGGGGCTCCACCTGCTCCCGAAACATCATTCAGACTTTTTAAGATTTTTATTTTTTTTTTCCAGTAGAAAACATGGGGTTTCTGATTTGCCAGCCTTGGAGCACCGTGGAGCCGCAGGGTGCAAGTACCAGCACAGGGGAGCAGCGAGCTGATGAATTGAATCCCTAATGGCAGGGGAGATGCAGCTGGTGCGGTGAGCCCAGCTGGTGAGGGGGGAACTCTGGTACCCACCGGCAGGACGTGGCACAGGGGATGTGGCTGCTGAGGCAGGGACATCTTGGTCACGACAGTGCTTGCTTCTTGCTTCCAGCATCTTTTAAGTTCAGGAAAAGGCAATGGATTTGTGTTTTGCATGCGCCAATTGGTGTTTTTCCAGGGGAATGGGCAAGTTATCACTAAACCAGAGCCTCTCTGGGACGGCGAGCGGTGCTGGCCCTTAAGGGTGTTATTTCACCTGATTTTCCACTGCAAGGCAGGTGTGTGGACCTGGCACTGTTGGTCTCCCTGGTTAATGATTGCCCCGTGACTGCTCAGACCGTGACTTGGTAAATGCCTGGAGCAAGCACAGAGCTGAACCTGGGCAAGGGGACCACGTCCTGGTGCTCATCCTGCATCCTGGCACTGAGCCTGCTCAGGCAGGACCGGCACGTTTGGGTTGTAGCCGGCTTCCTTCCCAAAGCGGTGTCGCAGGCTCCACTGCTCAGCTCAACATTCGGAGAGTCTGAACGTGAAAGGAATTGGGGAAATGTTACCCATTTCCCAGAGCCGAGTCTCGGGTGGTGGCACCCGTGTTGCCACCCTGGCCCCTGGTGCGTTGGCAGGCGGATGGAGGAAGGTGCATGTATGTTTTACCTTGCAATATTTAATTTAAAGACAGATTTTACTTGTTGCAAGCCTTGTTTCTTGCAAGAGGGAAGAACTCCAGCTTGGAGAGCCAGGCCTCCAAATTTGTTAAATAAATACATTTTATTTGCTAAATAGAATGGTTATTACTAAAGATGTACTGATAATTGCATTTTATGTATCCACATCTGTCTGGAAGGCTCTCAGAGGGTGCGAAGGCGTGCGGTGGGGACCGGGTGCAGCTCAGCCGCTGTCCTGTGCCGGGACCTGGCGCATGGCAGGGCTGAACCCAAACCCGCAGAGCACCCAGCGCTGCCTTCCAATTACAGTCACCAAAGGCAATTTTATTTTTATCGATTTACCAACAAACCGGTTATTTCAGAAATGACTGGCTGCTGCTGTTGGTCATTTTGGGATGACCAGTTGGCTCTGTGTCGCATGGTTTAATGATTGCATACTTTGTGCTGGTTAAATAGTGCTCAACAAGGAAACAGGAGAAAAACCACACTGGGATAATCTAAGAAAAACAAGGATTATAAAAATGGCTCTGAGGCGCTGACTGCTGGAAGCGAAACCTATTTTGTGGGTTTGTTGCTGCACCTTTGCTTGAAAAAAAAAAAATTGGAGCAGTTGTTCCACTCGTTTTCTCAGCAGATGGGCTACTCCATCGCCGGCACGTTCACCCGTCTGGAAAGTAATTATGTCGCTTGGCCTGGTCTTGATTTGCACTTCTATTAGTGTGTACTTAACTATTACTGCCTTCAGAGGAAGACTTGATACATTAGTTCCCCTTTAAAACAAAAAAAAAAATCCAAAACCAAAAGCAAGCCCATGATGCTACTACAGAAACATTTCTTAAAAAAAAATAATAATAATAATAATAAAAAAATATATATATAAAAATAAAGCCAGTTTGAATCAAGATGTTTCAAATGCTGTTGTAAGGTGACCTTAAAATTCAGGTTATTGGTGCCACTGCAAGAGGAAATTTAAAATAATATCAGTGATTACTGGGTGCTGTCTTCGGTGCCTTTTTTACAGCATCGTTGGCCACGGGAAATTCTCCTTGTGTAGGTCAAGAAATTCACTGTTAATGTTTTATGTTTAATTCTTCTCTTGTTATAAGGAAGGGCACGATTCATGACGTTGGCATTTCCATGCTGCCAGCAAGAGCTGTTTTAAAAAGCTTCACTCTTGGCACACTTGGGGTCTCCAAAACTGGCTGGGACTGGGACTGGGACCTCTCCTCTCCCCATCGGGCAGAGCATGCTTTTCTCCCCCAAAGAGCCCAGCACTTTCACCTCTGGTGTCAGCTAATACACCAAAATCTGGGTGGCTCCACGAATGGGTGTACCGTGTGGGGGGGGAAGCTCTCGGTCACTTCTTTTAATATATTTGCTACAAATTTCATAGGAACTACAAAAAAAATCCCATATAAAACCCGCAGTGGTTTGTTTAAATTTTTTTTTTTTTTTTTTTGAGTGCAAGGCTTTATGAGCTTGAGGTATTAAAGGCTTTCACAAAATTCAAATGTGCTGGCGTGTGGGATGGGATTTGCAAAGCACCTGCGTGGCGGCTGCCTGCGAGCAGAGCCAGTGCCCCTGGGCATGGCGCGGTGGGGCGGGCGCCTGCCAGGGCGTGGGTTTGCACTGGGGCTGTTGGTTTAAATTCTTCCCTACTTCCTTATTGCTCAAATGTCTTTTTTTTTTTTTCTTTCTTTTTTTTTTCTTCCTTCTATTTATTTTTCTTTTTCTTTTTTTCTTCTTTTTTTTTTCTTGTTCTGACAGCAGCATATAGAAGGACATGGGCCAGTGATGCTTTTATATTTATTTCCTAGTTCTCTTAGAAAAATAAATGAGCGGGAGTTACTGGTGACTCCACAAGGTCACCGAGCACGTGATGTGTTCATGATTCATTAGCATTATTTCTTCTTGACTTCATCAAAAAAGGGAAAAAAAAACCCCAAAACCAAAACAGCCCTGAAACATCCCGTTTGGACTTGGTTTGCAGGATCCGTGCCACCGGCTGTTTCATCCTCTCACCCTGGTGGTGCCCACCATCTATCTGCAGATACTTAAAGCGATTTGAAGGAACCGTTCACGTGCGCAGCCCCATTTTGGCTTTAGCTTTATGTCCCCGGCTGAAGTCAAGGCCAGGGGGTGACACGTGACGGGTGTGCTGGAGGGTCCGCCACCAGGAGGGCCCCTCTGTTTCTGTGTATAACAGAAATACTACTTTGTTTGTTACCCAGGGAATATAGGTCGTGACTGACAGCCATTTTGCTCGTCATTAATAGCTCTACTTAATCTCAAAACAAGACTTTTCCTGTGATATATCTGTAAAACAAAGCAAAACAAAACAACCTTTCTTCCCGCAGTATCTCTAACACACCACCCCCCTCCCAAACAAACAAAAAAAAATCCCAATTCCTCCTCTTCTTTGACGAACAATGACTCATTCAGCTTTTTTTTTTTTTTTTTTAATTTTTCATTTTGGCCTTTGCTTCTCTTGGGTGGCTGCGTTACAGGCAGGGCTGGCAGCGGTGCCGCCGTTGAAGATTGCCCAACTCCGACGAGCCCCTGCCTTGGACTCTTTATAACCCTGCCAAAACTTTTTAAGTGTTTGAGCTGAAATTTTCCAAGCCAGGTGTCTGCCTAAGGGGGGAATTTGTTTGGAGAAGTTGCAGCAAAACTGCCCTGGCTGATGAATGGGGTTCAGAGGGAGACAGGTTTGCCCACGGTGAGCCCAAAAAATTGCTGTTGGTGTGGGGCAGAGCACGTCGCGCTGGCTGAGTCCTTGCCCCTCACAGGGTCTTCTGTCTTCTGCTGGTCTTGAGGAATTTTGGGGTTTTTTGAGACCTTCCCTCCTAAATGTGGTTACGTGACCTGCTGGGCTGGTGCTGGCGCAGTCACTGAGTTCTTTGCTCTGGGGAAGGAGGCAGAGACCGCTATTGAGCATTGAGTGGAAAGGTGGGAGAAGTTTTTGGTATTTCAGGGATGTGGCACGGTGGAAAATGCCCTGATCCAGCTGGATTATTAACCTTGGAAAGGACTTGAGCTGCAAATGCGCAGCCAAGCCTTGAGAGAAAAGGGCAGGGGGGTGGCACAGTGTGGGGCTGAGCAGAGCATCCCTGCTGCATCCTTGGTGTCCCCACGTTGCCCAAACCCGAGCATGGAGGAAAGCACAAACACGGGAGGGAAGAGCAGCAACAACAAAATTCTAATTATTTCTAGAAAAAAAAAAATTCTAAATAAAAAATATTTTGCACAAACACTGCAGAATCAATGACCTGATCATCCAGCAGCAGCCCTGGTCAGGTCAGTCTGGCTGCTAGAAATTTTATTTTTCCCCTTTATTTTTATTTTTATTTTCTAAATCAGACTGAGTGCTGGAGGAGTTGAGGGTTCTGTGGAAGAAGCAGCGAGTGTTCAGGCATCTCAGGGCTGTGTCAGTGCAGGGTGGGCTTGCGGCACTCTGCACAGGGGGGATTCCACAAAAATTTTGGCATTTTCTGACTGGTGATTTTGCAACGGTGTTGTTTTTCAATGTGGTTTTAATAGAATCCCTCCATGGGGTTAAGTTTTCAGTATGGGCTTTTAAACCTGGATTTTTTTGATGGAACCGTTTGTTGCTGCTTGGTGACCATGGTGGGTCAGACTTGCCGTCGGACCCCCCCAGATTTACAAGCCTATCGGTTGATGCATCCTCTTATTTACTTTTGTTCACTTGATCTGCTAATTTCCAAATTCTTTCACATTTTCCCTTTCAACCTAATGTCTTAATTCTGGTGCTTTATTAATCTATCTAATTACGTTGAGTTCAAGTTGTTTGAAATCCACTTATGTTGGTATAGGAAGTACTTACCACATTAATCAAACGATCCAAGGTGGCTCTGAAGTCCTTAATTTGTGCTATACATACTCCTGCTAATGATATCGAACTTTATAACAATGCAAGTTTCCTCTGTGTTCCCAAGGAGACGCTGAAATATATTAATTCTGTGAATATTTTGGAGTACACCAATAATTCATCCAGGAGTGTGATGTTCCCTTGCGCGGACACATCTAATGCCATCAGCCTCCAAAATCCTGGCAGTGGTGCCTTTGCGGGACCTGCCAAAGGCTGGAGGGAAACAGCTGCTTATAACATGAAATCATTTTCTTAAAGGTTTCAAATATAATAATATTTGAAATAACATATTAAGTATTTAATATTTGAATAACATAATAAAATAAAATGTTTTCTGAAAGATTTCAAAATTTTATTTAAATAAGCTTTTAGGAAGGACAGCCTAGGTGAGGCAGTGGACCTTGGGATTTTGGATTTCCTTTTGGGTAGAAAGCATCTCTTGTGCAATCACCATTTTGTTTCTCTTTTTGGGAAAATAAGAAGATGGTGGCACTGGGTTTTGCTCCGCGTGTATTTCTGAGCAAACGCTGTGGATGAGCATTTGCTCTGTCTCCACAATGGTAGAACGGTGTTTCACGTGTGTATTACTGGATTTTCATGAATGTTTTCCCTTGCCGGGTCGTACAGGCAGTGAAACTTCGTAAAGGTGGCAGTGGGGTTTTCCCCCAAGTTTTGTGTCCCATGCGTGCCCCAGCTCCGTGGTGAATGCTGGACAGGGGGAAGGTCATCAAAACCTGCAGAAACTTGAGTTTCTGAGTCAAAACTGGAAGTGCAGAGCGGGGGATTTAGCCGTATTTTAAATAAAGCAGTCCAGCCGAGGCAGGGGAGGCGGCACGGAGGAGTGCTGAGCTTAATTCTAGGTCTGACTCCTCTCTGGTGGCAGAGAAGCTAAATCTGTAGGGTTGAGTTAGAGGAGCCCAGAAGTGCTCAAGAAGCAGCTTCTCAGTTGCCGAGATGGTGGAGACACCACCAGCTGTGGTGACTCCACGGGAAGAGAGGAGAAATGTACATGTTGGAGGCTCTTAGGACCATGAATGAAAAGAGAAAACCCAGCCATTCTTGCTGCTGCTTTCAAAGTCTCTCCCATCTGCAGCCACGTGGTGACATTGGGGACGCTAGGGAGTGGTGGGACCCTCAGTGGGCGCAGCTGATGCTCCTGCTTCCCAAAGCACCGTGCTCTGCTCTGCTCCTCGGCAGGCTTTGCCCTGTATTTTTTGTGGGTCTGGCGTAAAATTAGTTAAAGGAGGCAGTGTAAACATGGAAAGCTTTGACGATCTAGTTTGGCATTTCTAAATAAATACAACAGAGAGGGTGGGAGAGGGTGGGTTGGCTCATAGGGGTGATGAGCATCGTTTTGCTGTTGCATATTGTCACAGGTGTCTTTTTTTTTTTTAGACAGCAGCTATGAGAATTAACGGCTGGGTACCAGTTTTTTCTCCCCATGTCCTGTTTGTGCTCCTCTGTCTGTGGTTGTTTGTCCACTGGGTGATTTGGGAACAAGAGTTTTCCCAGCCGGACTGGTCCTTGCAGTATCGGGCGCGTACCAGATACCTGAGCTTAAGTGTGTCACGCCAATAATAGCATTAAAGTTTCAAACTGCGGGAGGGATACCTTTTTTTGTGTGTGTGTGTGGTAGTTAACGATTAATTAGGTCAAATTCTCCAAAATTAGACTGCTGGAGAAGGAATGGGCCAACAATTTGCGTTTTGACAAAAATGGATGGGGGCTGATTCCACCTCCTCCCCCAGCCCACTCTGTCCCATGCCCCAAACTCACTTTTCCCCAGAAGAGGTTCATTTTTAAAATTGTATCCATTAATATCCCAATTTCCTCCCCCCCCCTTTCAAATCTTGCATTAAACCCCTGTAGATTCTGCTTTAAGTAGGCAATTAAGCTAACAACATAATTATATCCCTTAATGCTCATTTTAACTGGTTTAGAGAAGAAACAAAAGGGGAAAGCAGCTTCAAATATATGGAAATAAAAGCTCAGTTGTAAAGATATTTTTGATACTCGCGATAATTTGTGCGAAGTGCAGAGTTTGCCCATTAGTGGCTGCAGGGAAGCCTGGAAGTCACATTTAAGAGCCTTAGAACACCGTGGGGTTTTACCTTCTCAATGTCCTTTTTCTGAACCCTCTCCCGGCTGCAAATTTCAGGGAATCCCAGGAGACTTGAGAGTATGTCCACTTCATATTGCAATATAGTGGCTGCATAGCTGTGGCATGATAGCTTTTCCTTTTTTGTCTTTTTTTTTTCCTCTTTTTTTTTTTTTATTACCTAGGCAATTAGTCACCAGAGACCAATACACTGTGTGTGCAAGCTGCCGCCTTACCATAGGTATGAGCAGAAAACGGAGCACTGCAAAGTAACACTGATGGAGAATTATTGTAGGGGACCTGTGCCGACGTCGTGAAGCTCCTTTGCCAGTGCAGAGGCAGACCCGAGGGGTAGCCATGCCCTCGGGGTGGCAAGCAGAATAACTTCTGTGGTTTTCTGCAGAGCACACAGCGTCCGCAAAACCCTGTTGTCGAGTTTTGTGAAGGCTGTCGGAGCTCAGAGCCAGAGGCTGCTTTGGCGTCTCAGATCTTGCTGGGGAACCCAAGTACTTGGCTGGAGCCCGACTTTCGGAGGTAGCTGGTGACTCTGGAAGACCGACGTTGCAGTCCAGGCATGGTTAACTGTAGGTACTGCTGTCCTTTGCAGAAGCATGTGTTCCTTTTCACTCTCCTTTGCACATTCCCAGTGGAGGTGCCAACGTTCAAGCACTTTGGCCCATGTTTGTGCATCCTGGGCCGAGCATCTCAGAGCTGCTGTTCCTGTCTCAGTGTGCGAGTGGCAATGGTCATCTAGATCTGGTGAGGAGCATCAGCTTGATCAAATTTTCTGGATCATTCAGGTGGACGTAAGCCAATTAATACTCATCTTTCTTAAGAAAAAATTGCTAGGGATAACCTGATTAAAGCAGGTGGGATCCTTGAGCAGAGCTGTGTGCATGGTTGTGTTGCATGACTGCTCACGTTGGCCCTGATGTGTAGGCACCTGGGTTTCTGGGGGCAGGGACCTCAGACAATCACTTGTTTGGGAGCTTTGATTAGACTTACAGTATGCTTGCTCACATGTTCAGTAGTCACTGGGGGAACGTTGTGGGGTATTTCAGCAGATATTCCCCTGGACAGCCCACTCTGGCTTCTCTGCAGCCGTTGCCCACCAGGAATGCAATGAGCATCTCTTGGACCTGTGGCTTCACAGACTGGAGCTTCTGTTAGCTCAGAGGGGAAGGCGGCTCATAGTTAATTTTTCTTTACAACAATAAATATTAGTTAACAAGAATTCTCCATTTTTGCTAAGGTGGTCTGGTTTGAAACCACCAAGGCTGGAATTAGAAGCTGCCTGTATCATCCACAGGATGTAGGGAGATGGTCTCCCTTAGGTAGAGGGTTTTTTTGGGGTTGTGGCTGGCAAAGGAATGCAGTTAATTAACTGGATATTGGCCCTCTGTCTTTAAAATAAATGCTGGATAAAGAATTAGAGGAATTGGATGGAAGGATGGGTGTTCCTCTGGTTTGATAACAACTACCTCATGACTCACTGATGTGAGAGGAGGGAGTGTTTTCAGTGTCACCTCCTAGGTCATCTCCAGTCCCAGTTCAGCCACCATCCTGGCAGGTGTTCAGCTTGCCTGGGCAGGACGGAGCTTGGCTGTGGGATGCTGGGCTCTTGAGCTTGTGCCCTAACAGGCTGGAGCAATCTGACCTCGGTTTTTCTCTGAGCCTGGGCACGGGTTATCTGTCTCTTTCCTCTTCATGCTATCATGGCTGGTTGCCAGGTGGCTGCCAGCCCAGAGCAGATCTGTGACCTGCTGTAGCTTTAGCAAACATTGTCCGTAGCTCCGGCCTGGGGGGTCTGCTCAGCCCTTTAGAGGTGCCTTGCAGTGGGTGAGGAGATGCATGGTATTTTTGAAGAATTTGAGATCCCCCAGTTAAGGGGATTCTCCTTCACAAAAGGAGAACTTCACAAAGCAGGAGAAGGCTGGAATGTATATTTGTCATGGTGAAGCTCTCTGCAGGGCTCTGCGCCCTGTCCTGCCTGTCCCCGGGTGTGTGTGTGTGTGTGTGTGTGCGCGTCTCCTGTGTGCGATTCTGCCCAGCCAACCTTCTCCTGGACTCGGGAATGTCCTGTGTCCTCCTTGGTATTTAGGACAACGTGGAGGCAAAGTGCCTCAATGCAGAGGTCCCTCACCTAGGATGGAGTTTGGGGATCCCAGGACAGTCCCCAGTATTCAGTGGGATTTTGTACAGCTACCCTGAGTGCTCACAGCTTCCCATGCTTTTAATCCCACACTTGGAGTGTTATGTGCAGTAAACAATTCTTGGGCTGAAGAAATTTTCCAGATGCTGAGTAGAATAACTTACTGGTGATGACATGCTTTAAGACAGCCCCACAATTCATGGTATACCATGTTCCTTGGGTACAGAACAGTTCATATAGAAAATATCCATGGCTGCTGCCGAGATTAGATATGAGCTGAGTGGAAAACAAGGCACCCAAGGTGAATAATTGTCTCTGGGGCTGCCTTAGCATGGAGTGTAGGTGAGCATAATCTTTTCTATTTTAAAGGAAGAGCTTGGGCAAGCTGGTGCACGTGAGCCCAGCATCTTCTGCAGTGGGTACTCACGGGGGACTGGAGCAGGCTGGTGGCCAGAGGATCTCTGGTGACACATCTGGAGGAGCACACAGCCCTTGGCCTAATGTTTTTCTCGTGCAGAGGAGCACAGACTCATTTCAGTGGGTTCATTGCCCCTTTCTGCGCGCGGAGGCAGAACCCGCCCGCTCTGGCTCTGGCAGCAGCAGCCCGTGCGGCAGGGAAACCCAAGCTGCCTTTGGAAATTCGGCTTTGGTGCGTGGGCTCGGGGATTTCAGCTCTTCGACATGACCCAGGGCTGTGTCTGAATTCGGGGCAGGCGATCACACCTGCTGGCTTGTCTTTCACAAGGCTTTGCAGCAGCTGCTGGCCTGCAGACAGGCAGAGCACTAATGATGCCACTTGCAAAATTCACCCCAAAATGGATCCAGTAAGAACATTTATACCTTTTTCACGTGATGGTGGCAGTTCTCCCGCTGTCCCCTGACAAATCTGGCGGCAGGGCTATGCAAATAATTTTGTTGTTGTTGTTGTTTTCTTGAAGCTCTGACAGATGGAGAAATTCCTTTTCAGGTTGAGCCAGAATAAAAATTTTAATTTTTAATTTTTGTTGTTGACTGGAAAATAAAGACTATCTCTTAAGGTTGCATGGTTTTGAGCTGAGCAGAATCTGGGGCTTCCATGTGCTTCGTTTAGATTTTGAGCATATTTTCCAGTTCTTGCTTTAAAAAATGTTTTGCTTGTACGAATCATAAAATTTTAAATGTCAGACTGTGTCACTTCCACTTTTTGAAAATGAGTGTTACACTGTACTGTATGAATGGTTCAGCAAAAATGACACTAATCCATGCAGTGGCCGGTCTTGCTATAGCTACGCTTTTGGCTGAAAATAATTTCCCTGCAGCTCTGTGGCCTCATTTTTTCAGCTGCATGAACTATAGAGAATTGAAGGTCACACAGGTCGGGTCCCGGTGATGTTTGTCCCATGCAAACTGCTTGAAAAACAGTTTCTTTAGCTCAACCGATGGCTTGGAGATGTCGATGTGGGAGTGATGGAAGTGAAGGTCAGTGGTACGGGGTGACAATCCTGCTCTTCCCAACGCTGTGCCGGGTTTGAGGACTTCTGGGTGAGGGTTGTGGGGTCACCATTCCCTCTGCCCTTGGGCAGTATTTGGGTTATCTAGAGGAGAGAAGCAGTGTCACAGCAGGATCGCTGCTGCAGCCTTAATAGGCTTAATTGTACCCAGGAAAAGTTGTTTTTCCTCTTCCCTTATTTTCCAGATTGCCATCGTTCTCGGGAAGCTGGCAAACCCTCCCACCCTTGCTGAGAGCAGCTAGGCTGTTTTGCTTTTTGGTCTTTTTTTATTTTGGTTTCTTTTCTTTTTCTCTGTCTCTCTTTTTTTTTTTTAATCTTGGAGGTTTGTTTGTTTGTTTATTGATTTATATCTGCTCGGGGAGTCGATCTGGTGATATTTATAGGATTTGTGGTTGGCTGATGTGAGTTATTTTGCAAGCAGAATTTCTAAGATTTCTACTTTTAAGCCTGCTTCTTCTCCAGCTTCCTTCATTTCCACCCCTTCCTCCTCTTTTCCCTTTTTTCTCTTTTCACTATTTTTTTCTTTTTTTTTTTTTTTTATTTTTGAGGGAGCCAGGCAGACTAAATCCTTTCTGAATTTCCCCCCTGTAATTACTGCTCTTTTTTAAGTTTGAAAAAATTACCCAGCTTTGTGTGCCTTCCCCCCTTCTTACTTTCAGATGGATGTGGTTTGACTTTTTTTTTTTCTCCCTTTCCAAAGTAAAATTACCACCACTTCATGCTATTAAAAAAAGCCAATCATGCAAAACTGGGAGAGGTGGTGATGTCCTGCAGTTAACCTTCCAATGGTAAATGTTTTAGTTTCAACCTCACAGCCTCTAAATGCTGCAAGGGATTTTGTTTATAAGGATTAAATTTGTATTTTGTAAATGGACAGCCTTCCCCACTAGCATTGGGAAGGGGTCTCGGTGCCAGCCTTGCAAGGGACCCTTGGCCAACGCTGGACCTCCTTATGGTCGTGTTTCTAACACCATCTCACTGTGATATTTATCCAATTATGCATTTTAAAAATTCTAGATAGTAATTTTTTGCGTTGTTGTGTATTTGACAAACGTTTCATTTTTCATTACGTCTCTCAGATTGAAGCTGAACATTATCAGTACCTTGCATCTGGGCAGTGCTGTTAATTACAGAGGGACCCAAAGCATTCTCCAGGATTTACAAATAATAAAAAAGAAGTAAAACCAACAAAACGTACAGTTCTGCCCAGGGTTATCACATTACTCCCACTGAAACACAGCTGACTTAACCATGAGCTGGAGCAGCTCCTCTGGGACAGGCTTCACAGCCTCAGCAGGTTTAAAGGGCAAAGTTTTACTCTTAGGAAAGCTGCTGCCCAGAAGTGCTTCATTGCAGGGCTCCTGCTCGGCTCCGCGACCCGTGGTGCCGTGGCCGGTGGGTGCCCCGGCAGAGCGCGCGGTCCTCTGAGAATTTTCTTGACATGAGTTGGTTTTGGTTTTGGTTTTCAGTTTTCTTCACGTGTTGGGTCAGGGCTTCTGGAAGGTCACAGATTCTTGTAAGAGACCAGCAGGGTGATCCGTGTGAGCCTCCGTCCTTCTTGTGCTGGGAAGCAGCAACGGGACTTGGCGGTTTCATGGGCAGGTGGGAGGTACCTGGTTTGGAGATGGTTTGTCCTCTGGATACAGGCATGGTAACTCTTTCCCAACGTCCTTTTTAATGCTCAGAGAGCAGGATTTGAGCATCTCCAACAGCTTGTGATGGAGGTGGGCCCGTGGCTGATGGGCCATCCTGCTGTCCAACAGCTTGGGGTGTCTCCTGGCTGGTCCTTGTGTTGGCCAAACCGTGCCGAGCTCCATGACCGGGACCACCTGGGAGGCTGTGCTCCCCAGCGCGGCTCCGGGCACTGCGACACCCCCCCCCCCCCCCCCGTCATCTCACAGGCTTATTTTGGGGTAGATGAAACTCTGTTCCCCTCCAGCTGCTGCTGAGCTCCTCCACGTGCCGTGGAGATGAAACTGTTCCTCGGGCTTCATCCGGTCAGCTGAGCGC
>JAVJGJ010000062.1:8338159-8351390 GCA_035590215.1 Microhierax caerulescens | reverse complement strand
TCTGCAGATGTGTCAGTGTGAGGCAGGTTTTTTTTTGTTGCCTTTGCTATTTAATGAAAATTAAATAGGAAACTGCCAATGTCTTGCCCTTTGTGGGGAAAAAAAAAGGGAAAAAAAAACCAAAAAACACTTCCTGCATTTTCTGTTGCTCTGAAGTTAATAATAACAGACAGTGCAGGTAGGCAGGCCTGCAGTTATTTTTATGGCGCATTCCTCTGTGAGACCTGTTTTCAGTTGCTTCTCCCATTGCCAAATTTTAATTATTTGGGGTGAAATTCTCTACGCTTGGTGCTGCTGCCTCGTTTCCGAGCTGTACGTGTGGTTTGCATTTTCGCCGAATATTGTTCAGCTGTCTTTGGGAAGACATTGGGGAAAGGAGCTGGTGGGTTTGGGTTGTGGTTTGTTGTTTTTGGGGTTTTTTTTTTTAGGTAAAACTAGAAACTGCCCTTTTACAAGGGATCTGGAGAGGAAAGCTGGCTTGCCCTGCCCTGGGAGAGGAGCTGGAGTGAGCGGCTCCTGCTCCTCCTGGGCAGAATTAGGGGCATCTCACCTCGGGAGAGCCGGGGGTAAAGTTCAGCGGCAAATCATGGAGAGTGGCTGTGTACAAGTAAATAAATGGATTTAAAACCTTTCACCCCCTGGGGAGGGCTCTGGCGGTGGCGGATGGGGGGGTCCTGCCACCGCCGTCCCACAGTGGGCGTCACGCCCATGGGAACAGATCTGAGCGTGGTGTATGGATGCAAATCCAAGTGATTTGAATAATTGGTTTTAATCATAATTTAAGTGATCAGGCAGAAAGCCCGTGCTTAAATCTTCTGAAAAATCTCATTTAACATTTTTATGGGTTTTAGGGTTTTTTGTGTGTGTTTTGCAGTAACTGTTAAAACATTGGGTTTTTTCTCAATATAGTGTAGCCCTTTCTATAAACATGGATTTCTCAGGTCAGTTATACATCTGCTTGGACTCCTAATTTTTGACACTTTATCCTGTTAGGAGATGTTGACTGATACATTTCTTATTTATCACATGATTTACTTTTCACTTACAACTTGAGTTGAGGAGCATATGGCCAGAAACCACATTCTGCTTTCATGCATTTTAATTTAAAAGATATTTATTAGCATTAGTTAAACAAAACTACCTTAAATGTACCCGATACGTAGAAAAGCAGCTTTAGGGAATCATATTTTGCATTGTAAATTATTTTATGTGAGAGATTGTATGACTAATTATCCAGCCTGTGTTTCAGAGCCCCGTGTCCATCCTTCCCTGCTCGCCGACCGGCAGGCAGATGCAAACTTCGCTCCTCTGCTTTTTCAATTATAAATGAAGAAGTCACCAAATTAAATTACCTGGGTAAACTGGTGCGCAGGAGATTTCGCTTTGCCCTTCCCAAAGACACTCCTTTGTCAAAAGCTGCTCTGACCCATTTTGGCACATTCTGGTTGCTGGCAGTTAAATGGTGATTTCCAGCAGTTCCCCACTTGGATTTCCTTAGAATATTTGTATTTCTTAAATACCACTTTTTAGAATTCAAGTACATTATATTTTAAATGGATTAATAGCATGGCCTGCAAAAGGCAGCATCCCTTCACATTTGATTCCAAATGGACTTACTGGAAAATAAAAAGAAAAAAAAGCTTATTTCAGCCCAATTTTTAAAAATAGGTGTACCCAAATTTTCAAAATATGGAAGTAAAAATCTGCCGGGTTTTTCCCTGTGCCAAAGGTGAGCCCCAAGCAGGGTGGAGGGGAAGGTTGTCACCATTCGGGTGGGTGGTGAGCTGGAGCCCCCCCGAGGGGTGATGTGCTGCTGGACCTGCGGGTGTTCTTCGGGCAGCACAGTGGGTGCTGCCACCCAGCCCCGCGCCGGAGACACCTCCACCAGTTTGAGCCCGTAGGTCTGTGGCGTGGAGGTTATTTTTGAGGTTTGTGCTGTGATTGCTGAGGGTCGGAGCCGCCGACCGGGGTTCTGAGCACTGCGCCGCCTTGCCCTGCCTGTCGCCCTGCCGAGGGACATCGATGCTGCACCTAGGTCAACTTCCATACGCCTTGCTGGCATATCTCCTTTTTTATTAAGCTTGTAATCGTGTTTATTTTGCCAAGTGTGAGGAGAGCACCGTGGTGCTGCTTTATTATGCTTTTTCACCTTCGCATGCTGTGTGTGATTAGAGGAAATTATCTTCCCGCGCCTTGGCTGGCCACGCTGCAGTGCAGGTGCTGGTGACTGAGGACTGAACCATCCTGCAGCCCCAGGATGGGCTGGATTCACTGCGCTTGGTGCTGCACAAGTGCTGGAAAGAGTTTGTAACCAAGGCACATGGCTGGCACAGAAAATTTGCCAGTTAATTGCATGTTTGGAAACTGGAGCAGTGTGTGAAGGTGTCTCCTGGTGGCACCTTTGGTGAGGGTGGCCTTATTTAAGCATCCAGAAACCTTTTAAGACAGCTAGATCTGATTTTTTTCGGACTCGACTTTCTGTTTAAGTCTAGTGGATCCAAGCTAACAGTCAGCCATGGGCTTGTGGCAGCCCAGAAACACCCATGCCACCAGTTCTGTCCGTGTCCATGTGTGGGTTTTGGTTCCCCCATGGGAGGTGCCAAGGAGATGCCTCCTCTCCAAGAGCATCTTGGCTGGGTAAAGCCATCTAGATGGAGAGCTCTTACCTCTGGTGGTTTTTTTTTTTTGTTTTTTTTTGTTTCTTTTTTTCTTTTTTTCTTTTTAAATAAACAAACTCTCGAGTGCTGGTGGGCTCACACCGTTACACCACCCTGCCTGTGCTCTTTGTGCATGTCTTGCCTTCTGTACCAGTACATGCTGTATCCTGAGAGAGTCCGTGAATTGCTCGTGAAAAGAGGTCAAAAAGCAAAAAAAGGCATTAAAAAAAAAAAGAGAGAGAGAAAAGGGAAATTGGGCAGGGCAGACACACACAGAATGGGGAAGGTAAGCAAACCCAGAATTAAATAATAAAATTGCGTATTGGCCGCAGAAGGTGCCGCGCAGTTGGTCAGTGGTGGTTGGGACTCGCAGTGGCTGCAGTCACCACGTCAGGTATTTCCAGGAATTCATTCGCTCAACTCCAAATACAGATATGAAAAGGAACGTAAAATGAATTACATGCATGATCCTTCACAGACTAATACTTGCGTTAGGTTGGGCGGTAAATCACACCGGAGGCACCACTAACACCTGTGTATAACCAGGAATAAAATACGGTGTCGGGACATCGATACGCTTCATGTCAGGAGCACAATCCCTCGTGTTCCCAAAATGAATTTATACTTAAAGAAGATCTTGATTACACGGAGTACGAATTTTTGCCATCTGAGACAGTTTTCCAAAGTTGAGGTTGGCTACATGCTTCCCAAACCGAAGTATTTTCAATTTTGGTGACATTTAGGTAATGCTTGGTGTTATGGCTGGATGCAGGTGATGTGACGGCGGTTGTGCCTTTCGCTTTGGTGTCTGTATTTTGCGGCTTTCACGAGCACTTGTCCAGGTGACCTTTATGCTCAGCGGGTGTTTTTCATGTGGAATTACATGGCAGGAGCCTGGGCAGTTTCTGTGCGATTGGAGAGCGTGGCTTGCAGGGCGGCTGGTGAGGTTGCGATGTGCAGAAAGCGCTGTCAATGGGTGGGAACTGTAGCGTGGTCCATCTCTAGGGGGTTTTGGATAGCACCGATGCCCCAGCACCCCACAGGGTTTGTGCCCTGGCTGTATATTAAGTCTCCCTTTTCCCATTTTGTTTTTTTTCTTTTTTTGTACATACAGATCTAATCTTCTAGAAAATGCCCCGAAGGCTTGAGCAATCTACCAGTTGCAGGAACCCATAAAGCTTTTTTTTTTTCCCCCCATTGTGTAAGCATGACAAATCATTAATTTTTGATTGATTGCTTTGAATTATGGGTGCTCTGACATCCTTTCTGTAGCTGAACAGCTGTATAACAAATGAACATATCAGTGCTCACAAAAGATTGGAGATCTAACAGAAGCAATTACATTGTCAGCTCCTCCCTTCTGGCTTTTCCCAGGCAATGGAGGGAGGAAATTTTTTAACAGAAATTCCTCAAGTGGCTAACAATAATAATAATAATAATTAAAAACATACCTTTTTGTAATTGAGTTAGATTTTTATCTCTTCATTTCCAGTGGATTTCTCAAACCTTCAGAAGCCAGGATGTGTTTCTGCTTTGTGTAACTTGAAGAATCCCTTTGAAGAAAATTTCACATGAAGAATTAAAAAAATAAAATCAAATTGCAATTTTTAGTTGCTATTCCTTTAAGATTTCAGAATTGCACCAGTGCACTAAATGTGACCTCCATAACTTTTAAATTAAGAATTTATGCTGGCTTGAAATTTATGAAATATTTCAGCATGAAAGAAAGCCTTTTTCCCTCAGGAAAATTGAGCAATAAATCACAGCACTCTCGATTTACTGCCCTACAGCCAGCCAAAGATAGGATTTTTTTTCCTTCCCCCCTTCATTCTGAAAAAAAAAAAAAAGTAAAAAAAAAAAAAAGTAATCATATAAGACAGCTTAGCTGCTATCCTCCCACTCTCTAGAATTTTTAATTTCAGCTGTTTCTGCTTGGATTTATTTCCAATATTCCTGCTCAGCTTTTCAATTTCCTCAGTTATTAAATTTTAATTCAGTGCATTAGCATTTAAATTAAAAAAGGGTTTATTTTATCGAAATCGTTGGCTAGCCCCCATCCTGCTGCACATGAATTGCCTGTTTCTGCCATTTGCACAAAATGTGAAATGCAGCTAATATCTTTTAACTTGTATTTGCACAAATTCAGAAATAAAATTTCTGGGTTTGGAATAATATTGTCTTTCCAAGGAAGCCCCTCATCAGCGAGCCGGGGGAAGGAGGCGAAAAGGAGGAGACACTGGTTACTCCTTGCTCAGCCCCTTCTAGGGGCCCAGAGTGGCTCAATTAGGAAATTCATCATTAATGAAGGGAGGTGCGCTGGACCTGCCCCTCTAATTCAGGAGCGGGGCCATCTCAGCTCGGACGGAGCGTTGGATTTGGCGATACCTGCCTTATTTCCCTCCTGCAAATTGCTTATTTTTGCATAGGAGGGATAGTGCCTTGGGACTCGGGTGCAGTGCAATAAGTAACGGCCTGGGAGCAGCCGGGAGAACCGACTGGGGACATTGCCTCCGTGGTGGGACCGTGTCCGAAACCCATCCTGGGCTTCTGCAGAGCCAGGTTTGGTGCACCCGTGTCCTGCCGGTGCTGAGCGCGGGGTGGGTGCGTAGCTCGGAATGGAAAAACCCCAGGTATTTTGGGTGCAGTGCGCTAGCAGGAAGAGTTTGGTGGGCAGTCTTGCCTTTCTTAACCTAAACAGCCTTTTATTTTTTTGATGTCTTTTGTCCCCTTAGGCCAACGAGAGCAACAGCAGTGGGCGGAGGAGCTCTTCCAGCAGGTAGGTGGATGGTTTCTCTGCTGGGTGGGATGTGGTGGGCAGATGGGGCTCTGCTGGGATGTGGCACTCCATCTCGGGGACGGGTGGCAAAGTGTGACCACATGAGAGGGGTGGGTTGGGAGATGTTACAGCACAGCAGCGTCCATAGGCCCACGTTCGGATCTTGCTAAAAGGAGGGATGTGGGAAGGATCGTTACAGGCTTGGGGGCTGCAGGAAGGCACGGTTTGCATGTGGTAAGGGGTGGTACAGCTGAGCCCCCCCAAGCCCCCTGCTCATGCTGGGGTGCAGAGACCAGGGTGAGGCTCTTGGATGGAGACCTTGGGCCATGCTGTGGTGGTTGGGTGCTGCTCTCACGCAGGAGGAGAGGAGGGGTGTCCACCACCCCAGCCCCCTATGATCCTGCTGAGGAATGACTCCACTGGTCCCACCTGGGTGGGTGCGGGACCCATCAGGTCCCACACTGGGGACTCTGGTTGGCTGCCACCCCGGTGTGTGTGATGGCGAGCAGGGTGCCTGGGTGTGTGGCAGGTCCCCGGCCAGCATGTCCCGGCAGCCCTGCGCGGTGTGGGACAGATGTGTGTGGCCCCGGTGCCAGCAGCAGGAGGCAAGGCCAGCACAAAGGAGAGGGACATGCTGAGGCTGGGACTGCCCCGTTGGCCTTTCCACCTCCTGCTGATGCTGTAGGGTGGCTGGGCTTGCTGGGATGCACTGAAAGTGGTGCTTCTTGGTCCCTCTCCATCTCGTGTCCAGTGGAGTCAGTCCAGAGCTGTGAAAGTATGGGTGAAGGGGCAGCTTTCCTCCCTTGGCCAGACACACTTTCTCTCCAGCTGGGTGTCCTCTGATGTGCCACCAGTGCTGGGGGGGCGGGGGGCTTGAGAGCAACTCGTGGCCTTGGTGACAGTAGGGTTTACTTGGTCCTGTGTGTGCTGGAAGCTGATTCCTGGATGTCTGCCATCCACAAGCAAAGTGGCCAACTCACCTCCCAGGTTTAAAAGGTTTTGTGGAAAAAATAGCTGGAGATGTAGGAGATTAGAAATGCCAGAGTGGAAACGGGAGCGATGCTGAAGGTGTGGCCTGGGAAGGGGAACGGGCTGCAGCAGAGCATGGAGACATCCATGACAGTTGGAGAAGATGATGGGAAAATGAAGAAGGTGCCATCACATGGTGGGACGATGCACAACTTGTTGGGGGAACCACTGAGCACCTGAGGCACGCTTGTGGGTTCCATCAGCATGGATGGGTGATGGCGGACAGCAGAACACTAGAGCCAGTTTGGCTGCTGTGGGGAAAAGCCAGCAGGGTATGGAGGGCTGCAGCCCGTCCTGGCATCATCTCCATCAGCATCACCTGCCCCTTCCTCAGCGAGGGGTGCAGCAGCGAGGGCAGCCCCCAAACGCTGCAGTGGCCCAGGCAGTGGAGCTGTGATGGTGTGGCAGTAGCCTCGGCGTGACCAGTGCGGAACAAGGCCACCATCGGTGCGCCCAGCTGAGGTTTGCTGGTCGCTCTGCAGGGCTCAGCACCGTTCCCCTGCCCAGGACAGGTCACCAGTGCTGTGCTGTGCGGAACCAACCCCGGTGGGACACGAGGCTCTTCTGCAGGCACCCACAGCCCTTGGCAGCGAAGCAGGGAGCACCAGCGCTCCCCTCAGCACTGCCCTCGTGTCCTCCCCTCTGCACTGCCAGCGATACCGTGTCTCCACGAGCCGTGTGCCAGAGCATCCTCCTGTTCCCTCTGGAGACTTGAAGACACTGCTGAAGTTTTATCCCTCAGCTGAAATCATCCTTCCACATTAAAATCTCTCTTCTGATCTCTGAAACGCTGTGGTGCGGGTCCCCCCCACACCTCCCACTGCTGGATATGCACCGAGTGCTCCCCACCACAACAGCCCTGGTCCCTGCCCGGTGCCCTGGCTCCACTGCTCAGCATTTCAGGATGAAACACCCTCGTTACCAGCAGCTTTTTGGTGCGGCGGCGCTGCCTGACATGGAACACCTCGGGTGCCTGCTGGACTGGGCTTGGCAGCGGGGAGCAGCACCAGCGTCGGGTGTCCTGCGTGGAGGAGGGCTGCTCTGTTCCCAGCACTGGGGTGGCTCACCAGTGTGGTCCAGCAGTGCTCGCTCTCGGGTTGCTGGGAATTAGCCTGGATGAAGCGCTGGAAGGAAAACTGGGTGTAGGCTGAGGAGTGAGGGAAAAGAGCCAGGCATCGCTCCCTTCCCCTGAATTCTTTGTGCTGACCTTTCACTCAATTTTGTAGCTCTCGCCGGAGGGTTTTGCAGAGCAGATGGGTGGGTGCATTTGTCACGTGGGGAGTGACCCTTTGGGGTGTCCCCTGTGGGCATCCTCCCTTCCCGGCTGTACGGGAGGTGCCCTTGGGGCCCAGCACCTGAGCATCCTCCTGCGGGGGAGCGATGGCCTTCCCAAAGGTGGGTCCCTGAGCTCCCACCAGCGCTGCAGAACTTCGTCCCGTTAGCACCGTTACTTTCTACATGCACAGGGAAGGAGTGCAAGGCTGGCCATCACTATTTTTCTTTTAGAAAAGTGGAACCAAAATCCCCTTCAGCATCTACCTGACTGAACAAAAGATGGTCAAAAAGAGGAAAATTGCCAAGTCTGTTTTAAAATAAAATTTAGAAAATAGTAATATGTCAAGAAAGCTCTTTATTAGTGACAAAGGTTGAAATGGGGCTTTGATGAAATCTGTCAGGTCTTTAGCAGCTGGAGGTACAAGGCAGATGTTTTTCAAAGTTGTTGCTGCTTGAAACTCTCACTACTTGCAAACTATTGAGGACGCTTTTAACGATTAATTTACGTGGGTGAAAAATATAGCAAAATAAGGTTGCCAGGACAACTTTCTCTTTCTGCAATTTTTTTTTTTTTTTTTTTTTTTTGCTATAGCACGGTTGATCTTAACATGGTGACTGTAGACTTGGGTTGATCCTATTTTTATTTATTTATTGTACTGAATTGACTTTATTCTGTTTCAAGTAAACGTTTAAAACTCCAACGGTGCAGGATTTTTATGATCTTATCACCCCCACAGCTCTGACTGGGCCTGTCTGCTGCTTTTGAAATGACACGGTTCAGCGTGTGCAGCTGTTTGCAGCTAAGAATTAGTGGTGGCAGAAAGCGCTCACTACTCGCCTACCTTATGAACTTGTGTGTGGTTCCTCTACCTCACTGAATGCTTATTAAGGGGGGGTGGGGGTTTAAAGTGAAGAAAATTATTAGGAGCATAGAAAAAACACACCTTCCTTTAAGGGAGCTAGAAGAGAGATGGCTGTTTGCCTTGGAGAAGATGACAACTAAGACAATGTGACAAAGCTGTGCGTGTTTCTGAACGCTCCAGAAAAGGTAGATCAGAGGCTTCTTTCTTCCTTTTGCAAGGAAAAAAGAGCAGTCAACAGAATTAAAAGGCAGCAAATTAAAAGCCAGGATTTTTTTCTTGCAGTGATGGGCAGTTAGCTGGTGGAGCATGTTGCTGAGAGTTGGGGGCTCGAGCTGGGCTCGGAGGGGGCTCAGGTGGAAGATGGCATCTGTAGGTGCCGTGGGCTCTGGTGGATGAGGCATGTTGCCTGGGGATCAGTTACCTTGTTGCTGCCTACTGGAAATCTGTTGAAGCTTCTTCTGAAGCCCCTTCTGCACGTGGTAGACCAGGTTCAATGCCACTTGCTGGTGTGAGCCCTTGGGTGAGAGTTCTGGGGGGCTTGGAGGGACCGGAGGGCAGTGTGGGAACAGCGCTGGGAGCTGCGGAGCTCCAGGGAATCGTTGGGAGTCTCCATAACGCTACTGTAAAACTAACTGCTTACCAATAATTAATGTCAGCATTCAGATGGTGGGCTCTGGATCTTGACAAGAAATAATTGAAAAACCAAATGTGCAATTATGTCTGACAAGCAGCGTGTGCTTTTCTTGGTCACCAGAGCCTTGTGTAGTCATGTGTTAGACACGGTTTTATATAATTATTATTGTTTATATGGTGGGTGTCAGAGGAAGGAAGAATTTTAGTTTCAAGTCCTCTGTTGGCTATTTATTTTAAAATCATTAGATTTGTTTTCAGACTTAACTACACTTAATGTGCGAGACTCCTGCTGAATAAATCAGACCCTGATATAGGAGCTGCATCTGTTTGCGGAGGGAACAGAGCCAGCTGGAAGCTCAGCCCCCGTCTGCACCAGGGCTGTCACCAGCCGGGGAACCCGCTCACAGCACAGATGTAGCTGTGCAGAAGAGCATGCTGTGCTCCGAACGGAGCGAAAATCCCACACCTTCTGGGGTTAGGAGCTCGCTGCGAGGGCATGGGTGGCTCCCAGCATTATTGCAGCGTTAACAGCACTGTGGTAGAGGTCCTGAAAGGGGTGGCATGGTCTCGTGGGGCTGGGGGTGCAGCAGAAGGGCTCGGTGGTGCTGGGCTGGAGGGAGGTCAAGTGCTGTGCAGGCAGGAGGCTTTCCAGTGGGTGCGTTAGGCTGGGGCATGGAGCTCTGCCAGCTCTGGCATGGTGCAGTTTCCCCCCGGGACGCCAGACCGAGCCGTGCTGCGTAGGTAGTCTGGCCCTTTCGGTCTCTTGGCTTAGCAGATGTGACTTTCCAGCTGGAGCAGAAGGTATGGAGAAGTGGTTGCACTAACTCTGCTGCTTCTCAGTTCACCCTTCAGCCTCGCTGGTGGCATCTTTCCCTCTCCTCGCCACGTTGCTTGCTCTGTCCCTGAGGACACGTTGTCCCTAGAACTCCTGTCACCCAGGGGAGGGTCTGCCCCGGGATGGCACCAGCTTTGCAGGCTCCTTTTCCAGCTGTCCATCCTCACCAGGTCCCCAGCGTTGGGGGAGGACAAGCTCCGTGTGTGCCCCAGCCAAAAGCTGTGGTCCTCCCAACTTCAGGAGAGGGCTCCACGCACTGTGGAGGGACAGGCCATGGGCTGAGTGTTTCCAAGAAGCAAAATGATTTCAGTTGTTTCCTCTTTCTTTAAAAGGCCACCTGTGGGATTTTCAGTCCCAGAGTGTGAAGAGCTTCAGACTCATCCTGCATCAGAGAGAGAGAGAAAACTATTAATCATTAGGCGAGGTATTTAATAAGCCATGGTGCTCTCTGAAGGGTTCTCACCGGCCATCTTCAAAAAGAACCAAACAAACCAGCCAGCTGAAGGCCCCCCAAGCCCCCTCTGGCCAATTTAAGAGAAGCAGGTAGTTCAGTTCTGTACTGGGACCAGCACAGAAGCTGTGGAAAACCCAGGCAGGTTTCCTGGAAAGGTGAAAGTCCGTCAGGTGTACCCGTACGGAGAGGCAGCGGCACTCGGACACATCCCGTGGGACAGGTATATTTTCTGTGTATCCCACGCCAGTTTGCCAAACGCCAGAGCCTCAAAGGGCTTCAGATGGCGTGAGGTGGGGAAACATCCCTTTGTGGAGCTGTGATGTACCGAGACGTCGTAGCTGTCGTGTCTTCAGCAAAATGGAGTTACCAGGAAATTGTTTTCCTTGGGTCACCCCCTCTCCTGGGCAGCTTGGGGTTCTGATAATGGCGTAGAGCCTCACAGCTTGTTTACGTTAAAAGCATGTGTCTCTCCAGCAGCAGGAAATCTGCCACCTCATTTGTATCGCTCCCCAGCTGGGGAGTTTTCCCAGTCCCAAGGTCCTGTCTCCTTTTCTGTCTCTCTTTTCCCATTGCTCATTTGATCCCATTCATCTTCTGGTGGTGCCATGCCACGCTGCCGCCGGCCGGTCGGTGGCATGGGCCAGCACAGGCTGCCTGCTGGGGGACCTGTGGACATTTGCAGACAGTTGTCACCCCCTCAGTCATTTCTTAGTCAAGCAACATAGAGCTTTCACCGATATAAATAAACCCTTAATCTATTCTCTTTGTTTTTCCCTGAATTTCTTTGTCTCTGTTGACATTTCCACGCTTGAAAATTTAAAGATGCTGGCAGCTATTCTATTATCAGCTTTAAATTTAGTTTTTAACCTGCATCAGTTGTATGTTGCATTTTTTATCTGACTGAATTCTTTTGCTTTTGGCAAACAGTACGCGTTTGTTTTTTGTTGGATAAGCCAAATTTTTTTTATATTTGGTTAGACTTTCCTCTTCAAACCATCCTCAAGATATTCCTAATAAGGACTGAGGGGAATTTGTTTTGCTAATATCTTAGGAATTTTTTGTGGCTCTTGACTATTGTTCTGGTTTGTATTTTAATGTTTAATTTTTAGAGGAGAGGCAGCCTGATTTGGTCCTGTAATTTACCTTTTCTGAAGGATTTGGAGCTGTCGAGCATCCCTTGAGGAATGAACACACGATTAAATTCTTCTTACGCTTACTGAAGCAGTGTTTGTTGTCAGGAAGGGTTGTGTGTTTTAGCAGACCAAGATAGTTGGAAAAATTAAGTATGCTACATTGTTTGTTTTCCCTGGATTTTAGGACTGACACCACCCCACACTATACCACCAACTATTGCATTAGTTATTTTGGGTTTTTTGAAAGCTGTGGCTTCTGTTTTTAGGAGGTGGCTGCCCTTAGAGGCAGGTAGTGATCCTACTTGAGGCATCTCTCTTTTAAAAAGCATTTAGGCCCTTCTAAATTTATGAACTTCATAATAATACTGGTATTTATTGAGCACATTTCTTCCAGGAAAACCTGAATGGCAGTTACTGTTACACTTCTGCCTGCAGAAGGATGTGGTCTCATGCTCTGATTTCAGTTTATTTTGGGGGCAGAAAGCAGAAAACTTAAATGTGTCCCAGATAAGGACAGGGTGTTGGGCTGCTTCTCTTGCCTCAGGATTTTTTTTTTTTTTTTTTTGCATGCCCAATTAGTGTGATGTCCCCAGGTCTTGATTGCTTAATTTATAGCATGAGCCTCATGGCCTTAGAGTTACACGTTCATCCTGGTTAGCTTCAGTTTATTCTGGTCAGTTTGTAAGCGATCAGTGTGTTCAAGAAAGTCATGTATGGCAAAGAGTGGATGCACCAGCCTTTTGAAGAAACCCAGCCAACCACCCAAGGGTCCAGCCTGTGTAGGACCACGGACAAAAGCAGTACAGAAGTTTGAAGCAACACTTGCAACGTAGCAGTAACCTTGAAGTCATTAAGTCATGAGGTTCACAAGAGCATGTTGCACGTGGAAGATGCCCTGAAGCTCTGACCAGCATTTTCTTTTTTTCCTGTTCTTTAGCAAGTTTTCACTGCTCTACCACTGATGGAGGAAGACATTCCCATTCCCTAAAACAACTTTAGAAAATGAGTGAACAGGTTTTTCCTATAACACGTGGCTGCAGAGGTTAAACCCACACTTTGAGAATATGCAGTAGCATCTTAGGAGGTGGTGACTGTGAAGAGAACTGAAATCTCCTGGTGAAACTTGAGTGACCCTGAACTCCTTGTACAGCTCTGTGACCAAGATTGGGGTTTCAGACATGTGCTGCCACCATGTGTGTTATTACAAGTGCTGGTGGCACACTTTGTCCTTCTTCAGTATCCGTGCTTTGAAATGCAGACAGGTTCCCATGTTCATGGAATGAGTAAGGAATTAGAAGGCATATTTTAGTGCATGAACAGTATACCTTGAAAAGGTGTGTTTGCTTTGCTTTGTTCAAGAGGTGGTTCTCTCCTGTGAAAGGGGCATTCCCAGTAGCAGGATCTCTTTTCCAGCAAACAGTGGCCAGAGGCAGCAATCCACACTGGAAAGTACCGTGCCTGTTTTTGAAAAGGATTACTCTGAGGAGGGACACAGAAATGTGATCGTTACTCCAGCACTTCACAATTTACACATCAAAATCAAGACATTCTCTCTAGAAGAGGCACTGGCTGGAGC
>JAVJGJ010000062.1:8327194-8338059 GCA_035590215.1 Microhierax caerulescens | reverse complement strand
AGGAGCGGCTCCTCGAGCTGTGGCATGGGGGGTGGTGGTGTTGGGGGGGTTGGGGGGTTGGATCTATAGGCCGGTCTCTTTGGCTTTCAGGTCTGCGAGGGAATATCTGAAAGCTGGAGCAGGAGGCATGAGGTCTCCATGAGTAAAGTGCTCAGCTGTAACATGGGAAAAATAGCTCCAGATTTTTCTCTTTTAACCCTGAACTTAAAAGTTGGGGTTTTTTTTTTCTTTTTTCTTTTTTTTTGCCTAGTAATGTCTGCAAAAGAGGTGTCCCTGATGAAGACGTGAGGCTGTTCCTCTGCTTCTTGATCCGCTCTCCCTCCCTCCTCCTGGTGTGAGGCATGGTGCCCAGGCAGCTGGGCTGCCCCAGGGAGCAAATAAGAGCTGTGGGGAGGGGGTGGGAAGGCCACCACAACTAAGTTATCAGACAAGCAGATTTGCAATTTACAGCTTTCTTTTTCTGTCTCTGCTTCCATCATCTCCATGTAAAACGGTAGCCCATTTATAACTGGTCAGTCCCTTCTTTCCCATAGCTCCAGTCATGGCAGGAACTTCTTGGTTCTTTTAAAACCACAGCAGACATCTGTAAATTGAGCCCAGTTTCAGCTTCGCCCATTTTTTGCTTCCTTTCCTTTCTGACAGCTGAGGCCTTTTGATTTGGCGTGGGATGAGCCAACTGCACATTGGTTTCAAGAAGATGAGTTGTAACGTTGTACTGATGATATTGTCCTGGTGGGCTCTGCAAAGTATGTTCCTTCAGGTGCCTGCTGCACGGTCCTCGGTACTGTGCTCTTCTGAACCTCTTTGGTCCTGCAGACCAGAAGAGTGTATCAGGGACGGTACGAGTGTGCTTCAGCAGTGTAAATGGGCCCACAACGTGTTGTGCCGGGGGGAGTTGGGTATCGCCATCATTGGTATCACCAAGGCATCAGTGATGTGTCTTTGGTTCTTCCAGATTGAGTGGTGTTCAGCAAAAAACTGAAGATGCTCCACGTTTGCTGCTGGGGCAGGAGAGTTTTGTTTGTAGGTGTTGATTCAGAGCGGTATGTCCTCCTCCACATTTGCTTCCTTTTCCTCTCCTTTTGAGGAGAAAATACACAGGAGCTGACGTTGAAGACTCGTTCTCCACTGATCTCACTTTGCTCCTCCCCAAAAGCTCAGCAGGATGTGTGCTATAAAAATAGCCTCATTAGGAGCCATCTGAGTACATATGCAATCACAGATCACTCAAAAGGGAGCACAGAGCATGCATGTTTCTGTTGCTGTCTTCAGAGAATTACATGACAAATTATTCCTAGCTGGAAGAAATGTCCCTTTATAATTGGGGTTTTTTCTCATTCTTTCATAAGGGAGGAGTGTGTGTTTTTTAAGTAGCTTTTAGTCACTTTCATTATTTATGAGAATGCTACTCCAGATCAGAAAAAGCAAACTGCAAACGCGAGTTTCTTCTGGCTGCAGTAGCTGACGGGCCCCATTTGCTTTCAGTCATTGCTGGTTCCGCTTATCACAGCCAGAAAGAAACATTCTCCAAAGATGAAAATGGCACCATACTGCAGCTCTTCAGTTTGCACCCCCTTCTCCTCCTCTCCTTGCACAGGAGACCGGCTGGAAGGGGGCCGCTGCCTTCATGGGTGGAGTGTTCCTGTGCAGAGGAGCCCGGTGTGGGCGCTCGGCCGTTTCCTTCCTGTCTTCCATCTGGAAGTGCTCCTTGCATTGCCCTTGCACTGCTGCTGGTGAGGCGTCATCCAGGCTACTCTGCTTTATAATCGAAATTGTGCTTCTGGCAAGGTCATTTGTCCATATTATCTTGCTGCATCGTCCGTCTGTGCTCAAGTCTTGGGCATTCATGAGCTATCGCGGGTGCATGACCAAGGGAGAGCTGTACCTAAATGGGCCCAGGAACCCATTTCCCCCCCTACCTTTCCAGTTCCCCACGATGAGTCTTCTTCAAGGCCTCCTTAAATCTCTTCTGCCTTCACATGCTTGTGTTTGACATGAAAGTGGCTGTAACGTCATCGGAAGATGAAAGTCTGATGATCAAAGCAGGCAGCGATGTTGAAATGAGCATTGTGAGATGGCAGAGCTGGTAATACAGTAATTGGCTATGTGGCCTACTTAGTCGGAGGAGTGATACATGCAAGTGCAATGTTTGTTTGCCTCTTTAATGTTTAAAATCCATAGAGTCTGTTCTGGAAAGTGAAACAGTACCACACCTGCAGGAGCATCCAGGCACGCCGTGGAGTGGTGGTGTGAGCAGTGTGTGTGATCCCAAAGGTTCTGCCTCATCTCCTCAGCAAGGAAGAACTTCTTGAGTTGCGAAGCCCCACAATTTCGTAAAGGCAAGACATGGAGCAGTAAAGAAGGGTGGTATTCCCCAGGAAAGCTCAAAGGCATGGAGAAGTTAGATGCACTTAGATGTGGAAGGAGGGAGGGTTGAAGCCAGATGTGCCCAGGCACTCTGCTAATCTCTGGTGTGATTTCTTCGAGAAGTTTTTGTCCTGTGTGAACAGTGTTGCAGTTGGAGAATGTCCTCTTCCCAGGGAACATCGTGCATTGGATGTTAAACACAGGTTGGACCTGCAGAGGGGACTGCAGCTGATCCCTGGAAGGGCACTTGAAAACTGTAAAATTACATTGTTTTGTGCAGAAAGTTGGTGGCATGGGCCGGGGACTGTGTTCAGAGCCACCGTGAGAGGGATGCGTGCAAGTACCCGGGACTGGGAGCTGGCTCGTGGTAGGTTCTCCCGTAGTTCATGTGCGCTGCTGTCTCCACCAAGTGGAGGCTGTGACCCATCTCTGGTACCAGTGTGTGACCCAGCAATGCCCCGCAGGAATTCAGGAGTTGGCTGATCCCCGTGTTAGCACAGTGTGAGCTCTGTGCCTCGAGCGCTTGGAGATGTGGTCACCTCCTGGTTTGTGTTGGGGAGTAGTTTTTCAGGTCCAAGTACCGATATTTGACTTAGCTGATGTCCCAGAAACTGCATGGTCCTCTTCCCTCTGTGTGCCCCTACCCAAAACCAATAAGACTTGCTTCCAGCCTTGGGATCTGCTGAAAATTCACTCCTGTTCTTACTCATCTTCTTTTCGACACCTTTCTGGCAGTTGTGCGTCAGCTCCGGCGGTGCTGCCAGGGGAATGGCAGAACCAGGTCTGGATACGATGGTGCTGGGGCCTGATTTCTTCTCTCCACCAGGCAGCGTGTCCTCTGTAACCAGGGCTCTCAGGGAATTTCTGGAGAAGAAATATGTTCTGGATGTGCTGCTGCTTTATCCTCATCTTTAATTGGAGGCTCTCTGTGCTGCTCCAGGGAGCAGCAGGGGACGCAAAATTTGGTACAACACCAAACAACTGCATCCTCATGGGCTTGCAAAGGATGCAACATCCAAGGACCAAAGGGCTGGTAAAGAAATTATGCTTTTTACTGGGTCACCTCTCTTGGGTCAGCATGTGTTCCCTCCTGGTTTGATGCCATCCTTGATGGAGACTGGTCAGTACTGTCTTCAAAGTGCAACCTGGTTCTGCTGTAGCTGTGCATGTACCCCTCTCCACCCCTTCTGAAGTTCTCTGGTGTCAGGAATTTCTTTCCTGTTCTGCTTCATGATGCTCGTAGTGTTTTCCAGCCAAACCAGGATGCTTCAAACCTTCCTGTCCCACGAGGATTGTTCCTTCAGCCTGCCTTCCCCTGGCACCCTGGGGAGAGTTATACCTAGGTCGGCACAGCATCACCTCAGCAAATTGTGTAACTGAGCTTCAGACACAAGAAGCCTGGATGGATCCTAGTTTTGTGCTAGCCACAGGAGCACTCAGTGGGTTTCATGTGGGACTAGAAGAAACTGATGCTAGTTCTTGCTAGGAGGGCTGTCTTCCACCATTGCCACCACCTTCTTTGTGGTGGCAATCTTCTTTCTTCAAAGCTCTGCAGCCCCCAGCAGAGGCACCGAGTTTGAAGGCTCAGACGTGCTCCCAGGGGTTTCAGTGCTGTTCCGTTGGGGGCACCACCACCTGCAGCAGCAGCTCTCCGTCAGCCTTGCACCTCCTGGCCTGGAAGGGGACCCATCTTCACACTTAGGGAGCTTTTCCATTGCAATCCAAGCAGAACGAGCTGGACAGCGGACAGCTGCCGTGTGAGCGATGATCCCCGTGATGCTGTGCTGTTGGGGACTGCTCTGTCACTGCTAGCAAGAGGCCAATAAGAGTCGATCCTGTGGCTTGTCAGGATCTCGTTTTGTAGTCTTCAGACAAGTTCTCCTGTGTAGTCTGTCCACTAGTCCATTGGAGGCTGTAAGGATGGAGGGTGAAGAAGGTGTTTTCTGTGTGCAGGGAGGGTAGAAGGGGTCCGTCACCTTCACCTGCTGTTAGGTGGTGCTCCTCGTACATCACATGAAGCAGTCAGAGACTTCTGGTCCCCTGCGTAGCACATCCAGAGGAGAAGGGCTGGGACTATGTTGCTCTTTGATTATGTTTATTTTAAGGTATTCTGCAAAGCCATAATGTTCCTCTGGACACTGAGCTGGAGAGAGTCTGCTGCTGAAGTTTGGCTAAAGCTTAACATCAGCCAGTGGCTAAAAAATCTCCGTGAGATATGAAATAACAAGAGCAATGTGAGAACACAGCTCTTTCTTAAGTGAAACAGCAGTGGCCACCATGAAGAAGGTAGCTAAAACTGCTCTCAGGTGGCATGGGACTGATTCCAGCCTGGTGCAGGTCAACAGCAAAGCTTGCTTTCCAGGATGGTGCTTCTTGTGTTTTGGCTTGCACAGCCCAGACGCTGGGGCCCTCGGTGCTGTGAAACAGGATCTGGCTCATGCACTAAAATGCCGGCACCTCAGGGTGTCAGCAGAGAATGTGTGTCCTGGGGCTGCCGGGGTAGGAGCCGGGTGTGACAAGGGGATGTCGCCTCAGATGCAAGTATCAGCCCTTCTCATATGTATACGTGTGTATATACCTGTGTGTCAGTGTACAAACACACGGGTTTACATAGATGTATTTTTATAGGTGTGTATCATCTGAAAAAATAAGCTGGATCCTTGTAATTTTTTTCCTTTTTCCCCACCTTGGAGCTCTTTCCTTGGGACGTGAGTGGGATGCGGGTCTGTGCAGATCTTCCTGCTGGGTCGCAGCAATGGCTGACCTTGCGTGTGATGCCGGGGGGCTCGATGGGGAGCGTGGTGGGTTCCCCTCCCTGACCCACACGGTGGGTACGTCAGTACCTGTTCTGTGACCTGGGTGCACCTGCTGGCTGCTGCCTTCATCTCTGCTAGAAAGCGTCCAAAGTCAGAGAATTGTTCTAAGGTTGTTGTAAAAATCCAGGCATGCTGTGGTTTTTACAGTTTTGCTGTTTTTTTTTTTTCCTGAGAGGCTCCTTTCAGGGCTTCTGTACTGTTAAGCCATGCAGAAGACAGTTGCTAAAATACGTGGGGCTGGTGGTCCTGTACAGCAAGTACCTGCTCAGGCTTGTAACCTAAGGGCACTATCAGAGGAACAGTACTGCTGTCAATTAGTATTTGCAGGTTTAGGTGCCACCCAGGAGTGGACAGCCCAGCTGATAAGTTACTTTCTTGGCAGAGGTGGATCCAGAAAGTCATTGTGTGTGAAGAGCAAAGTTTTTGAGGGTCCATTGGTCTGATCTAATAATTTATATACTCCTGCAGCTTCAGGCCAGCAGTCTGGCCAGTGCCCATCTGTACTGAGCTCTGTAACCCAGGGCCAGCCAGATCTGGACACTCTGGGTTTGAAGACTTGGAGAGATTTGTTCTCCCTGAGCACATCCTTTGGAACATGGATGTTCCAGTGGACCACCATCCATGCTAGTGTTTTATGCCTCATTTCAACTGGTTCCAGCTTCCAGCGATAAGCTCGTACTCTACTCTTCCCTGCCAAATTAAGGAAAGGCAGTATTTTCTCCCCATGAAGATGATAATAGGCTGCAATCAAATAATCTCTGTCTTCCTTTTGGCATGAGAAACGGATTGAGGTTGTTTGATCTCGCAAAGTTTATTATAAAGCATCTTTTTCCCAGTCTCGAACCATTTTGTTGCTTTTTTTTCGAACCTCTGTTTTTGAGTCTCCAGCTTTTCTAATCACCTTTTAAAAATGAAGGCACTCAGTCTGTCTTCAGCATGCTGGGAATGGCTTCACCACAGCTTCATACAGGGAAAAAATTACCTCCTTGTTTGATCTCAGGCACATGTATCCCAAAATTGCGTTGGTCCTTTGGGTCAGAGTGTGGCTCTGTGTGGCTGCAGTGTGACCTGCCTGCTGGCATCATGGCTGAGCGCCGTGGGTGCACCCATGTTCCTGGATGTGTTTGACTATATACAGCTGCTCCTCTTGGGCAAAGCCAGCGTATGAAGTGATGGATCCACTGGTGTTGGTGTCCCTTTCACAGTCGTTGCTCTCCAGCCCTTCATGGGTCACCCATAATTTTTGTCAACTGTGATGTTAAAGTTTAATTCCAGAGCATTAATAAACCTATTCCACATCAACCACTTCAAGAGCCCTGTGGAAATAGGTTTATCCAGGAGCAGTACACGGCGAGGGCAGCATTTTGCCTTGTAGCACATGGCCTGTTGCTCACTTTGTGTCGTGTACTGCAGATTTGTTTCATGTCTGAATGTGACGTGATGCAAAGCTGAGTGCCATCAGGAGGTCTTGTATTCTTAGTCTTATAATCTCCTCAGAAAGCCATATCCTTAGCCTCACTGATAGTTATATTAGCTTTTAATTCCACATCACTTGGCTCCTGCATTGATTTTTCTGGTTTGTCCCGGCAAGTACAGGTTGCTGTACTGTCTATAACTGAGCCATTTTACCTTCACTTCAGGTTCAAAGCTGGCTTTTGCTGGCTGCTTTCACCTTTCTGCCTACCGGTGGGAATTGTACTGCTTTGATTTTGATCTTGCTCCACAGTACCCCCCAAAGGAGGGATGTTCCCCCCCACCTCCATACTCCCATTGCTTTTGCTGCCTTTATCAGTGTTTTGCATTCCACACCACCTTGGTTTGATTGATTTGCTATTAATTCCACCTTTTCCTGATTGCTGATGTTCTGTACTTGCACTCCTGGCTACTGCCTTTCCCTTGGCTTTAGAATGGGTGCTGAGCCACGGCACTGTTGGGTGAGATTGATGGATCTTTTGGACATCCAATAATATTACCATTAAGATGGTTCACTTTTCAACCACATTTTCTCTTTCTTAATTCATCTTTCCTACTTGTAAAAGGCTTGTATAGTTTTGGGAGCATGGCAGGGGGGAGTATGTGTGAGGAGGATGGGAATGAGTGGGGGGGCAGGTCAAGGCTAATTCTCTCTGTTTAGAGACTATTAATTGTACGTTTCATTCCATAATGAGAATGAAGGGATGAATAATATCTGGTGATATGATGTGACTGACCCATTTTGAAATAGCAACTACGTGTCCATGTAGGAGGTTGTGCAGTAATTACTGCAGAAGATTGTTCTCTTCGCTCGTCTGCTTCTCTCATCTCCATCCTCCCAGGATTACTCACTGGGCACTTTTGCCTGCGGTTGCATTTTGATTTCTTTACCAGCTCCATAACCAGTATCAGAAACCATTGGAGGTGTTAGTTTTCTAACATTTTAAGTCATGCTTTGTTCTGACTTTGTGTGATGTTCCAAGCAATGGGATTTCCTTCACTTTAGGTATTGCATGGTCTAATGATGCTTATCCATAAGTTCAGCCTGGTTTTCACTTTATTTTGCCTATTACTTCTGCTTAAAATGTTTTCAAACACTTTTAGCTGTTCCCAGTATTTACACGAGTCTAAATATGTCACAGTCTCTGAAATGTCTGTTTCTGGGTCATCTTAAGCTATTATGTATTTAGTTCTTCTGATTCCCTCACAGACTGAACCAGCAATTATTTTATCTTTGCATTGCATGTTGGAATTTCTTAATAACCAGTATTAAAAACAGGGAGCCTCTAAGGAGTGGTGGGATGATGCATTTGGAAAAGGAGCTACAGTGGCTTATTACCTGGTCCTCATCTGTTGTGCTCAAACTCTCCCTTTTGCTACCATAGCACTTGTTGATGTCAGTTTACAGCTTTGAGGCGTCTAGTTCCCTTCCTTTTCTTAAGAGGTTTTGAATAATTATTAATTTAGGTTGATTTCTCCCCTGAATTTCCAGCTTGCTCTTTTCAAGATGGAAACACGTACTGTTTCCTTAATCAGTTTCTAAATACAGTGGACCTTTCCTTTCTTCCCTCTGCCTTTCCCCATCCATCGTGCTTTCTTTGTCATCCTTGATACTTGTATCTGCCCATAATGTAATAGTCTCCCTAAATACCATTATACTACACATGGTCCATCATCACCATATATGTTGAATAAGGCCATACTAATACCATAGAATGTTAGATTGCCTTGAAGGGTTATAATAGAGGATGTGATGGTAGATTAACACATGAAGGAGTACAGAAGGGTGGAGATAGCTCCAAATTAAAAATGTCAGGAGGGTATGGCTTTTCTTTTGAATGTATGGACTAGTCTTGGTATAATACTTGTCAGTACTGCTGGAGTTAGGCTCCTGGCCTGCTAGGAACCAGGGGAAATTCTGTGCTCGTGTTCAGTGATCCAGTCTGTTTATTTGTGATGATGAAGGTTATTTTCAGTACTAGCAAATGGCTTTATTACTTTTGTCTGGTTAAATTTTAATTACTTGCCATATATGACAGAGACACGTACCTACCCATACTTATTCTAAATAAACTGCATTAAGCAAAAGTACCTTTAATTAGGTCCTAGTGATGAGAAAGCCAGCGCTTGACAATGAGGATTCATGTTTTCTCCTCTTTTCCCTCCATTCAGGGAGTGTGTGAAGAGGAGCCCGCGCAGCCCAAAGGTGGAGGGCTCCGACTCGGTGACATCTCAGTCCTCACCCAGTGAAGAGGCTGGAATGATGACTGAGGTGAAAGTGAAAACAGAAGTACCAGATGACTATATCGAAGAGGTGATCTGGCAGGATGACACCAAAGATTCCAAGAAGAACATAAAAGATGGGCCGGGAGATGTGCCAGCGGAGATCTGTGTGGTCATAGGTGGGGTCCGCAACCAGCAGACGCTCGGTAAGCTGTGGGATAACACACCACATCAGTCAGTTCCCTGAGTCTGTGGTGTGGGGAGAGGAAGGAGGTTCTGGAGAGCTCCAGTTTGTGGAAGCTCAGCTCTGCTGGAGGGACCAGAGCCAAGGTGCACAGCAATCTCAGGGTCCTGGCTCAGGATTACTGACTTTCTTTGACTTCTGCTATCCGTTTGCATCTGGTCACCCCTAAAGACTCAACCAAGATGAGGGTAACTGTCAGAAAAAGCTCATTATCTTCGTTTGATGTGTTGAATGAGTTGCCCATCAGTCAGGTGCACAATTCATGGTGACCCCAGAGCTGGTGGTAGGTGCATTGGGCATAGGTGAGGCAATCAGGAGGAAAGCCTGAGAAATGGTGGAAATGTTTTGAGGTAAGTTGCTTTGAGGAAAGTGGATGCTTTCTGTAAATAATTAGATTTAGCTCAAAACCAGGTTTTACAGGTTGCTGTTTGTTTGTTTTTCTGATCGCTGGTAACATTGTGGGAATAATTTTGACTTTTGGCTGGCTGTGGTGTGCCACTTCCAAAACAGTACTTCCTATCCCCACCCCAACTCACGTGGTGACGAGACGAAGCTTTTTCTTTTTTTTTCTGTGAACATCAGACTGCCTTCTCCTCCTCCTCTGGGGGCTAAAGGGACTCTTCTGTTGGCTCCGACATGGAGCAGGGCCCTGCCAGAGAGCCAAAGGCAGATGCTGATAAAAAGAAGAAAGAGCAGCTGGACCATGCTTCCTTCAAGGAACCCAGGAGAAAGCTAATTTGAGCTGCCCAGTATTGCTGTTGGGGTTGGTTTGTCTTGCAGGGGAAGAGAAAAGAGTTATTGATGTTAGATTTTCTCCTAGTTTTTGCTTGATTATTGTCTGTGCTGTTGGAAGGCAACCTTGGAGGTGTCATGAGCTGGTGAGAGCATCATTGTCCTTCCTGTCCTTTCCCCAGTAGGACAGTCACTAAGAACAGCAGGGTGGGAGGTCACTGCTGTTTCTGCAGGTTCAGAACATCTAGGGAAAGGCGAGTAAGTCCGTAACTGTTTCTGACTTAAAGATCTTAGAATGTAGAGGAAATACTCTGCGTATATTCAGAGTTTTTGTGCCCCTACACTTCCTGAGAGGTCGATCATGGGCAACCCTGAAATGCAGAGATGTGCCTGATGCCCTGGGAGGGAAATGTGGAGGTATGACCACTGATGGGAAGCAGTAGGAGCTGCTTCTTCAGCCATGATCACCAACCCTTGATGTAAGCATCTTCAGATTGGGTGTCTGCCACGTAGGATCCCCTTCTCCCCAGGGCTTCTGGCTGGGAGCAGCAGCTGCTGTGTGGGGTGAGCTCCCCTGAAACTGGTGGTTTCTAGCTAAAGTGGACCGTGGTGTTGTGCAAAGTGGGGAGTGGGCTTTTGCTGTTGGCTGACCTGGATTAACAGGTACCAACAGGTTGTACCTATGGAGAGCACTGGGGACAGGCGGGGGTGAGGGGGGACATGGTTCAACATATAGGCACTGTGGGGAGAGGGACAGAGTGTTATTTACTAGGTAGCGAGTGGTGGCTGAACGCCGTCAAAAGTAAACTGGAGAGCTTCTGTCTGGAAGGGCCTTTTCAAATGAAATGTGCATCGTATTTGTTATTTTATAGACGCGCGCTGGGTTTCCTTAAAGGCAACTTGGTCCCGAGGCGATTGGCAGTTGGTGGCCGATTCCTTTGTGAAAAGAGCCCTGTAAGTGCCCCCATTCATCCCCCATTCACATAACTTGCGTTTGTTGGGGAGGTGCA
>JAVJGJ010000062.1:8315075-8327182 GCA_035590215.1 Microhierax caerulescens | reverse complement strand
TTCTGTTTGGCCACCAAATACTGTACTCTGTGTGGACCGACCGTGGTGCCCAGATATCAGTTCCTTGTGGTTTCTTGAACTGGCTGCCAGTCAATTATTCTGGTCCCCTCCATCCCCCTGCAGAAACCACAGACAGGCACTATTTCCATCACTGCAGACATCTGTATAACTTGCACAAGAACCGTCCCATACCTGCTGCTTCGCTGGCAATTTCGGCTGCTGCTCTGGAACAGCCGAAGATTGTGAAAAGCTGAGGATGCTGGTGCCTCCTCCCTCTGGAGCAAGGCGGCATGCTCTCTGCTGCTGCTCACCGGTACTTGCCTGAGTTTTTCCTCCCTGAAAGCTTTCTCGTGATGTGATCCGGTAACCCTGTCTCTTAATCACTTTGGCCATGCAGAAAGGCGAGGCTTTGGTAGGATTTTATTTGCCTTCATCAAGGAAGCTGAGATCGGAGGTGTTGAAAACGGTTATCATAATTCATGATGCAGGCTGAAGTGGTGAATTGGGAGTAAATGAATCCTTCTCCTTCACGTGGAAATGCAGATTGTGAGATTGTCTCCTTTCATGGCGTGCTGGTGATGGTCAGTTAAATGGGAGATGTGTTGTCTTGTGCTGGGGCCACAGTGCTGAAGGCTTCAGGGCATACATGGCTCCAAGTGACAGACAGCTTTCCAGGGGGGGCTCAGCTTCGGGAGTTGGCTGAAATGCGCATTAGAAGATTTATGTCTCATTTCTAAGTCACACATCTCCTGCAGGAGTGTGCTCTACTTATATTTTTAGTTGTTACTTGCAGCAATTTATAACAGGGTTTCCCAGCTGAGTTACTGCTTTTCACTTGTAGTGTTTTCATCAAATTAGGCCTCCTGTTTGGTTGCACGTTCACGTTTCTCTCCTTGCACTTTGCACTCCTCCATGCTGTTTCCATCTGTTTGGAGCAGCCCAAACGTTGCGATAGCTGAAAGAGGATGCAGTGAGGCGGGATGGGTGGTGACAGTGGCTGCAGTCCCCCAGCTGAAGAGCAGGTACTGGTGCTTGTGGGTTTGAACCATTTCTCTTTCATCTGCTTTTCCACAGAAGTCTTGCAAGCCCCGTGGGGTACCCCCTCAGGCATCCCAGGCAAAGAAAGCCAACGGAGAGGTTGGCTCTAAGTCTGGGTCCACTCAGCAACAGACCAGTACTGCCGCTGCGGATCCAGCTGTCCCCCCACATCCACCAACCCGTACGCCCCGTGGTACCGCCGGGTCTCCCGGCCTCACAGCTGGTGCATTTCTTGCCCTGCACAGCTCAGCAATGCAATATTTCCTCTTTGTTTCTTCTTTTTTTTTTCTTATTAGTTTCATGTGCTGGTCTTGGGCCAGGGGCATTTGAAAAGCCCCAACACATCAGCATTTTGCAGGGCAGGGGTGTCGGGGCAGGAAGGCAGAGAAGTTGTAGGAAAGAGGAAGAGAGAATGGCGCTTGTGTTGTAAGTCAAGAGAAAAGAGGAGAGACTATTTGGCTGATGTGAATAATTTTCTAATGTTTGGAATACTGTCAGGTCAGTATATGTGTTTTGGAGGACTGAGTTATCTGCGAGTTGATCAGGAGAAGTTTTATACAAGTCTAAGCTCTCAGTCTGGCCCCTGCTTTACGGGAAACATTTTGCAGAGGATTTTTCAAGTAATGCATTAAATCAGAAATGTTTCTGAGACAAAGTGAAGAGTGAATCCTTCTGCCTTTGAGATCATCAGTCTTATATGCACATGCTTGATTCTTGCCGTGATGCTGCTGCTGCGACGTTGCTGAGCTGCTCAGCACACGTAAATCAAGAGCACTTTGGATTCTCCCTAGTTATACCAAGTAAAATAGTGCTGCAGAAGCCTTAAGAAACTGTGTGACCTCTGACATCTTGTTAGCAAGCCACAGGGACAGATGGGTCTTGGAAATTTTTAATAGGCTTCAGCCATCATTATTCTTTGGAAATGCATCCACTTTAAGGGCTTTTTTCTGATTTCTTTTTGCACAATTTAGATGGAAAAGCAGTGGAACGTGGCTCTCCCGTTGGATATACACGAAATCGATATTCAGGGACCTGGATTTTTGACCATGCATTGAGATACACGTCCGGTATGTGATGGAAGGGTGTGAAAGTCTAACCATGGATCAGGGAGCAAGGGAAAGCTCTGGATGCAATGGGCGTGTTACCCAAATTCCAGCTGCGAGGCTCAGGAAAAGCCTGGCAAAAGTGAATGCACCAACTAACCAAAAACCTTCCCCATCTCCTTTCCTGCTACAGACAGCTTTAACCTGCATGACACATCCAGATGTGGACAAAGTCCCAAGATAAACCACGACCACATTGGCAGTGTTCAAGGCAACACAGGCATGTTCTTTGTAAGGTCTTAACGCATAGCGATTCCACTTCATCTTTCTTCCACTCTAATAACACATTTATTGTGGCAAGTCATCCCTCCTTTCTCTAATACGAGGATCTGTGCCATTGCCCCCCAAATTGTGGTGTACTGAGTACACAGTTGTGGCTGTTGAGTTGTCCCTTGGTGCGTGCAGGACTTTAGATCTATAATGCACCCCCTTACACCCTCCACAAACTCACAGTCCTCCTGGAGCAGTGCTCTACTGTCTGTGTGTAGGAGGTGGTAGAGGTACCATCATCAAAGAAGATGACTCCAGGCTTTTCCAGGTTGCACTTGAGACTTGGGGGCTTCAGGACATCAGTTTCTCCTGGCAGATATCCCTTTCTTCAGGACATCCACACGAAAGCAGTGGCCTTGTGATGTGACAATCCCTCTCCTGCCTTCAGCTCCTGCCCTTGCTTTCCAGGCATAGCCCCTTGCCTGAGGGCTGCAGCACCAGGCAAGGTTTTGTCTTGGAAGAGGGAAGGCACTACACTGTTAATTGTACAGGTTATACTCTTCTTGAAGAATTTCTGCACAACCAGATGCATTTATGTGCCGCTTGTGCCATAGACTGTCTCCAGAGGGGGAAACTGTAAGGAAAATGGGGAAGAAAATTCAACCTAGATCTGCTCACGTTTTCTGTGGTTTTCCCTGTGCTCCGTCTGTGCACAGCACTGTTTCAGGGGATGAGTGGGCATCAGTCGTGTTTTGCTGTTGGTACAGCTGAACTATAGCTATTGCACAGGGTTACGGGTTGGTAGGGTGCTCACTGGTTGGATGGTGAGTGCGCTTATCTTCTGGTGGTGCTGCTTTTGGTGCTCCAGCTGGAATAGTTTTCAGGAAATAATTTTGGAGGTCGGTGATTAATATAATCAGTCCTTGAGCATGGAAAATGAGGGCTGGCAGATGATGCTGACTTGCTGATATCCAGTATTTTACCTAGCAAAGCCTGTGTGGAGTGACCATGGCTGATGACTGTCCCATATATGTGTATATATATATATATATATAAAATACAACTAGCTATGATAATTAAAAGGCTGTGGAGCAGATCAGACATAGTCAACTGACTACAATATCAGTATTTTAGAGTATTTTTTCAGATGTGTACTCCTGTGTTTTGGACTGTAGCAAATTGCCTCTTTCAGCATTAATGACAAAGTAGCCTCCCAAGCTCAAAAGGCAGTCCCAAGTGATGCTAACAGTGACAGACAGGGAATTCAGCACTGTTATGCACTGGAAGGAGGGCTGTTTTCTTCCCAAGCCATAAGCAGTAGGGCATGGGAAAGGGAAAAAAATAATGTAGGTACATTGTGTTCAAAAAATTGGTTGGTTTTGTTCCTGGAAAGAGCACACTTGGAGTAGCGCTGGGTGAGTATCACTGTAAAATAATGTTTTGGAATATGTATTTAGATGTGCATACGAATGTTGTGTTCTTGTTTGTGGCTTATCCCTGAGTTCTGCTGCTTTGCATGGTCAGGAAAAGATTGTTTTGAGGTTGCATGAGGAAGCATTAATAGAAATGAAATGCTATGTTCACACAGAATAATATCCAACCCTTCTTTCTCCCACCTCCTCTTCCAGTAAGTGCTGCTCTCACCCTAACAAAGGGCACAGATAGGGTTGCAGTTATTTAGCTGCTGGTGAACAGCTGAGAACTGCAATGTGTTTTACAAGCGAGAGCTTGAAAGGTGAGTCCATAGCCTGTTCACCAAGCTGGAGTGGGGAAAAAAAGGTTGAATCAACTTAAATAACAAATCTAAGGAAATTTCTGTCTGCCTCTCCAATAAACAGAAGAGGCTAAATTCATTGCATAATTTCATCATTACAAATGATTCTCCCAGCTCTTGTTTCTCTGGTTTCATTTCAAATGACTGTTTGCAGATGTGTATTTTCTGGAATTAGAGACACAAATTGAGAAGAGAGACTACTGTGGTCATGTGCTTTTCCTTAAAAAGGTCAAAAGTTCTATTTGTATCTATTTGGTTTCCTCTGGGTGGATATTTACCAAATCTCTGTGGGTTTCTTGAGAAATTTGTACATTGTGCATTTCTTGAGAAATTTTGAAAACTCCTTGCCTCAAGATAACATATTGCCTTCTTTTTTCAGTTGAAAAGCTTTTTTTCCCATATACTAAGAACTTACTGAAAAGTAATTCAAGGTTATTTCTGTCCATAGGAAATATTAGTCGTTATTATAAAATTATAAGTCAGGCTATTTTGAGAGTGGCCCTTTCATGTAGCAAAGTTAAAAAGATACACTGAAAATGTAAGTTCAGGGTAATATGCCAAGGAATCTTAAATAAGGCTGAAAAAAGAATTGAGTCTGGGATAGTGATTTCCTGCATTTATCTCCGTGAACCTTCCAAAATTACTTTGCTGCAAACTGCATTCTTTTGTCCCCAGTTTGTGGATAAGTATGTGGCAAGGCTGTTTTTCCTGATCTAAGATGGTGACGTATACTTTTCTGTCTTGTTTTTCAGGGTCTTACGAATGTGGAATATGTGGGAAGAAATACAAGTATTACAACTGTTTCCAGACCCATGTGCGAGCACACAGAGGTATCTCACTCCTGCTCAAATCTTGGGGAATCCTGGGGTAACATTCAGGTTCAGGGACTGTTTTCAGGAAGGTCTTGAAGATTCTCTGCTGCTTTTCTCTTCATCGGCAATGCTTCTTTCGAGTGGCCCATTCATCGGGTAAACTCTGGGGCTGCCTGAGCTTTGTGGCTCTCTGCTCCAGCAATATTTCTTCTGAGGTCAGGAGCAGCTCTTGCGTTCAGTGCAATATTTACTGCACAGGGCTGTCTGGGGGCATCACTGTGTCTTGGGAGAGCTGCAAATCAAACCGTTTCTCCTGGCAGATACCCCATGCCAGCACCGCAGGGGTAGGCATCTCCCCGAGGTGCTCTGTGCTCCTGCCCAGCTGGGTGTTTTAGTCCATCCCCATTAAGTCAGGATGGGAGCATATAAAGTCAGACATTGGCATTGCTAGACTGCTGTATTTTTATGTTAAAACCAAAATGATGCTTGAACTCACCCCTCTACCCTTGCTGTCAGCTGAGGTCACTTCCTAAATGTATAGTTTGTGTGACGTATCTTGTGCTGAGGAGTGACTTCACTTGAATTTTCTGTATGAGTGGCCGATTTGATGTTGCTTAATTGGAGAAATGTGGAAGTTTTGCTTTGTGTTCTGTGCTTCGAGTAGCTTATATTATTTGGAGAAATATGTACCTGAAATAACAGAACAACAGGGACTTGAAACTAGCTGATGAGCCTTTGAGTTTTATTTTCTTTCACCTGAGCTGAGCCCTGAAGTCTGTGTGTCGGGCTTGTCGGAGCCTCAGCTTTAGCTCCTCGGTTGTAACTAGCAGTATCTGCGCGCGTGGTTGTCAATTGAATGATTGGCTGGAATGTCTAAAGGAACGTAAAGGAAGCTCCCAGGGAAAAGTCTGAAAATCCAGGAATAATGAAGGCTAATACAGTATTAAATTTGAAATGTGTCAACTCTCAGAACTCAGCAAATGCACTGCTAAAAAGTGAACAAGTGCATCCTTAACTCATCCGAGTTTTTCACAGTCTCACAATACATCATTTAATTGCAAAGTTGCATATTTCCTGTGTGCTATTTAACATCCCAGAGCTTCTTCTGTATCCTTAGGTACGTGCAGAATTGTTTTTCAATGCTGGTGTTCCTTTCTAAATGCCAACAAAATTCCTAAAAGTTCTTTAAATGTAATTACAAAGTAGTTTCATTCTGCAGTTTAAAAAAAAAAAAAAATCCCTGAAATAATAGTCAGCAGCAGTTATTTGCTGACATGCAGAATACTTTACTGTTGCATCACAGCATTGCAATAATTTTGCAATAATAATTGCAGTATTTAGGTTTGGGACAAAGATTGCTTTTATTTTACTTCTCTTCCCCAAGCACTATGGGATCCTTAATGCAGCTGGAATTTTAAGAGCTATATTAGTATGAGGACACCTCCAGTTGATTTGTATTTATACATTATTCTTACATTTTGATCATGGAATGAAGCTATATATTAAATGATCTGGATGCATCAACATACACCTGTATAGTTGATAACCGTAGTTTTGTCATGAACTCACGACTTTTGCTTCCAAAGCCTTTTTAGTGTAGCTGTAGAAGATGGAAATTTCAAAATTTTGAATGTGGAAATTTTTTAGTAATTTTCACATCAGTGGTGGAGAAGAACAATTTGTCTACGTGAAACAGAAAATGTTTTATGTTGCTGTAAATAGATGCATGTAGTGGTAATATTTAAAGTGCATTTGAATTACCTTAAGACAGTAAAAATCAAAATGACATATTTATTCATGTACGCTCTTCAGCAAAAAATCAAACTGAAAACTCGATGCAACTCTAAATGTGATTCCCTCAGAAACAGAACCTGAGCTGGGGGTTAAAGCAGGCGGGAAGTGTACCTATCTGCAGAGAAATAATGTGCCATTGAATGTGCATGTCATGTACAGTCAGGAAAGAAGAAGAAAGGATTATATGGAGGAAAGCCCTGTGTGATGTTATCCAGTGAGAGCTGTACATGGGACTGCACCAGTAACAATGCTGGAAATAGCACTTAGGACTGAAAGACATTTTTGTGAAAGATGCTTTTATTGCTACGTGTATCTGAGGTTTCATAGAGAAGTGGCTGGTACTGCACTGTCATAACAGATGTGAGATAACTCGGTGGTTACATGTACACCGAGGATGTGATCCTGCACTTGCATGTTCTCCCTGTGTATCTTTAGTCCGTGTATCAGATAAAACCCCAAGGCACTGGCAGGCCAGCTCTCCTAAGACAAGTCTGCTTGTCCTCAAAGTACTAAAAATTGAGCTCCCTTGGCATATTACGCGCAATTATCAGCTGCCAGAAACTCAGATCCTGAATCTTTTAAGTCATTCCTTTTTGGCTGGGTGAGGAAGGAGCCGTATTTCAGTGGCAGGACCTGGCATTCCCTCTTTGCCTGATGCTTTTTCTGAGCATCAGCCATGGTGTCACCAAGCTCTGGGCCACCCATCAGTTACATCGCATCTGCCTTTCTCTGAAGGTCTGGCTGGTCCTGGGTAAACTCAGCAGCTCAGTGTCAGAGTAGAGCTAGAGCTCAGAGCGTCAGAGAGTAGCTAGAGCAAACTCAGGCCCCTTTTTATTCTCTTCAGGTGCTTTCTTCCAGGCCTTTTTGGGCATTCGAGCAGAAATACCTGCTATTTGTAATCTGCTGGAGGATGCGCTCCTTCCCCTTGAACAGCCCCCTGCTTTCTGCATTCTTGTGCAGTTCCTGTGTCACTAATGGTCCTTGGCCAGCTGGTGGGTTGGTCCTGCGGATCGATGGAGCTGGTGATGCAGCAGGTTCTGCCCGCAGCAGGGCAGACAGTAATTGTGTTGATCTGGTCTGGACCTTTGGGGCAGAACAACTGAACAAACCCATGTGTCCAGCCGGCCCCACTGTTACATTCAGTGACGCTGTCTCAGTCCCCAGGGTGGGAGGCTTGGAGGACTCAAGCTGTCCTTGCTTTGAACTGGGTTATTTCAAAGCTGGTTTTTATAGATCTTGGTGGCCAGTTTGGAGCTGTAGCAGCGGAACCTGGGGTTTGGGGCTTGTGGCCAGCCGGGGGTAGGATGTCTGTCACCCTCTCCACTCTTGCAGCCGGTCCTTACTTGTCAGCTGCTTGTTTTGCCCTGTGCAAAACTTAAATTTCTTCTTGCCCTTTGAGCTGTTCAGTTCCATATTAAGATTCTTGCACTGACGACGTCATGTTTTTCTTTATAACGATCATTTCTGGGAGAAATTCCCTAGATGGTTCTTTTCATAACTGCACCTGCCTCCTCTCTAGATCTCCATGGTAGAGAAGCTGTGTTGGAAGTGACCTGTGTTCTTTAGGCTGTTGTTTTTTTTTAATTTGTCTGCCTTCAGGAATGGGTGGTTTCTTATTAGAAAAGGGGCATTTTCTTAGTTTCTTGAGCCTTCCCTGTGGTGCTCAGACAATTTCAGGGAGCGGTTGATCTCCTGTAAGTTTGCAAGAGCAAAGGGTTGAGGCAGATCTCATTCAAGACGTGCTGCCTCACAGGGGCAAGCTCCCTCTCTGTTTTGCTCTGAAAGCCAAGATGCAGGCATGGAAAACCCCACATAAAGGGTTCTGCAAAGAGTCAGAAACATAGGTAAGAAATTTACTCACTATGTTATATCAAGGAAGAAATGAAAAGGTTGCGTTCCTTCCCCTTCGCCTCCCTGAAAGGCACAAATAAAATAAAAAAGAAACCCAACAAAAAAAGTTATGTTGTTGAGCTGAAAGGCTCCTTTGTGAGCTGTTGTGCAGCCCTGCAGGATCGTGGCTCCTTCCTCCTGCAGAGCTGCTGGAGTTCAGCTGGAGCAGAAAGGCTGCACATTCCTGGTGGCGATGGAAGGCTCTGTCCCAGTGATCGGCGCTGACAAACGTTACTGCTTCGCCTACATGCAACCCAGGCCTTAAAAATGTTTTGCTTACAGTGCTTTTTGTTTAGCTGTGTGGGGTTTTTCAAGTCATTAAAAGGTTTGGATTGCCTTCAGGAGTTAGTCAGCTAGAAAGTTTTGTTTTGTACAATGGGTCGTATTTGAGCAACATGCGCAGCAAAACATCTGCATGCTGATGCATCAGGGAAATTATTTCACTTTTAGATAACTCAAAAAAAAATGGCTGAAATTACTTTATTAGACTTTCAAACAGTAAATTTAAAAAACCTCTGGGCTGAGGCCAAGCAAGGGAGAATTTTACCCAAAGGAGAATTCTTCGGAAAGCAAATGAAAGAAAATAGCAAGGTTCAAGTTTAACCCTCGCAGGATATATCGCCTCTGTCCTAATAATTGGTGGAAGTTCTCTGTTTCCAGATAAGCTTTTCTGGGCTGAATGATGATTTTGCTCAAGATGTTTTTTCTTTATTATTTATTTACATTATTTGGTTGCTGCATTGCCTCCCTCTGAACTGATCAGCTCTGTTACCTTCCCGCATGGGTGTGCCAGCCAAGGGGCTGAGCTGCCATCAATCGGAATAGATGCTGGATGCACTAGAGCAGGGTGGTTTTCTTCAGGCAAGATTTATAGTTTTAACAAATTGTTAAAAAACATTTCAAAGCTTTTAAAGTTTCTGATCAATACTTGCCAAGAATGGGTTCTGCTCGATTCCAAAAAATTATAAAAAGGAAGATGACTTGTTCAAATTGTGAATATGGAAAAATGCGTTTTTCCAAAGTGCACATTTTTGGAGTCTTGAGTCGGAGCAGTGCTGTGACTGAAACGATTTTGAGGTGAGAACTTGAAAATTAATCACAAAATAACCATTCCTGAGGAGAGATGGTGTTTCTGAGCTGAAAAAAGTTGGGTTTCATTTGTATGATTATCTGCTACCGAAAAATCATAAGATTTGGGGGGGTCCTTTGCCCTCTGTGCTCCATCCCAAGCACCCATTTTTTTTTACTGTGTACATTTCCCAGTCTGCAGCAGATTTTTATAGGAGATGCAGAAGTTACTTGAGAAAGGCAAGGAGTTAACTTGCCTATTTCCCAGCCTTCCCGCCGACCTCCCTACTCCACTTACTTTGCAACTTTCTCAGAAATTGGTCTTTTGTTTTAAAGCTGTAATTACTTGGTCTCAGCCCAAAGGTGATTTAGAGTGGGCTGTTAGGGGATTTTTAGGTGGCATTTTTTTACTATTTTAAATTCCTGAAGACTTTAGTCTGTCTTACAACTAAGAGTAACAACATCTCTTAACACAGTTCAGAAAAATGGCTGCTCCTTAACCACTTGTGTGTTGCTTGATTCTTGTTAAGTTTGCCTAAAGTACTTTTTAAAGCTGTTTAAATGACAGAAAGGGCCTGGTGCATGCATAGTACATATCTTTCATGGATTATTTATGCCGTTGTCTGTGAACACCAGGACAGCATTCTGCAGAACTCCATTGTGCCATAGCTAGCTTTTTCCTTGAGTGATAGGTGGTAATTCAAACAAGTAGCAGCTGTGGAAAAATACAGGGCTTTGACTGTTGAGCTTTTGCATATGATTCTGAGGGTTTCTGATCTGGCCCCTCAGTTTATGAAGTTGTGCCAAATTAATATTGTTGCCTAGAAAAGTGATCTAATCAGGCAGGTTAATCAAGTAGAAATATACAAATTCACAAACCCACAATCATTTGTTTTTATTATTTTTAAGAAATAAGGAAATTAAATGCAAACAGTGTTCATTACTTAAGGTTGCAAATTTTAAATTCAGAAACGCTGTGACATTCTGCAGCTGTGGTTTTCAGAGCAATGCAAGCATGATTCCAAGAGACATACGGAATATTTTGAAACGTAGTTATGTTATTAGATAATGTGACATACAGTGTATGCAATTTAGGATGAATATGAAACACTTCAAAACGGCTTGGAATTCCTAATCATTTATGATCCATGACTTGTAACATTGGGTTTTATTTTCCAGCTTGCAGCTTTGCCCATTGCAGTCATTTAGGGCTTGAACGTGATCTTTGCCGTGTACTTCTTGTGGTTCCACGTGTTACAGTGGCGGGAGCTTTTTCTCCCATCTTTTCATGTGTACCTTCAGGAAGACCAGGATAGAACAGCCCCCGGGGAGGGGGATTCTCATGACCCATCGCTTGGAAAGGCTTTGCTCGCCCTGCGAAGGGGAGGCATGAAGGGGAGGCACAGCAGTGGGGCAGGCTGTGCCCTCTGCCGTGGGAGGCCAAGCTGGGCACGCTGTTCCCTGCGTGCATTCCTGGGCTGGCGGCACTTGCCCAAGGAATGAAGCACATGAGGGATTTCAACCAGCTTTCCGTAGAAATTATGGAACTCCTTGGCGTGGCAGTTGGGACGTGTCGGCCCAGCCCATGCCCCTGCAGCTGGGGGGACATGAGGCAGCTGGAGGCCAGAGGAGGGCTGGGGGCCGGGGCTTGCCCCAGGCAGAGCTGCAGGGGGACAGGGGGACAGCGGGGAGGCGGCTGCTCCCAGCCCCGCTGGTGGGCCGACCTGCACCCCCTGTGCCTCTCCGAAGCCCTTGGGGTCCCCGCAGCCCCTCAGAGCCGGCTCCCGGTGTGCAGGGGCAGGGGCGGCCCTTCCAGCCGTCCTGTTTGGGAGCCAGGCCCCTGTGACAGCTTGGGGAACCAGCCCTGCTTGTGGAGGCTCTTCAAGCCTCAGAGGTGCCAGGTTGGGCCCCACCGCCAGCAAGGGCCACAGGCCTTTCGCAGCCGGCTCCGGGCAGCTGCCATCCCGCCGAGGTGCTGCGGGGAGGTGATGGCGGGGTGCCATGGCGGAGAAGAGCTGAGGCCAGAGGAGAGCAAGGGTGCGAGGCGCCGGGGACGGCCAAGCGCAGCCCCGCGCTGGCGGACACGGGGCAGAGTCGGCCGTCGGATCTAAGTGCAGCTCTTTCTCTTTGCAGACACTGAAGCTGCCTCAGGTGAAGGAGCCTCACAAGGCAGTAAGTACTCATGGCGCTGGGGGGGCGTAAGGGGGGCCTGGGGCCTGGCGTGTGCCAGCAGCGGGGCGCAGGGTGCTCCCCTCGGGGGCACGGCCAGCTTGCCCGCCGCAGCCCCCCGACATCCCTCGCCCCCCGGCCGGGGGCTGGGTGGCCGAAGCGCCGGGGAGGCGGCGGGTGGCGGGGTGGCTGCGAGCCGGGCAGGAGGCCGAGGGTCCGCCGGGGCCTTTCCCCGCGGGCCGGGCGGCG
>JAVJGJ010000062.1:8239076-8305613 GCA_035590215.1 Microhierax caerulescens | reverse complement strand
GTGTGACTCTGTGCAGCCTGCTCGAGGAGAACCTGCTTCAGCAGGGGGTTGGACTAGGTGGTCTCCAGAGGTCACTTGCAGCCCTGACATTTCTGTGATTCTGTGACATTGCCAACCTGTTCAGCTCTTTCATGATGAAGCTGTCACATTGGGGCATAGTTTTTTAGTGGGGGCCTTATGATGCCTGAGACATTTCTCTTTGCCAGATCTTCAGTCCATCTTATTAAGTACCTAGATGTAGCATTTATGTGTCAATGCAAGATATGTTTTAGTTCGTGATTACACCCCGACTTCTGGTAGCTGTTTGAAATCCTCATCAGATTGCTGATGGGTCACGAGGCACGTCTTTTAAAAATTAAATGTAACTGTGCTGTCATCTGTGAGCCTTTCTTTTCTCCTTCCCCATCCATAGTAGTATCATACTTGCTTATTGTTTGCTAGATTCTGTGTGCATGCTGGGCTAAGACAGGACATTTGGTGGTAGAGGGGGCACTAACTTTCATCTGGGTCTGAGGATGTTGTAGGCTGCAAACAATTTTTTTTTCCAGTTTCTTAGCCACATGCATTCAAGCCCATCACCTGTGTACAGGGTGGCATCCATGAGGAGTGTGTGTCCACTGTGTGACATTATTTAGTTCCAAGGAGAAAAAAAAAAAATTGCAGTATTTTTTTTCCAAAATGGAATACATAGTAAATATTTCACAACCCCATAAATAAAAAATGATTGGCCTGATCTTTTAAAAACATATTTCCCTTTGGGCTCTGACTAAGCATGAGAAAGTTCAGCCTAAGAGGGAATTTATTTGAAAAAGCAGTGAAAGGTTAGAAGCAAGGATGTGGGCTGGAATATGCCTTGCAAACGTTGACTGTGGAGGCATAGTGCTAATGTCTTGCATGTGCAAAAACATTTTGAGGGTTTTGAATTTAAACCATGAAATTAATATGTTCAAAATTAAGGTTTTCTTGCCCAGACCTTACACATACAGGATATGGTGATTTTAATGTTCTGACTAGTGATGGGAAGATATGTAAGTGGTTTGCTGGTGTTAATTTAAGGTTAAGAAAGAACTGTTAGCGTCTCCATTTCTTGATTAACTTTAAATATTCAAATTTGCAACCTTAATGTTTCCTTAAAGTAAATTTTAGCTTTTGGTTTTCTTTTACTTCTTGGGGGGGTACCAGAGCAAAAAGGAAAGTTCCACTGTTGTGCTTGGTAAAACTTACTAATGCCTTGCACAATTAAAAGCCTCATGTAAATGATGCGTGTACGCGTGCACACCCACATACACATGCCAAAGTGAACGGTTAGTCATTTACAACTTCGTGATTAATTTTTCCAATGTTCTTATTTAATAATTCTCCTGCTCCTTGGGGAGAGCTATAAAAATGGATTTTATTTTTCTAATGTGCTTGCATTTTAAGTAGGTAAAGTCTCTTTAGATTCCCATTTGCCTAACAAGGAGATGAATATGTTCATCTTCAAATTTAAATGACCAGTGGGCTGAGACCAAGAATGATAAATTTCGGTGCAGGAAGAAGACATTAAGAAAATAACAAGGAATTTAGTTCTGGGATCTACAGTGTGAAGAAATTTTGACCTTAAAGCCTGAGACGTGTTCGTTCAGTTCTGTAGTTGTTGCCTTTTTCAAATGCATATTTCTTCGCAGCTCTGGGGCTGGGATCATTCATTCTTCCCTGGAATGAGACTTTTTCAGTAAGGTGCAGTGCTGTCAATTGCACTTTAACACAGGTTACTCCTGTCTTGCTCCTACATCCTCCTTTTCTCAGTACATTGCAGGACTGGAATGGGAGAGAGTTTGTCACTGCAGTTTCTCAGGTTTTCTGTAACATGAGAGGCTCATTTCCCTTTGCCTTTCTCTGCTGTCTGCTAGTTCTGAACCAGTGCCTTCACATTACTGTACCCAGCATCTTTTTTGAGGCTGGATGAAACAAGTAGCAATTGGATCTGTTTCTTAACATGGTAAATTTGAAGTTGCTCTTCTGACATAACTGTCATCCTAAGGGTTCTTTTTGGATGTTCTCACTTTGGGTATCCTATTGAGTATCTTGCCTTATAACCCATAAGATGCACTCTGGAGCATGTCATACATGCAGTCATGCTGGAGTTTTTGATGTTTGTGCAAGTCCTGCAGTTCGTAGCTCTGGAGAGAGCCAGTTTCTCTGTATGTAGTTTTAATCTAAGGTTTTAGAAAAGTATGCTTTCAGGTTGTCTAGAAATCTATGATCTTCACGTGACCTTGTACAGAAAATGGCTGATACACTCATAAAAATTAAATTTCTGCCCCTTTCCCAGATACTGACCAAATAGACCCTATTTACAAAAATCTGGATTTTAATACTTCACAACAAATCTCTTACAGAGTTCCTAGGCAGCAAAATTGATGGAGAAATATATTTATTCTAATAAAAAAAGGATAAGAATGTTAGTAACCCCAGACTATTCTGATCATCTGTCAGTTTGTTGTGAAAATGCCAGGAAAGCTTTACTGAAGATAGAAATACATCCCTCTGACATTCATTAAGGGGTACACTTTCCATCTTGCAACATGGTTTGAGATTCATCAACAGAAAAAGTGTACAAATAGTGATGCCATTAACTATTCCAAATTCTTCTTTCAGCTCAAACCTTTGTCTGTTGAGCTGCTTGTTGGCATTTCAACAATGTCAAACCTCAATAGCATGCAAAGCCCCCAAAAATTTTAAGTATTTTAAGTTCTCAGTATTTTCACTTCTAAGGATATTCATAACCAGGAAAGGCAGAGCAATACAAAAATTAGCTTCTTAAGACCTCCTCCTTTTAACCAGGTTGGAGTTCTTGATTATCTTGGGTAGAGAGAAGGGTTCTGCATTCTTCCTAGCTTATTTTAATTTGATTTTGTTCTTTACGAAGTTTTATGGAGGCAGGATCTCTTCTTCAGTGCTGCTCAGTCATTTAACTATCACTTTTCCTTTCCACTTTGGAAATGGGGCAGTGATACTCCATGTGAATTCCCATCTGGAAATCACAATAAGAACAAAACTTCTAGTCATGGACAAATGAGTAGGAAAAAGTCAAGATGAAGTTTGCTTTTCCTTTATGAACCTCTCAGTGCTTCATCATTTAATCTAAACAGTTGTAAAGTAGATAAGTAGTCAGTTCCCAGCCAAACTGTTTTGATTCCAAAGGGAGGTTAAAATAAAACGGCCTTTATTGTGTGTTGTGCGTAACTCCACAGTGTGGGCTGAATTGAATTTTTTACTTAAGATGGAGATTCAGCATTCTTATTGATATTATAGATAAATCTTCCTGCATTAGCAAGTTAGGTATGTACAAGTACACCTGTTTTTTTTTTTTTTTCATTATGCATTGTTAAGACTGTTCATTGTCAAATTGCCGTGGTAGCACCTTAACACACTCTTCTTAACATTCTTTATCTTACACTTAGTTACAATTTGAATAAAAAAGAATCCAACATTGCCCTGTAGTGACACCAAAATGAAGAAGTATGAAACTGGATCTGCTGATGTTAATTATATTGTCTGGTATGTCTGAATTCTCTCATGGAGTCTGAATAGCCTGGTTCATAATACTGATTTTGGGGGTAATTGTAAAACACCATAGTATTTTTTGCTTTGAATTGCTGATACTTGCTGTCTGTTTGGATTCAACTTTGACATACTTTTTTAACTGTGGGAGAAGGAAATCCATTCATGTGTAACATCCTGAGAATGCCTGGGAAGTCTTTTCTCTCTCAATATCCAGTGAGTAGTACCCAAAACACCTTTTCCTGAAAATGTTTTTAAAAAAACTTACAGTATGAGACCATTGGTCTATTATGAACAAGGGGGCTGTCTTTCAGAAATTAATTCAGGATATTCCCCTCTGTATGGAAGTTCTGCTAGTCTGGCATCAGGTTTCCAAACCTGGAGGGATTACATACAGCCCTGGATGGTCTGCATTTCTATCTCCATTGTGCTGATAAATTCAGCTGACACGTGGTTTGGATGAAGTATCACAGAATTCATAGAATTCACTGGCCACCTACTTGAAAGCAGCTTAAAAAAATGCAGTAGGTGAAGTCAGTCCTGTAGCTACTGAATGCATCTGCAACAGCTCTTCTCAGGAGCTGGAACTAAGCTTTGAAATGCTTCAGCAAGAAACCAGACACAAGCCTGTGGCTCCATGCCCTCTCACCTGTCATTTAGCCACTTGGCAGCTTGAAGGTGAGCTAACATCTTGCACCATTTTTGGGGAATTTCAAGGAATTTGGCCCTTCTGCATGAGGGTTTTGGATTACCTTTTCCTTGGCTTGGTAATTTGCAGCCTGAGGGGACCCCCCTTTGTGGAGCATGGGAAGCACCATGCTAGGTTAAGCCAATGTGTTCCTAGATGTCTCCTGTGTTCCTGACAAAGGCCAAATGTTTGTGGGAAGGAGGTAAATGATCATGAAATGAGTGATCTTGGAATGGTTTGCCCACAGGGAAAGTTTTTTCCTAACCCCCACTTAGGAGCTGGCTTGTGCCTTTGTGTGTGAGGGTTTCTGTCCTTTCCAAATTTCTGGGTTTTATTATTATTTAATCCTTGCTAATGTAACTCTGGATACTTTAATCCTCTTAAGGGGTTGCTGCTGACTTTGGGCTCAGTCCTGCTCCCTTTTCAAGGAATTTTGCCATTAGGCACCTTGAAGTTGAGCTCTGAAGTAGATTGCAACTGATTTTACTGGCAACTTTATACTTGGCTGTAAAATGCAGTTGTAAAGCTCCTAACTTCTGTGCAAGAACACAGAGTGAGGAGTAGATGAAGGTCTACAGGCAGTAAGCTCTGTGTCTGCAAACTTGCATTCTGCCTCTCCTCACTGTCAGTCCAGCATCTAGAAGGAAGCACTGAAAGATGCCAAAGGGTTAGGTCAAAGGAATTGTCCGTGAACCTGCGCGGGGAATATCCTGCTAGCTTAGGAAGCCATAAATGTGTTCCTTTCCATCTAGGTGCCCCTCTGTCTGCGGAAAGGGAGAAGAAGCCTCTCTCCAGAGCTGTCTTTGTGCTGCCCTGGGTGGAATCCACAGAAACAAGTGAGGGTTCCAGATGTTTTTTCTCCCTCCTGTGTTGTAAAAAGCAGTAGCTGCACTTTGGGTCTTCTTCTGGGGAGGCTGCTCAGGTAGTCTGTGCTCAGGGCACAGCCTGGGAAGGTTTTTCCCAGTGGCAAGCATGCAGCACATATCTCAGAAAATGCCAGCCTTTCCTGTTTCTTTGCATTAGGTGGTTTAGTCATGGTGGCTTTGGCTCTTACTGAAGAATATTGGAGTTGCTCATGGTTCCTTTCAATGAGACAGACATCCCAGGAAAGACGGATGCTTTTTCCAAGCATTCACCAGCTCCAGCCCTCTGTGTTTATCACCAGCAGGACTTCTAAGGAATCCAGCGTCTGCTAGCAGATTTTTTAAGGAAACAGTTAAGGAATGTGAAACTGAGCATCAGAGTATCTCCTGGACTCTCCTGTGATCCACTGGCTATGGCTGCAAGGACAATGCTGATACTTTGTTGTCACATAAGCCTCACCCAGAAAGCCTATTTAGGGGAAGAAACATCACAACCTCAAATAGTGCAATGACAGATAAATGTATTGCAGAGGGCTTAACTGTAAGAAATCCAGCCCCTCTCCCCTTTCAGAGATGCTGCTGGACTTTATGAAATGTTTGAGAAACCTTGTTTCCCAAGGTAAGCCAGGAATGTGAGATTCCTGGAGTTTGGTGCTACCTTTGCCATTTTCAAACCTTCTGGTGTAAAGGAGCCACCCTTGCCATGGAGCAGGACAAGTAGCACTGTCCAGACTGCTTTGTCTTCTTTTTTAATTTTGCTGCTTTTTTCTTGACTGGGACCTGGAACATTGCTGTATTTTAGAATAATTCAGGCTGTTGCAATCTATTTACATTCAGCAGTTTTGCCCTTCCAGGTATGGAAGCTGTCCCTACTAGACAGCTGTTTCTGCAGTACTCTGTAAGAGTAGGATCACTTAGGATTCAAGAGTATCTGCAAAGTGCCTTGTTGCCGTGAGAGCTCCTCTTCTATCAAGTAGCTTTTGTAGCTTCTTCCATTTGAAAGGTCAGTATGAATTCTGGGTCAGGTGAAAATTAGTCTTCACCTTGGAGAAGTCCTTAAGGGGCTCCTGCAGCCTGCTATGTGGAGACCCCATCATTCTGGACCCTTAACAGGATGTGCTGTCATCATTGCAGGGGTGTCATCTGGATGTTGTATGTAACTGTTTCCAATTTGGGTTTCTGTGATGCTGTGCAGAGCTCTTAGAGCCCAGTGGAAACTAGTTTGCACACAGTTTTTGTGGTCTTGGATTCCTGCACTGAGGAGGGCGGGTTAAGTGATCTGTATTTTTAGCTTGTGATACAGAAGTCCTGACCTTTCAACAAATTTCTGATTGCTATCATTCCCTTCCTGTGTTCCTAGAGCAAAATCCACCGAGGCCCTGGGCCAAGTGCCCTAAGGAAAGAAGCCTCTCCTGCCTGCCACTGTTGGGCATGTGTTCTCTGCCCTCCCTCTTTCCTGCCAAAATGAAATATCTGATTTCTTCTCTGCTGAATATTTGAAGCGAAACAACAAAAAAAAAATCTCAACATATTTAATACAACATCTGGGAAGAAAGATGACCTGGCTGATCATCCCTAGGGCAGGGTATTTAAGCAGCCACGAGTCATTGCTGAACACAGACTGCACAACAGGAGCCAGCTGGCAGCAGCCCCTGGAGACAGGCAGAAAAGAGCAGCATGTTCCCTGTCTTTTACTAGAGGTGCACTTGCAAGAAGAGTGGTCAAAAATGCTTTCATGTCCCATGGCGCTATTTCTTGCAGTACTTGAAAAACCTGCCTGTTTGATATATCTTAGTATATCAGTCCTTTATACCTGAGGAACTGCCTTGTAACAAGGCTGTTGCTTGCCTTTTTTTCTAGTAAGATGTGATGCTGTATTTTGGTGATGTATTTCACAAGGTTAAATGTGGGCTGACAAACTACATAAAGCCATTACTCCTTAGACCCCTTTCTGGAATCACTTCTTGCCTTGGAAAGACTCAAGAGCATGAAGGAGGAGTGATAGTTGCTGGAGCTTGGTTTTTAACTAGATGTCTTGTAAGCATTTTGAAACTCTAGGTTTGCAGCAGTGTAATATGGTGATTGCTCAGCTTGCAGCAAGGATGCCTTCTGCAGGACTGTTGCCTGAACACCAGAAAGGGTCAGCACTGTACCTCTGTGTTGGTGGGCTAATTAGTATCTTTCCCTGTATTTTTCCTTAAGTCCCAGTAGTGCCTGTTGGTATGGTTTTGCTTTTGGTGGAGCTGCACTGCATCGATGTCTACCTGGTGACAGGAGAGGGCTTGAATCTGAGCAGACTTGCTTAAGTAGTGTTACTTTGGCTACGTCTGGTACCATCTCTTCCAAGGTTTTGGGGGTTTCAGTATGGGCTTGCAGGCACACCTCAGCACTTGGAGTCTCTTTGTAGCTCTTCCCATTGAAAGCTATGTTGTTATGTATATTGGGTGCAGTGCCCCAGCTGGAGTCTACCTTGTAGTAGTTACAACCCCAAACAGGAAAAATAGTAGTCTACAGGCTAATTTTGCTCTGTGAACTTCTTGCTAAGAAAGTTTCTTATGTACCAGAAAGCTTTCACTGCTGGGAACAGCACTGGAAGTATTCAGTGGTTGTCAGCAAAGACACCTTTATTGGGTAAGAAGGAAGAAGTCTGGCACTTGGGTGCAGCCGTGGAAGAGTGACCGCTGTTCACAGAGGGTCAAGGTTAGCTACACATGGGCAGTCTTATGATAACTTTCTGAATTCTCTCTAAACCTCCTTGTCTCTGAGACCGAGCACCATTTGCTGGGTGTTATTTAAAGAATCAAGGAAGAGATTAGTACCAATGCTAGCTGGCACAAATTCTTACTTCTTATAACGGCTTGTTTTGCTATAATCTCTGGAGGTCATTCTTCCTTAGGGAAAGCAGTCCCCTAAGAAAACAAGCAAACCCCTATTCTCCTGGGGTGTGCTGTTGTACTTCTTAGCGTGATTTTATTTTCCCCCCCACTGCCTAGGGAAGGAAGTGGTTATACCCAGCGTGTGCTACTCAGGTCTCCACTGTTGACAGTGAGATCCCCACAATCTTTCCTAAGTTACAGTGACTACAAATAGCTGTGGTTGTTTGAGTCTGTGAAATGGTGTGCCTCTAGCATCTAGTTTTATTCTGTTCTAACAAGTCTTATTTATTTAGCACTTTTCTTCCCAACTAAGGCCATAATAGTTTTCTTCCTCCAAATGGAGGTATTGGAAGTGCTTGGCATTTGGTACCCCTTTGAAGAGTTAGTCTTCAGTTCATCTACTGCATGGCTCATTACACTTCAAAAAGGAGGTTGGTTTCTTGTCTTGGAGACTTCCAGCAATGTGGGACTGATTACTGATAACATATTATGATTTTTTTCTGCCAATAATTGACTTTTTTTTGCAACAGATACAGAGATATTTCATAGCAATCATTAGATTCTCTTTGTTGTTGGGAAGGGTCTAGGGTAGGTTAGATCCTCAGCACTGTTGTCTTGACCACAGGAGACTGCATAAGATTATATAATGAGACATAGCTAAATGTGATGTACCGGTACTCTTATCACTTGAATGTTCTTGCAGTCCTGTTTTGCTTCTCCTCCTCCTCTTCCTTAAGCAGTGCACTGTTTGAAGCAGTGAATCCTTTTCATCTCTGTATATATGCCTGAGCTCTGTCTCACTTTTTCAGCCTAGACTTTTAAAAATCCTTTAGATCTAGCTTAGCATTACTGTGCTCTGATTAAGATACAAATATTTTTGGTAGCAGGGATAAATTTCCAGTGCCCAGCTGTTTAACACCTTTTATATTTGGCATTTTTCTCTTATAGATCACCATAGCTTCTACTTTCATTCTGCCAAACAGAATAAAGGGCGGAAAGTGATTCTTCATTTAGTGTTGAAACCCATGTGCTGATGGACTGCAGTAGTGAACCCAAGTGAGCGATTAGACTGTACCAACACATACTAGCTTAAAATATTTATTTTAAAAATAAAATTTTTAAGAAGTAAAACAACAGCTTACTTAATATGCATACTCTGGTGTGTTTGAACACTGTGTGGAAGAGGTAAAAACAAGGCTTTACCTTTGCTAATTGTATGGATACATGAAAAGGAACAACTGAGCTACCACAGGGGAGCTTACTGAATGGCAGCTCATCTGTGGAGCCACAGTAGCTGGTGTGTACACTCCTGGCTTGGTTCTGTTGTGAAGTAGAACACATCAGTTTCAAAACACTTTGTGGCTACACAGTCTGGTGTGTTTTACTTTATTTGCAGTGGGCTAGTAGCATGAAACCCATCAGCTACTGTGGTCAGCTGACAAGTACAGCAGCACTGCAAGTTGCAGTGGGGTGGCTAAGGATGTCAGTCTGTACCCCAAGGGGTATGTCAGACATCAGAAGATGGAAAAAACCCACCAAGCTGACAAGTGAAATTTTCCTCTTACACTGATGTGATAGCTGAGCCAAACACATTCATTGTCCCCAGTCAGACCAAAATTAATTTATAAGCATCTTGAGCTTTTTTGCATCATCTGTCTTCCCCACGCGGCTGTGGTGAAGGGAGTCTGTTGTTGCTGGGATGATGGGAGGGGGTCTAGGGTACAAATGTATATGAAACTAGTCTCCATCAGTCCTCCTGTTCATTGAGCACCTTCCTGTCCTATGTGTTCTGGATTTTGGTTCTCTTTGGTTTTGTTTGTTGTAACATGCCCATACAGGATCTTGGATGCAGTTAGTTAGCAGCAGCAGCAGTGAGAACCGTGAGCGTGTAGGCACGTCCAGTCCATGTTGTAGTTGGCATATTAAGACTTTGACTTCTGACAGCTTGTATGTTGACTCTGCCTTTAGCTCTGCCAGTTTGTCCCCATTCTGACTAGTACTTACCTACCGTAGCCCTGAACTTCCAAAGGAGATTTCAGCAGGGCTGAAGCTGCTCTGCGTCTTCATTGCTGTGAGATCTTCTTGAGAGCAGAGCTGCCTGAATAGGAAATAACAGATCAGAATATGCCCCAAGCCATATAGCACAGGGCATATAGTGGGGGACATTATGAAGCAGTGGCTGGCTGTGTGCCTTAGAGATTTGATGGAGCATGTGGGATGAGTGTCTCTGCATGGGGGAGTCTGATTGAGCAGCGTTGTCTGGAGCATTTGCTATTTACCTCAGAGTTTCTAAAGTGGCCTGTTTTCTTCTTCCTACAGACAATTTTAGGTACACGTGTGACATTTGTGGGAAAAAATATAAATATTATAGCTGCTTCCAAGAGCACAGAGACCTACATGCCGTGGATGGTGAGTACTGTTTTGGCACTCAGACACCCAAACTAGCACGAGAAGTCATTGGGGAAGGCAAAATGTGGTTCTGCAGGACCGTGTGGCCCGTGATGTACAGGGCATTGTACGGCATGGCTTGCTCGCCTTTGTCAGCGGAGGCAGAGTCCACAGGCACTGCAGGAAGAAGTTTGCTGTGCTCGATTCTTTTTGCGTGCATCAGAATAACACCCTCTGGTGGGACCTGTGGTCCTTGCAGTCCTGTCTGTATTGAGGTTTATGGTTAGGATGGATATGCTAGAACTGAGTGCCTCAGGGTAAATTGTCGGCCTGGCTACTAGCTGGGCAAGAGTGAGTTGCCTTTTGGTTTCTAACTTCCCAGGTCTGTTCGCCACATGCTCTGCTGTGAGAAACCACATTTCAGAGTTGAGAAATGTTATTTTGTTCTTGTTAATCACTGTGGTAGTGAACTGATGCAGTTGTCAGTGAACCTCACAGGCCAATTTCTCCTCTGTGAGTGTAGATGTGGCCTAGGCTGGTGACACTCAGGCAGAAGCAGACATCCTCCTCCAGAAGCAGCGTTTCTTTTTTCTCCGTTGGGGGAAGTAGAAGCAACAACATAATGTCTTTGGCTTGCCCCCTGCTTACTAGGTATCTAAAGCCCCTTGACTCGGAGCCCACAGATACTCCAGGTCCTCTCTGTGTATGCTAAAACCTGTCGGTACTGCTCCTCACTTGTCCAAGGAGGGAGCCCTGGCAGAGTTTTAGAAAGAAGCTTCTGGGAAAGAAGAAGTGGCTGAACCGTCTCAGAGAAGCAAGTGGTTTTCCACAGTATATGCTATCCATAAAAATTTCTGGTTTTAACTGAAACGTGAGGCCATCTGAATATGCTCTACAAACAGCCAGTGTTCTCTTGCAGTGCACCACTGTAAACTCCTTTCCTCCTGTGGGGAGCCAAAATTAAATTACTGGGACCGAAAATCACTATGAGATGGATGTGTCTGCTTGTGTCAGAAATGTATCTTCATAGCTATGGATCAGGGAGCTCTGCCTAGGGTTACAAGAGGGCTGTGGTAGCCGCTTCCACATGTGTCTTGCAAGGACACCTTGTCTCAGTTCCACCAGAGGGCTGGTTGTGTTGTAGCAAACACAAGTGTGAGGCAGCTGTGCATCTGAACTTCACTTGGGGCTGTGTCAGTGTCAGAACAAAGGCCTTGAGAATCATATTAGGGCTGGGCATGCTCAAACAGTTCCTATGTGGACGCTGTTGGGAAGAGGGACTGGGGCACAAAGCCTGGTTTGTTCTGTGGGGCTGAAATATGCTGAAGTGGTGCGTGAAATACAGGAGGAATATAAGGCCATTTAAGAGGATTTAATTTCTGTTTTGTTTCTTCCCCTCCTTCTTCTATTCTGTGTTAGTTTTTAGTGTGGAAGGGGCCCCAGAAAACCGGGCAGGTAAGCTGAGATCCTTCGTGTGCTTTATTTCACAAACCTTTTCAAGCATTCAGTAGTTCAGGCACAGCAGGTCTGGTTCTACACTTGTAAGAGTCAAGGGAGTTTTGTCACTGATTGCAGCGGGAGAGGGAGCATCCTCTCTCCCTCCCCCAGTGTCTACAGCCTTTAGGTTGATGCCCAGCCCTAGTAGCTACCAGGCTTTTGTTGTACATACCATTGATCAGGCTTCTGGAAATCAAAGAAGCAGGTGTTTCATGTCTTTGGTGATTTAGTGAATTGTTCAAGGCATAAATGAAATTATTTTATAAAATGGGTTGGGTTCTGATTTGTTTCTAGCTGTGCTCTTAGATGGTAGAAAGTCACTGGTCAATATTCGTTAGCTCACTTGCTTGCAGACTGCATTATCTTGCCCACTTTCAAACACTATAACATCATTACATAGGAGATGCACTGGAAGAAAATCAGAAAATATGGATCAGGCTTTGCAGATGTTTGTTCAGTCTTTCTCTGTATTATTTAAACATTATGTACCTACAAGGCATGTGACTGGGCTGGAAGTGAGGGTGATCCTGGGGTACCTGAGGAGGGGGAGGAGGAGGGACAAGTAAGGCAGAGGGGTCATTGGGTTTATAATTCCTGTCTTTAAATCTTGTTACAGATCAAAGTGTCATTACAGATGCAGGAGCATTCGGTGCCCATGCAGCTGTAGAAGGAAAACCTGAGGGTGTTGTCAGCTCTCTTGCTGGTTCTGTTCTCTTGCAGACCCCTATGACCAGGCTGTCATAGCAGCAGATGAAGTGAAAGAGGAGGAGCCGGAACCGTTCCAGAAGATTGGTCCAAGTATGAGTTATTATACAGCTTCACATGTGAAAGCGCAAGGGTTTCAATCTGGCATTAGCTGGAGTACCTCTAGGAAAACCAGAAAGCACTACATTACACAGAAGTGTTGGGACCTTAGGGGTGTGGAAAGATACATTTAGGTTCAAACAAACACCAACAGCCCTGGCCCTAAGAAATGCAGCTTTGTGATGTTTCCTGCTCAAGAGTTCTGCAAAGAAAAGAGGAAAAAGTTTCAGGAGAAAAGCAACCTGGCAGCGATTAGAGAGGATCTTAAGGTGTATTGACAGAGTTGGCAGGTGATCTCGCATTCCTACTGCCTTTGTGATGGGTTCATCAAACAAATGAGAGTGAAACAAGCAGAGGACCAGACTTTGCTGAAGCATTTCTGTGAATTCTCCATTTTGGAAAACATTGATTAACCCTGGATTTTCCTTTGGCTTGCAATTTGCTGTCAGTTCTGTACTTCCTGGCACTGACAAGAGCGGAAGGTGTCAATGTGTGTTACACTTCTTCATTATTTCAATACCTCCAAAGCAGGAATTAGCACAGTTATCATGGAAAAAACCCTCCTCCTGCAAGAGAAATCTACAATCCCAATATGAAAGTGCTTTCTTAAACTTGACAGCTTGTTTCTTAGTTTGACCATTCCCGTTGTCCACACATCACAGTCTGTAACCAGAAGACAAAACTGTGTCAACTGTAGTATAAACTTTAGAAATGGATTCTGTCCTTTGTTTTGCACACTTACTTGCTGTAATTTTGGGATGATCTTCTGCAGCTTGTTCAGTTCTACTGGACTTTTTATGCACAGTACATCACTAGACACTGGCTTTAAATGTTTCCTTTGTTGGGGAAAAGGATGTGTGAATTATAGGGCAGATGAGTTCCACATGCATGAGGGTTATGCTCTAGTTTTTGTCTCCTGGCTAGTTTCTATGTTAAAAAGTCAGGAACTTGGTGATTGTGTGAGAGGGTGCTGCACTCCTTTCTGATCCTCATGTTTGTTTCATCTTCACAGAAACTGGCAATTACACCTGTGAATTCTGCGGCAAGCAGTACAAATACTACACTCCCTACCAAGAACATGTGGCGCTGCATGCACCTATCAGTGAGTATCCTGGAGATCTATTTCATTACGGACTGTGATTTACAGTGGTTGGTGGTAAACACGAGGGTTGCAGGAGAGAGTATAATTCTGGTGGATCCTTCCACTGGGCCTTTGGGATTGCAGCTGGCAGGACATAGATCATGTGCTGACCAGGGCACTGTAAAGTGAGCTGGAATCCCCTTTCAGAGCAACACTGTTGCTGTTAGGTCTGTAATGTCACTGAACTTTTACCAATGTCATGCAATTCTCGGTATGTTCCTTGGGGGTTTGAAGTTTTGTTTTGTTGTTTAACTGAAGTGATGCACAAAATTTCTGGACTCTCCTAAATAATAACTGGACATACATGCTAGGGAAGAAGCATCTTTCTTATGAGCTTCTGAGAAATTATTTCAGACAGTGAGTTAAAGCTGGTTTTCAAAATCATGTAAATTACCTTGGCAGCTTGCTACTAAATCACAGGCGATAAAATATTTATTTCAGGGAGCTCGGGAAAAGGCAGTTCTCAGCATACTACACGACACTACGATCTGCACTCTGGAGGGACACTACGGTCGGCACTCCCCAGACAAAGGGGAGGTTTTAATGAGCAATTAAGTGTAATTCAGTGCAAAATTTTAGTCAAACAGTTGAAAGAAATTCCTGATACATGCTGGTTTTGGATGCTTTAAAAGTATGCAGAGAAGTTCTTTACACCTGAACTTCATGCTTCTTTCATAGCATTGCCCTGGGCTTTATTGCGATTTTAATGCTGTGAGCCAGCACGGTTGCCCTTCGCCCATGTCTGTGCGCTGCCAGTGTTTTGGTTGATGATGAGGATGGATGAGCTGAGCTCACTGGTGTAGTGGGTTTCGTCAGCTGCTGATGTGCAGCCAGCAGAGGGAGTGCACATGCCTTCCTCACCAAGTTCAGCTTCAACTTAGGGTTTAAAGTTATTATAATAGGGCAGCTTTGGGTTTAGACATACATAAAACAAATATGGAACATAGTCCACCAGACCAGCACTTTTAAAGTGGATCAAGGCTTGGTGGCTCTTGACAGCTCGCATGCAGATTCTCTAAGGCACAGAGATGGACCAAGATTGTGGTAGAAGGTGTAGGGCATAAAATACCTCTACTGCCATCATCACAAAGTCTTATTATCTCCCATCTGCCTGAAGAAACTAACGCAGTGATTATGATTGCACATGCAGCAGTTATTCCTAAACATCCCAAAACTCCATCTCTTAATTGAGGTAGTTTTAGGTCCTCAGAAAAGCCATTGGTGGTGATCAGCAGTAGGTCAATCTCCTAGTATAGATGGGCCCTCAGACACCAAGGGTTTGGTGTCTCTAGTCCACCCCTGTACAGATAGCTCAGGAGCAGTGTGCCATAAGGACTGTGCACTGAGCCTCTGCTCAACAGTAGCAGATTCTTACTTTCCCAGTACTTCCCATGTCAAGGGGCTTTATCACTATGAATATCTCTCCATCCTCCCAACTATCTGTAGTAATAGGATGCAGCTGCTGCTTCCAATCCAGGCTCTCCAGCATAAAAGAAAAACACAACTGGTTTTCTGAGAGGTATTTGCTTGAAGTGGGCCCTGCAGGTCTGACTGCAGATAGGGATGGTCCACACAGCCCTTTTCCCTGTGCAGAGTGCAGCTGCAGGGTCCTTATACCCACATTTTGACTACTGGAAGCCAGTTTTGGAGGAGGAGGCACATTCATTTGAATGTTGGGGTTGAAGCCATCCTTGCACCATGGTTTCTGCAGTAACCTTTGTGAAAGCAAAAGAAGCTGCCCCTGCTGCAAACTAGACCAGCAGTCACAGAGGTGTGCAGATGGATTTCCAGTCTTTTCAGCAAATATCTTTAACTGTGAGGACACTTAAGATCAGGTCAGGATAATGTTTTCACAAGGTTTAACACCCTCCCCGTAAGATTTTCTTTTCACCTTTTTTTTTTCCTCTCCTAGTTCCCATGACCAATAAGGTTTATAATTTTCAGTGACAAAATGTTAACTCTGATGAGATTTACTGGAGAGGGCATGATTAGCTCCCAGGGTGGGCTGGCCAGTACATCCTTCCACCTTTCTACTGCTCAGACTCTGCTTTTTCTATAAACCAAGGTCCTGTGTGAGGCAGCTGTAAACCCATGACTTTTCAAAAGCACAGCTAGCTTTTCTTGGGCCCTAGCAATCAGAAGAAGTTAAGCTAAGACTGTATCTTTACCCTGGTCTTGTTCTTCTGGTATAAGGCAAATGCTGAGAAACTAGCCATAGTGGGACTGGGTAAGGAAAATACTTCAGCATTACCAGTTCAAACTTTCTGGGTCTCTCTGCTTGAGTGCAAGCTTCCCTTCCGGAGCCTGTCTTTCTGGTTTTCTGTGATAATGGATAAAAGGTCATTGAAAATGGGCTAAAGCAAGGACTCATACCCTGCAGGGTCAATAGGACCTTGCGGGGTAATTTTTGGTCAGCGCTGCTGGATACCTGCTGTCTGGAAAAGAGCTCTGCTGTGGGGTTCCCTGGAATTGTTAATGCCAAATGTCTGCTTTTAATTTTCCCTTTTGTTGGTGAGGAGTAGGGGCTCTTTTTATGTGCTTAGAACTGGGCTATTACTCTTTTAAAATACATATTTTTATACTGTTTCTGTCAGCCTATTCGCTTTTTCAGAAGGGTGTCAGAGGCTGTTTCCAAAAAAAGTGGATTGTAGGCACATTCATTGTCCTCATTTTAGAAGTGTTTCTGAATGGAGGTGCACAGAGGGAGGGTTCAGAGATTTTTCTCTGTCCTCCTCCAGGCTCCGTCTGCTCTGTAAGATGGAACTGATGTAACCATATTTGCAGGTGGCTGAGACATTGTGATTGCTTATAGATCATGTATTTACAGCGCAAAGAAAACCTAGTCTGATTGGGATGTGGACTGGCTAGAAAAGTCATCAGGAGTGGGTTTTAACTCGGTAAATACAGGTTCAGGACTGTGCCCTCACCACATCCTTTTCTGTTAACTGCAGATAAAGCAACAGATTTGCTGGTCATGGAAATGTATGGTGAGAGCACTCAAAACAGGCACAGCTATCCATGTTTGTTCCTTTCAGGATGAAAATGTAGTGAGGCAGGGCCCTGAGTGCACTAGTATTTCTTACTGGCCCTGTCCAGCCTCACACAGGGCCTCTGCCCACATTCAGATCCCTATTTCAGCCCAGCTTTGGGCCACCGGTCCCTGCCTGAGCCACGCTGTTGGATGTTGGTCTCCAGCTCAGTTGTAGACGTGCCCATGCCTGGCCATGGATCCAATTGGTCAGTACCCCAACCTGCAGACTGACTTTCCAGCTTGATGTCAACCATGTCTCATCACTCTGGATCTCCCTGATAATTGATATGTGTCTGGCCCTGGTTATTTTCACCAGGGCTGATCCTGCTGCTGACCTGTGGGTTGACTTCCCAGCTTGAATATGGACCTGGCTCATTACCATGAATTTTGTAATGATCTGGACTCTTGGTTGAACCTGACTGTCATCTCTGGTCGTGCCTTGCTCACTTCTCTCACCTCTCTCAGGGGCTGTGGGATGGGTCCCAGCTGCTGAAGACCCTGCCCTGCTAGCCCCATGGCCATACTTAGCTCCGTAGGGGACAGGAAGACCTACATGCACACTGTCACCTGAGATGCTCAAGGAAGTTCATCAAGCCTCTCTGCTCAATTACTTTTCTTACCGTGAAGGGCACTGGATACAATTTGTTCATCAAAAATGCTTAAATGCAGTGTTTCTTAAAGGCAGCTGCCACCGTGGCTTTTTCTTTTAGAGAGAGGGGTCCTTCTTGGTAGCCCGTCTAGTTTCCACATAGGTCCAGCCTAACCAAGAATAAAACAGATCCAGATTTCAGCTGGATGGTGTGTCTTTGCTTCCTCCATCTCAGTGAGTGAAATCTGTGAGTTCAGATGTTTTTCCTATTCTCTGATCCCACAGTGCCTTAGCAACAGGTTCCCCTGGCAGTATTTCTTTGTATGTATAAAGAAGCACATTAAGAATTTGATATGTTAGAGCACGGGGTTTTTCCTGTTACCAATAGCAGAGGTTTCTGTTGAGCTTATTGAATTTCAAGCCATTGTTAAGGAATCTGTTCCCATCATACTCATTAAACATAGGTTTTTCTCCAGAGGTGATGGCATAATTCCATCTGAACCATCCAAGTGGTTCCTTACTCATCCTGACAAAAATTTCTGAAAAAAATTATCTTTCTGAAAAAATGTGGTACACAAATCAATAGCCAGAATTTTTATCTGAAAAAAGTGAAGTTACTGAGATAATCTGATCTCTGTTCTGTTGTGATGGTACATTGTGGTAGTGTGTGGATTTATGTTTTTTTTCAAGAAGACCTGTTGAAATATCTGCCACATTTTCTACTTACTGCTACAGCTTTCTAGGGCTTGAAGGTCTTACGAAAGACAGGCAAGCCAGGAAGCACCACTGTGATCTCTGGACCGACCAGAGTGACACATGCTACAGGATTGCCTTGATTTAATTGCTCATGTATATGTTTTAGAGAGGCATCTAATCTTGCTGTTAAGAGTGACAGAAAATGCACCAACCTCTTAAAGTAATTATTTTGATGAATTATTACCCTCACTAAATTAAGACTAAAAATATCCAGCTGTAGCTTTCAGACACTGGATCCTATTTATAACTTTGTCTCCTAGGTGAAGGAGGACTGAGTTACCAATTTTCTGTCCTTTCTAGACCTTTGTGTAGCCTGCTGTCAGGTCAGTTTTTAGTAACTAACCTCCCAGTTAAGTTAAGAAGGAGTGACTTCATGTTTCCATTGTAAGGTGTGCTGTTCTTGTCCTTCCTTTATTCTCTTGCCTTCTCATCTGAATATTCTCAAGTCTGTTAACCACCTTCATGAAGGGCAGGCACCAGCACTGGGTCTAGTGAAGGAACTGAGAGCTAACAAGTCTTCCTGATCGCCTTTAAAAGTGCCCTGATTACATACGCAAAGAGTACCTCAGACTTTTTAGCTACATCATTGCCCTGGGAGCTCCTCTGCAGCCATCATGACTGAGCACGGCGATGAGCAAGTTCTTTTTCCTGCTGCCCAGGCAGAGTCCTCGTCTTTCATATATCACCTGTATCATCTGTGTTCTTTAGCACACTATGTGCCAGTCTGTGCAGCTGTAGCACAGGGCACACAGTTTACCGAGTGACTAGGGATCATTCAGTGAGAGTTACTCTCTACATTACTCCTCTCCTGCCCTCCCTTCTTCAGTATGTCAGCTTCAACTGGGGCATATCTCAGATGCTTTCAGAGAAAGTTTAAAAAAACTTTGTAGCAGCAATTATGGGATCATCTGTTCACAATACTGTCTTCAGTTTTGCTGTCTAGCTGCAGATTTTGAGGCAGGAGGTTTTTGTAAGCATTCAGCAACTCAGTATTTTCACTTTTGGAAATACCTTGAACTTTGGAAATACCTTGCCTTTTCATCAGCCTGAGGCAGTGAGTTGCACAGTGAAGATGCTTTTTAAGAGCAGAACAGAGGAGCTACATTATTGTCTCTACCTGTGTTGCTTTAATCTTCAGAGGGAATTTGTCATCTGACAAACTAAAGACTAAAACTTTTTTTTCCAATGAATTATTAGCATCCTTCATACTGCTAGAACTAATACTCTTTTGTCTGTCTTGCATTGCTGGCCCAAACTCTGTCTCTGCCTAGTGTCAGATGGAGCAGCCTTCGCTCTGCGGTCTGAATGCAAAGACATACTTGTTTAAGTTGGAAGAGAAAAGAAATAATTTTGGAGGCCTTCATAGCACTTTTTTCTTTAACTCTCAGAGAGCAGTGCCTGGACTGCAGAGAATTCGCAATGATGCTCTTTGTTTCTGACACTAAGTTGGCTGATTGCAACTTCTGTTGGTATGGAGAGGGAATAAAGCAGCAATTGGGAATGCACCTGGTGGGAAACTAGATGACACATAAGCAGGAAACTGTCATATCTGACTATGTTTTCGCTGGCAGTTTGGCAGCAACTGGAGGAGGATTATCGATGGAGATTGAAAGGAAGTATAGGAAGTAAAGGCAAGCCTCCTACCTATTCAGCTGGCCAGAGACCAAGCAGAGAAGTATCTGACCTAAACTATGAGAAAACCCAGTGCATAATCTCCTGCAGAAGGACACTAACGTTAACAATAAATACAATTTTGGATCTGTGTATCAGCTCAATTGAAACAAAAACTTGTTTACTTTGAGTATCTTTTTGCAAGCCGCTTTGAATGTACACATCCTTCCTCTCCAGTGCTGCTGACTGCTGACAGGGAAGATGAGAGCAGTTCGCATTTGAAGGTCTGCATCTCATGGGATTTTGGAAATAAGGGTCTAGTCCCAGTCTAAGTGACTTTTCTCCTCACCTGTTTCAGAGTCAGGCTGTTGAGCTGCCATGGCAGCCCATGAGAGAAACGCTCAACATGGATAACTATTTCCATATAAGATGAACAGGTCCTAGTGTTGCCCACCCAACTTTAGGCATCCTGAAATATCACTCTATAGAAATTACTGGCAGTGAGCTTGGGATGTGGGTTATGTGAACCTTGTTTCTTAGCAGTTCTTCAGGGCAGATGGTTGGAGTGGGACTTGGGCTTCAGGAGCTGTATCAAATTTCCATGGAAGAAGCCACTGAGGAATGAAGGATGGTTAGGTTGTTTCTCCATTAATGTATTTTTTTTTAATCCATATGGCCTAGACAAAGGGCTGTCCTCCTGAAGATTTTTTCATATGACTTTTGGCATTGAAAATTCCTGGTGATCCTCACTTTGCATTGCAGAGACCAAACTATAGATACATACAAAGAGCATATCCCAATAACACTCAGAATTTCTCCACATGTCACCAGTACTCTTCTGAAGATAAGGGCCAAAAGGCCTTTCCTGACTTGCAGGATGAGAACTCTGCCTCCTAATTTCCTTCCATTACCAGCAGCCCCCTTTCCTTTGTTTTTGGTTTATGAGACAAGGAATGTAGCTGGAGATCTCTAGGATTTATGCAAAGCTCAGCTAACAAAGATGTAAACTTCTCCCTATTCAGAGCTCTGGGTATTAGATTAGAAACCTGCTCTCAAAATTCAGACTCTTACATACATGGAGATGAAGGACAATGATGCAGGTACACCTAGCCAGGCCATGGCAGTCAAATAGTGCTCCTGGATGGATGGGGTGATTCCTGCTGGAGGAGGAATGGGTTGGTCACATGGCAGTTAAAGGTGTGGAAGGGAACTAACAAGCTTCAATAATCTGTCCCCTCGGGTGAGCGGGGAAAAGTTTTGTTACATGGGATCGGTGGATCCACAGTTGCTGCAGGTCCCCATGCAAGGGTTTTGTGAGCATTGCTGTTAGAAAGCAACCCTCCCAGAAGGCACACGGTCTGGGAGCTGACTGACTGTCCAGGCACTAGTTCTGAGTGTTCATATCCAGAGTTCTCTCGATCTCCACTCTTCGTGGCAGTGAAGACACAGGCGAGCCAATCCAGCAAAAAAACACCGGCTTCAATAAACCGATGTTCTACCCTCCTGCACCGCACCCCCTCCGGTGTCCCACCGGCATCCCAATCCCAGATGTTCCGCGCTCCAAATTCTGGATCCCCAGGAAGCAAGGCCATCACAGGTACCAATTGCCTTTCTACCATCAACTTTCTTAACTGCTTAGTGTCCAGTCCAGCCCTGGGTTGGCTTTTAACCCTTCCTGGACTCAGTCTGTTCCATCCATGACTGTCCCAGAAAAGCTACTCCCAGAAGCAGTTGAGGGGATCATATCCTTTGGCACATTATAAATAAAAATTTACATGAGTCGTAGGTCTTTATAACTTCTTCCCAAAGACAAGATGGGTTTTTTTAAGCATCATGCTAACCACAAGGTACAAAAGACCCTGTTTCAAATCCTGGTGTCACAAACTGAGGAGAGCTTCCTGACAAGGACTGGCATAATGGCTTGTCAGGTATGGGGATTTTTGTTTGGTTTTCGGCTTTGTTTGGCATTTAGTGTTTGTTTCCCTCAAGGCGATATTTTCAGGGCTAGGCCTCTGCCTGAGGAAGTGAAATGGAGTACAGGTGTTTTCACAGTGCTTCACTCCCCACAGGAACCACCAAGAAATAAGCTGGGCTCTGGCAATAAAATTAATGGTACAGAACCATTACAGAGGTGTTAGAACACTCAAGTTAAGACTGGTCCTTCCATAGCCCCATTTCCTCCTTCCAAGCAATACCAAACCTAAAAAAAAAAAAAAAAAGGGATGAAAAAATAGAAAGCAAAGAGCACAGAAAAATAACTATTAATAAATAGATGTGAGACATAGCATTCATATGTCCAGGCAGCAGGGAAGCACTCTCTTAAATCTGTTGGGTTAATAGATACATATTCCATCTTGGTACAAAAGAAGGGCTGATTAATCAGCTGGCGTTTAAATGCCCCTGAAATGTCTGGCATGGACAGATGCTGAGTAGCAGAGGTGGCTATGGTGGGAGAGACCACAAGATGATGAACAAGGGTGCTTGTTAGATAACACACACCCCCACAGGTACCAGCTGTTGCAGTGAGTGACCTGTCTTCTTACAGCTTGTGGGTCCTGAGATTTCATATTGTTATTGCACCTCTTAAACATTTGTATGATTTTATTACTAATTTGAGGTCCATCCAATCCAACCAATGTCGGAGTTAAAGCTGAGAAACCTTTTTCATTATTTACTTAAATTTGCAGCATCTTCCAGTTTCATGTCTCTCACAAAAATGGAAAAACTGGGAGCCTTCCTGGGGCAGAGGCCAGATTCATCTGAGCAGTTGCTGGGAGGTGTTTTTTGTAAAGGCACTTTTCCCCCTCCACTTCTCTAATCTAAAAGTGTATCAGTACACTGGGTAAAAACTTTGAGCTGTTCTCTTCCTGTATGGAGGAAGGAATCGCATGATGCTTGGGCCTAGTAGATCAATCTTCAAGAAACTAATATTAGTCTGGGGGTCCTACCCTATCTATCTGGTGGCGTCATTTCTGTGGTGTCTTTCAAGGCAGTGTCTTGTACAAAGGCAGTTTGAGCAGTTCCTTGAATTTCTGGTACAAATGCATTGACCGTAGCACCTATAGGAAGACAGTCTCCAGAAGGGATGCCTTCTGAGCGCTGCAGTTAGAGACATTACACTGGGCCTGGATAATACCAGAGATGATAGAGTACCACTCCACTGACGGCATTTCCACAGGTGCTTAGTAGAGTGGCACTTAATTTATCTATACAGATAATTTTGCTTTGCATGCAAAAGGTTCAGTTTGAGGAGAGAGAGAGAACTTGTGTCAGCAGCCCTTTGCTGTGTGGGAGGGATACAGTAAAATCAAGGAGGTGCACTAAACTAGCTTTTTCTTAATGCCAGATTTTGGAGAAAAAAAAATAAATAGGAGAGGAAGACAAAACTACCATGCAGATTTTTTCTGAACAATTTTGGAGACCTGCAACTCACTTCTACTTGTGACATAAGCCAGGATTTGAACCTGGGTCTCTTGGGGGGTGGGTTGGCCTAATCCATTTTGTCGTGGTCTCTTTTTCCCATTGTGCCATCTGATTTTCTAGTTATTTCAGGCCTCTCATTCCTGTTATTTATCTCTCAAGGGGGGTGGACTAGATAATCTCTCCAGTTCGTTTTCAGCCCTGTTTTGTCTGTTTTAACTGATTTGATTACCCAGATTTCTTGTTCTACATTTTAGAAAGAGTCAGGATTGAGTAGTAGATTGAGAATTTGAGAAGCCTGCTTAGGACTCGAAGGGTCCACTAAGGATTGGCTGGACCAAAATTCATGAGCTGGGAGCCTGATGCAGTTCAGGTCTTTTCTAGCCACATCAGACATAAAGCCCATGTGTCTGAACCACACTTCAGCACAGGGAGGCTGTGAGGCTGCAGGGAGCTGGGGCCTCTTCACGAAAGTAGTAACAGCAGTTCTGACCACTCCAGTGATCTACAGAAATATGTAGCAAAATAATAATCTGATATCAATTTTCAACAGTCCCTGTCACTCCTGGATGAAAGACTTCTGTCCCTCAGCTCCCTCCCTATACAGCTTGTGTTCTGCTGATCCCAGCAGAGCCTTGCAGAGCCATGTTCAGATGAACCCACTGGGTGACAGTGGGCTTCGTGGGCGAGTCCAAATACAGAAGAGTCTATACAGCATAGACCATACACATTAGTTTGGCCAGTTCACCTTTCATTGTATTTATTTGTAGTTTATCCTTTGAGTCAGTACAGTAAAGACATTTTCCGAGACGTTGCAATCCTAGTTGAAGTGAGATGAGACCTCACAGTATTTGTACTGTTGAACTTGTGCAAAGGAACATCAACTTGAGAAGGATGGGAGGCACCTCAGCTGTGCTGTACACCGATGTTTCAGGACACAGTAGCCAGGGTCAGGAACCACCTCCGCACGCTGGAGGAGTCCTCCCATTACAGTTCCTGGAAAACAACCCTGCACTGCTGCTGAAGCCTGCAAAGCAAGTGAACTGCCAAGAGCACTGGCTGGCAGCATGCAGCGGAGGAGCAGGGCCTGCTTGCTTGGTCTCGGGGAGGGATGCAGTAGTAAGTTCAGTGTTGGAAAGTAAAGAGGGCCAGGGGGTCCACCGTAGCTTTTCCAGACATCATGGGCAGGGTGTGAGACAGCCCGTCAGTCCTCCATTTGAGTGTTTCCAAAGGGGTGCTTAGGAAGCAAATGCAGATCGCTGGGGAGCACGGGGAGAGCTGGAATCTTGCTTCGGTAGGTGACACTCTTGCATGTTGTGGTGAAGACATGAGTTCAGTCTGCAGACCTACCTGGTCTGTGCCCGAGACTTTAAGGGCCTCTTATTGCCTTAAGGAAGAGTAAGATAAGGGTTGGGTTTTTTTGCAGGGGAGGAAGCCATGACCCTTCTGGTTCAGTCAGGACTGGTGTTCATGGGCTCCCTAAGAGCCAATCCAGGCCATCTCAGCCAGAAGGCATTCAAGAAAAATACCTGTTATCCCTTCAATGAATCTGGCCCATTTGCCTCCAAAACGAGGTATTTGACCTTTCTGCTGTATTCAGGGTATGCAATTATGTGGCACAGGAGCATGTTGTCTTGCCTCCTGTCAGTGTGGTTCTGCACCCAGTATTGACCAGTCACCATCCCTGCTTTGTTCTCCACCCAGCAGAAAGTGCTTTCAGCAGGAGAGTGGAAGGCAAAGCGCAAAACAACTTTGAAGAAACAAACAGCAATTCTCAGAACTCCAGCGGTAAGTGTGTTCACTCCCTCCTGCTGTTGCTTACCATGTCCCTCTCCAGAGCAGGATTCAGCTGTGATCGGTGATTGTTTATGTATTTGGGGTATATATTTAAGCTTGCAGGCAGCTAGCCTTCCTGGGGTAGTGCTCTCTTCTCACTCCTCCCAGGTTCCTGGCACTCCAAGCCTGTAAAAAAAGGTGATACGGGGATCCTGCTCCCAAGGTGCAGATATTTTAGCATAGGTTTTTCAGTGGGGAGCAAAGATCTAGAGAAAGGGGAATATGGATGGACATAAAGATTATTTGTTCTTTGTCTGTGTATCAGTGAAGTCCTTGTGAAGCAAAGCCATTTGCAGCAAGCAAGAGAAATTTGAAGACTGAATAGAACAGCAGTTTGCATGTTGCAGTGATGCTCTATGTGTCAGTTTATCTACACATCCCTGTAACCAGAGTCCAGGTGTTTCTGAGTTCACTACATGGAGGTTACAGCATACCAGATGTGTAGATGTGGGACCAAAATACATGTGCTAGAAGGAATTAAAATTTACTCCGCTTCTGGAGTTTCTTTTGAGTTTTAAGTCCAAGTGGTAGTAGCTAAACATAACCATGGGCCTAGACAATTTTGTTTAGGTACACCGTTTATGGAGTTTTCTTTACAAGAGTTTTATCCTGCCAATGTACCACCCTGCGTTCAAGTGGGACACTGCCATTCTGTTACACTCCTTAATTGGAGCATAACAGACAGACCAGATGAAATGTAATTTTGGCATCTTAATACAGAGATAAATAACAAGCCAGCAGAAAAGGCTGGCCTCTCCCTCCTTTCCCCATTCAATAATACCAAAACATGTGGTGTTCACAACGCTGCTAGCTGGAATGGACAGGTAAGGGAAGGGATTTTTCTCTGGAGCAGGTTACACAGGATCTGTTGTAGGGGTTTGTGTCTGCCCCTGAAGCAAATAAGGGGCTTTCTGGAACCACGTCGGAAAAAAAGGAATGAAGTGGTGCTGCAAACCCACATGTGGTAGCAGAGTGGATAGTAGTGAATGGGGGAAAAGTTGTGTGTTACTAAAATACTGCATGTTATGTGTTGAGGAACAATGCTGTACTAATCCAAGCATTCACCACAATTACAGCTGTTCATTCGGGGACAGAAAAACCTAAAGAAAAGAGGTGTAAGCAGAACCCATCAGGTGAGCTTGTCTCTGTGTTTCAGGCCCTTGTACTCTGTAGTCCTGTTGCGCATGAGTAGCAGCAGTCAGGAGACCTTCGAGGCTGGCCAAGTCTGTCTTCAGTCAGCCCCACCAGGCTGGTAGACATGACATGCAACAGCGCAGTTCACTGACGGCCAGGAGTTACTAGCCTGACTTGCTGCTCTGAAAGTGGCCACTTGCCTCTCAGCAGGTCTGCTCCTCATATCTTGTCTTCTGTGGGTAGTACGAGTGGTTTATCTGAAGGGTTTCAAAGCCTTTAAGTGCTTGGCTTTACATGCCAATGTATCGTTGGGTTCCTGACTCCTCTGGGGCCCTTTGAAAGCAGCAGCCTTAGATTGTTCCTTTTTTATTCCTGTCAAACCCTGTATAGCCTACAGAGGAAGGATAGAATTATCTTCCTTCATATCAAACAGCTTGTCCCTAAAGTGAAGAAAGCTGCATTCTAAAACCTTCTGGCTGCAAACCTCCTTTTATTAAGTAATGCAGGAGGAGAAATGAAACTGTAGCATGGGAGGGGGTCCAGGAACCACTGACAAAAAGCAGACACAGAGAAAGAGTGGCTGTATTGAATAGTCCAAGACTTCAGTTCTGTCTGAACTATTAAATACTGACCTGTTGTTGCTGTGACACATCTCACAGATTCTCCTTTCCATCTTCTTGTACCAGCTCACATCACACTCATCCTTCTGAATCTGTTTCTGTCTGAACTGCAACATTTAAATCACATGAGTAAAAAGCTCACAGTAAAAATCAAAACAAAGTCAGAAATTCTTACAAACTGAGTAGTGAGTTTCATATGATTTGCTCATCTTATTTCATTGTAAGAAGTGTTTCTGTCTGCACCACATGTATTGGCATTTTATTTTATGGCTTAGTGTAGGGTCTGGCAGGCTGCAGGGGAGTTGCAAGGTGCTCATCTGAAGTTTTATTTGAGCTGGGAAACCTGAGGTACTTGAGTGAGTTGCTCAGGACTGGTTTGAGGGGAGTTTGGCTCTGGTTGGAAGTACTTTTCTGCATTAAGCACCTGACACACTCCTCAAAGCCAGACTGGTGCATGGAGATGTCTAAACTTCTTCCCTTTTCCCCCTTTCCTTATCTATCCTGCATCCTCTTTTCTTCCCCAGCCCTGTGTTCCCCCCCTTGACCCCATCTTTGTGCTGCTTCCTGTGTGACCCATTCAGTGCTCTCTTCCAGCCTCTGCACCAAGCCATTTCTTCTCTTTTATTTCATGTTCTCAGGAGTCAGTCTAAATGTTCTCATTGATAGCAGCCTGATGAACATCACCATGTCATACTGTGAATGGCACTGGTGATTAGAGAAGGCCACGGAGAGCCCTGCAGGCATCTGCATTTTTGGGTGTCCAAGCAGAGCTCTCAGTTAACTTCCTTTTCAAATTGCTGACATGTCCTTACCTCCCCGTTTTCCTTCTTTCCATAGCTGTGTTTCAGTAGGTGGGACAAACTCTCTGTGGCTTAGTGTTCACATGTGTCACGTGAACTCTTGGAAGAGTAATTGTTGCATTGTTGGCTTGCCCTCTCTTGAGCTCCAGCCAGTGGATTTTGCACAAGCAGGAAGGCAGCTGATGATAATGTGGTTGTGTGATTGTCTGGAGTGAGGGGGAGGACAAGCAGAGAAGGAAGATCAGCGACAAAAGCTACCTGAAATGGATTTGGATGCACTGCTGTAGGGAGTCCTGTGAGTGAGACAACTAGAATGGAAAATGTTGAATTTCAGATGTCTCTTCTCTGTGCATAGCCCCAGTCATTGCCACAGTGAATGCAGGTACCTGGTTATCTGAGTAAGCTGACATCTTATTGCCTATAAAACAGCTCCTGTTCTGCATGGCAAACTACTTTGTGGGTGTGTTTGAGTCTCATTGACTAGAAGAAGGTCTGTCTCCCAGCAGGCATGATGGAGCCACAGAGTGGATGGAGGATTATTTAGCTGCCATCCACTTCGTGAGTGGGAGAGTGTCCTTTGTATTAATGGGTTAGAGTCTCCACAGGCCCTTAAACTTGCTTTTTGATGAAACCTGGAAGTTTCACAGTGCTTTAGAAATTGTCTGCTAAAACGCACAGATTGCTTCCTTGTGCTTCCTCTGGAGCACAGGCAGCCAATGCAGAGGTCCCAAGTCACGTGAAGCTTGTGATTATTCACTGCTGAACTAAGCAGGGTCCAGAAAACAATGACGTGACCTGATCCTGAAAGATAGCATTGCTCATTGCAGTGTGTAAGCTGTTACTCATCTACGGTGCTGTAAAGCTGCTTTCAAGAAAGCACTCCTTGGTGGTGGTTATCATGCCGAGTCTTGACATGTGCAGGGATTTTCTGTACTAAATTCATAGGAGGACAAACAATATTTGAAGGTCAGCTTGTGAAATACTCTTCTTGTAAAAGTTAGTGATTGTCAGCCTGAGCATGGGAAGGAAAAAGGCCCAGAAAGGGGCAAATACATGTATTATGTTCAGTAATAAAGGCTTCCTGCCTTCCTCCTCCATCATGTGCAGCTGGAGTGGGTAGAGCAGCATTGCAGTGGAAGTCTGCAGGCTTGGCCCTGCCGTGATGTAGTGTGTAACCACAACCACACATGGTACTTCCCAAGCTTTTGATCTCTTTGTTGTTGCACTTTTCATCTGACATCAGAAAGCCTCAGGGGCAACAACCGTCTCTAACTTGGTGTTTACAGCGTAATCCAGCCTTGATCTATTGTTTTGGACGCTATGGATGACTCCTTAGTAAAATGAAGAATTTGCGGTTATACCACCTGTAGGCCAAGAGGAATGAAAGAAATTGTGAGACTTAAGAAGAAAAAAAGAACAAAGCAAAAAGAAAAAAAAGCAGCTCTTTGGATACCTTAAAATACAGCCATCAAAAGGAGAAAACTAATTGAAATTGACAATATTTGTTGATGTCTAAACTTGCTAGACATTATCAACCTGAAAGAGAGAACATTTAAAATTATGTAGGGAATTGGGAAATACTTTTAACTTTCAAGGTTGATTTAAGCTGTGTAAGTATGTCTCAATTTCATCTGCTGCATTAGGTAAATATTACTGTCGTAACTTCCAGTGGAACAAATTTTAGCATTTACAGTTTTTAAAATGTCAGTGCTTTTCATTCATATTTACCTAAGGAAGCTTTTCTTTCCAGCAGTGTTTATTTCAGACTGCGTAGAGGGGCAAGGGAAATACCTTCTTTTCTGAATCAGTTCATGCCAAGCTGAGGTGAGACTGAGACCAAAAAGCAGTTAACTTCCTCCTTTCGATTTAGGAGTAAAAATGTTTGGAAAAGGCTGAGAAGTGCCAGTTCTCAAAATTGGAAGGACATAGGACGAAACTTTAAACGTGAGTTCAGTGGGATTTTCAGAAATGACAAATCTGTTAGTCTGTCATTTCCTGATCTTACATGCTATATTCTTTTTAGTGAATCAGTTCTAAGTGCAAAATATTTTTACTGCACTTTATTTTCCTATGTATGCAGCATGCTTAAGATAGTTATATTTAGCTAGTGAAAATGTACATAAGCTGCATCCTACAAAATATTATGGTTCTTAATTCCCATCCAGTTGTAGCATGGAACTATTTCAAGCAGAACGATAATTAGAAATGTCTCGTTCACCACTTGCCACATAAACCCAGTATTTTTAGCCTATGTTAAACAGGGTAGTCTCTTAAACAGAAATAGATTGTATATCTTTCTTGCTTAGCAGCTAGCCAGAACTGACCTTTAGTTTTATGTAAAGCATAAATGGCAGAGTGCAAATCAGTGTTAAACTCATGATTTAAATCTCTTCTGAAGCTTTGATGGTGATGGGAGCAGACATGACGTCTGCTTGAGTGTCCCGTGCAACTTCTATTGCGGTAACAGTTCATTTCCTGCTCTTGCCCTTACAATGCCAGATCCCCATGTGCACCCAAATGGAAGGCCAGACTTAAGAGCAGTGGCTACTGCCATACTTTTTGTTTTGCCAAGCTGTTTTGCACTGAAAGTGCAGGTGGTCATGGTGCACATATGGGGGAAGTCAGCTAGGTGTGTTACAAACACTGGGATCTTCCTTCTTCTCTGTTGTTGGCCATGCATTCTCCTCTGCTCTTTCTCTGCAGTCCAGTGATCGTACAACCCACCTGGTTGGATTTCTTCTGGGAAGAAATTACTTTTAGGCTAGGATTTTTGGTGGGTGAGTGCAGCTTTAATACTTTGGTCATAATAATTCTTAATTATTGATTACAATCTGATGTTAACACAGCCCAGCCAGCCCCCTATGCCTCTGCTTCCTGAGATGCACCGAATTGTCTTACAGGTTGTGTCAGCTGGACTGAAGCACAAAGTACAAACTCCATTCAAGTGGTTCATCTGTTGGTAAATCTTTCTCATCTGTTGCTTGGTTTGCAAGTGGTGCAAGCCTGCTACTGCTGTCTTTCCATTGAGTTGGGAGGTCCAAGCCTGCTAATGATCCAGTTTGAGGAGTGAGGAAAAGTGGGAGGAGTTATGTGAGTACCCACATTGTTGTAACTAAGCGGTGCAGAGCACAGGTGATGCTGATCATGGGGCAACACAATTGCACATGCATAGAGCTGTATTTTTCAAAGCAGCATAAAAATGGTGTGCCCAGAAGAGGGGTTACCATCTGAGTTCTCACCATTAGAATAAAGAGTAACATAGAGAGAGACTTCAGTTAAGAAAGTGTCACTTGCTCAGTCACATAAATGAGAGTCTCTGTGTCCACTGGGCTTTTGCATGGAATTGAGGTTTCTGGGAACAAACTGTTAATTTCTGGTGCCACGTTCATTTAAGTTATTCAAGACTTGTTATGTTGAACGGGCAACTTGTAGACAGGCAGAAAGATACTTGGTTTAAAATAACCACGCAGCAGCAAGTCTCTGTGGGTAGATACCCTGCCAATTGCTCAAGAGCCCTGGGACACCAGGAGGGACATTGAGACAATATATATGAAAGACATTGAGGCAAGAGTGTGAGCAGTCAGCGAAATTGGAAGAAAGAGCCAGTGCTACAAGCTGGATTGCAGTCTTCAAGCACAGATACTGTGCTGGGCTGGGGCTGGACAGGACATGGCAAAAAGAGTCGCTGATAGACCAATGTATGGGCAGAAAAACATGAGCTCCTGTTTCAGTTTTGCCTGGAGAATCTATGGAGCAAAAGATTAGCATATCCCCAGACTAAGCCAAATTATCATTAGTCATTTAAATGATGATATTTCTGTGACTATTCTCTGAGTAGGTGGCTTTAGTTGAACTGACTGTGCTCAGGAAGGGACATTACAGTGCATGGGTAACGAAGTGGCCCATAACACAAAGACGAGAAAAATCCCAACAGTCTTTCTTTGCTTAAAATCATAGTGCCAATGCTTAGCAATGTCCTGAACTCCTGTTGCAGACTGACAGTGGTTTTCATGTGCGTAGGAAGTCAAGCATGACGAGGAGACTGTTGGCACTTCTGGCTGGAAAGTAGCTAAAGAGTATGTTGAGAACTCATTGCAGTGTGTTATGTGGTGTGACCACTGCTGTGGCTGGGTGCCTCTTCCAGATGAGGTTCACTTCTGGGGGGATGGTAAAATGTTGGGGTTTGGCCCTCAAAAACTTTACTTGCCTCAGGGGTGCTGAAAGAGCCCTTTAAAGCCTGAACCCATGGGATGATCAGCGAGCATCCATGTGTTCACTGAATACAACACTTCCCAAAGTGGAGGCAGAGAGCACAAGTAGTGAAGGAATGGTACCTAGAGGAGCCTGCCCTGTTCAGCTGCTGTGTTGGACCAGATTGGAACCTGTTCCGTTGAAGATCTTCCTCCAGATACAGACCTCATTAGCTGCAAATAGCACTGGTAGTGCAACATGGAGTAACAGAAATGTGTTGAGTGGTCAGCAGTGTTCTGTATCTAGCTGGTGCCTTCCATACATACCCTTCCCATAGCACTGTCTATTCATGTCTTTGCCAAGCATCATCCATGCCTTCATCTTCATTTGTTACTGGCTGTCCCTGCCAGCTGAAGCCCTCTTCAACAGCTCAGGTCCTCATCACATTGAAATATTTAGCACGAAGGCTCACTGTTGACCTGTGCAGTTAATGAGTTAAGTTTTCCTTCCAAGTAAACCAGTCCAAGACAAGTCTGTCAGCCCCGAGAGCCTCTTTCATCGATGCAATTCATAACTTTGGACCTGGGACCATTCTGTAAATGCACTGAATGGATGATTGAATATTTAACGCTAGTGGTTTCTTCCCCTCTGCAGGGGTTTGACACTAAAGGACCTCACCTGCAAACTGTAGGAAACTGCACAGAGTCTGAGGTGCTGAGAATCACTGCTTCTGCTCCAGCACACCGTGGAGTGGATGCAGACAGCCCCTGGTTGACTAAGGGCTCGTTGAGCAGGCAGAGTTTCCATTTCTTTCAGTCACACCTTAAAGAGAGGCAATCTGCAAGATGTGCTGGGCAGAAAATGGGTATTCTCAGCCTGAAGTAACATGCACTGCTTAGAACTCTTTCCCTTAGCATACCATCCAGTAAGGCCAAAATGCCTTTTTTTTCTTCCCAGCCTCAGTTTGAGGAAGCTGCATGGTGAATCTGGGCATTTGCATCTGGGGCCCCCAAAAAAGCATTTGTAAATGATTTCTTGCTCCCTTAGGTTTTCTTCTGCTGGCCCTCCTCACTTGTCTGTTTCCATTACTGTAGCATAGGGTGTATGTTAAAATCTCTGGAGATTTCAAAATGGGAAGGAAAGGCACAGATTCCTAACAAGACACCAAGAGAGCAAATTCACAGCTGGACATGTTGTAATTTGCAGTAGACTGACCCCCATCCTGCCACATTTAAATCTGAAGTGCGGAGTGAGGATAAGGATCAGTGAGCAGATAGGCAGAGCCTGTGTGGCTTGCAGCGAGGTCTCTGCCAGTCTCAATATTTAAATCTCTTTCTTTTTTGCAGAAACCGCAAGTCCCCTGATTTCAAATCCCTTCCCGCTTTTACAAAGTAAGTGTGATGGATGTCTGTGGTGCTCAAAGGCGGGGACTTCCAGCCTGCAGCCATGCTGGCCTGCCTGCCCTCTTAGCATTTTTGATGAATAAATGTTGGGTTTTTTTTTATTATGAGTCTAGGTGTCAAAGAACAAAACGCCTCACTTCTGTGGCTCTGGTTTCAGATTTAAATGCAACAGAAATCCTTCAGGGTGTTTCTGTGCAGTATGTGGCTGCTAGACCATTTAGACTCATTTACAGCCTTCTGGGAGTTAAGTTTTGTGAAGTACATCAGTAATATGTATTCTGAGAGGCCAAGGGTTGAAGACTGAAAATGAACCCCTGTTTAAGTTACGTTTACTCACGGGAAAACTTCTCTTTGTGGCTCAGCTCAGTAAGCACCTTTGCAGAGACAGTTCCCTTTGGCTTGAGAGCACAGGTGAGAAATGGGAGCCCAGGGCGCAGTGGTGAGCGTGCAGGAGTGGATGGAGAGCAGGTTTGGGGTGGGTGGATGCAGGTGGTCTCTGCTTGAGGTTCTGCCCTGTGTCCTTGATGCTTTCAACAGGCGGAACTTCTTCCTTTGCCTTACAGTGTGTTTGGTTACTGCTTGGCTTACATCTGGATTTTAGAGATGATACTGTCTGCACCAACCTGGTAATCCAGCACTGCTGTCCCCTAGTGTAGGACAGCCCTGCATGCTGCACCCTGACCTTGGCCACAGTGGTGCTGGACACTTAAAGAAGTGAGAGTTTTATTTAGAACATGAGAGTTGACACTGGAAGAGAAATCAAATCAGTGCGAACAGATTTATCAACCATGATGCATTCGGGACTTCAGTTTTTAAAGTGTGCGTCATTGCACCTTTTTATGTAGCCCCTCATTTGTTGTCTGAGATGAGTGGAAGAGACAGAAGTTCTATTTTCAAGAAACTTCTGCTTATTTTGGTGTGTGGTAGCGTTTTTCTAGGAGACTGCTGCTGATTCACATGTGGTATTTAATCAGTTTGTATCAAAGGTACGGGAAGATGCAGTTATACTGTTGTGAAGGTTAAAACTGATGGAAACATTGGGTGAAAACACTGTGAAGTTTCCCTTACAGTTCTCCATTTGTTTTTCGTCAAAATGTGGACAGAAGTGTTGAAATGTGGGTCCTTTCCGTTGAGAGAGCTGCCTGGGGGTTTGCTCCCTGTGCTGTCATCAGTCATTGAGCTGGCTGCCGGGTTTCACTTGTGCACAAGCAGCTCAGGGTGGTTTGTGTTGAAATTTTCTGTTAAAAGCTCTCGACTTGTGTTCAGTCCTGGCCTTAAACCAGGCTCTGCTATTTTCTCTGGCTTAGATGTGGCAATGAGAGTTAACATGGGAATTAGAGTGATTTATTTAACCTAAGCACAAATGCTGTTTTTTCTCTGTCTTGGCTTATATAGCCTGCTGCCTTACTCTGGAGCCTTGTTCACTGGGTATATATAAAAGCACTAATAAAAGTGTCTAATAATAGCCCTGGGGAAAGATGTTTTAACTTGTGCAACCAACTGTGAGTGTTAGTTCTGTGCGGCTCAAGAGACTGAAGAGGCTTCAGCACCTGATGGTGCTTCAGGTTTCTGTAAAAGTGTTTTCAGAGAGTCCCTGAGTAACCAGTAAGGGTGATGTGACAGCATGTCTTGTTCAGAGTGGAGAGGGACCTGGCTCACAACAGAGGTCAGTTTTTCTGGGGAAGGGTGCTTTTTGGGGAGAAGGAGCACTTTTTGTGCTCAGCAGCCCACATCTCAGTACACCACAGACAAATGTCTCTTCTTTTTGGGGAGGAAAGCTCTTTGGTGCTTGATAGGAGAATGAAATGCCATTGCTTGGGGATGCCAAACACCTGAGTTTCAGACAGCTTGCAAGAGGCTGTTAGAAATGCCCTGGGATGGGCGTTTGCAGTTCTCACAGCACAGCACTGCTTGCTTGTAAGCAGATTTTCTTGTGCTTTCCACTGTGCAGCCCCTGCTGCATTGTGGGAAAACTTGGGAATGAAAGTCAGACTCTGCTGAGATCAGCTGGCTGTAGAGCAGCCCTTTTCTGCTGGCAGACAGGACATGTTCAGAGAGTGATTTCCTCCTCCTCCCAAATTTTCAAATATTTTGCCTCAGAAGAGCTTTTCAGAGTCAGGATCCTGGCTCAGCCCAGTGCAATCCTCAAGTTGCTGGGGAGAGGATAGCACTGCTGCTTCAGAGACAGCCATCTCCAAGCACTGGGGGCTGCTGCTTTGCAGGGCAGGCGGTGGAAGGAGCAGGTGGCACAGCGACAGCTAGCATGGCTCAAGAAGAAAACCTGGGTCTGTGCCACAGGCACCGAGTGGAAGGGGATAGGCAGCAAGGAAGGAGGGATCAGAGGAGGGAGGAGATGGGAGAAGATGGTGGGTGGCAGATAGCAGGGGAGCAGTGTAGGTGCTGTGCAGCCAATTGCTTGTCACGTACTCAGTGTTGTACCCTCTCATGTTCTTCTCTGATGCTGTGTGGACAGGTCTGGCCCACACAACATGCCGTTCCATGCACAGACTTTCTGCTGCCAAATTAAGTCTACAGGACTGCAGAAGGCTTCTGGACATGACCCAGACAACAACACAGACCCAGAAAAACAGAGGGGCTAATGTGGCAGCGTGAACTCTCTGGGTGTCCATTCACGATTTCTTACCCTTCTGTGAAGCCTTGGAGCCTGTTTCCACCCTTTCTGCAACAAAGCCTCTTATGTGCAGCTCAGCCATGTGCAGAACCTGGGGTATAGCCAATGCTCAGAGATGCTCATGCTCCCCGTGTCAGGGATGTGTCAGCAGCATGTGTCAGGGGTCAGGCAGAACCATTTTCATGTTGCTGCACTGGCTCTGCAGCTTTTCCTACTACCACAGGAAAGTGCATCCTAGCTGTGGCTGAATATGAAGCCATGGGAGAGCTCAAGATGTATCCCAAAGCTTGCAGAAGATGCAGCATCCCTGGCTGGTGCCCCAGCTCATGGCTCTGGTCTTGGCTGTGTGAAGAGCTTGCTTTCTGGAGCTGTGTAGAGGAGCGATAGCAACCTGGCATTCCATCTTCTGTGACGTTCAGCGAAGTGTGAGAGTGCTGGGCTACAGGTTTGGAGTTGAATTTTGCAGGTTTTTAATGGCTCATTTGTTACTCCGCAGTTTGTGTAGGATGTACTAGTGGCGGTCGGTAGTAGAGAGGATACATGCAAACTGCAGGACCTTGTGCCCAGGTCACAGCCTGGCTGACAAAGCAAGAGCAACCAAAGCTCAGGATTTCAGACTGTAAAGGGGGAGTACTCTGAAGGCAGCTTCAGTGAGCTCTCTGCCTGTCTCCTTCCACCTTTAGTGGCTGTTTGGGCTGTGTTCACCCTCCCCTCCCATCACCCAGGTGCTTTAGGTGGAGCAGTGGCTACTAGGAGTGAGTTCTGGAAACAGGGAGAGGAAGGGAGAGCTTCTCATGCAGCCTGGTGAATTTATCCTCCAGTCCCTTGTGTGAAGGAAGGTCATGTGAATGCATCAACCCTGCATGCACACTGGGAATTGGTGGGGTTTCGGGATGATGTAGCCCACATCCTGGACCAGCCTGGGGGTACTCAGGCCTCCGGGAGCTGTGCTTAATAGGTGTGGAGTCCCAACTCACAACCTGAGCAAGCCAAGTACACAGCAAGAGACCAGCTGTCACCAGGAGCTGTTTAGTGTCTGCCCAGGGGAATGCAAATAGAGGGAGCTTGGAGAAAGCAGAGCACCTTGTCCCCAACCCATGCCAAGGGATCAGAGCTAAGCAGGTCCTGCAGTGGTGCAAAGGGGGCTGTGCTCCCAGGAAGGAGAGTGGGGCACAAGTGTGGCTCACAGGGATGTTCAGAGCAGTTCTGACAGCTTTTCCAGCTAACTCTACCTTTAGGTTGCAAGCAGAAGTCAAAGGGAGGGGGAATTTACTGGCTGTGTGTACCAGCCCAGTTGGGCAGTTCTTTTCCAGCAGTGGCTTTTGCCTGGTTTCAGAGACAGATTGCCTCTTTCTTCTCACCACCTTCCAGATCCCTCTCCCTCTTCTAGCACTGAAACATCCCACCCTCCTTTCAGCCAGCCTGACTATTGCCATTTCTTTGCATTGTGGAGCATAAGGGGCTTAGAAGCTGTTACTTCAGAAGTATGAGTGTTGAGAAAGCCCTGGGAAGTAAAACGAATCCATACATTTCCATAGGGATTCTGCACATCCTCCCAAGTATCCCTTCCCTCCTGCCTGGGAAAGACTTTTGAATTGTTGGATGAATTTAAATTTTATCCCTAGTTTTAACTTCCATCATTTTCATTTGTGGCAAGCTGTAGACACTTTGTCTCAAAAGTATTTAGAAAATGTTCTGGCATTTTCAGAATAAGAAATCATTTTTTGAAAGCAGACAGTGGTTTTGTTTCCAGAGGTGTACATGTCTGTAGTAGAACAGAAGGGGAGGCTTTTGGAAATGGGATGAAAATCAACAGGATTTTTATGTGAAGATTTACAAATACGAGACCTTTCAGAGTTGCTGAGTGCACCAAATATACTGAGTACACAATATGTTGTAGTGGTGGAGGGAGGAGCTTGAGGTGAAGAACTGAGGAGACCTCGATAGTCACTGCATAATAGATGGGGATTGGGAGAACCCAGAAAAGACTGGTCAGGAGTGAAAGGGAGTCAGGCAAAGGGAAGGCTAGAAGAAAGCACAGATTTATGGTGATAAAATAGCCAAGACTGTAACAGGAGGAAGATAAAGTAGCTCAGGCAAAATAAGCTGAGAGGGAAATGCGGGGATGTAGAGAAACAGGAGAGAAAAATGAATGTAAGAAACACGCTGCTTGGAGAGTGCTGGCTGTGAGTGATTTGCTTCCCAGTGAGGTGCCCTGTAACTGAGCCTAGAGGAAGAGTTGTTCTGGCAGCTACTTGGAAACCTGCTTCTAAGGGAATTGTAGCATTCGTGTACTTGTCTGGGAGCAGAGAAGAGTCCTTGAACTGCAGCACTAAAGGATGGATTGCTCCGCCACCACTTCCTCTGGCCAAGGTTACTACCGGCAGAGATGACAGAAGGAAATGCATGTGCCTGCTGATGTTTATAAATGGCACATGGAGACTTGAAAGTGTCCCAGGGAACCATGGTGTGACACCTCTAAATTTCAGAGTTTCTGAAGCACCTGAGATGTACAGCATGTTCTGTTCTCCCAGCTCTTGTAGCAGGAGGGTCTCCAGCACAGCACTGGGGCAAAGAACAGGGGTGGTGGCCTTGTAAGCTGCCCTGGTGTCAGCACTGCAGCTCTTCTGATCCTGTCGGGAACCTGTCAGCAACATTCAGCAGGTTCTTTGAAGTGTGACTTCTTTTATTAGATTAATCAAATGTTAATTTTGACACTTGAAGAGGGAATCAACCCACTTCGTTTGAGACACTTCCATCTGAGCAGTATAAGCTTCATAAGCAACAAGGTCAAATAGGTGCATCTATCACACAGGCCATTCGACATTGGAACGTGTATCTAAGAGGGATGGTTTGCACCCATGTGGGGTCTTCTCCTCTCCTATAATTACAAAAAAGGTCTGAACAATTAGATTACATTGCACCTCTTGTGGCATTTCACCACAACTGGCTATTTCACTACTGATGATTCTAGCAGAAACAGCCAGTCCATGTTAATTGCCCAGTCCTGAAATTCCAAAGTGTGCCACCCAGCTGCCAAAGTCTTCCCTTTTTTTCACAAGCATGGTTATTTAAGTACAGTATTTCTGAACTTCCTCAATACAGCAAAACACAGGAGTAGCATCACAAGAAAATACAGTAAGTTAAATAAAGCACTGAGCACAGCTTCTCCAGATGGAGCTGGCTCCATTGTTTCAGAGGGCTGTAGGTTCTGTGGGAACTGCACAGCAGGGTGTTTAACCTCACAGCATATAAGTATAGCTTATATGAACTGCTCATGGTCTCTTTTATGTTTTCCCTCACAGCTTCCTGTAGCCATCTGATGAATTCTGGGTTTTGCTACCTGAGATAGACTTCTTACAGGTTGTAGCCAAGTCAGGCTTGTGGTTTCCTGTATTTTGGTTCTTCCATCCCAGATGCTGGAGGTTTTGCTTATTCATTGATACAGAAGATGTTTTTCCCTTTGAACATAGGTACAGATTTCTGATGTATTGTAGCAATAGGCATTGCTCTGTGCGTGTGCCAGGCATTTATATGCAGAGTTGTTTATATGTCAAATGCTTGCATTTGTCCATTCTTCTGTTACAAATCAAAATGCCACAGCCTAAGTGGTGGCAGTGTGCTGGTATATTTGGAGGTATAGAAGCAAACTGCAATGTTAACGTATTTCAGCCACCGTAGTTTGATATTACATCTGTCAACTAATGCACTCAGCTAATACTGTTTAAACGAGCAACTGCAAACATTTGCTGTTAGGTTAATTCAGTGGAAAAAATGAACTTTCAACATACTTGTTAGAACAGAATTAAACGTATCTTTCAGCTCATGAGGGAGCTCTGCGCCCAGCTCTTACCTGACTCCAGCTCATCTGTATTACTCTGGCAACATGGCTCTCCTGCTCTGCTCTCAGCCTTCTGGCACAGCTCTTGACTTCCGTGCTTCTTCCCCTCTGCCTCTGCTTACCCCAGCGACTTGCTGCCACCGAGCCCAGTGGCACTCACCATTCCCCAGTCTCGCTGCACTTGTTGACAGCCACAAAAAAAACTAAGCTGAGTTCCCCCATGGCACTTCTCCATGCCCCAGCTTCTGAGCAACAGGATTTTTCATAACCCAGTGCTCCTTGTCTTACTCAGGAAAGGCAGCAGAGGCTGGAATTTGACAGAATTGGATGTAAAATGAATTCACCATGCTTTGCTTTCAGGCTTAAAAAGAACAAGGATATGCTTAAAACAGCCTGCAGCAGGCATGAGCTAGTAAACCCTGGTCAGTGTGTAGCCTCTCAAATCTTTGTGCAGATTCACTGAGATCCCACACACACACACTGGCAGGTGCATCACTTTAGTGCACGAACAGTCCCTCTGCCATCCCGGGCCTTCTCGTGGCAGTAAAGTGAAGCACATGGAAAAATGCCTGACCCCAGCCCAGGAAGCAGTGACGTGCCCTAGTGCTTGCCCAGATCACAGCCTGAGCCCTGTGGGTTCGGTTCTAAGGAGCTGCTGTGACATGCACACGTGGGCTGAGGTGACAAGGACCGGGCCTTAAGGCACTGCCCTGCTACTGTACAAACTGAAGTATGCACGTGTGCTGCTTCCCTGCATACTCTGTATAATTCTTCTGAACTGATTTCTCCCAAACAGAGCCTTACACCTGTGGAGCTTGTGGAATCCAGTTCCAGTTTTATAACAATCTCCTGGAGCACATGCAGTCCCATGCAGGTAAGCTGGGCACTTCGACTCGCTTAAAGCGGAGAATTAAATTCTGCGCTGATGCCTGATGTTGACCCCGTTGTGTGTCAATAGAGCTTTCTGTGCTCACAGTTTCCAAAGCCCCAGTAATTTCACCTGCAGCAAAAAAGATACTCAAAGGCTGGAGCACGTAGCAGTGGCTGCAACAGTGCAAGGCTCAGGGTATATCATAAATATTACTCCTTTCCATAGGAAGAGAGGAAATGTGCTGTTCTGCGATGCTCGCACAGAGCACATCAAACTACTCATCCCCTTTATCCAAAGGTATCTAGGGAATACTCATTGCATAAGCATTAATGGGTCACTCCTACAGCAGATTAAATCCCTCCTCCTGCAAAAAGAGTAGTTCTCATTGAAGCAGATAAAGCAAAAGTGCTTGCAGGGCAGCAGAGCCTTTGCCCACGCAAGTCCTTTTCTGTGCTTGTGTCTCCTGGAGTTCTGCAAAGGACTGAAATGTGTTCTTGGAAGAATTTGCCATTTCAGCAGTTGTGTTCATTTCCTTTTCAGCTATCTAGAAAAGAAAATTCTAAGGAGTAGTTCCACTACTTTGTTTCTAAGCCACCTTTTTTGTTTTCTATCTCAATAGAGGCGATTGTAAAATTTCAGAGCCAAAGCACTTTCAAAGACAGAATTCAGAATATTCAAAACTGTAGAAACAGGATTTTTTTAACATATTGGCAGAATTTTTTTTTTTTTCTCTTGAATGAAAATTCAAGTGAATTAACACGGGTTTAGAAATTAATTCACCTTTGACGGACTGGTGTTTTCCAACAGACAGCTGCTCTGTTGAGATACACATTCAGTGCTTGCATTTACCCTCACTTTACAGATAAGACCTGAGTAGAATGGCACAGAAGGCCAAGTGCCTGAGGAAAAGCATATTTTCCATTCTGTAACAATGATCCTAATCAAAGTTCTTACCTTGTTCTGTGTTTTAGTTTTAGTCCTAATTTTAATAGTGCCCCTCGGGTTCTTCATCCAAGCAGTTCCTTGGTGCCAGTTCAGTTCTCTTTGGCAAATCTCAGTGCAGGCTTTGTGTGTTCTGCTGTGTCTGCTTTATTTATCGTCTTTTTAAGGTTATGAAGAGATATTTAGATTTGTTACAAGATGGTATGAGTTTTGTGGATGTTACTTTCTGTTAGAGCGTAAGCTAGTTAATGTCGAGTAATTGGTTTTCCTGTTACACCAAGGAGCAGTGAAGCTCCACACAGGGTAGTGGCTGCTGTTACTCTATGGTGCTGGGGACTCTTCTTGCTGTTTGTCAAGAGCAGTTTCTGCTTGCCTCCAAGCTGCATCCTGAGCATCCTGTCCCTTGTTCTGGTCTCTGGTACTGAAATGCAGCATTTTAAGTTACAGCTCTTGGTGACACAGAGTACGGGAACTGCAAAGGAGGGCCCAAGCTAAGGTGTCAAAAGGGAGAATGGCAATTCATGGCAAGGTGTGAGCTGTTGAAAATTTTTAGCTAATACTGTCTGCAGCTTCTTCCTTCTCTCTTCTTTGCAAATGAGTCATGGATGCTGGGTTACTTCAGACACAGAACAGGGCTAGAGGGAGAAGGTACCTGTGATCTGACTCATGTAATGTCAGCAGAGATACATTAATGGGTAAATCCCCTCTCCCCAACTCAGGATTACTTCTGTGAAGGTATTTTCTCATCTCTCCCTGTTCTTTTTGTAAGTCACTGTCTTCTGCTTGGCTGCTTCCTCCCAAATGTCTCAGTGGCACAGTGACACTGTGTCTTCTGCTTTCTCCAGGCATCACGGAGGCTGCCCCCTGTGAAAGCAGCCATCCCTTGCTGTGGCATCTCTGTGCATGGTGCTTTGCCGGTCCTGTGCTCATGTCTCTTCCTCTGGAGGGAGCGGCAGCCTCTCCTCCAGACCTGTGCAGCTGGGGGCAATTAGCGTGGGGTTTTCTACTGTGGGATGAGGGCAAAACAAAATGAAGAGTTGTGAAAGCTACAAACAGCTTTGGTGGGTGTCTGGTTCGGGGTATTGTACTTAAGCAGAGCAACGGTAGAGATTACACAGGGCTTGCAGTTACTCTGGTCACAGTTTGTTGCCTTTCAGCCTGTCAGAGCTCAGGGATTTCTGTATCCAAGAAACACCATTGGCACGACATCTCTGAAGTTTGGGAGTGCAAAGACCTTGCGGTAGTCAGCACTGGTGGCATGGGATCCACACACTGGGGACACTTGCATAGTAGTGGTTTGTAGCAGTTGCTGTGCCTGTCTCAAGGAATTTTTCATTATGGGGATGCAGAGATACAAGAAGCTTACATGGGTCAAATACTCCCTCAGTTGATGTGTTCAGGAGTCCAGTTTGGTTTGTTGTGTCTGATGCAAAGGGCTAATCTCTTCCAACTAAATGTGATGCATCCCATGAGCTCCTCTTGCAAGTGACTGAAGACAGGGAACAACATGCTGCTGGCCTCAAAGAGCAAAAGCAGGGACATACTGGCTCTTGAGTCATTCAGAGGGCTGAGCCTGGAGGCTAGAAGGTAATAAGCAGAGATTATAGCTCCATAAAGCAGCTACACAGTGAGAAGAAGCAATTAGAATGTAAATTGGATGCTGAAAGGCAGAAATAGAACAGCAGAACACCAGGCAAAGGAATTTGTTCTGTAATTACACTGTACAATATACAGCTTTTACTCCCTTTAGAGTACTTTGTTCAGGTCGAGTGCTACCATATAATGCCTTTCCTACAATCTAGAGCTAAAAAAATAAAAGGACGACTAGGCTGAACCTGGATTAAAGGATTGGAGGCATGAAGAGAAATTAAAGAACCATGATCTGTGTAGTTCACAGACTGCCCGATAAGGAAGATGAGGCTGAAATGCACAAATCTCATTAATACCATATTTAATGCCAGCAGATATTTGTACATAATAAATCCTCTATTATTATGAAATAGATAAAGAGTTTGGGGGAGGAAATATAGAGGGTTTCTCTCCCCATCCACCCCTCACCAAGACAAGGAAAGTCTGAAACATGAATAAAGTTAGTAGGCAACATCCAGCATTTTCCTTTGCCTACCCACAGATGTTTGCAGTTGAGGACACTGGTGACATTAGCTCAAGAGCGATTAGTCTAGGCAAATGCTGGGGGAAAATTGATGTGCCATATCTGATCACTGGCATTCACTGGAGCACCTCCAGCTCTTCTTGTCTCTTCAACTCCTGCAAAGACCAGCCGCTGGCTGCGGTTCTGAGCATGGCAGTGCTCTCCAGGTGCCAACCATGACCAGTGGATTCCCTGAGAATGGTCCTCAAGGCAGTCCCAGAATCTACCCTGGTTCTGTCATACCCTGGACTGCTCTTAGGTATTGATCCGGTGTCTGGCCAGTGCAGTGCCCAGGCCTAATAATACCTGTGTAGTCTGTGGCTGTTCATCAGCAAGGTTTGTGAGTGCCCCAGCAGTGAACATGCAGAGCTGCTCAAATTTGAGAGAACTTGCTTGTAAGTAAGAGAGCACTGGAGTTTCATTGCTCGTCCCTAGATCCTTGGTGGTCTCCCTTCTCTCCCAGGTCATTGCCACTCATGAAGGAAAACACCTTTGCCCTCTCCTGTTTGTTCTGATGCGCAGCCCCCTGCTCTGTGCAGCACCAGATCAGCCTGGGCTGCAGAGTAGCATGCCTGTGTGTGCCTTAATAAGGTGTTCATCTAATTCATGCTCTGCTGTCTGGAGCACTGGGGGAGGATTCATGTCACTGCATGTGGGTGTGCCTAGGCTGTAGATACTGCCACCTGAACTGGTCAACTTGGACTCCCTTTATAATCAGTGGAGAAGAAGTCATTGACTCCAGGTGAGTTCAGAGCATGATGGATCTTATACTACAAGAGGCATCTAGTTCTGCCTGGGTGAACGAGTTGCAGTCTTAAGCCTGTTCTGTGCCACTGAGTGTAAAAGGAGCCCTAAGGGGCCAATTTAAAGAGAGGTGTGTCTAACAGGGGTGTCCAAAATTGGGTGAGATGAGTCCAGCTGTGATGTGTAAAGGACCTGTTTTCTCTTCTTTGTTTTTAATTCCGTCTTTCTGTTCAGTGTTGTCATCAGTCTCTCCATCTTTCTCCTTCATTTTCCACCTCTCTTCATTGTGCACTTCAATGTTGCTTCACAGCCTATTTCAAAGCACAGTTTCATAGTGAAGCATATTAGGAACTAGAAAATTTCCTATAGAGGGTGGGGAGAAATTATTGGGGCACAGGAGAGGAAAGAACATGGAAACAATACAGAATGTACTGACCTTGACTGCATTTCCTTGAAAGATCTCATTAGATTGGCAGCCAAAGTGTTTAGCCCAGTTACATATACAGAAACAGGAGCATGAACACAAAGACCTCTAGGGCAGTTGGTAACTTTGCAGCCAGAGTGAGGAACAATCTTTGGTCACACTCCAGAAACTTGAGGTTTTTCTCTTTTCATTTCCAGTCTGAGGCAGTGATGAGCAGCCCAAGAGGAGATTGGCCCTCTCTCTGCAGTGGGAGGAAACCATATATGAAGAGTATAAGAACCTTGGATACAGAGGAGTTGGGCATAGCTTGAAAAAACAAAGAAAGCGCTTAACAGGGAAGAACAGGGAAGCCACCTTCAGTGCAGAAGGAGGCCGTAAGGAAAAAGAATGATAAATATTGCACCTCCTGTCATTTAGAAAGCAAGCAGATTGCACAAGTCAGGTTGCACAAGGAACATCTATTCTTCCTGGTGTGCGGTTTCAGTTAATTGGGAAACATTTCTCAAGGTGTGCTGATGGCATCAGTGTCACTGGTGCACAGAAAAGCTATTGTCATTTCAGCCACATTTTGGGAGGTGATAGGTTGCAAGTCCAAAGACAGTTCCAAGGTTTCTGACAGTACTGTGCCATCTCACTAAAAATGCTTAAAAGATAGAGAGAATGGTAAATTGTTGTTGCTCTGGTTAAGGGAACCATAAGTAAGTGCTAAGCAGATGGGTGCTGTTTCCCCTTCTTTGTGTTCTAAGCATTATTATCTTGTGCTTCTAACACCTCCCTGTCTCTTGCCCCACAGCTGACAACGAGAACAATATTGCCTCTAGCCAGCCCAGATCACCTCTAGCTGTTGTTGAAGAAAAGTGGAAACCACAGCTCCAAAGAAATAATGCCAACAATAGTACGTAACAGTGTTTGCTCTTCTATCTGTCCACTTTGAACAAGTGACTGTCAGAGAGGGTGCAGCAGTGATGGGCATTGCACAAGGCCCTTGTCCTTGCCCGACTACATTTAATTTCATCCCTACCATTACGGGAGTGCTTATATGCAGAAAGTGCTGGGAATCCTGGGGAGGCGGTTGGAAAGGTTTGTGAGGAGGATGCATCTGGGAAGTCCTGGAAAAAATTAACTTCTAATCAAAGGACAGAATTCCCAGCTTGGAGTTAAAAAACTAATCCAGTCATCACGGTGTGACTCAGGCATAACCTGTCACTCCCTGTGCTGGCAGGCAGCCACTGTCAGGCTTTATCCCCAGCCTGTCCCGTGAGCTTTTGCTTCACCACGGGAAAAGGTAAAATTCAGCCCTGTGGAAAATCAGTTCCAAAGTACTTGAGCTGAGCAGCCTGGGGGAAGGGTGATACAAAACCGTGGTGCTTTTGTGTTCTGGTGTGGCTAAAACTGACACTCACTTTGCCCAAAATCTGCCACAAAAAGTGGGGTTGGTGGAGTTCAGAGGAAGAAATGGAAATTTGGGCTTCAGCAATGTTTGAGATGGTGGAGGAAGCTGTGTGCTTCACTGGAGCAACTCCTCTTAAAATAACTGTCTCAAAAAAAAAAGGTCAAATCACAAAACCAAAAAGATGCCCAGCTTTCCAGCTGGGCTAAACTATGACCACCAGCTCGTAGACATGGTTAGTAAACAATACACGTGATTATAACTTAACTAGGTAGCTCCTCACTGAACACCACAGATAGGCCATTGGTTAAGGCTCTGGACTGTGAGTAGATAGTGTGTGCTCTGTCTTAGCTCCCACACCAGGGAAAGCATGCAGAAAAGCTCCCTGCTGCTCTAAGCAAAAGAAGGCCTGTCTCTGGAGGTTTCTCTGTCCAGAAGGGAGAAAGAATCCAGGGTTGGAGACATCTCTTCCATCAGCTGGGCATGTTCCACCTCTTTGGGTCTCTCTGAGAATTGTTTTGTGCCTTCCTCCTCTCTTCTGTTGCAGAGGGCCAATGCTCATACGGTGCTTTCTCTCCCTCCTTGTATTTCACTGCAGCATCTGCAAGCGGTTCAGTAGGGAACAGCGCAATCCCAGAGAAGGAGCGGCAGAACATTGCTGAGAGGCTCCTGAGGGTGATGTGCACTGACCTTGGGGCTCTGAGTGTGGTGAGCGGGAAGGAATTCATCAAGCTAGCACAGACCCTGGTGGATAGTGGAGCTCGCTATGGTGCCTTCTCTGTCACCGAAATCCTTGGCAATTTCAACACACTGGCTTTGAAGCATTTGCCTCGGATGTACAACCAAGTGAAGGTGAAAGTCACCTGTGCCCTGGGCAGCAACGCGTGCCTTGGCATCGGTGTCACTTGCCACTCACAGAGTATTGGTCCCGATTCTTGCTACATCCTGACAGCTTATCAGGTGGAAGGCAACCACATCAAGAGTTACGTCCTGGGAATTAAGGGCGTAGACATTCGAGATAATGGTGATTTTATCCACCACTGGGTACAGAACGTGCTCTCGGAGTTTGTGATGTCAGAGATCAGGACGGTGTACGTCACAGACTGCAAAGTCAATTCCTCTGCGTTCTCCAAGGCAGGCATGTGCTTGCGTTGTTCAGCCTGTGCCTTGAACTCGGTAGTGCAGAGTGTGCTGAACAAGCGAACACTACAGGCTCGCAATATGCACGAAGTGATCGAGCTCCTGAATGTCTGTGAAGATCTGGCAGGATCCACGGGCCTCTCGAAGGAGACCTTTGGCTCCCTGGAAGAGACCTCTCCCCCACCCTGCTGGAACTCGGTCACCGACTCCCTCCTGCTCGTCCACGAGCGCTACGAGCAGATCTGTGAGTTCTACAGCAGGGCTAAGAAGATGAACCTCATCCAAAACCTGAACAAACACCTGCTCAGCAACCTGGCAGCCATTCTGGCTCCAGTGAAACAGGCAGTGATTGAGCTGAGCAATGAGAGCCGGCCCACCTTGCAGCTGGTACTGCCCACCTACGTCAAACTGGAGAAACTGTTCACTTCCAAAGCTAACGATGCTGGCGTGGTCAGCAAACTCTGCCACCTCTTCTTGGAGGCACTGAAGGAGAACTTCAAAGTTCATTCGGCACACAAGGTAGCCATGATCTTAGACCCTCAGCAGAAGCTGCGGCCCGTCCCACCATACCAGCATGAAGAGATCATTGGCAAGGTCTGTGAGTTGATCAATGAGGTGAAAGAGTCCTGGGCAGAAGAAACAGAATTTGAACCTTCAACCAAGAAGCCTCGGGCAGCAGGGGAAGCCACAGCAGCTCAGGAAGAAGATTGGTTCGGGAAAAATGAAGTCTATGATTATTTGCAAGAACCTCTCTTCCAGGCCACCCCTGACCTCTTTCAGTACTGGTCGTGTGTTACCCAAAAGCATACAAAACTAGCCAAGCTAGCCTTTTGGCTCTTAGCAGTGCCTGCTGTTGGTGCCAGAAGTGAATGTGTAAATATGTGTGAGCAGGCTCTCTTAATCAAAAGGAGACGGCTACTCAGTCCAGAAGACATGAACAAACTCATGTTTTTGAAGTCCAACATGCTTTAAGACTGTCTTTTAATTAAAACAAAACTTTAAAACACTGTTCCAAACAAAGAAAAAGAATTTTAAGTTCTAAACACTGTGGACCTCATTATGAATGCCCCTGGAAACCAAGTGCTTTTTTATATATATATAAAAATATAAATATATATAAAATTAAGTTTGAAAGGAAAGCTGAGCACGTGAGAGAGACAGCCCTCTGCCAGGAACGTGCTCCTTTCCATAGATAGTGTGTGGACTTGACAGACTTTCTAATGTTTTCAAGTGGGCAGACGAATGGGAGGCTGATGTTCTAAAGTCTTCAGGCAGCTGAGATCTAAAGTGACTTGAAGTTTCTTTTGTTTCTCCTCCACCCCGCCTTTCCTCTTGTCCCCTGGGCCATCTTGCCATGGATAATCAGACTACATTGAACAGACCAGTTCTGCACTGGACTTTGCTCCTTTGAATAACTGTACACCTTGAGGGCATTTGTCTGCAGCCTTCTTGACATACGGTGCGTGTTATCAGGGCAGCTGTGTTTTTTGAACACCAGTATCTTTAGAAATCAGGAAGGGAGACTTTAAGGGTTTATTTTATTTTATTTTTAACTTTTCATACACCTTTTTTTCCAAAACACAAAAAGTTACTCTTCTTCTCTCTCCCAGTTTTGAGTTTAACACGTTAGCTAGTGATTATAAGTTTGATTTAAAACTAAGAGAAATGGTTCATGGCAGAAAATGTAATTGTTACGCTTCTTGAATTTATTTTTTACAATATAACTTATTTTCTGAATTCCCAGTGTTAATTAGCTTCTCTGTGAATTTTGTACATCAGGCATTCTCAGACTTGTTCTAGCACATCCCATTTGTGATTAAATATCCTTATGGGAACAACAGCAGTTGCTTCTATGGAAAAACTAGAAACCAGGAGAAGCAAGCAAGTGGCGACAGCACAGATGCCTGTGGGCCATCAGCAAGCTTGCCGGGGTCTGCCAGCTGCCATTGAGAACCCTTGTACCTAAACTTTTTGTAAAAGTGTTTCTCAGCACACACACTCAAAATAACCTTCACAAGGCCAAGGACAAACCAAGGTGTATGATTTTTCAGGGGAACAAAGATATCAGTTTTGTCAGACTGGGGTTTGAAGGAAGCTTAGAGAAGTGCATGGGCTCAAAGATCCTTCTGAATGTAAGTGCTCCTGATTGAGTGCAAAGAATATCTTCCCATTTTATTTGGAATGGTTTCCTCTAGTAGCACGAATGTCTTTTTAATACCTACAGTGCATTACACTACTTGTTATGTTGCTGAATTGTTCTGGCTAGGAAGGCCACAGGCCCTTAAACGTTCACACTTACTGGCTCACCCCAAATGCAATTAGAGATCATCGTAAGACAAAAATATCTCAGTCACTCTGCTGTCCACCAAGGCCGGTGCTCTGCTGCGGCCGTGCCTGTAGGCACACAGCTCATGGGCTGCTGGATGGGATCTGCAGGCTTTCAGAAAGGTTTGCTGCCTCTTGAATAATTCCCAACTTCTGGTGCCAAACGGTTAATTCTTCATCACTGGGACTCGTATCCCAGAGGCAAATTGAAGCAAATTCTTATTTTTGAGGTAGTCTGTCCTGCTTCCAGTAATGTGCTCTGGAGCTGCAGCCACAGTGGCAGCAGAGCAGCATTGGAGGTTTAGGAGGATGGACTCGCTCAGCTCTGAGCCGACAGGCTGGAGGCTGAAGCCCTTTAACAGTGCCCCTGTTAAATATACCTGTTAATATAATACCTGTTAAACAGGTATTTTCTGGTTGCTGACAGTGCGGTGGTGAGACTGGGGGCTCTTGTTGAAGTGCTGCTGTTGAACAGATGTTAAGCCAGAATCGCACCTGCCCGTCTCTGGTTGCAATAGGAGTTGCAAGTCCCAAGATGTGAGGAACAGCAAACCCAATCTCTCAGGCTTTGTGTGCAGATGCCTTGAACCTGACAGGCACTACCCGATAGCTTCACTGCCATGGGGCTCAGACAGAGGAACAGTTTGCGTGCTAGAGACCTTCCCTAGGTCAAGGTCACTGAGGATAGCTCTTTGCATCCAGCTGTCTTGTCCTTTTTCAGCCTAGAAACAGGCCCTGCTTGAGTCTAGTGTTTGGGTTGACCTCTTGGCACTGTTTGGCATCAGGGCAGAACTAGTTGTCTCCTAAATGTTAAGTTTTGCATATGGATATCCTAAACAATACAAGTCTGCAACCCTGCTGACAACTGCAGGGGTGGCAGCACTTGAAAATGAGCTGCCAAGGCAGAGGCACTTGGACATCTTATTTTTCTGGCAGTGGCTTTTGCAAATGGAGGTGTTGGTTGTAGGGCCAACTTGCTTCTTGCTGGTTTTACTTGCTCCCCTAGGAATGCTGTCTGCCCAGCCATCAGCTGGGCCTGTGGTAACACATTGCAATGCAGGAGAAACCTGTAACAAACAGTAACTAAGTCTCAAACAAAAAAACAAAGTGAGAGGTGTGCCAGTTTCAAAGTGGTTGTGCTGTGCTCTGTTCCCACTGAGAAGCACAAGGTATCCTGCAGCAAGACTTGGCTGGAGGATGAATCCAAAGCAAGATTAGCTTTTGAGGCTGCAGTGTGTACCAGCAGCTCAGCTGGTGGGCAGAACTGGGGACAGGTTTTGTAGTTGTTTGTCCTAATGGCACTTACACCTTTTTGCTTGCTTCACCTGAGACCCTGAGAGCCACTCACAGGCTCTTCGGTGCTCAGGCGAATGTGCAAAACCCTTGCGTTCCTTTGAAAAGAAAGTTCCAAGTCCCAACACTCCTTTGCTAAGGGACAGGCTGATAACTTCTGTGGAATTTGCCAGCTCGGGCTCATGGTGTTGTCTGTCTGCAAGGCATTAAGGGTGGGGGAGTGGACAAAGCAGAGCGAGCACATGTTTAAAGCCCTGGAATTGAGAATGAGGTAAAATTTCAGTAGATGGTGCAACCATTTGCTGCCAGTCTGTGCACAGCAGTGAGCTGGACCATGGTTGCATGGCCAGGGCATGCAAATAGAAAAGCCACAGCCACCCTTAACTCCCATCCTGTCTCCCCCTCCCCTTTATACAGTGTGGTTTTGGCATTCAGATCTGGAGCTTTCTTGCTGTGACGACCAAAGAGAGGGGCTGACTGGCCCTCTCCCCCATTGAAGCAACTGTCCCCTCCAAGGCAACTTTGGTTATAGTTGCTCTAATGATGGATGTTAAGCAGCCATGCAGTGATGTCTGGTAGATGAGATTCTCCCAAAGACTTAAAAACTCAACTCGGCAGCTGAAAAAACAAGATGAAACCTAAAGCCCTAAAATGGAGCAGCTTGGAAGGTTGGTGAGAAGAGGAGCTGGTTGGCCAGCCCCCTTCTCCAGTGACTCGGTGAAAGAAGCCACAGCTTTTTTTGAGTCTTAAGCATGGTTACAGGTGTTCAGCTCAGAGGACTTATTTATTCATGCTGTGTCTGTTCACAGGCTGACTTTTGTCTGGTATGCTTCGTTAAAGAGAAGCACATCTGGAGTGCACAGATGTGCCCTAAATGCCAAGCTTTTGCTCCTATTTCTCCTTCCATGTTCAAGACTGGAATCTGCATTCTAGGGAGTATAGTTACCTTACCAAGGTCTGAATTTTGGAAGTTTAACAGGTTATTGCAACACTAACTATTCTGTGCTTGGCTCAGTGGTGTGGAGCAGCACTTGGGCTGTAATCACTGCCCAACCTGTGGGGGCAGACGGGAGAGGAGAGGACCTCTTAGTTTGACCAGAGCAGTCATGAGGTTCTGCTCCCTTTGAGCTGGGAGGAGAAGTCCTCAGAATTAGAATCATCCTCTGGTAGGTCATGTTGGGAATTTGCCTTCTGCTTGTTTGTTTCCTTTACTCGCTCTTGAGAAATGTGTTGGGACACCAAAATGGGGTGTGTGTTGTCCAGGCATTCATTTGTTTCTGGTGCTTACTGTGTGCCTGACCTTGCAGACTTCGTTTTCTGACTTCACATTTGCTTTGGAAAGGATTAGTGATCTTCAGGTGGAGAGCAAGCACCAACAGAAGATGAACTGTAAAGAAAAAAAGGGCCTTCCAGTGCTGTCTGAAGACCCTTGTTACTAGAAAACAGCAAGTGGGATACAAAGGCAGAGCTCTTCAGAACAGAAGGTTGTTCCTGTGTGAGTATGGCAGCCAGAGAGCCTGTGCAGAACACGGAGCCCAGATTTGTCTCCTGTGTCTGTCTCTTCCTCCCATGCCTCTAGCAGCAGACAGCAGTTGTGTCCTGGCTCGCGAGATGGGCTTGGTGTCTTGCACCTGGGTCGGTTTCAGACAGAAGTAAACTTTCCTTTTTGTCAAAGTGATGTCTGTTGTAAGAAAACTGGTTTGCTTGTATTTGAACTAGTGCAATCTGGAAAACTTTCTGTGAAAGCTGACTGTGGGCTCAGGTTTTATCAGATTCAGTTGTTTGTTTGTTGCTGGTTAAACTGGTTTAACTTTGAGTTAAGTTGGTTAAAGCACCTACATAAACCCCCTGCACTGGTTTAACTGCATTTGCTGGGTGTTCTCCCCTGCTGATCAGAGAATATGTCCAGAAGCAGCTCAGGGAGTCATGACCCTTATGTGCATTTTGCAATGAAGTTGTGGCAGATACTCTCAAAGCCTGGGAATGACTGAAAATAGAGACTGCAAATTGCTTGAGCTCTAAATTGTGGTTTCTGATTTAATACAGTATTCAGTGAGATGTCTCAGGTTGGTTGCTTTGTTTTTTTCCAACTGCTTGCAATAACATGGAAGGGTTACCATGAGAAGAAATTACCACATACGTTTATCCTGGCGGATGAGTCTGCTCAGCCTTACCCGGTCTGAGGGACCATTTCCACTTTCTGGATCCCGCAGTCGCAAGCCAGGATGTAGTCTTGCACAGGAGCAGGGTGACAGAGACCTTGTGCTACTCAGGAGAATGCTGCGTGCATTTCCAGACAGCACCAAGTTACTGATAAGTAAAAAGCCAGTAAAAGAGCGGCCAAAAAGTTATTCAAACGCTGGGAGTGCTGCTTTGGTACTGAGGAAGGACTCCGATCTCTAATTGCATCTCTCTGGCTAAAGGAGGTGGAGAGGAATTCCCTTGAGCATTCAGAGGGAGTACAGGCAGGAAGGGACAAGTTGTTCCCTATGGAACAATTAGGAGTGATGGGATGAAAATTAACAGAAAGACACTAAAGGCAGGTTCTGGGAAACCTTTTCAGGGGGAGAAACCTGGGAGGAGCCTGTTAAGGGAATGTTTTTTGAGCCCTGTCATTTAAAACAAGGCTGTACAGCTAGGTGGAACACACTCCGTAAGGCACAAGGCTGCTTTGGACCTCGTCGAGAAAAGAGACTGGATGTAGGGGTGGGAAATGCCAGTTCTGTCACCGATGGGTCCAGGAGGGCTCACAGGGCATCTTCCTCTGCATCCTCCCACTCACTACTGGCACCAAACCCTTCCCAGCACCCCAGTATGTACATAAACCGGGTCTCATAAAGGAGGGAGGTAGCTGACTGGCAGGAGGGACAGAGGAGAAGACACCGGTTGAGGAGCAGATGTCTTGTCAACCCTTATACTGCCGAGGTGAAAGAATCGGGGTGGGGGGAGCATTAAATGTTTTGCTGCTTCTGCTGTGCATTTTCTGTGCTACACCGTGATCTTGAATCCGGGGCGCCCATTGGGAATGCCCAGAAACGCTGGCTGAGATGCAGTGTCCCGTGTCGGGTGTTTCTGAAGATGTCGCTCCGTAGCAATAAGAATTGTCACAGTGCATGGGACCTGTCCCTGTGCCACGGGTTGTCATCTTCCTGGGGCTTCTGGAAATGGCGCTGAACGACAGGATGAAATGCAGAGAGGTGAACCTGAGCGCAGCTCCAAGTTGAATGCCTCGTTAGTACTGTGGGGTCGTTTGCTTATGCTAGGCCAGAAATGGTAAACCAATGAGAGTGTATTGCCCTAAAATTTAATTTGATATATTGAATGTTTGGGGGATTTCTGTTGAATTTTGGGTTTTGTTTGGCTGGCTAGTTGAGTTTTTTACTACTCCTGTTAGAGTCCTTTGTTTTATAACTTGACAGAAGAGTTTTGCTCACATTAGACAACAGTGTATCCAGCCGACCCTTTAGGGTTTAATGATCTGTAGGCAGCTGAGTTTGAATTTTTTAGAATAACTTCTGAAATGAGTCCCGTAAATGGCTCATTGTTGCACAACATCAACTACTGACTGAAAGGATTTTCTTCCTTCCCATCGTTCCAGCGTTGGTGACAGTGGTCAGCCTGTCCTGGTACCCAGGTGAGCAGTGCAGCCTTAACAATAGGAATATTTTCCAGTGGAGTTGATGAGTACAGGCATGTCAAACCCTTGCTTTTTACAACCAAAGTTCCTTAAAAAGACACTTCCAGCCTCATCAGCCTTGAATGCTTGTTTTCAGTCTTCTGGGGGTTCTTGTGGCGGTCTCTGAAATGTATGTGGATAGGATGGTTTTGGTTTGTTTTTTTTTGGTGGGCTGAGGGGTGGGAGGAGGGATTTGTTGGTTTTGTTTTTTTTTTCTTGCTATCTATGGAGAAGGACCTTTCCACTCAAGGAAGGAGGCTTGTATTCTGGAAGGAGCAACAGTCTTAGGAGCTGTTTTCCATGGTCCCTTTAAACTTTGCGGGACTTTAATTTTTTTTTTTTTCTAAATTATTTAAAAGGAAAACTGATAATGGATGAACTGAAACATTTGTGACAGGTGACTAGCCAAGGCTGTAAGTCCAGGAGGAATGCACATCGTCCAGACTATGAGGATTCTGGTCCACGCCGTAGCTAGAAAGTGTCCTGCCGACAAACCAAACCATCAGGAAATCCTTGTTTGCAGCCAGTCTGAAAAGAGAAGCTGTTCCTCATTCGTATGTTCATTTTTCAAAACCTTCTGCTGGGAGCGGAATTCTTGTTGTTTCATCAAGCAAATGATTAATGTTCTCCTTTCCCTCCTCACCCTCCCTCCCCTCAGTAACTTGTGTGCATTTCCTTCCTTTCTGTAGATGCAGATGTTCTAGGCAATACCACAGATGCACCTGCGTGTGTCTCTACGTGCGAGTGCAAGAATCTCATGTCATCTTAAAAAATACAAAAAAAATATACAAAAAATATACAAAAAATATCTTTTTTAGGCCAGAGTTTTCTACAGGTATTAATGAATATTTTTCTTAATCCTTATAAGTTTTATGTGTTTAATATTTCTTAATACCGGTAGCATTAATTTATACTTTTGTAGCAACACAATATTTTTATAAACCGCCACCGCTGGCTTTGTCTTCATAATGGGGAAAAGTGCGGGCAGCTGGCCCTGCACTGTACCATGTACTGTATTTAAAAGGTTATCTAATGTCACACTTGCTGTGTTAATAAACAAAACAAAACCTGTTTGAAGTCTCATGTATTGTTGGTGTGGATCGAATGACTCAATAGAGAGCAATATTGCACGGGGTTGAGTTGCTGATTTTCATTGTGATATATGAACGCTTGAGGCCAACTCAAGTTCTGATTTTTTTTTCTTTTTAGGATTTTGTTTTGTTTTGGTTTGGTTTGGTTTTTACAGCTAAATAAATTCAGTGCTGTTTGAAACTTAGACTGACGTCAAATGAAAAGGATTATTAAAGAAAAAAAAAATCAAGGTGTTTAAATGTTGCTGTTTTTACAAGTCTGTTGCTGTCTGAATGGAAATATTCCACAAGAGAGGAGGAATAGTTCCACTTAGCTTCCAAACCAGCTGAGCACTCCAGGCCAGAGCTCGGTTATTTGGAGATTATCTTAGAGACATGTTTCTGCAACATTCTTTTCAGAGTTGATGCCAAGGCAGAAGACAAACTGTAACTGTAAGAAAGCATCCGTTGCTTGAGGATTTTCATGTCAGTGTTGTATTTATGGTTTTACAATAAAACAACCTTTAGGAAAAAAACAAAAATAGTGTCCGGGGTTTTCTATTTTTCAAGCACATGAACGGGATATCAGTCAGTGCCGAGTGTCTCGTGAAGAAGGAAAGCATCCACTACAGAGACCCAAATCTCAGCAGCGGTCTCACTGATGGACCTCATCAGCCGTGAAACACTACAGCGGGCTTCTCCCTGCATCCCTTGTGCACCCAGAGCTCCCTAAAGCATTTTCCAGAGCATTTTCTGTCTCACGCTTGGTTGCCAGTGCAGTGAACCTGCTCCTCTCTCGCCAGGGAGACTTTTGTACGTACCAGAAATTGAACCGAGACTGCCGGGCCAGCTGGAGGGGTTTGGTTTGGTGTGACGTGGGCCATGTATCCACATCACCGGGACAGGTTCAGCTCGGCTGGCTTTTGTGCTGCTAGAGCAGTGTGAGCTGGTGCTGGGCAAGGTAGTCTTAACTCCCAGGTGTCGTGTTTCTGCCTGGTGTGGCCAGAGATTCTCACTTGTACCAGCAGATCCACCTGTCAACTTGCTTTCACGCCAGGAGAAAGGCATTTGGGCATTGAGTGGGCTTGGTCCTTTCCACCAGACCAGGTCCTGTATTTATGTTGATAGCCAGGATATGAAAGGGCACAGAAATCTTTGCTTGGAGGCTTTGCCAGTCTTGACTTACATCCAAAGTGTCTCCCAGGGTCACAAGGATGCGATGGTGAGTGAGGACCACCGGCAGGTTTGCATGCAGGACCGCAGCCTGGCTGATGCTGTCTGGAGCTCCGGGACCCACCTCCAGCTGAACCAGAGCAACCGGGGAATTGTCCCGAGTGGAACAAATACATGGACCAGGGTTCAAAGAAGACCAGACCTACCACCGGAAAATCCAAGGTAATTTGTCACCCTTCATGTATCCTTTTCTTTGATCTGTCTTGATACCTTTTGGGGTTTTCTAACTTTGCACCCACACCCACCAAAAAAGCAAACAAACAAACAAACAAAAAAAAACCCAAACCACACTTTGTTTGGGAATTGAGGTATTTGTAGTAAATTTGTTAGCTGGGAAAAAACATCCGAAGACATGGGATGGTGATAGGTCTGGCAGTCAAATAAACTCTCTTGACTAGTGGTCAAGTGTAAAGATAAACCACAGTAATAAACTATCAGAATATAATCGAATGGCTGTAGCTTTGCAGTAGATCCAATGTAAAAGTGGTTTCAGTAAATGGTCAGATTAGAAGCCCTCACATCCTACCAGATGGGAGTTATGATTTATTTGAAAATCTAAATATTTAAAGTGGTTAATGTATCATCAAAAAGGCATAGAAGAGTGGAGGACAGTGCTCCTTGGCATGCTGTTGTCTCCTGGCACTAAATTGTCCTTTTTTTTTTGCTAGACCCATTTAAAAGGATGAATAAGATTGCAGATGGAAATTTAAGAAGCTTAAGCTAATCCTGGTTTATTTCTCAATTCTCTAGTTTCTGCCTTAACAGGACACAACTACTTTAGCCTTGGTAATAAAGGAAATGGTAGCTCAGAATTCAGGCTGTGCTGGAGGTATCCCATAGTTTCCTCTAATTTCAGGAGGACTGATTAATCTAGCAAAGCTAATTTTAAGTCACTGTCTCTAATCTGATCTTCAACAATTTACCTGCCTCGGAGTTTTGTTCATCCTGAGATCCTACATGTGGGAACACAGTGAGGGGTGGGGAGCAGCAGCCCCAGGAGTGTGGCAAGACCTCCGGGGGGGAGGGAGTTGTGGCCACATGCCCCCTTGAATGTGTGGGAGGACGCTACACCTTGACCCATGCCATGTAACATAATGTCTCTGTCCTGGTAATTGCAGTTTCTGCCTCCTGCTGCTGCTCCATCACCCATCACCGCGAGGGCGGCTGCTCCCTAGGGAATGGGGTGCTGGGAGCAAAGTGGGGGGGTCCCACCACCTCCAAGTGGGATGGGCAGGGCAGACCCAGAGGTCATGGCCAGGCTCCACCAAGAGTCCAGGTCATCAGGCAAGCTCACGGTGGTGAGGCAGGTCTGAGGTCAAGCTGGGAAGTCAATCTGCAGCTTGGGACTGGGACCTGGTGAGGGTGGCCAGGGTCAGACGCAGCCAGCAGTCGCTGGGCCCGGCTGTGGTGGTGGGACAGGGTGGAGGCCGAGCTGGGAAGTCAGTCTGTGGCCAGAGTGCAGATCAGCCAGGCATGGCACGTCTGCAGCTCAGTTGGAGACTGCTACAGCGTAGCTCAGGACCAGGAGGGAAGGTCCAGAGCTGAGCCGAAATGGGGCTCCTGGGCCACAGGCAGGGAGTGGACGAACAGCACAGGTGAGGTGGGTCAGGGCCACTAGAACAGTGTTCTCAGGTCCTTGGGAAGCTCAGCCTGATGAGTTGGGCGATGCTCCTTGTCCAGGCTCCTGCTATCTCCACAAATTCCTTGCTGGAGAGCCCCTGTGGCTCCCGAAGCAAGACAGCATGAGCCAGCTGCAGCATCCCTTCTCCCATGCAAAAACACCCCACAAAACAATGCAAAGCAAACTGTGAACGTGAGATCAGTTTGTAAAAAAATTTAATGGTGATATATTGACAGTGCAATAGCCAGGTGTGAATGGCAAAGGTGGTTTGCACAGTTATCTGGGATGCTGACAGGGTGGGTGATGGACTCGGCGCTGGCAGAGGGCTGCGATGGGATGTTCCTGGTCTGAGTCAAGGAGGAACCAGAAGCCTCAGCAAAGTGCAGAATTCAAAAGACTGAGGCAGGTGTGCAGTGCAGGAGAACAGAAGCTGCCAGCCTCCTGAGAGAGCCCCTGATCTGAGCATTTGCTCCTGCTGGCTCTTGGCACAGATAAACTGCCAGAGTCCTGCTAACCACGAGGCAGCTCTGCCTGTGGGGATTCAGGCTTCTCTAGGATGTGGAGCAAGGCAGAATTTAGCCCCTTTTAGTATAGAGCATGTAGGCACAAAGCACGGGAGGATCTAGACTAGTTTTCATCTGATTTTCTGCCTAGTCCCCATGTGTGAGCTTCATTGCTGATCACCGTGACAGCAATACCTGTGGTCTTGCCATGAGACAAGTTTTTACAGCCAGCCACGTACTGGTATGTGTGCATATGGTATGTGTGCATAAGGTATGGCTGGAATCCAGGGGCTACCAAGGCAGGATCTTATCCACATCCTTGACCTGCAGAGTTGCTGGTCTATGTGATTTGGTCACTAGAATAGTCCCTCTTCTTCCCAGCTAGGTGTGATAGCTCCATAAGGAATTGACTCATGCAAGAAAGAGCTCAGGAGGCTTGAGGAAGCCCACAGGTATGGTGGGCACCTAAAACCCACACTGCCCTGCCTGCCAGAGAGTAATAAGACAGCGTATGTCTGTGGGCTTTGCAATCACACCTCTGACGGCACACGGACATCAACCAAGGCTCCCCTGGAGAGCCGAAGCCTGCCCCAGCCGAGGTGACGGTGCAGAAGCAAGAGCAGGCCTGGCCGGGAAAGGACGCATCAGGCAATAAAAGACCACATGGCAAGCTTCTCATACAACTCCCCAACAGCCCCAGCAAGGGACGAGGGCACTTGAAGGGCCCTCCTGGCAATCTGAAGTTCATGCTCAGCTCAGATGTTGCAGCACGGGTACAAGAGCAAGCCCGTTACGCCCGTTGAGCTTTGATGCCCCTGACTGAGCACAGAAGGTAGAAGAGCATCACCAGGGCTCAGGCTCTGCCCCTCACACCAGTGCCAGTGGTTGTTACACCGCTGCCCACCAGCCAGCATAGGCAGGAGCCCCTGGAGAGCCCGTGGCCACCTTTTGCAGTGGGTGGCAAGGTCCTCACCAGTCCAGGCCCTCCTTCTGCACCGGGAGCCTCGTGCTCTTCTGGCTGTAGAACTGGGCGTACCAGCGCCGGTGCTTCTGGATGCTGGAGTCCTCTCTGACCAGCAGTGGCTTGGGCAGGTACTGTTTGTTATTCCAGATGGTTATATCCCGCTCAAACTAGGGGGAGAAGGGCGGTCTCATTCAGGTGAGGAGCTGAGGCAGCAGTTTTGAGGCAGCTACCCGCACATTAGCTATTTTTCAGCATTTCTCCCAAATGGCCACTGTGGGACTGCTTGTGCTGTTTGTATTCTGCAGTGCTACAGCTGGCAGAGCTTTAGCCCATCGTGGCCCCCAAACAAGAAGCCACTTCCAGCTTAGTCTGCCCCTGTCATGGGAGACGCTGGAAAAGAAATGCATATTGTGGAGGTGGGAGCTGCTCCACCTGAGATTTGTGATCCTTTGGGTAGCTCCAGCCAGCCAGGGCTTTATAAATTTAGCATCCACATCTTAAACTCTGCTCCGACACGCGTGCAGTAAGATGATGGAGCTTCCCTCTGTGAAGAAGTCTCTGCAGAAATAAGCGCTGCTCATTCCCGTCAGTGAGATGCCAAATGTGAAGCCAGCATTTACGCAGTATGAGCTAGCGCAGCTGAGGCCGGTTTGGGGCAGGTTTCTGGCATCTGAAAACCACCTTTTTGCAATTTCTACTTTAGTACCAGTGAAACTCTCCCTGGCCAGCCCAGTTTCCAAGCTGTAACCCGTGACAGAAGGGAATGGGATGAACCCTTCTGACTGCTTGAAAGGGAGTTAGAGGGATGATGGAGTCAGACTGGTGGTGCCAGCTGGTGTAACAAGGAGCAACAGCTACAGAGGGCAGGTGGAGATGTTTAAAATGGACATTGCAAATAAAACCTGGTACGGGCAGAGCAATAACGGGATGGGTCTCCAAAGGAGCCGGAGGGATGGGAGTGTTCTCCAGGGGAGGCCTTCAAGGCTGTGCTTGACCTGACTTTGGCAATAGGCTTGCCCCAACTGGGTTGCTGGAGACCTCCAGAGGGACCTGTCACCACTTTCATGAGTCCCTGTGGTAAGGGCCTGGACACCCTCTGTCAGGAGGGGCAAGAACTGCCAAATTTCATGATCGTTTAACAACAGGAGCATTTCTTGGCACAGTTGTCACCCATGGAGATGGGATGGCCAGCCTGGGATGCAGGAGATCTGGATGCAGCTATTAGTTCCCTCAAAGACTTCCTGCAGCTTGGGAGAGACTGCCTAATCCTTACGCCTTAGTGCCCCATCCACAGGAGAGGGGTAGCACCTCCCTGCCACCCTCAACAGATGACCCACTGCAGGGACCCTCTTTACTAAACCTCTGGTTTAGTTCTCTGGGCTACTGAAAATGCAAGATCATACCAAGCACTGAAAGCCTCTCGCCCACGAGTGCTTTGCTGCCACGTGGGCAACTGCCTTTCCTGCTCACAGCTCCTGGTGGAGCCTGGTGGCTCCAGGGAACAACCCGGGGCTGCTCCTCACCAGTATGCACTCCTTACCTGTATGCACTCTGCTCTCAGGATGAACTTGGGGATTATGGCTGGTATGTTCTTCTGGTAGTAGATTTTGTGAACAACATTCTGCAGGAGAGGCTCCAGGGGAGTCACCGTCTGCAGGATGACCCCACGGCCCAGGAAAGCGTGTTCAAAGATCAGGAAAACCAGCCCTGGCCCCACCTGCAGAGCAAAAGAGCAGCCTCAGGGAAAAGCTCTGGGTGGTCCAGCAACTCCCACAGCTTGAGGTGTCACCTAGACCATGCTCAAGTGCCCCTTTGCTCTGTCTTTTCACCAGATAATAGGCACAAAGTCAAGCTACACCTGGGGGCCGTGAGTCACAGGCTGTTTGCTGTGGCCCCACGGGAATTCATGAGGGTTTACAGTGCTTTACTGCTCTCCAAAAGTTTAAAAGCTGATCTTGTAGAAAACACTGCAAACTGGCACTTGGTCCCATTCATCACTAAATTACCTTCAGGTCATGAAGAGCCTCACTGGATTGTTGACAGCAGTCCAGGGCTCCCATCTCGGCAGCAGCAATTGCAATACAATACGGAGGTACTACAACATCCCCACTCCTGCTCTGGCTTTCTCCTTTGCAGCTACCACAGTCACATCAGGTTTTAGCTGAATTCAGGTTCAGCTTTTTATCTTGCATGACATAAAGTACTTGTTCTGAGCCCTTTAACCTGCATCCAGTCAAGCAGATGCGTGGTCACACACTTGGTTCTTTGAAGCAGCGCAGGTACTGCTGGGCTGTTCAGCTACTTTACTTACTACTCCTCTAACATGTGGCTGGGTACGAACTCTTTGTAAGGTTATTTTAATGTCTTTTTTCTCCTGTTCATTGATAACGGTGCTAAGTAGCACAGATCTAAGAACTGAACAGAGATACAATCAACAACCACTTCATGATCATTCCCTCATTACACAGAGATCTATCCCTTAAAAGTTTTGTATCATGACTTGTCTTGTTTGTTTTTGTCAAAACAAAAGAACAACTTTTGCTGTTGTTCTGGATTTGTAACATGGGAGTAGGTCAAATGCCTACAAAACTGTACTAGAACAAAGTTACTAGTTTTATCAGGCAAACTTAGTATTTCATCAAAAAAAACCAAACCCACAACCAAAAATAAAAGTGAGGTGATCTAGTCCCCACTGATGCATGGCATGGTTTCTATTTTCCTACAATTCTGTATGAGTCGGTGTCAGCTCTTTTGTTATCTCATTCAGGACCGATCTTGGGCTACCAGACACTGTTTCCAATTGCCTTTCCCAGGCATTTTCACTGTGGACCGAAAAGGTCCACACTTTATTGCAAAGAGCCGTGACCATGTGGTGGGAAGGTCCCTCAGGATTGTCACCAGTGTCTTCTGAGGTACCAGCTTGGTTTTTTCCAGTTATTCCATGGGCACAGCAGCCCTTACGGACCCCCAGTTTCCCGTGTGCTGCCCAGCTGTGGAGCAGCCCCAGTGCCACTGTGGAGTTTTTGGCCCGTGTGTCTGATACCTTTGGTAGGAAAGGCAAGGACCCAGCCTTCTGGCTGGCAAAGCCCTTCAGCTCGGGGTGCTGGTCACCAGCGTGGGACATACCTGCCGGACTGAAACCGTCAAATCCAGCAAGGAGATGTGCCTCCCGAAGATGGTTGCCGTGTGCTGGAGCAGCAGCCGGGAGCAATGCTCGCTGGGCTCCGGCTCTGCCTGCCACTCTGCCTGCAGGGGTGGAGAAGGATCAGTGGCAGTGGGGTGGTGACAAGAGCTGGCTGCGATGACCATCTATAGGTGAGCACAGATGAGGGAGCGCAGCTAAAACCCTCACAGACACAGAAGAGACCGGACCTGAAGATGGGGGGGTGCAGCAGAGGGGGCGAGGTGGGACTGGTGCTTTGGGGCAGAAAGGGGGCCCGGTTTGAAAGGCTTCGACCCCTGCCTCGTGGCTGAGGGGAGCCAGGCTCTTACCTTCCAGATGTGCTTCATAAAATCCCACACCTTGGACCGTATGTATCTCAGATCGGATCCACCCAGAACAGCTGGTCCATGGAGGAACACCAGGTGAGCCCTGTCAGCCGCGTTCTCGGGGATCTCCTGCCGTGGGGGAACAATTTGCCTTTGGCAGGAGCTAATGGAGGTGTGAGTTGCCTGTACGTAACATCTGTATCACAGCAGCACCGGGGGCGTGAGCTGCCTGTACGTAACATCTGTAGCACAGCAGCACTGGTGTGACTGCAGCGGTGACCACGGCACAGCCAGGGCACGGCCGTGATGCTCGCAGGGGCCTGACACAGCAAGAGGTGACCAAGTGCATGGCAGAAGAGGCCTCAGCACAGACTGACCTGGGACCAGTTCTAAACTCATGCACAGGAATAATTTAAACATGATGCTCAGAAAATTCAGAGATCACACGTGTTAACTCCTGCAGCTGCACAAGCTGCGACTCCACTAATTCCCCTCGGCCCCGTAATACTTGTAAGGAATAAACCCTGTTTGTGCCCCTAGACTAGCTTCCACATACATCAAACCTGTAAACACCACCAGCCTGCCCACAATATGTCACTTTTCGAGAAGTTTTAACTACGTTCTTACTCAAATACACCAGCTTTCCACCAGCTTGGCAAGTAGCACAGGCTGGCCCCAGTATAAACCTGTGCACCGTGGCTTGCACTAAAAAGCAGACATGAAATAAATATTCCTGTCAGCTCATCAGTCTCCCACATTCTCCGTGCTGCCCACAACTCCTCTGCGCACTCCCTGAGCTGTATCTCCCATGTCTCATGCACCTTCTTCATTTCTTCTCCCAATTCTCCATTCCTTTCTAGCCCCCTCCATCGCGGTTTGGTCAGCAGGCGGGTGCTGCCTTCGGAGAGAGGTGCGCTCTAGATCAAGGCTCATTTTTCTTCGCTGATTCTTATAAACAGAAATGTTCTACTCAATGGAAAGCATGCAAAAAAGTCTCCCAAGGACCTCCAGGGACTGCCCAGTTTCCAAACTGCTGCTGCCTCCCATCACTCTCCTGGAGGAGCCTCCACTGGCGGCCACCCCCACACCCCCCGAGGACCACGGCTGTGGCCCCTTCTGTACAGTGCCACAAACTGTTCCCCTTTTCTGGGCTCATTTCCACTGGGAAGCGATGGAGGCAACAGCCGTTTTGTTCTCTGTGGCACGTCTGTCACCATATGATGGTGATTGTGAAGATTAACAGCAAAATAACTGCGTGTCTCCCTTCCAGTGATCGATGAAAAGCCTCCTGACACTAAGTGCTGCAATTCTTAGAGAATCCTTTTTGTAAATTACACCAGTTATGAGTCAAAGCAAATTAACAGATCCCTTTTAAGTACCCAGAACATCTGTTCTCTACTGGAGAAGCTCATGGTCTGTCTTTGGGGAACATATGCCACATGCTGGATACATGGTGCAGGGGGGTATTTCTGGGTCTGGGATCTGCCAGCAGCAGCGATGACACTGAGCACAGCAGGGCCTGGTCCGTTGGGAGGGGACCCCCCTGGGTGGGCTAACTAGCTGGGACCCCCCTGGGTGGGCTAACTAGCTGGGAGGGGACCCCTCTGGGTGGGCTAACTAGCTGGGAGGGGACCCCCCTGAACTAGACTACAGGAGAGGACCCAGGCGTGGCTGTGGAGGGACTGGGCTCCCTACCTGGATGTGCGCGTCGATGAAGTGCTCCGTCTGCCCACGGAACACCCACTCTTTGGTGGTGATCTCCCGCTGCTCGGGCACTGCCCACGTTGGACCAACCCCTTCGCAGTGGTACCAGACCAGCAGCATCCCGTTCACCTCGCAGGACGGCCAGGTCCGGACCCTTGCAAAATCTGGCACTGCAGAGGACAGAAAGGAATCAGTTAAAAGTGGCACCTCCAAGGATGACGCTGGCATCAAGGGTTACCTCCTCCTGACCATGAAGATGCCTTCATCAGAGAGATTCTGGTAGCACAGACTCTCTGGTGACACTTCTCCAGCTTTCAGGCTACTGAAGGAGGACAACAGCTTCTGAAGATCACAGAACAGAGTTTGCTTAAATCAATTGTATTTCACTTGAGTGTTTTGCATGAGGTTTTTAAGGAAGAAACATGGCTGGATGCTTTACAGCCTCGTTCACTACTCTTAAAACTGCTCAAATAAGTCAACGTGTGCTGCATCCATGGACCTTCCTCAAGTTTCAGTGAGCTAAAAGGAGATGCTTTTAGTTACAGATGTGCAGAGAGTAGAAGCCATCTCTACACCTCAAGTTCAAATCATTCTCTGTTACAATACTGCACTATCTATTGTGTGTTGCTTTAAGAATAGATCCGCACTCTTTCCAGTAAAACTAATTTTGGCATTTATATTTACCCAGTTGTCAGAAAACATAGCTTCTACCGGCCTGGAAGGCTTTTGTCTTCATTACTTTTTTTCCAATTTGCAAACAAGTACAGAGGACAGCACTGCCTTATTATTCAGCCTTGTACAGTCACGTGGGAGGTGAAATAACAGGAGGAATTATGTTCCCTTTCAGTCAATGAACATCAGAGGGGGCAGGAGGAGACCATCACTGCAATTCCTGATTGAAAAAATCTGGTGCTTTGGGTGGGATGCATCTCATCAAATTCTAAAGAGGGTTTCACCTACCCCCACAGAGAATCACAGAAACTTTTAGGCTGGAAAAGACCTTTAAGATCATAGAGTCCAACTATTAACCCAGGAGGGCCAAGCCTACCACTCAACCATGCCCCTAAGCACCACACCTACACATCTAAACACCTCCAGGGATGGCGATTCCACCACCTCCCTGGACATCCCGTTCCAATGCTTGACAACCCTTTCAGTGAAGAATTTTTCCCTAATATCCGATCTAAACCTCCCCTGGTGCAACTTGAGGCTGTTTCCTCTTGTCCTGTCACTTGTCACCTGGGGAAAGATACCGACCCCCCCTGCCTACAGCCCCTGTCAGGGACCTGCAGGGAGCCAGAAGGTCCCCCCTGAGCCCCCTCCCCTCCA
>JAVJGJ010000062.1:8222297-8232441 GCA_035590215.1 Microhierax caerulescens | reverse complement strand
TACGGCGGCGGCAGCGCACCGGGCCGGTGTGGGGGGCGAGCAGCCCGGCCGCGGCTCAGCCGGGGGGCCGGCAGGTAGCCCACCTGCCCAGGGCCGCGCCGCAGCGCCAGGGGCCGGGAGCAACCCAGCAGCAGCAGGACGAGGAGGAAGAAGATTAAGATGAAGATGAAAAGCAGCGTCCCGTACCCCAGCGCCCCCGGCAGCAGCGCCCCGCCGCACCAGCCGCCCCCCATAGTGCGCCCGGCCCCGGCCCCGCCGCTGCCCCTTATAGCGCGGCTGCCCCGCCCGGGGAGGTGCCGGCAGGAGGGATGCAGCAATTAAAACAAGAAAGAACTTGAAAACCAGAGGGTGTTAATCAACCCTTACAAACGGCAAGCAAGGCATGGCCTTGAGAGAAGGGATAAACGCCATAAATACAGCAAGCGAAGAAATGACAGGCTCAAGGAGAACCAAATGCTTGATAAGACCAAACAAAATTACTTGACCTGGCTGTGAATGGTCCTAATTAGCGTACTAAAAGATCCACCTTCGAGCAAAGCAAAGCCCCTGCTAACAACACCCGTCCCCACCGGACATGCTGTGATAGCTATAGAAGGAAGAAATTATAAGACAGGATGATCTTACCATAAGACAAGGTGATAAGAAGGGGTGCTGTACCTTTAAATGGAGATGAAGCTTGTAAGGACCAGTGAGAATTAAGTGCGGCTAATGCTAATTGCAAACAAATGTTCAAGGTGTACCAAGTGTTTTGCCATGTGCTGAGAGCTGCACTGGCTCTGTGGATTTACCACCTCGCACCCACCTCTGTGCAGGCACCCAGTAAATAAATATCTGGGCTCTGTGTGGGGCTGGGCTCTTGGGCACCATCTGGGGAACACAGAGCTGGGATAACAGGCTGGGGGGGGATGGGACCCCTACCCCAGGGACCCCCTGGGCATCCCTGGCTGCTCCCCAGAGTGCGGCGGGTCCCCTCTGCTTGGCCCTGGGGTTGCGACCCAGCACAGCCCCATGCTCAGCAGAGGGGGTCAGGGGATGAGAGGGGATTGCTTCCTCTGGGGAGAGGGAGGCAAACTGGTGGGGGAGGGTGTCCAACTGCAGCCTGCTCGGGGTTACGGAACAGAGGGAGCCAGGGGCTTCTCCAAGATGCACAGCAAAAAGCCACCGAGCCCAAGCTGCAGCAAAGGGAACTCCACTTCCACCTAGACAGAAATAATGCTTCGTGACAGAGCAGTCTGAAATCCAGTGGGTACATTACTTAGGTCCATAAATACTCCAGCACCCTCCTGAGCTGCTATCCTGGGCTTTGGAAAGGGGAACCTTGTGCTGGGGCTGGCTTTCATGCTGGGAGCCTGGCAGGACCCTGACAGGACCCTGACAGGTCTCTCAAAGTTCAAGAGCAGCTCAGAGAGATGCCAGCACAGAAAACAGGCATAACGAGGGACTTGGATCCCCTCCATGCGGGGAGGATAAATCAGGACAAATCCAGCGCTGGGCTATTTGAACATGAGGCAGAAAAGGAACACTTGATTTAGTCAGAGGAATTGCACAGGTTGAGGAGGTAACAGTAGTGAAGCCACCTGTCAGGTAGATACAGTCAGGGGTTTCTAGGAGAAGCAGCAACCCCAAGTACCCACCACAGTACTGAGGAATTGCAAAGGGAAAAGTACACAGAAATGGAGCACGTGGCTGTAGCAAATGGAGCAGCTGAAAGGGTGAACTCAGGGGGAACTGCTTGGAGACCTCACGTGAAAGGTTCAGGTAAATATATTTATGACCTATTGGAAACCTGTTCTAGGAGAGGAATGCCAGCATAGTTACACCGGACAGCAGAGCTGGAGATAAGCAGACATCCCCCAGAGAGGGACAGGCTGCGAGTCCTGCCTGAGCAGGGGAAAGGGAGAAAGCAGCAACTCTGGCAAGTGAAGCACCAAGTCAAAATAAGGCAGGACAAAGGGATTTTCAAAAGCGACTTACTATAGGGCGTAAAAGCCCATAACAAATCCATCCGTCACACAAAGCCACAGACTTGATGGGTGGTTTGGGGACTGGCAGACCAATAAGTCCCAGTACTGCACACAGCAAATCCGTTAGACACCGCAGTGAAGGGGTTGAGAGGCACAGGAACGAAAGTGCTCTGTTGGGGAAGGGTCAGCACCCCGTTTGCACAGAGAAGTCTCACAAACAGATCTGAGGAGTCAGCAAACAGGTGAACAAGTTCATGCTTTGTTCGCTTGGCTTTTCAAGACATTTCCTCTAAGTTGCAAAAGGTCCTTCAATCATCCTGAAGTAACAGGGGGAACCTCACTCCTTTGAGGAGAAAATTGAGCCAAGGAAAAGCAATAGATGCTCAGCTGTTACAACAGAGAGTAGTATGCATTTCTTTCTGCAGAACCTGGGAAATGGAGTAAACAGGTGTCTAAATCATCTGATTAACATGATTCTAAATTATTCACTATGGTGAAATGTAAAGTTGACTGTGAACTACTACTGCAAAAGAATCCTTACAAATCTCTCAGTGACTGGCAGGCAAACAGCAGTGTCGGCCACTGAAATGTAACGCACGTGGTGAAGACCCGCAGGAGACCGTTAGCTGCTAATTGGCACTCAGAAAGACATCTGAGCGTTACTTGACTTGGTCCATGAATACATCTGCTTACTGGTCCACGCTGCTCAGAAAGACAAGTGCAGTGTTAGTAATAATTAGTATTAATGCTTTTGTAGGCATGATGATCTAAGCGTATAAAAGAAGCAAGGTCCGTAGAGGACAATAATATTTTATATTAGATCAGCTGATACAGCTGGAAAAAAAGCTGACAAGCTTTCAGGCATAACAGCATAACAGCTCTCCTTTGAAAATAATTAGGAATGTAATTGGGAACAGAGCAAAAAATCATCTGCACAAGTTTGGTCTACTGCAAGGTGCATGTAATGGTGGCCACCTCACCTTGCATGGAGTAAACCTGGAGAAGAAACAGGGAAAGGAGGATAGTGATCAGATGCGGGGAGTAGCATGAACAGAATAGACTTGAAGTCTTAAAAATCAGAAGGTGAATTTCCCCATCTGTTACTAGTCACTGAACTAGGTGGGGCCTTGTCTCGATCTAGCACTTTCCTATTAAGCTCATATTTGACCCCTTTTCCAAGTTTGAAGGAATTTATGGGTGGGCAGAGCTCAGTCAAGCAGGTGGGAAAATGAAAGGACAAATGGGGACAATGGGAGTGGTGTGTAGCTTTGCTACATAAACCCAGCAGCAATAACTACCTCGCTGGCAAGGAAGGGCTCAGTCCAAGAACCGGTTGGCCAGAACCTTTAGGAACACTCACCCCATTGCTCTGCCCTTTTTCTGCTGCTACCTTAAACATCTTTCTTCCAAGACATCTTACAGGTGCAAACCAGGGGGTGAGGACACCCCCAGCATCCCTGGTGGGACACACAGGGCTGCATCCCCTGATGGAGCATTCACCACCGCTGAGGAAGCATCAAGGGTTACTCAGGGCACGTCTGGCATGGCACTGCGGGGACCTCTGCTTCTCTGGGCATGGGCTGGGGCAGGGAACAGATGAGAAACAGCCCTTGATGTACGACAGCTGCCCAGAAGCCCTGGCTGTTAGAGACTGGGTGCAAGAGGCATTTACAGATGGATATTGAGTCGTGCGATGGCAGGAGCACCTGGGAACTTGTTGAGTAATGCAGGACCTCCGCAGAGACACAGGGCGTGTGGCTCTGCCTTGTGTCCTCCTGTTTTCTGGGGTGCCTGGCTCAGGGTGCTGGGGGTGGGCAGTGTTGGGATGAAGCACGCCCCATGCAAGAAGGGAAAACCAAGTCCAATGCAGGGATTTCCTTCTTTTCTTAACTTTTCAGGCAAAGCTGGGCAATGACCTGCAGGGGACCATCCCATGGCAGCTGGGACAGGAAAAAAGGAAGCTGGGACATCTGAGTCCAAGAAGCAGTAAATGTTTCCGTAAATTATGTGAACTCAGTCTAATTAAGCATTGGTGAGGTAACTGGCATCTGCCAGTTATTGTCTATTTATTTTTAGGATGTACAGAGTCTTTTGACTGGTACATAGCAACCTCAGCCACACTAAAGCATTTGTTTGGGCTCTGAAGCAGTGCCGATGGTTACAGATGCTGGATGCCTTTCAGCATGTACAAAACCCCAATTTCAGAAGCTGCTGAGTTTGCTGAACTGTCCACCTAAGGCTGAAATGCTTCTCTCCTCGGGTGTGACACATACAGGAGCAGTGGTCGTGGTAGAGAGGATCATCTGCTTCAAGAGGCTGAAAACGTGAAGTTTATAGAAAAACAAGGAAAGGAGAAATGTGGTGTTTAGCCATTATTAGAAATCCTAAGGTTGGCTGGGACTTTCTAGCACATCTCTGCATTGGGTCAGGACTGGGACTTGCCACGGTGACTGAAATGGGAAGGAAAGGGCAATTCACAGGACTGAAGGAGGAGGGTGAAGCCCTAGAGGACTGAGCTGCTGACCACAGACTCACTGACAGTTCTCACCAGATGGTCCTACCTGCGTGTTTGCCTTTCCAGGAAGCCCACATCAAGACTGTGTGCCTCGCTTTCCAGATGCGGTGACGTGTAAGGACATTCCAGATACCTTCAGGGAAGGAGATGAGATAAAAACAATGTTTCCTTCAAAACTAGTGCTGTTCAGCCTTGTCTTGTCATGTTTTTATTTGGGTTTAGGCTGGTTTCATAATAGCACTTGTGCAATCAATCTTTCTATCTGACATTGGCAACAAGGGTTTTGATATTTTAGCAAGCACCATTCGCACCTGACAGGAGGGCACAGCCCTCAGGGGGGCAGGTCTGCTGTCAGATTCTCATGCATTTGAGCCCTAGCCCCCCAGTTGTCTGTCCTGGTGTGCACCGGAGCACACCCAGGCTCCACGCTCCAGCCTGCCTGCTGGCTCCTGGGGTGAGGCACGTCAAACGCGGCAGAAAGCCTGGTGCCACTCAGCTCCTGCCCCTACATGCCACATTGACACAACTGGGCCAACTCTGGCTTTGCCTGGCTTCCTCAGCATCCTCCAAGCTACTCCCCAGGCCCTATGCCTCTCATTTATCATGTTTGGTGTCTTTGAAAGCCACATCTGGCAATTTGGAAAGCAGCCCTTTAATTCTTCTGTTCTCCCAAAGTCAGGAGCGTTCACATGGGAGCTGCACGGGCTGGGGAGCCCCTGGAGCTAATTAAACATTTGCAAAGACATGAAAAAAGTTCCCAGCAGCAGCATGAAGTACTGAGCACCGAGGTGTCCTAGGCCCCGTTCGCTACAGATCCACGTCTGGCTGGGGCAGGGGATGCGAGGGGAGCCCTGGCCACTGCGGTGGGCTCCCGGGAGGGGGGCAGGAGGTTTGGGTGTGCGCACAAAGGGTCTCTGCTGAGGAGATGTTTGCTGCCTCCTCCAAAGGCGGGTTTCAGAGGTGGGGATGCTTGGAACACGGCTGCAGATCACGGGTGCAACAGCAAGCTCTGGTGTCCCAGTGTGCTCAGAGAGACCCTGGAGATAAAGTGAATGTGACATCCCTGGATGTCAGCTCTACTTCATGAGGCAAGGCAGCCACATCCCATCAGCAAGCTTTTCCATGGACACCCCAGCTGTTTGACCGAGCTCCAGGGTGGTGGGATGTGCGTGTTAGGGGGCTCTGACTGATGCACAGGGGCTGATGTTCCCCAGCGTGCTCCATCTCCAGCCACTCTGCACCAGTGACTGCATCACTGCATCACTTGGGCCCAAGCTTCAGCATCCTCCGAGGTGAAGATGTGCCGGAGCCCCCCAGGCAGTGACCAGTCTCTCTGAGCTCCTTTCCAGCCTCTGCTCTGCAGCAGTCCCAGGGGGCTGGAAGTCCCTGAGGACAAGTTGTCCCATCTCCTGGGACACAGTGTGTAGGCAGCTGAAGCCCAGCCACCTCTTGGCTGCTTTTCCAGCAGAAAATTGGAATTTTGTCAGAATGAAAATTTCCCTACAGAGCATTTCAAACATGTGAATGCTGGTTTTCCCTCAGAAAATTATTCCAGTGGAAATTCCCACCCACTCCTACTGCACAGCTGACGGTGTGTTCCTGTGCATTCAGTTCCTTCAGATTTCACAGAAGCTGTTTATGGGTTTCTCACCATCTTTGCCTCTAGCCATTGATGTTCCATGTCCTATCCTCTGTATCAGTCACCTGAATATCTCCTTGCCTGCTCAGGAACCTCTTGGTATCCAAAAGCCAGACTAGCAGCTTGCATCTTTTTTTAATTCCCCCCCCAACGCTGTGAATGCCCGGCTGCCTTGCATGAAGGCAAAGCACTGGTGGGTGGTGGGGATGCTCCTGTGCATGGGTGATGCAGTGATGCAGTAACCTGGCAGCGGAAGGGGAGAGATGCCTCAATTCTCATCACTTGTCATAGGATGATGCTGCAGTTTCTTTCTGTGGTGACAGGGATTCCAGAGGTGACACACACTGTGCTTGGGAGGGTGGCAAAAGCCCTTGGAGCCCTAGATCTCATGCACTGTGGGGAGAGATGAGTAAAGACAACACGAATGCCCATTGCAGGGCAGCTCTGTGCTGCACTGGCGCTGGAACAGGGAGCTGTGCTGCCTGGTGACTCCACCAGCCACATCTGAATTGCAAAGTAGGCTGGGCTGAGTCCCCCTCAGCTGGGAAAGCTTTAGGGAGAGCACAAGACGTGCTTAAGGACTGTAGTCCATCCTGGGTATCATCTGGAAAAGAGGTGGAGGCAGGGCCAGATCATACGACAGCAACAGCTCAGGCCAAATGGCTGCTCAGACATGTTCACCTTGGTCTGCAACCCCACTGCTCCTTGCAGCTCCCCCACCACAGAAATAACGTTTTTGGGCACCTTTTTGCAAACACCAGCCGTTGCCTGTCAGTCTGGCTGGATGGCTGACACTGTGACAAGGACGTCCTCCTGCTGTGCCCCACGTGCTCACACAAATCGCGTTCCCCGGTGGACTGACGGCAGGGAACGCACTGCACCAGTCTCCAGGCGGGTGGTGAGGAGCTGCAGGGGGGGCTCTGCACCTCCTTCCTTGTCCATCATCCCTGCCTGCTGCCTGCCACCACCCTCTGCCCCCCTCGACCTCAGGCTGGGGTTTAGTGCCATTCTTATCCGCGTTTCCACCGCATCTGCAGTCCCAAGGGCAGGACTGACAATACTCGCATAGAAGCGAGTACATGGCTGTGCACCAACTGTCTTCAAATACGTTTCAGTACTCTGTTTACCAAACAATCCAAATCATTTGGTATCATTATTTGCTGTCTCACCGATTTTATCATCGCTGATTTCTTCCAGAGCAATGGCAGAAATAGTGAAGCATCAACCACATCACAAATCCTTTCGTACCTGTAGGTGCACCTGCATCCCGTTGCAGTTCTTCACTAACAACCACTCTCAGAGGTCTGCCATGGCTGCTCAGCATGTGCTTTACTTAGTTTTTATACTTTAGATTAACCACTCTCATGTCTCGCAGCTGCACGTAAAAAGCATTTCCATAGCCTATGTTACAGCTGTGCGGTTACTACTATCAATTAAATTTTAACTTTCTCAAAAGAAGAATTTGGTTTGTTTGGCAGCTCCATGATGACTGGCACAAATCACATATTCCTAATGCTTGATTTCCTCTTTTATGAAATTCCACATTACCTTTTCCACCACCTTACCCCAAGGTAGACGAAATTTCCAGCTGGATTCAGTGCTGCTCCCCTGAAGTCTCCAGGTTTTACACTGACTTGCTCTGGGCACAGGAGGAATTACACCATTCACAGCCAATGGGATACCACAAAAACATCAGTCCCATGCGCTTGTCCAACTCTCCTGCATCAAGAAGATGCCAGACATAAAGAGCGGGATCACACTACGCACATGTTAATTGCTAACAGGCAACTGTGTGAAGTTCCTGCGCCAAACCAAGAAGGTTGCCATGATATGCCAGGAGGCAGCGACAGCAAAAGCAAAGACCATTGCTTGCTGCAGAGTCCTCCCAAGGATCAGCTGGTGGATGCAGTTGTACTTGCCATTTACACAGCTTCCACCCTGGGAAAACCCTGCATGCACCCATTGCCTTCCGATGATCAAAGCGCCTGAGGATGCAGCAGGAGTGGAAGTCGTGCGGTGACAGCGTCTGTGCCGGCTGAGCCCGGCTGCTGGAGATTGTGATCTGGGCTGTTCCTGATGCCAGGACAACACGGCCCGGTGGGAGGCATGACCTGGGGGGAAGCAGGCATTTCTCAGATCTCTGCAATGGTGCCAGGAATAAGAGTATCTGGTGACAAAAAGCAAACGGAGGCACAGAGGGAAGACCCTGGCTCCTGAGTATGATCATTCTAGGCTCCTGGGTGACACAGGAGGGGCTTAGTAACTGCTCTCCTCTTTCTCTTTGCGGGGAACTCCAGATAATGAGGAGGAAAGACCTTTCGCACTCCAGTGTGAGCAAGCCAAATAACATTTCAAATCCCGTCTTTTTCCTTTGCATTCTCTGCTAAGTCCCCTGCTGTGGCCAGGTCTTGCCTTTATTATTCTAACTGCCATCACACCCACCAGGGTCCAGATCTGTATAGCCCACTCCAAAACAGTTTCTTTCCAACCAACCTACTGCAAATGCATCCGGTAGGCAGAGGATGGGACGAAGTCAGACATGTGCAGTCTCACGGCATGGATGCAATTCTTTTTAACTTGCAGCTTTTGTCCCTTCAGGACAGCATTTAGGCCCCTCGGCTTGGCTGGAGCCACACCACCTGAGTACAGCAAGGCCTTCATCTCCACGCTTGGAGGAGTCGGAACGGCACAGTGACACTGGAAAGGGTAAAGCATGCCTGGAAATCTGTGTCAAGAGCACAGCAGGATCAGCGTGGAGCTCCACGCAAAGCACTGCAAGAGTTAAGGTGAGGTGGGGCCGGTTTCCTTCTTTCACGGAGTGCGTCACAACCTCCATGGGTCTCCTTGCTTGCCCAAGCAATTGCCGCAGCTTCTCTGAGAGGGTCTCCTAGCTGGAGGGGTGCTGCGTAGCACACAAGCCCCTCGTACGCTGAGACCCTGCAGCATTACACAACAGCCATTTTGCTTCTGCAGCTTCTTCCGAGTGCATGTGGGCAACGTGGGACACAGACAAAATGGTTTCCATGGCAACTTGCACTTCAGAGATGCCAGTGAGAAAATTTGCGTTGGGGGAAAAAAATTCTGCTTCAACTCACGTTGCAAGCAAGCACAGAGGTGGGCTGTGGCAATACCCTAGAAATGGCTGATGTAAAAATATCTCCAGTGATTTTTCTTCTGCAGTGCTCAGCCTGCTCCCTTCTTGGGCTGGCTGATGGCACCTGTCCCACGCAGTTACAAAGCAACACCCTGTCACTTTCTGCATCCCCTTTGTTTTTTCCAAAAAAGCCAAAGTGACAGTGCTGGGGAGCAACATGCTGTTCTGGTCATCTCACTCTGGCCGTGGAGTGGGAGAGGCATGGTCCAGGCATGAAACTCAGTCCCTTTCAGCCATGGGGCTGGACTGTCCTCCAGATGTTGACCACTAGTTGCTGTGCCTTCGTGTCCTTTGGGGAGGCTAATGGATGAGTAAAGAGAACCCCAAGAAATTTCCTCAGCAGACAAATCTTAAGGTCATCTCTGGAAGTAAGATGGTGAATTTGATGGAGGAAAATGGCTGGTTGCCCTGTGAGCTGGTGTCTGGAAGGGTGGTGGCTCTGCCTGGAGGGACAGAGCGAAGCCAAGGTGGAATTTCTACTTAACATCTGTGCCCAGGAGGTGTGTTAGTCAAGGAAGGGGTCTCCCACACAAGAGGGAGCATAGACCCCGATGGCACCCGTGCCACAGGCAGCTCTCCCCATCCGGGGCTGGGGAAGTGCGTTAGAGAGCTGCGTAACTGGGCAGGTTTGTTCTGGGGAACAACTCCCAGAGACCCTGGTTTACCCCCGGGCTGGTGCCCCAACGCCTGGAGAAGGGCCTGGTTTGCCCTGTATGGGGTGTGCTCGTGCCTCCCACAGCCAGGGCAGCCCCCAGCCCCCGTGGGCAGTGTAGGTGCGAGGGACAGAGAGGGAAGGGCAGCCCCCAGCCCCCCAACAGGGGATGAAGGTGCGAAGGACAGAGAGGGAAGGGCAGCCCCCAGCCCCCCAACAG
>JAVJGJ010000062.1:8179194-8221368 GCA_035590215.1 Microhierax caerulescens | reverse complement strand
CCCTCTCACACACACACACACACACACCCACACACACACACACACACACACACACACACACACATGGGCTCACACACACACACCAGGGCTCACACAGGTTCACACACACACACCAGGGCACACACGGGCTCACACACACCCCCCGGGGCTCACACGGACACACAAACACACCTCGAGGTTCACATGGGCTCACACACACACACACATGCTCACATACGCACCCCAGGGCACACACGGGCACCCACACACACCTCGGTGCACATACAGGCTCTCACACACATCCCAGGGCACACACCGGCTCACACACACACCCTGTGGCACACACAGGCACCCATGCACACCCCAGCACACTTACAGGTTCTCAAACACATCCCAGGGCACACATGGGCTCACACACACATCCCAGGGCACAGATGGGCTCACACACGCACCCTGGGGCACACACGGGCACCCACACACAGAGCGGGTGTGCAGACTTGCCCACCCAACCCCATGCATGCAGAAAGCAACACACACGCACTCACATGCCATGCACAGACCTACATCACCACGGGTGCAGGCGGGCACACACAGAGCTACACAGGCACACGCTATGAGCACACATGGGCATGCACACGCTGTGTGCAGATGTGGGCACGGGGAGTGCTGTGCGTGCACAGGCACTGGGCGCTCACACACCGCTGTGGGAATGCCCGTGGGCTGTGCTGTGTGCACACACACATGCCATGTGTGCACAGGCATTGCCATGCAGACACGGGCACCCACAGAACACCGCGAGTCTACACTCATACCAGTGTGCAAACCCACTGGTGCACACACGCTATGCCACGTGCATACACGCATCCATGTGCACATGTACACACACACACATACTGCCACATACATTCACCCCACTGCGTGCACTACAGGCACCCCCCCACCCCCCCGCCCCCCCCCCCCACCCCCCGGCACCCCCACAGCCCCCAGATCATGCACTTGAATGATGGTGCACCACAGCTGCACACCCCCCTATTGTGCCCAGCACCACAGCCACCCCAGCCCCACACAAGGCATAAAGCAGGCACACAAGCACACCCACTGCCACACATATGCACGAGGCACAGGCACACACCAGCAGAGATTGCACACGCATAGACACAGCATGCACACACTCGCACAGAGAGCCATGGGCACACACACGTGCATGCCTGCACACACGGGCACAGCGCGTTCCTCCTGTCATACACGGGTCATGTATGTGTATGTCAGGCTCTCCTGACATACATGATGGGTCACCCTCAGCACACGTAAGGGAGCAGCCAGAATCTGCAGCGTTGATGGGTGCAGCCTGCGTGCCCTGGGCAGCCTGTGGCCTGGCCCCTCCATCTGCCCTGCGTGTGCTCTGGGTGCTGAGCCCAACTAACCAGCCCCACTCCCCCTAGCTGGGGGCATCAGGTGGGCAGACACATGGGCACAAGCCCACCCCCGCCTCAAACACATGCACATGCAAAAGGTGTACACAGACCCTGCACAGGCACAAGCATACACACAAATCATATGAACACCCGCACCATGGAGACATGCACACCAACACGCATACAGAAATGCAAGTATGCACCCAGGCACACGCAGCCAGGGAGGGGGGAGGGTGCAGGGGGTGGGCAGAGGTGCACAGCGAAGCAGAGCTGACACATTTGCAGCTCAGCTTCCCAATGTGGAGATGGAGGATGGCTGGAGCCATCCCTGGGGATGGTGGCAGAGCCGGGCAGGAAGCGCAGCGCAGGCTGTAAGCGATACCCGCTGCCCGGCAGGGAGCAGGGAGAAGGCTCAGTCGGGTCCCTCGCTGAGCAGAGGCTCTATTTAAGCAGCCCGGCTGATGGACGACCGTGTCCATGCCACCTCCAAGACTTGTCCCCCTGGCAAACCCCACAGAGCCTGGGATGGTGCAGGGTTGCAGGAGCTGGCACAACCCTGCTGGAGCAGTGGGATGCAGGAGGCAGCGAAGCCGGGGTGCAGAGGGGGCTGTCGGTGCTGGGGGTCAGGGTGCTGGGGCTGGCCACACTGTCCCAACATGCAGGGGTCCTCCCAGCCCCAGTGTGGGGCACAGCCACCCTCAGTCCTTGCTCACCGATGCTGTGGCCAAGCAGGGGGCTGCGAGGCAGAGGAGGGGCTGGTAGCCCATGCGTGCAAAATGGCTCCTGTTGGTCAGCTGCTGTGTGGCGCAGCACAGCCCTCGCCCCCGCAGAGCCCCCAGCCTCTCCCCCCAGTGCCTGGTCCTGCCCCAAGGCCCATGCCCCAGCCCTCCTGGGTCCAGGTCCTTGCCCACGCCATGTCAGTGCAGCACCAGGCACTCCTGCCAGGGCACTGCCCTCCTCCTGCCTTCCCCAGCGACTTCCCCAACCCCTTCTCCAGTAATTCCTTCCTTCTGCCATGGTAGGGTCTCCAACCCCTGCCCCAGCTCACTCTGCACCCTCAGCCTCCTCCTACCTGACACCAGGCAGGATCTTCCCTCTTCCTACCTAGTCCCTAGATCCCCTTCCCCAGGCATGCTTCATCCTCCTCTCCATTCCCAGCAAGCCATCCCTCCAGCCTGGGCGCAGAGGTCATCCTGGGGCTTGGGCAGATGCTTGGAGGAGGAAAAAGTGTTATTTCCTCCCAGACAACAAAGTCCTTGCACTGATTCACCCTAGTTGGAGCCCTGTCACCAGCTGGGGACATTTCTTGTGCCTTGAAAAGGCATTAGTGTAACAAAGGATCCCCCAGGGATTACCCAGCTCCTTCCTCTCCATTTGACATAAAATAGGATCCTGCTGGAGACGAAAATCCCAGCCCTGTAATAACAGCAGGATGTTGCCCAGAGCCTCCTTCCCCGTTTCGGTATAACCCAGACCCCTGTGCCCCATTGCCATGGTGTGCTGAAGGCAGGTCCTGGCTCCTGCCCCCCGCCGCTCCCCCAGCTTTCTCATTCCTCTCTGTGCTCAGGGCCAGATGGCTGATCTGCTCCCTGGCTCTGCGCTCCTTCTCCTGCTCCGAGTCCCAGCTGACCACTTTGTTTGTAATAGTCCTCGGAGGGGAATTACAACCGAGTATTAAATGTGTGGTTAAAGAAATCGCATTACACAGTGTGACTGTAAGGGAGATGTTTCCCTTTAATCTGTAATCCATGAAAGTTATTAGTTTAGCGAGCGGAGCGGCTCGGCACGGCATTTCCATTAAGATATAACCCTGAGCAGACCCATCACCTCGGCGCGCAGCACGGCACCCCTTGCTCCCCAGTGCAGTCCTTGCTTCACTGTTCCCGATTATTTGAAAGACATTACTGTGTTAACGTGGGGCTGTTTAACATTGCAGAAAAGAAAAGGAAAAAAAAAAATCACACTCGATGGCCAATGTGCTCCTGTGAAATAATGTTTGTGTCATGTATCCTGTCCTACAGGTCTATGCAATATTAGTTAGTCACCCTCCTGCTCCCAACGATCACCTAACACCAACACCCGTATCATACACAGCTGGCTTCTACAGGATCCCTGTCATTGGTCTGACAACACGCATGTCTATATATTCTGATAAGGTAACTGATGCATGTTTCTAGTCTAGTACCTCATACATGTGGTGTAAATCAAGAGTGCCCGTCAGGAGGGTTAATGATGTCTACACGACCCTGTCTATCTGTGTGTCTGTCTGTCCATCCGCCCTCTCCAGTTAAACCTGCAGCTCCCCCTCTCTCTCTCCCACATTCTCTGGTACATTATTTTTTTGCAGCTGCCAGTGTTGACCTACATAGTGCTGGATGATTTCTGCAGCGTTGCTCTGGCAGGCTGCTGGGCTCGCTGCTCTTCAGCCAAGGCAAATGCATGAACTGGCTCTTGCCTGCTTGCTGGTGACAGCTGGGGGGTCCTGGGTGCTCCCCGGGTGTGTGTGTGGGAAGCTGTGGAGGGGCAGGAGCATCCTAGCAGAGCCTGTATGTACATCAGGCAGGAGCTCTGTGGGGCTTGAAGGTTGTTCGGTTGCATTCACTTCGCTGGGTTTATGTGATATTGGTAGGGGAGAAAATAGAATTGACTAGCAAGTTATCCTGAGGCTTTACATGGCATTCAGCCTGGCCAGCACACAAGAAAGGTTCACATTCCAGCATCTCAAACCACTGTCTGCTGTCCCTGTGGAAACACGGAGACTTTCAGGCTGGATGAGGTCCTGCCATGTGCAGGGGCTGGGGGCGATGAGATGCTGCCCTGACCAGCTCTCCCACTGGGTGCTCAGCTCCAAACCCAACTTGCAAACACACCATGTGATCAGTAAAAGCAAAAGGAGGAGCTGAGCAGAGCCAGGCTGTCCACATGCCATTGCAGCCTTGGTGGAAGTTTTCGTCCAGGTGCACGAGTTTAGTGGGCGAGATCAGGCCCATTTCAAAGCAGGAATCGGCCTTTGCTTGGAAAATGTGAATATTCACAAATGCAAATGTTCAGTGCAAAAATAGTCACTCCGCCTACATGCTAAATGAAGTCAAATTTCAGGAGGGAGGAGCAGAGGCTCCCAGAGATGCAGCAGCAGGACGGCTTGGCTGGAGCAGCAGCGGGTCTTGGCATCTGCCACCAAGTAAACCCATGGTAGGGTGGCCAGCCAGCCCAGACCAGTGGCTGCGATGGTGGCTGGCAGGGCTAGGGACCCACATGCCCTGGCAGGGTCCCTTCAGGCACTGTTAGAAGGAAAGGGATGGTAACGGAGCTGGCAGACCAAGGGAGGGGTCAGGTAGGGAATGTGCCGGGGGGGTTTGTTCTCCTGCTGCGGGGAGGAGATAGGTCTGATCAGCAACGTTGGCAGGAGGGACCTTGTCACAGCATACATGGTGGCAGGGAGAGGGGACACTGCACGTTGTCAGTCTGGCTTCATCCCTGCAGAGTCGTGCTCGCTGAAGCAAACTGGCCGCCTCTTTCACAGCACGACCTTGCGCTGGATTTGCGTGCGCACCCTGAGGGGGTGGCAGCTTCTCCAGCAGACTCTGCTTCAGCCATTTTTTTTTTTTCCTATTTAAAACATGTTTTCTGCAAAAGCGGCTCATCAAACCTACCTGGCTCACTTCAGAGCTGGAGCAGTGACCCACTGCAGCAGCGGTGACCTGCTGCAGGGGCAGGGAGATGCTCCCCCCTGAATATCTGGGGGTGTTGGGCAGGTGCAGGGCTGTGGGGTACACTCACCTGGCAGGGACTCGGCAGGGGGGGCCGTGCTGCCTCCACCAGACATGTCCCACCCCTCCTCGTGCTTAGCCTCGTGCTTAGGTGGGAAGGATCCCACCAAGGCAGCCACAAGCTTGAGGTCTTGGAGGTCCCTGCAGAGAGGGGAGTGCAGGCAGGAGATGGGGCAAAGGCAGGGACTGGGTGGGTAGAGGAGCAAGGATGTTGAATAATGGACTGGCAGGGGCCGGAGGGGACAGCAAAGGTGGGAGTGGAGTGGGGGGCAGCAGAGCAAAGGGGTGTGAAGCCATGGAACAGGATGGTGCAAGGCTCTGTGGACCTGATGCAGGACAGGCTGGCTGGTGGGACACAGAAACATTGAGCTGGTTCTCCCTTTGGTTTCCAGTTATCAGCTTGGTGCCTTTTTTTTTTTTTTTTTTTTTAATTCAGGAAATTATATCTTTCAGCTTAGTTTCTATGGAAACAAGCTTGTAAGATCACTATGTGTGTATGCCCCTGATGGGTTTTGAAGGCATCAGCCAATTTTAGCTAAATTTCAACGGGGTTTGAAGTCTGAGTTAATTATGGTCCTCCCAAGGCTAAGCTGCCAGGGAGAGGAACGGTGTGGGCCTCAGCACAGACAGGTTTGCCCAGTACCTTTGGATGCCCTCAGAGCATCTCCAGTGGAGCATAGTGGTCTACAAGCTGTAGCCAGAATTTCAACAAGGGAAGCAAGCTTTATTGCTCCCAGTATTCAAAGAACTATTTGTTCTGGAAATGATATTGCAGCTATTAAGCTGAGCACTCTGGCTTGGCAGCCGTTGTTTGGCCTCCTTTGCGTACATCTTATGAAATCATGGCCTCTTTCTTCACAGAGATCCTCACATCATTCAGCGCAGTCCTGCCTGTATGGTGAAGGGTCTCTGAAATCCTGGTGGCCTCTGAGTGATGTGAACAGGGAATTGCAGGAGCAGGCAGAGGGGCTCATGGTAAAGGCAGCAGAGTGGTACCCTTGGCTGTGGTGTCCACCGCTGTGGAGAGCCCTTCATGGACTCCTCATGGACTGAGCATTGCAAAAATCACGTTCTGACCTTCTCACACTGGGCTCTCTGAACAGACAGGTTGTACTATTGCTTTAGTGCTTCTGTTCCCTATGTGTCATCGGGGTATTTATGACTCCTTTACATCTCAGCCGAAAAAGTAGAGATGATGTTGACATCTTGACAATATGAGAAATATGAAATGACACTGAAAGCATGAGAGCAAAGCTCGTGGGAGAACACACAGCTCAAGAGCTGGGAAGGTCAGGTGCCATCCATCACCATGTGGGACCACAGCTACATGATGGGGATGGACAGACATGCTGGGTGCCCTGAGGTGCTGAGCCCCACACCATCCCCCTGTCAGAGAGGCAGTGCAGCGGAGGATCAAGGGTGGCTCTTAACTGAGACCTGCTATACTGCTGTAAAAGGTGGAAAATGGAGTTTAGTCATTCTGTGCTTGGAGAGCTGCTTCAATGTCCAGCACCCGATCCTGGTAGTTGAAATGAGGTCTGTCTCCCTCTTTCTCTCTCTTTTTCCAGCCTGGGCCTGGGGATGGCTTTTCCCTCTAATTCCTCGTCTCAGTATAACCACTCCATGCCCTCCCAGTGGTTACTGCTCACTGAGAGGGCTCTTTTTTATTACTGGTCTCACTGGCAACCGATGCTGAGCAGAAATGTGTTAATCAGCATGGGAAGCTGCATGGCACGTGGGGAGAAAAGATTCCCCTTGACTGAGGTCAGGGTCAGGACTTCTTCATTGGCCTCTGCAAGAAGTGACTGGAGAGGCTGGTTAACATAGTATAGAGATGTTTGCCCTGGGGGTGGGTTTCACAACCACCCCTGAGCAGCACAGCCGTCAGCAGGGGTGGTCTGCAGTGCGTCAGAGCAGATGAGGGGCTCTGTACACCGAAGCCTGTGCTTGATGGCAGTGATGGAGTCCACTCATCCCAGCAGAGAGCTCCTCATGGGCTCTCAGGATTCAAGCTGGGAGAAGGGCAGAGCAGCCCCATCCCTCCACAAGGCTGCTGCCGCGGTGCCGGGGCTGACAAGGCTTTTTCCCCCATGTGCTGCAGGGGAAGGCAGGCAATGCGTTTGCACCTGAGCTCCCCATATATCTGCCCCCACTAGAATCCCTCCCAGCACACGTCTAAGCTATTGCAGAGCTCTCTCAGCTGCCTCCCACGAATGCAGCTATCACGCGGGGCGGTGGGCAGGCTGCATTCTGGTGGGGCTTGGCAATGCGTGTGCTGGCTGGCGGGCAGGCTGAACAGAGCAGGGGACAGAGCAGCCCGGGCTCCTTCAGTGGAGACACTGGCCAAGGCTTCTTTTTAATACCCAGCTGATGATTTTTGCTAAATTATCAGGAACTATATATTGGGATCTCTGCCAATCTCCTTGAAAGTGCCCAGACGGCTTAGTTTTGGAGGGCACTGCTAGAAAGGGGACTGACCACATGATTTTCATAGGTAATAAAAGCAAAGCACATCATTTCCTCAAGCCTGGAGGAAAAATTACTCTACCAGCCATGGACCGTAGGCTGTAATAAGCCCTTAGGCAGACAGAGGTAAAGAAGATGGTAATCCTTTCACTCATGGCCCTGTACGTGGTCCTTACATGGACACACAAGCACGGTGTGGTGGCCCCACAGCCATGCCTGCACACTCCCAGTACATGTGCGCATCCCCTATGTACATAAGCTCCATCAATAGGCACCCACACATGCACTCTCCCCCAGGCATGGCATGGCCACGTGCAGACTCTTTGTGCGCAGCTATTCAAGCACCCAAGCACGTTCCCTGCATGGGTGTATGCACATTTGCTGCATGTATATGCTCCCATTTATGCATACACTGAATCCTTGCTTTCCACATGCGCACACACACTTGATCTGCTCAAAATCAGACCCTTTTCATATGCACTCGTATCAGCCAAGTCAGTACCACTAATACTTTGCAGTTTCTAAGAGTCCTGACCCAGCACATGTCCCCAGCCTCATAACCACACTCCCTCCTGGTGCATTTAGGCTCCAGCCCCATAAATTGCTGCTGAGCTGATTCCACTTGGAAGCCTGTATTCCATCCCATCCTGTATTTAGTTACTTTTTGCAGAAACACTATTAAGTGGGGAAGCACAGGGCTGAGCACTCAAGATTTTGGTGGGATATAGGAAAATATTGCAGAATATCTTCGTGTATTGTCTTGGGGCTGCTGTCAGTCATTCCCACGCTGACATCCCAGCCCTGCTGGCAGGTGGCAGGCATGCTTGGAGGAGAGCAAATTATGTCAATCCTGAAAAACATCTTACAAGGCAAATTGTTGATTTGTAGTTAGGAGCATTTTTTTCTCTGTGCCTGATCTGAGGGGAGCAGGCTATGACCCCTGACAGTGCAGAGTGAGAGCACTTGTAGCAGTGCTATATCAGGGATGGTGCTGATGAACGGTGCAGCTGAAATGAGTCAACATACCGTGCTGGTTGTCTCAAAAAGGTTATGCTAAATAATCAGTTATTTGCCTAAAAATGGGCTAACTATGATGCATAAATTATTGCATCCATATACTTTGCCGTACAGCCCCGTGTGTCCGTGTGCCACGTGGTCAGGAAAGCTCTGTGCTGAGACCTGTGGGAAGTCACTGCATGTGCTGTGATAGGGGTTATCAAATCACACCAAATCTGGACAGCACAATTGGACTTGTTAACCTTTGGGGAACACCACTTTCACTTTTCTGCCAACCTTTGAGCCCTTCAGAGAGGTTCAGGAATCCTAAGTGCTTCAAAATCTGAGCATAGAATGTGAAAGCTCGTCCTACAATCTAGACTCAGCATTTGCAATTAGTTTTTCTTCATTATCCTCTTTAAAAACTGCAGTTCTGTAATCCAAGAGCTGAGATACCATCATAGCAAGTCCATAACCCTTTTGACACCACCTCAGAAAGCAAATTTGCCTGAACCGTTAAACCAAGTTGCTCTCCAACAACTTTGCAGTAAAATTTGTTCATCTGAACCTAGCCATATGTATTTACAACACTTAAAAAAGCCACGATCAATTTAAACAGCATTTTTGCAAGCTAGTTGGGAAACTAGAAGATAATTTGATGCAATATATTGAAATTTCCAAGATGCTTTCATTTCAAAAAGGGATTGAAGTAATTTTAAGTTAGAAATTTGACATTTTAGCCTGTATTTTCCTGATTATTATTTTTTTTTTTTTTACTATTAACTAGTCTGTACTTTTTTCATTTCTTTTCCTCTCATCTTATTTTTTTCCCCATTTCCATTTTCATTTTTCCTGGTTTTCTTTAAACCACTTAAAAATGCTCAGGGATTAAAAATCACAGATGCTCAGACCTGTCCTGTGTGCCCCTGCCATGAGCTGTGGAGCTGAAGCTGGAAATGCCTGGGCATCTCTGCTGACCCCCAAGGGAGCTTGAGCACTGTGTGGGTGTGGAGACCACAGTTGTTTGTCCCTATAGGGACAATCCCATAGATTAGTGCTGGGCTCGTGGGGTAAACTGCATTTCTCCTGCTCTTCATGTAATTGGGAATGTTTGTATCAGTCACACAAAACTGCAGCTCCAAGATGCTTGTTACAGCCCCCCGGTTCATTTCCTCCTTCAATTAAACATCCACACTTCTTCTCAGTCTCTTCAGCATTTAGGAAATGTTTCCAGTGCTTTGGTATTTTTTGCTGCTGCCTCCATCATTTCTGTATTTTGAGCCAGGGCAGCAGAATGGACCTGCTGTCCCAGTGCAGTGAGACCTGACGACAGGGCTTTTGTGCTGTTTTCTCTATGTTGCAAGGGTCAGTTTGGCTTTATCACTGTGTTGAGTGTGAGGAAAAGGCATTATCTGGTCTGTCTGTTCTTCCTGTGCGGGTCCGTGGTGGACATGATACCTTTTCCCTTGCAGTGTGATTTACTTTGGCCAATTCAGGACATTCCTGATGTGTGCTGGGTCTGCTGTCTGGATAAGCCCTGTTTGGTCCAAAGGACACTCTCAGCCTTAAAAAAAAGAAATACCATGGTGCTTTCCTTTTTGTCCTCTCCTGTTCATACTACTGCCTCCCTCCAACATGTAGCTGGTTTGTCAAGTAGCATCCATGCTGAGCATAAGCCCTTTCATTTTCTAATATTTGACTCTAGGGCCTTTTGGAAAAGCTGCGTTTTTTGAAACCTCTCTGTCAGCTGCAGCTTTTGGTTCAATTGCTCCCCAAAGAGTGCTGTACTTAATTAGGCTGGAATTGCTATTGCTCAATCATCCAACCATAATGACGTCTTCAACCAAATCAGATAGGTTAGCTGGGGCATGAGTCCAGAGCTGCCTCCTCCTGTGTGCTGCTGCAGAACAGGCTGACCTAGAAACAGCCAAACAGCATATTATAAAACTGCTTTTCTGAACTTCTCTTGTGGCAAAAAACTAATATATACCCACATGTCCCTGCATCTGCTCCTTGTCACTCTCTGAAATTATTATTTTTTTTTTCCTTCGTGTCCATTGCTCAGTAATATTTTCAAAAGGTCAAGAGGAAAGGCTATATTTGCACTGAACGTTGCTGACAGTTCCTTGCTGGACAGGCTTTTCTCCACCGTGCATTTACAGACCACAAGGCAAAAGTTCCTCTTTGCCATGTGCTGGGTTAAACAGAGAGGTACAAAATCATAGCCAGGGTTTGCTTTCTCAGCCAGAAGAAAGGAGTGCAGGTCCCAGAGGTTATGTGAATGTGTGCAACCCAGAGGTCTACCAAAAATTGCTGCTCTGCCTCTCTGGCCTTGCGATCCCAGCCCTGTCCCTGCAAACCTGCCCGGTCCCCAAGACGCACCCTGGCTGACAACCCAACCAGTCTATGTTGAGCTCTTGTTCTTCCTTGCAGAGCATCCACCTGTCCTTTTTGCGCACGGTCCCACCATACTCTCACCAGGCCAACGTCTGGTTTGAGATGATGAGAGTCTTCAACTGGAATCACGTCATTCTGATAGTCAGCGACGACCATGAAGGTCGTGCTGCACAGAAGAAGCTGGAGACCCTCTTGGAGGAGAGAGAGTCCAAGGTCAGTTCCTGAACATTGTCTTGTAGCTTTGTTTAAGCAACAACAACAAAACTAGAAGTCTCGGGCTGTTGTATGTATGTAGATTTCTGTATGTAAAACACCTTTTCTTTCCATTGTAACATGGCTAACATGCTTAAAGCATCAACAGTGTCTGACTAGTACCTGACAGAACTTTGTACTTTATTCATTTCACTTGCTTTGCCATGGTCAAAATCTCCTACATGTAAATCGACTACAAAATGAAGGGAAGGATAACCTGGAGCTCTGCAAATGCCTCGCCCAAGATTCCCACCTAAGGAGAGGACCAGTCGCTCAGCTTAGGGAAGCACCTGCCCCGTTACAGCCACCCAGGGGCCAGGCAGTGCCAAACCAAGCCCGAAAAGCAGCTTCTGAATTGGCTAACCAGAGCTTAGCGGCTTAGGAGGGGCAAGGGCAGCCGGCGCGTTGATGCGCGGAGGTGTAATGCACCCTCTCTATAAAGCTGCTGGCTCTGCGGCCGCAGGCTGGCGCCCCGTTCCCATCTCCATTGAAGCACACGCCAAATGCTGCTTTCCTGACACCCCACGCTGTTCCAGGAGGGCAGCTGTGGCTGGCGGGAGCAGCTTTATCGAGGAGGTGCACTGCACCTGCACTCAGGGCCACGCAGGGGAGCCGGGAGGGAGGCAGGGGAGGTCCCCAAGCCTGCTAGAAACTCAGGAGGACTACCACAGACCTGCTGATGTTGACTAAAGGGACTGAGCAAGTGTTCAAGACAAGCAGGGAAGGAGAACAAGCAGGGAGCCATTCGGCTGCAGTGCTTCAAAGGCAGGTGCCGGTCTGGAAGGCGAGGAATCACCTCCTGCCCTGTGGAGTGAAGTCCTAGCATGTCCTCTTCGGGGCAGGGTGAGGTCCCCTTTGGATGGGCAGAGTCTGAGCCCATCTCCAAGTCCCCAGCAATGACAGGGCAAGCACCCACTCCCGGCTGTTCCCTCCTGGGTGACAGGCAGGGACCACAGCCTGCTCTTCTCCAGCCCCTCGGCACCCGCTGTTGAGGAGATGTGGCCGTAGACACTTCTTGTGCTTGGAGCTGGTGGCTGAGCTGAGAGACCAGAGGGTGAAGCCTGCCACTGCTCATCACCTCTTGTCAAGTCACTGGAGGAACGACTGGTGCAGGGCTGCGGGCTGACACACTGACCAACAGGCTTGGTTTTGGCGGTGGTTTCCAAGAAGTTTCATCCTTGCTGCATCCTAGGCCATCGTGAGACACTGGTGTGCCACCAGCCATGGTGGGATCCTCCTGCCTCCAAAGGCAGCTTCCCGCTGGGTGACAGCAGGCCAGTATTTCTCTCCAGAGGTTCTTCCCAGTGCAGTGTCCCTCACCCAGGGAAATTGTGGACAGGTTGTTCCCACTGTTGGTCTGTCGACCCTTTCCTTGCACCTTTTGAATTCCACTTTCTGTTTTCCTGCAGCACCCGTGCATCCCGTTTTGCTGCTCCCTCTCATGCCACTCCTTGCTGGTTCCACACAATGCTCCCAGGCACAGCGTGTATTTCTTCTTCAGCCTGCCCATCCTACAGAGAAGCCTTTGAGATCCGGGGCTTGAAAGATGGGGGAGGGAGGGTCTCTCCTCAGACCTGCGCCACATTTGCACTGCATCTACAACATGTCTTGGTGTCTCCTGGCAGACACTGGGCTACTGAAAATGCTCTGGCCGTCCTCCAGCCTGGGCACATGCTCTGTGGTGGTAGGTCACCTTGTCCTCCCGTTGGGTGTGCCACCGCATCTTGTTTCTTCTTTCTTTGAGGAGCTTGCTTTGGTCAAACTAACTGGTCTGACAGGTCTTGAAGGTAGAAGATATTGCTTTTGGAGCGTTCTTGTCTTCCTCAATCTCTTCTGCTGTCTAACTGCTCTTCTAATCACTGGTGTGCTGACTCTTCGTACCATGAAGTGGTACCCTGGACCCCTCCTTAGCCTCCTGAAGGGCAGCCTGGGACCTGGGGAGGGAGCAGGTAGGAGACCTGCTCTCAACCTCTTCAAAGCTTGGATCACAGCCCCCGAGGACCTGGGAGATCTGCTGTGAGGCTTACCTGCCTACCTGATCTCTTGGATCTGAGCATGATGTGTCTCCTGGAGTCTGTGTCAGCCCTGGGTGTCACTCGGGCACCATTGCATGGATTTGCACTTCAAGCAGGCATTGGGAGCCCAGCACTTGGGCCAGGCTGGCCAGCCCTGGTGCACCCCTTGTGCCAGCCTTGTCTGAGGTTTGTCTGCAGTAACTCTCAGCCTGGAGCTACTGCTCCATCCCAGTACAACTCTGCTCATTCATCCGGGCAGGCCAGCAGTGCACCAATGCTGCTCGAGAAGGAGTGCCAGGCTCTGAAAATCGGAGTCTGTCCAAGTCAAAGGTGACAGGTCCCTGGTGTGCTGGCTCCCTCTCTCTGGGACAGTGCTGTTCATGAAGGTGGTAATTTTTGGAGTGAATGCTGGAGAACATGGTGGAAAGTGAATTTTGAATTTGTGGTTCCCTGTGTGAAACATGGGCTGAAGAGCAGGGAAGGACTGCACAACCACACGGAAAAATGGGAAAGAGGAGACATTACTGGTCTAGTTCTGGCATTAGGGACAGTGACAGGGAGAAACAGAGGTGATCAGGTGCTGCCAGGTCCAGCTTTGCTGCACCCAAGACTCTGCTTCACTTTGCTGACCAGCTTGGGTCAAGGTGCCAGCACATCCCACGCACACAAGGTGATTTGTGGCTGGAGGCTGCAAGACAAATGACCAAGTTCCTGGCTAAATTGATGGTGCCTGAGGAAAAATGGCCAATACCTCATCGCTGGAGGATATTCATGCTGTTCTGCTGCAGCTCTGCTCTCTTTGGAAGCAACTGTTACTCCAGGTCTCACTGCAATCTGAGCAGACTCCAAGAAGCCATTGCAGAAATCCTCGCTGTGAACGTCACCAGAAGTGAAGGTAGACCTGGGCTCCAAGCAGATTTTTGCCTCCTCAGGAACTTCTCCTTGGAAGGACCCAACTTCTTTGAGCAATGAAAAACCTGTCAGGCTGTGTCCAAGGAGAGGAAAGAAAAGATCATACAGCTGTACGGAAAGGAGATCTGGCAAAACGTCCTGCCAAAAACTGGTCTGAGTGCTCAGGAAGAGGCAAGCTATTTAGTTCAGAAAGCAAGATGCAGAGATAAAAATTGGCTGCCTAAGGAACAACCTGGAAAAATGAACCCTTGCATTACTGGGATGCAAAGGGTTGGGTTCCTGGCAGGGATCAGTTGCCATTGCCATAAGATGCTGCAAAATGGAGATTGGAATAGAGCCATGTCCCAAACGCCATACACACTGATCAGGGATGCCCAGCTGGGGTGGGACAGGGCCAAGAAGAAGAGGTCAGACTATGTCCCACCAAAACTTGCCGAGCACTATCCTGCAGACGCTATCAGGTTGATGTTATTGGCGTGGCCACAAAGGCTGCTCCCAGGAAGATCCGTAGGGTTCTGTGCACGCTGCTGCAGGGTCAAGGCTCCTGAGAACAGAGGCTGTTGACCCTCAGCACACTGTCTGGAGGAGAGGAAACCTCTAGAAGTAGGTTTCTTGCCCCTGGCTCGTTGGGGCCAAGCAGCAGAAGTGTCTCAGGCAGGAGACAAGGGGAGGAGCAGGCTCTCTGCTCCGCTCCGTTACTGCAGGGTCAGTGCACACTGAGCCACCTGCCCCTAGTCCAGGTGTGAAGCTCCAGCCAGCAGCATGGAGACCACCAAGCAGTGCCCCCCCCCCCCCAAGTCACGTGTAGGGCCAGGTTCTGGGCTTTGTGGTCTCCAGTAGATGCACCTCCCAGGGCCACTTGTGTGCTGCCGAGCCACGAGGTGTCCTCGGCCCTCCCCAAGCACCAGGTAAAAGCTGCAATGACATCTCATGATCACCATTGCTTCATATTGCCACGCTTTGAGCCAACATGAGATGTAGAGAGCTTTTTCTTTCTCTTTTGGACAGCAACAGAGCTCCAAAAAGCTGCTACCTCCTTGCAGGAGGTGAGAAGTTCAGCTGAGACATCTCACTTGCTGTGAACTCTCTTAGGGTGGACAGGATTGTAATGATAATAGTGACAGTAATGCTAATACTCTTAACTGTAACAGTTTGTGTTTGTCCAGCACTTTCCGTACACAACATTTTGTCCTTTACTTCCACAGTAATTCCATGGAAATCCCACCACTTAGGCCCTTAGAGATGCGTAGATTGTTTCTGAGTTTAAGATAAAAAATTTCTTGCTGAAGAATTCCCCAGTCCCACAAGGGAAATGCAACTGCATCGCACCAGCTGTGACACTCAGGCTTGCTCTAACTGGTACGGCTTTGCACCGTGACGCTCCCGTGAGAGCTGAGGCACTCTCTCCTGATAGTGGTTTTTGCGAGCTCCAGCGTTATAGAGACCCTTTAGCAAACAGTGGAGGAGGAGGTGGATGTTGGATTGCTTTACTACACGTCATTTTCAACTGTTTATAATATTCTTCTGTGTCTACATATTTTCTCTGTGCACATTATTCATCAGAGTAAAAAAAGGAACTATGAAAACCTCGACCAACTTTCCTATGACAACAAGCGAGGACCCAAGGTATATATGCATGGAAATGCACGCCGCCCACCAACCTAACTAGCAAATGAAAAATAGCCACAGCCACCAGAAAAATAAAAAAAATAAAAAAAAAAAGAAAAAAAAGAGAAAGAGAAAAAAAGAAAAGAAAAGAAAGAAAAAAAAAAAAGATCCATGACTATGTTTCTTGGTAGCACGTTTTTATGTTGAGATAGTTTGGTTTGGACTTGAGAATGGAAACCTAGCCAGCTGACCCTGGAAGGATTTCTTTTTGAAACATGCATGTGAACCAGTAATTAACTTGCAAGTTGTTTTTTTTTTTTGAAAAGTTGAACCAACCCCCTTTCCTCCCCAAAGGAAACGGTTCCTTGGTGTAAGTTGTTCACTTCTGCTCCCAAAGGTTAACCCTGTGCAATATGTTTTTTTCATTTCCCATGTTTTTGAAAAACAACACTCGTTTGAGTTTTCAATTGCATTTCAAAGCCTTTTTCTCTTTCCTGTACAATGCACGCCTCTTTTTGGGTCTTGATTGACTTCAGTTTGCATGCACAGTGCAAAAAACCTAAAAAAATAAAAAAATAATAAAAAAGAAAAGAGCAAAAAGCCAAAATCTTAAGAGAGAAAGGAAGGAAGGAAAGAAAGAAAAGAAAGAAAAGAAAAGAAAAAAGAAAAAAATAGCTATAACCAATCTTATTTAGCTGACTTTTGTGCAGTTTAATGAATTCTCTTGACCCCTTTCTAGATAGCATGGCTCTCACAAGCAGTCCTGGGGCTCCCACACTAACCAGCTTTGCTCACACTAACCACAGGCTGAGAAAGTGCTTCAGTTTGATCCTGGAACCAAAAACGTGACGTCACTGCTGCTGGAGGCTAAGGAGCTGGAGGCTCGTGTCATCATCCTCTCGGCCAGGTAAGGCAGAGCTGTCCCTTCCCCTCCCTGCTCTGATTTCCTCAGTCTCCCCTGTGCCCAGCGCTGGAGTCAGTGCAGATTTGGGGCTTCTCATCCTTTCCAGAAGCGTGAGAGAAAAGCCACCGAGAGCCCCATGTCCCAGGCAGGGGGTGGATGCTGTGCTGTGCACGCTGCTGGCCAGGGACTTTGCAATCATGGTTTAGACCTCTGGCTGCCTTTCCAAGTGTTAGCAGCCGCAAAAGCAGCAATAGTTACCGATGAGGTGTCCTGATCCACCTGTGAAGGAAGGGAGGCTTATTGTCCCCATGCCCATAGACAGTGAGCCATAAGGAATGGGCCAGATTTGCAGATGCCTAGCAGATGAAGCTGAGAGAAAGGTTCCCGTTGCATCAAGTAATTAGCCATTGCCCAGGAGAACCAGTTACCAGAGGAGGGCTGCCTGGGGATGTTTTCCCTGGTGCTGCCACCCCCTCGGGATCTGATACAGGAGAAAAGGGGCCATCCGGCACCTGGAGCCACCTTGCCGTTCCCTTCTTCTCGTTGCAGTGAGGATGATGCGGCCACGGTGTACAGATCAGCAGCCATGCTCAATATGACAGGCTCCGGCTACGTGTGGCTGGTGGGGGAACGGGAGATATCGGGCAATGCCCTGCGTTACGCCCCTGATGGTAGGCACCCGCCGGAGGTGCCCGTCCCGCTCTCAGCCAGGCTTGGAGGAGCCTGCTCGGAGCTGGGACGAGTGGCACCCGCCCTCCCGGGGACCCCTTGGGCTGGGGGAACGCAATGCCATGGTGGTCCTAAGCAAGTGGAGGGTCCCACACATTGCTCTCCGCTCCCTTTGCCTGCACGGGGAGACAGCACTTTGGCAGCCTTGGCCACCCTGTCATGCCCCAAATCTGGCTCACGGGGCTTTGCGAGCTGACCATCACCTGGGGGAAGGCTTCAGCGATGCAATGGGGATGGAGCACAGGGTGTCAGTGGTCCGTGTAGCTGTCCCAGTCCCCCTTCAGCAGGCAGGACAGTGCCAGCCCAGTGCTGCTGCAGCCGTTTCCCCTGCCTGCTCCTGCCTGAAGCTCAGGCAACTCCCCAGCTGCATCCACGATGTCCTCAGCACATAACCTTGTGCTTGCTTGTCCCCAAGCCCTGTGCATGGCGGTGACACTGGAGCAGCTGGTGTGCCTGGGGGTGTTGACCTGCCTTCTCCCCTCTACCTGTGGCAGGAGTGATTGGTCTGCAGCTCATCAATGGGAAGAACGAGTCAGCCCACATCAGTGATGCTGTCGCGGTGGTGGCCCAGGCCGTGCATGACTTGTTTGAGAAGGAGAATATCACAGACCCGCCGCGAGGTTGTGTGGGCAACACCAACATCTGGAAGACAGGACCTCTTTTCAAGAGGTATTTGGGAAAGGGTCCTGCTGGAGGGAGCAGAGGACCTGCTGGGGGAGAGCTGGAAAAGGTGGGAGCACATGGAAAAGGTGCAGAAGGGCAACACAGTAGCTTTGTTCAGAGTATCTGTCATTAAAGCTTTGGGGCATGTGGCACAGGACTGCTTGGACTCTCCTGCATGTTTCAGATGTGAGGGCTACATCTCTCCCAGAACACTAGCTGGGATGTGGGCTCAGGCACTGACCCCAGTTTGTCCCATCTGCTTAGGCTTCATCCTGGTGCCTGCCACCAGTTCGGTCCATGCCAACCAGCTGGGATCAGCGTGAGCAGGGAACAACTCTAGGAAGAAGAGACCTGGGAGCCATGATCTCCTCTGGTCTGGATCTTAATTCTGTGGTGGAAGAGGGAAGAAAGAGGGGTTTTCTGCCACATCCAGGGTAAAGGGGTATTTCTGTCAAACTGGAGCTCAGTGCTGCAGACACATTTCTGGCCAAACATTTCAGGGCTGTGGCATGGGTCCGTGTGCTGCAAGCAGGACTTGGGGGCAGGACATCTCGATGCATGGGCAGGCTTCTCTGCTGTGGCAAAGACTGATGCTGTGGTTTTCAGTGGTGGGGTCTCAGCAGGTCAGAGCATGTACGTGTTGGACCTTGCTGCTGTGGGCAGTGACATCAGCAGATGCTGCATGCGCTTCCCAGAAGCCAGTCTTGGTGCTGTGTGGGGTTTTGGGCTACATCACTGCAGATGTTGGAGCCCCAAGGGCCTGTTCTGCAGGCTGCATCTTGGTGAAGCAGCAATTCCCTTGGCTTCCCTGTGTGGGAGGGCTGCTCTCTGCAGTGTGCCACCTGCACCAGGGGGTTGCTTTTGGCAGTGGGATCTTGCGCCAGGGGTTGCTTTCTGCAGACGTGGTCATGGTGTCTGTGGGATGCCCCTTCTGCAGATCTGAGTTCTGTTGAGCATAAGACCTGCAAAGCCTGAAGATTATTTTAGAAAAGTTTCTGCAGCAACTCAATCTTTGGCATGAGCTATTTGAAGTTGTTCTCTATGGTGCTCTGCAAATGGCTCAGGCAATTCTTCTTGACTTCACTATCATCTTTCCAGGGTTTGGGGGCTGGTTTTCCCTTTGGTGGTGTATGTGTGTGCCTGGGGCACTACCCAGGCTGTGATGGGCAGACAGAAGCACCAGGAACAGTGGCCTGGACACAGCTCCCGAGGGACCCCCAGAGGAAGGTGTCCTTGGGTGCTGTGGGATAGATCTTTCCTTAAGGTAATGGGACTGATCTGGTGGAAAACAAGGGACAATGACAAGATATGGGAGTGCAACATTTGGGAAAGTGGCTCCATCCACCAGGAGGGGATGACCACTGATCTGTGAACAGGCCATAGGTAGCCCTGTCTGTGTATCTATAGGGTAGTGAGCATATGGCAGCCAACTGAGAGAAAGCATTTGTCTTTCTGATGCCTTCTTAGATGTCCCAATAGCCACAGCAGGTTTTCTAGGTTGGCCCTGCTGTGTTTCTCTTGGTAGGGTGTTGATGTCCTCCAAGTACTCAGAGGGTGTCACCGGACGGGTGGAGTTCAATGAGGATGGGGACAGAAAGTTTGCCAACTACAGCATCATGAACCTGCAGAATCGGAAACTGGTCCAAGTTGGGATTTACAACGGCAGCCACGTATGTACAGGCCTGGACAGGTTGGGTAGGAGGGGTGGGTACACTGGGGTGTCTGTCTGTGGCCTCACGTCTATCTCCTTCCCTTGGACTGATCACAGGTCTTGACCAACGACCGGAAAATTATCTGGCCGGGGGGAGAAACTGAGAAACCTCAAGGTTATCAGATGTCAACCAAGCTGAAGGTAACAGCAAACGGCACTAGGGAGTGGTGGGTCTCCTCGGCTCTCGGCATGCAGGGCTGTGACTTTATCTGCCTCCCACTTCCACTGCTGCCTCTGCAGCTGTCAGCAGCACCTGCAAACCCAGGGCACCTGGCAGCTCGGAAAGGATGTGACAGAACAACTTAGAGAAGGTACTGGAGGGTGTTCAGAGCTACAGCACAGCTTCCAGATGGAGACAAACTAGATAGGCTGGCAGGCATCCTTTGGTTTGGAGAGAGGCAGCTGGAAAGGGGATGTAAGAGGACAGCAGGGAGGGATGGAGGGATAAGGTGTTCACCATTTCTCGGCACCTGGCATGGGTTTGCAGGACACACGGGGATGGGCTCCTTTGGCCAAGGCATAGTTCAGTTCTGGAGCCCACTGCTACTAGACAGGGCAGAGGCCAGGAGGAAACAGGTTCAAAAGGAGATGGAACAAGTTAGTGGAGGTGGGCTGGTGGCTGCAGCGTTGGGCTGAGGAGATCCCTGAAGAGGTGATGGCCAGAAGCTGGACATGACACTGGGAGAAGCTCCCTCCACTCTTGCTTTGCTTCTCATGCTCTTCCCTTAAGTGTAGCCCAGCAGCCACTGTAGTGACGGGATCCTGGGCAGGCTAGTCTTACCAGTGTGGCCGTTCGTTTGTCCTAGTGTCCAGGCAAGGGAAATCAGACATTCACCGGCAGCGAGCCCTTATTCCTGCAGAGGTGGGGCAGATGTGTTGGGATGCTGCTTTACTGAAAAGGTCCAGGGCAGGACTGAAATATCTGCATTAGTTTGGGGCAGTGTGACAGCATTTAGAGCTCTGTTCAGGGCACTAATCCTGGCTGTGTCATCAGCCTCCTGTTAGGGAGAGAGGGGTGTGACAGGCTTTGAGGCCGAGTGCCACACAAAGGAGGATGCCGATATGGTTATTCCTCATCTTAGGTGCAGGAAAAGCAAATGTTCCCCATGCCACAGCCAGGTCCCGCTGCTGGGTTGAGCGGTCTCATGTGCTGAGATGGCAGCGGAGGAGGGCACCGTGGTGTTTTGGCCATGCTTGCACGGAGAGGGCAGCCCAGCTCACCACCCAGGGGAGCACAACTCTGGAGGGGAACCAACAAGAGGGTGTTTGTGCTTCACCTTGCAGATCGTGACAATCCATCAAGAGCCCTTTGTGTATGTGAAGCCCACGCAAGCAGACGGGACATGCAGGGAGGAATTCACCATCAATGGAGATCCTGTGAAAAAGGTCTTTTGCACCGGACCCAACGAGACCATCCCAGGTAACTCAGTCTGGTGGTGAGCGCAGCAGCTCCCCCAGCCCTCCCAGCTGATGAAGGCTCCTGTCCCCAGAAGGGGTCCCCAGGGAGGTTGCTCAGTCATTCAGGAGGCCCAAAGGATGAGGACCAGAAAGGTGACAGCACACTTAGCCCCCAGCTACCCTCTGTCAGCTCAGCCCCACAGTAGTGCTGTGCAGTAACTAGGCACTGGGATTCAGGGTTTCGACCCCAACAGATTACTTTCCCACTGTGTCTCTTCTGGGTGGGCTCCAGATGGGCTGTTATGGGGGATTGAATCCCATGTTTCTGTCTCCTGACATGCTCCAATTCTCTTATCCTTGATCTCAAGCAGAAGCGAGATGTCTGAGGCACATTAGCACCTGCTGCACTGGTACTAACACCAGTTTCAAACCATTTTGCTAAGGAAAGCCTGTTTCAGGAGTAGGAGTGAGCACTTGGTGGGGAGTGCGAGCTGCTCAGCAATGCCAGGCTTGCCCAAATCCACCTGAAGTGCATCCCCTTGGTCCATCATGCTGTCCTGTGCACATCTACCCCCCCAGCCCCGCGTTGTGTCCTGGACTGTGTTCAAGCTGATGGGTTCGTGTTAGCACCCCCCAGCACAGCCCGCAGGCACCAAGCCGCCTCCATCCCCTGCAGGGCTCAGTAGCACCCTCAGCCCACCTCACTGGGACACAGCAAATGAACTGAGACCCCTTCGCCTCCAGCTTGCCAGCACCCATAGGCAATGGGAGCAGTGGGAAAGGGCAGTCAGAGTGGATGGCCCTGCCTGAATAATGTGATTACATCTCATACAAAACCAGAGCCATGCAGGTGGCTGTTCTTGCTGGGGACAGCCATGGATCCTGCGTGGGGTCCCTGGAAAATTGCTGCCTCCACTTGTCCCCCCCATTTTCTCCTGCCCACAGGCCGCCCAACCGTAGCACTGTGCTGCTACGGCTTCTGCATCGACCTGCTCATCCGGCTGGCAGGGGTGATGAACTTCACCTATGAGGTTCACCTGGTGGCTGATGGTAAATTTGGTACCCAAGAGCGGGTGAGTCTGGACTGTCTGTGATATCTCTTTGCCCATTGTTTTATGTCAAAACACCCACAGGCCTTTCTCTGGAGCAGGAGTGGGATGGGAGGGCAGTGCAGGATGCCTGCCACATGGTGGGGGGGAAGGTGGTCCTGGCTGGTGGGGGACAGGTGTCGGGGCAGTGGGCTGATCCTGCACTGGCTCTCTGGCAGGTTAACAACAGCAACAAGAAGGAGTGGAATGGAATGATGGGGGAGCTGCTGAGCGGCCAAGCAGACATGATTGTGGCTCCCCTCACCATCAACAACGAGCGGGCACAGTACATTGAGTTCTCCAAACCCTTCAAGTACCAGGGCCTCACCATCCTTGTGAAAAAGGTACGGGCTGGGATGTTTTGTAGAATAGCCCCCTTGCTCCCAAAGTGCCATGCCTGCACCATGCTCAGCTTCCCTAGCTGCCACCCCAGGGCAGCTGCTGCAAATCCCAGCCTTTGCTGTGGGATGCCAGCCTCCAGGCTGCTGGTTTTAATGCTGGGGCTTGTCTCAGCCACTCTGAGCCTTCCTGTGTAACAGAGCAGGAGGAGCTCAGAGCAGGTCAGGGGTCTTTGTGAGTCCAGCCAGGTGGGCCAGATGCAGGCGTGATGGGTGTCAGCGCTGTTCACTTCTCTCCTGTGTGCTAGGAAATCCCCCGCAGCACCTTGGACTCGTTCATGCAGCCTTTCCAGAGCACACTTTGGCTGCTGGTGGGGCTGTCTGTGCACGTGGTGGCAGTGATGTTGTACCTCTTAGACCGATTCAGGTGAGTACACTTCGGGTCACCCAAGGGCTAGAGGGGACAGGGAGGTGCTCCTAGGAACCATCCCCTGGGTCTCTGTCACAGCAGTCTCCAAACTAGCCGGCTGCAACAAGGTCTTTTACCATCTCATACCAACATACCCTTTGTGCAACTTCCTCTGCTGCCTTCTCCTCATCTCTCCTCCTCACTCAGGGCATACTCTCTCTCCTCTTGCTTCTCCCTCTCTCTTCCTCGGCAGCTCTCTTCATTGATTATGAAGTCTTAACCAGCCACAGCTGCTCCTTATCCACATCAGCTAACCCACCGCCCCTGAAGTCAGCCCACAGCTGTATATTATCAATGATAATTAACCCAGCTTCATTCCTCTACAGGTCCCCACAGTATCTTACTCAGGCACAGCCCTGCAGCCCTTCAGGAGGCTCTCACAGGAGCCAAAGCCATTTCTCTGTCCCACCAGCCCCAGGATGAGGTTCACAGCCTCTCTGGCTGCCTAGGCTGAAAGATATGGCTATGTGGGGTACCCAGCACCTGGCTATGTGGGAGCACGCCTGTCAGACAGCGTGCTGTGGTGACGCCTGACCAAGGGGACCGTCAGCCCCTGGGCTCTGAGTTAGTTCCCTTCCTTGGCCCTGAGGCAGCTCCTCTGAAGGGCAGGGAGCCTGTCCCTTCTGATCTGGAGAGAAGTGTGACGGGACCAGTACCAGTGTGAGCCAGACAGGGTTGCAGATCAGCAGAGGGGATGTGCAAGGCAGTGGGACATGAGGGGTGAAAAGCTGTTTGCGGCACAGGCACAGTCCGTAGGGATGACTGTGGCAGGGCTGTGTCAGGATGCTTACGGCACAGTGGAGAGCCCTGGGAATCCAGATAAGAGATATGAGAAGAGCTCTGTCTTGTTTTCCAGCCCGTTTGGTCGGTTCAAAGTAAATAGCGAGGAGGAGGAGGAAGATGCCCTGACCCTCTCCTCAGCCATGTGGTTCTCCTGGGGAGTCCTGCTGAACTCCGGCATCGGAGAAGGTGCGTCACAGCGTGCAATGGGACTGCTCTGCCCTGCAGCCCCAGCCCTGTCCTGGGGGGGACACTGGGTTGGAGGAGAAGCCTGTGTCCTCTCCCACTGCCTCCCTCTGTGTCAGGGGTGATGCCATGAGGGAACCTCATCTTCTGAGCTTCCCCTGGAGTGGGCTGGTAGGGCATTCAGTGACATGGGGTTGACACACTTGTGGCACTTCTGTGGACCGTCCTGCCACCCCTCACTGTCAGTGCTGGGAAACGGGTCCTTCTTGGGCAGCTTCTCCTGCCCAGGATTACCCATCCACTCAGGGTGAGACACATCATGCTCTGGAAGGAGCTGGGTTTTCCTTGGTTTGGGGTCCTTGCACAGCTGTCAGCAGAGCAGATAGATGATGCGCACCTGCAGCTGCCATTGGTCTCACATGGGATGGACACCGCGTTGGTGACCAAGTCAAGCCCTTGTTGTGTCAGTCTGACCTTGCCTCTCTCCCTCCAGGTGCTCCCCGGAGTTTCTCTGCCCGTATTCTTGGCATGGTGTGGGCTGGCTTTGCTATGATCATTGTGGCTTCATACACTGCCAATCTGGCAGCCTTCCTGGTGTTAGATCGGCCTGAGGAGAGAATTACGGGCATTAACGACCCCCGGGTAATGATCCTTTGCTTGCTTTCCCCTTCCCTGTCCGCTTCTGGGCAGAGATGCCTCCAGTGGGTATCTCCTGGATTACATAATGTGGCTCGTAGTACCCAGGGTCCCGCTTCAACATGGCTGTGGGTCTGTGCCAGGGAGCTGAGCCCCGGGTAGCTCCACCTGGGGCTGTCGCTGGTGGGTTTGAGCCCCTGTGCTGGGTGGGAATGGGCAGACACAGGGAGGGATCAGCAGGAAAAAAAAATGTCCAGAAATAGCACGTACCCAACCAAACTGCCTGCCAGTTCCTGGAGAGCCCACACTAACCAACGAGGAAACGATTCATTATGGATGAGTTATAACTAATGCAATTGTCCCTGCGGTGCAGTCAATACTCTCAGCAGATACCAGCATGTCTCAAACTCATTTCCTGCTCTGGCAAGGACACAGCCACAGCTATCAGCCCAGGCATGCAGGAGTGTATCCCACAGCATCCCACACCCTACTGTGTCCTCTGCCCACAGCACTGCCAGCTCCACGATGTCCCCAGGCCTCCTGCATCCTTGGTGCCACAGCCCCTTTCCCATAGCATCCCCTGCCCCATCACCATGGTCTCAGATCATCCGCTGCCCCATGGCATCTTCAGCTGTGCTCAGATCGAGGTCTTCTCTGGGAAACAGGTCCCTGAAGGAGATGGGAAATTAGGAAACACAGCTTTGGGGTGAGCCAGTTTGATTGAGGGACAGAAGAAATAGGAGCCCTGCCCTTGCCTTTCAGCTGCGCAACCCCTCGGATAAGTTCATCTATGCCACGGTGAAGCAGAGCTCGGTGGACATCTACTTCCGACGGCAGGTGGAGCTGAGCACCATGTACCGGCATATGGAGAAACACAACTACGAGAGCGCTGCCGAAGCCATCCAGGCAGTGAGGGACAAGTGAGTGGGGCCAGCACCTTGCCTGGCCATGCTGGGAAGAGTTTCAGGGAGCTACAGTTTGGTGGAGCAAGCAGGGCTGATGCAAACCTGGAGGGAGCTGCAGTCAAAGTATGGTTTGACAGGACCTGACCAGCTGGTGGTGGGTGGGATCTTCCTAGTCCTGGTGTGTGCCAGGTCTCTGGATGGAGAGCACGAGGTCTGTGTGGGGACGGGCACAGTCGGAGCCCTGGCCCTGGTCGTGGCTTCCTCTGCACTTGCTTCTGAGCAAGGCTGCATGGCTTCAAATCCCATGTAAACCCCTCATACTCCTCCTCCAATTTTTTTCCAAGCCTTTTGCCTCCCAGCAGCACAGACCCTGCTGGGAGAAGGGTGATGCTCTTCAGTGTTTAAATTAGGGCTGGGAGCACCCTGCTCTGCCCACCCACGGTGGCTACAGACAAACTGGGCTGCCCAGCCTTACCTGTCTGTCCTCTCTCGGTGTCCAGCAAGCTCCATGCCTTCATCTGGGACTCGGCGGTGCTGGAGTTTGAAGCCTCCCAGAAGTGTGACCTGGTGACGACGGGGGAACTTTTCTTCCGCTCCGGCTTCGGGATTGGGATGCGCAAGGACAGCCCGTGGAAGCAGAACGTCTCCCTGGCCATCCTCAAGTCCGTACACAGCTCTTGGCATGGGGCTCACCCCGAATGCTGCATGTGTTAGCACGCAAGTAGCCTCGTGCCAGGCACTGCCACCCCAACCCTCCAAACCCTCTGCAGGGACAGGGGGTCTGGGGGCTGCCACGTCACTCCTGATGGAGGGGATGTGCCTGAGCGAACTGGGTGGGCATCCATGGGCCCCAGCTCTGGTCTTAGGGCTGGGTAAGCAGCACAGAGCTGGTAGGAGGGCAGAGCAGAGCAGGGCAGGGAGCAGGAGCTGTGCTCTGCCACAGAAGCGTAGGCAAAGCGGGCAGCGAGCAGCCCTGGGGCCACCCAGCACCACGTCCCCATGAGCAGGACACGGGCTGCAGCAGCAGGCAGGGGTGCTGGCATCTCCCCACTTCTCCCTGCGAGCTCAGCCTGGCCGGCAGTGCCCTGGCTTGGTGTCCCAGGGCTTTTTCTTTCAACTCTGGCTATTCCTGTTAGACAGAGATATGGCAGTCCTGTTGAGCCCAGTTAAAGCTTTTATACATTTTATATTTTATACACGCATCAGCCTGCAGCATACAGCGCTGCAAGTCAATCTGATATGATGCATGAAAAGGGATTTCCTTGTATTAGTTCAGAAATGGCACACTCCTTGCAGACAGAGGAATGTGGTGATGGAGCAACAGGCAGCTGGGAAGAAGCAAGTGGAAGGAGGGGGACATGTGAGATTAATTTTATGGAGAGACAGGGTCAGGAGTAACCAGGGTCCTGCCTAAGGTGCAGAGACTAAAAGCCTGAGAGGGAGGATGGGCAGGATGTGGAAGACACAGGCAGGACCCAGGGCAATGTAGGGAGCCATGGGACCCCATCTGTGGGGTGGTCTTACCATGAGGATGGGTGGCAGTGGGACGGATGGGATTTGGGACAACAATTTGAGAAGTCTGGAGAGGCAGCAGGAGTTCTTGGTGTCCTCCTGGGAGAGGCTGGGGAAGCTCAGGGCTACAGGTGGCCTAGGAAGGCAGTGGGGCTATGCCAGGAAAGGGGGACCCATGGGGAGATGCATGCTCTGTGCCCACCTCCATGCTCGCTAGCTGTTCAGGCATAAACAGGCACTGCGAGGACATGGTTTGTTTCCTTCTAAGCTGTGACACCATGTTGCTGGGAAGTCCCAGCCCTCACCATGCACAGCGGGCAGCTGCCAGGCAGCATTTTTGCCCCTGCTTTGATCTGGAGGGTGCTGGTGTTCACCAGATAGGACTGGGGTCCTGCATTGCCCGAGCTCCCAAGCGGCCCTGGTGGCATGCAGACACACGCAGTGCAGACAGCCACCGCAGACAGGCCACAGTCTCTACGCAAAAGCCATGCATGCACGTGCATGTGCATGCACACGCAGCCAGCCAGGTGTGCACGCACAAATGTGCACGCACACGCATCGTCGGTTTGTGTGTTTGTAGTGCAGACTCCTAGGACGGAGGGCAGGAAGGCACCAGAAGCGTGTGCCCCAGCTGCCTATGGCTGGTCCCCGGTGACTACTCTGTCGTGTCTGCTTGTGCTTTCAGGTCCCACGAGAACGGCTTCATGGAGGATTTGGACAAGACTTGGGTGAGGTATCAAGAGTGTGATTCCCGTAGCAATGCCCCAGCAACACTCACCTTTGAAAATATGGCAGGTTTGTTCTGCAAACCTCTTTCTTCCTCTTCGCTGGGTAGCCTGCTTTCGCTCAAGACATTCTCCTCTCCGGGGCTCTCCTCTCGGGCCAAAGCTCTGCTTCTTCTGGGTTTGTGCTTTCCTAGCGCTGGGAGGCTGCTGTGTTGGGCTCCAATCTAACCTTGTCTGAAACAGCTCTGCAAAGCTTCCCCCACCTTCCCTGGGGTGGCTTCCTCATCGGTGGGGCTGTCCTGCTTTGAACATTGCTCCCCTCCCTCTGCTCTGGCCAAACTGCGGCTGTCACAGTGGAATCAGAGCTGTCGCCAAGGCAGAGAGAGGGGAGCAGCACCTCGGGGGAGGCGAGAGCAGCCGCGGAGGCGAGCGAGGACCCTGCTGCAGGAGGGAGCTGGCGGCGAGGGGCAGCTCCCCAGCCCTGAGGAGCGTGTCCCGGCTGGCCCTGGGCAGTGGGCAGGGGTCAGGAGGAGGAAAAGCAATACAGAGGGTTGTTTTATTTTTCCTTTGGTCCCCCTTTGCAAAGACTGCAAGTTCCCCCAGATGGGCTCTCCCTTTGCAGCAATGCGGTGCTGCCAGTCCTTCACTCAGTCATCATGGTGATGCGGGACGAGGGGTGTCCAACGGGACCCTGTCCTCACCAGCACCACCACCCAGGGCACAAGCACCAAGGGAGGGGGCACTTTGCTCTGTCTACTCAAGACACCACTCCCAAAATGTCAGCTCCGAGAGTTGCAGCGGGCCAAGGACAGCACAGAGAGCTCTATGCACGGCTGCCCTTCCCAATTTGCCGAACAGGAGCACCAGAGCTGTGTTTCTGGTCCAAACGACCCTACAGCCCCAGGGGATGGGGTCTGCGCTGGTGCTGGGTGCAGCATTCAGCACACTGTGCCTGCCCCCAGCATCGCTGCAGCACAGCCTGCACCCTGTGCCCCACCGACAGGAGCTTGCACGGACATCCAGCACCCCGTCACCTTTCTGCCCATCTCTGCGGGTGCCCAAACTGTAGCGCTGTCCTGCCCTGCTGCATTCCCCTTCCCGGCCCCTCCAGGACTGTGGGGGGGATGGCGGGGGGCCAGGGGGACCCTGGGTTGACAGATGCTCCTGTTGCTGAGTGTGATACAGAGGAAATGAAGTGTCATGTTGCAATTTCCATTGCCCCCTGTAACTTTCCTGCTTATTTCAGGTGTGTTTATGCTGGTGGCTGGAGGTATTGTTGCCGGGATATTTTTAATATTCATAGAAATAGCTTACAAAAGGCATAAGGACGCGCGGAGGAAGCAGATGCAGCTGGCGTTTGCGGCCGTTAATGTGTGGAGGAAAAACCTGCAGGTAGGACAAACCGTTTTTAGAGCAAATCTCCAACAGGTGCGTTTTCCATTCCTTCACCAAATGAGTGAATGCAGAGCTGTGGATTAGCATGGGGCCCTCTGTCCCCCACCCCGCACCCAAGTAACCCCAGCTGGGTCTTCCTGGGCACCTAGCAAGCTATAGGGTAGGGTCCCTGCCTTGTCCCTGGGAGCTGCCCTTGGCCGATGCCATCTCTCCTGGGAGGTGTCGTGCACAGCTCCAGCCGGGGCAGAGACCTGGCCCAAATGCCCCCAGCGGTGCTCGGGATGGGGACTTTGCTCTGCTGGTGACCGTGTGCTGGAGCCATGTCTTGCTGTGGCCGAGCACACGGTGCCAGCGTGGCTGCCTTTGCAGGTGCTCTATCCTGCTGGTGGCTCCGGTCACGCTCACCAGCAGACGGGAGGGTTAATCTGCTGCCACTGAGCATCCCTGCCCAGTGCTCAGGTGGAAAAATGCTCCAGGGATGGTTTCCATCACCTACCCCTCCCTGCCCATTCCCTGGGGGGTGAAGTAGCCCTTGCCATACCCGAGACCAACTCCAAAAAGAGGTGGTGCGTGCTCTTGTCATTTGGAGACAAGGACATCTCCCCGCGTGGGAGCCAGCAGTGCCGGTGCCTCAGTGCCGAGGCTGCCCCAGGCCCCTTCCATGGGACCACGGCTCTCCCCGACTTCTCCCATCCCTGAAGCACCTCTGTGCCGCCCAGGCCGGGGAGCCGGGAGTGCCAGTGGTGCCTGGCAGTGACACTGAGCTGTGGGCACATCCGTGGGCCACCAGCCTCACACTTCCCTTATCCCATTGCTTTTGGGGTTGAGCCCCACGGTGCCCCCAAATCCCAGTTTAGGGCAGATGGAGGCTCTCTTTGAATTGCCCGGGCTGCTTTTTTTTTTCCTTGGGGAAGCAACCCAGCGTTCAGAGAGCAAGAGATCCTTTAGGCAACTAAAGGAGACTGCCGTTGGCAGCAGAGCCAGTGAACGAAAGAGAGAGAACAAGGCTCGGGGACCCCAAAACGAGCCCGGAGCGGTGGCCCTGCGGGAGCAGCGCTGGCTGGGGCGTGCGGGTGGGCTGCCTGGGTGGAGGTGACCTGCTTGAGAGCAGTGAGGGGAAGCACGAGGCCGGGCTGCTGTATCCTGAGAGCTCGCTGGGTTCAATTCACTAAGAGTCTCGGAAAAGCCATTTTTCAATATTTTTTTTTTCCTTTTTTATTTTTTTTTTTCCTTTGCTTCCAAAAAACAGCAGCACCGAGGGGGTTCAGGCTGCTGGGACAGAGCACACTAGTCGCACTGCCATTTTTCACTTGCCAACCTTCTAGAAAATACTGCACTGGGTCCTTGGGCAGAGTCTGTGGGACTGTGAGCAAAGCATGCTGCCCTGTGGGGGTAAACAGCCTCATGGTAAAGAGCCGTTTGACATTGTAAGACTTTTCCACAGGAGGAAACGTCAGAGCACTAGTATCTGGTACATTGCTAGAAGGTAGGCAAGTGGAAAGATTTATTTGTTAAAACAAACAAACAAAAATAATGGTTTTTGGGATCACAGTTTTGCCATGGCTATTTCCTGAGATGCCATGGAAGAAAAAGACATTTCATTCCATTCATCTTGCTTTCCTTTCCGTTTGTGCATGTCCGCAAAAGAGAGAACTGAGAAGGAGGAGCAAATGTATCCCCGAGCATGCTCTACGCACCAGCGGGATACATTTTGGTTACCCCCGTGCGGTAGCAGAGCCAGACCTGGTCACTCCGTCCCCCGTCGGAAAGGTCACACTCATTGGCACGAAAGCAATTGGGGAGGAATCGTTCTCAGCGCCCGCCGCAGAGCGCGGCCGGTCCCCACGGCTCGCTGCCCCCGCACCATGGCGGCTGGTGCTCCCAGCCTGCGCTAACCAGGTCCGACTCGCTAACACCAATGGCTACATTTTTCAGTTCTGTTTCTCTTTGAGTTCATCCCGACCCCGACGACATCATAGCGCTAATGCTTCGCCTCCTCCCTTTCTTTTCCTTTACTTTTTTTCCTTTTCTTTTTCTTCCAGTTTCCTTTTCTTTTTCAACCTGTTTTACTTTGGAAAAAAAAAAAACAAAAAACAACAACCAAACCAACCAACCACACAACCACCACCAACAACCACGTTCGGCTTTGCACAACTGCATCATTTAAATTTTTGAATACATTTTTTTTATTTTTTTTTTTACAGAATATTCATACAATGACTTCTCTTTCAATGCAGTCCTCTCTCTCTCTTGTGGCACTAGGATTCAGCCTCAGAAAAGGCCCTGAGCAATTTTTTTAATTTTTTTTTTAATTATTTTTTTTTAGTGGTAGGTGCAGCATCTCACCTCTCGGTCTAGCCAGGCTAGCGGTGGAAGCGAGGGGCAGGGCGCCAGGCAGAGCATCCCCAGGAAGCGAGGTCAGCTGTGCCGGCCTGGCCGCAGACACCCAGGAGAGCAGGGCTTCGTCCCGCAGGGGTTTCCAGCGCTCCAGACGCGAGGCCGGCCCCGTAGCTGTAGCAGTGTGGTGGCCGTGCTGTAGCCGTGGGTCAACGGAGGCCCTTGGAGGACTGGGAGTGACAGGACACCTCCAGTAGCTTTCTCACCTAAATGAAGGCCATGACACGGGGCAGTATTCAAATAGATTTAGCGTTTCCAACAACACACTAGAGATCTAATCACTTATACATATTCATTTTAGGATAGAAAAAGTGGTAGAGCAGAACCTGACCCTAAAAAGAAAGCCACTTTTAGGTCCATCACCTCCACCCTGGCCTCCAGCTTCAAGAGACGTAGGTCCTCCAAGGATACGGTAAGAGGAAGAAGAACAATTCTGCCCTCTCTCTTTCTCTCTCTTTCTCTCTTCTGCCATCCCATCGACTGCCACACACCCATCCCGAAGCTGCCAGTGTACATGCATAGCTCATGTTCGTCACCAGTCAGTCAGTGAGTCAGTGAGTCAGTCATCCCGTGTACCTGAAAGGATGCTGGGATCCTGGAGGGCAGGCAGGAGGTGGCTTGGAGTCCTGTGATGAGTTGGGAGATGCAACGGAGTTTTCGTTTTGTTTTTTCTGTTTTCTTTTTGCCTGGATGATTTCTGATGTTCCTCTCTGTGCTTCGCTCACCTTACTGGTGCTGACCTCTTGAAAGCGATGACATTTTTTATTATTATTATTATTTTTTATTTATTTTTTTTTTCTGTTCCTGAGTGTTCCTGTACCTGTTTGTCATTGTATGCCTAAAAACAATCACCCCGATTTAATTTGGGCACCGTGTCACCTCACCGAGAGCCATGCGTGTCACATTCTCTACATGTGATTTTTGTTTGTGACGATTAGCATTCGGGACGTAGTCCTCGGCACAGGAGTGACAGCTGTCTCTGGTTATCGTCAGCAGTAACGCAGCTCTAGAAAAGAGACGCAAAGGCTTGAAAGAGGAGGTTGTTAAAGACCCAACCTTGGTTCAAACTTGTGCTTTCTGCCTTGGAGTAAAACTGCTCTCACGTAACCAGAGAACATTTCCAAATTGCTGCCTCTAAAGCCAGCTGTTTCCAAATGTGCAAACGTGTCTGCTCGTGCTGGAGCTTCAGACACTCTTCAGCGTCAGGTTGGGCTGTTGGTCTGTCGGACTGAGCCGGTGTCCTTCTGCATGTTGCCGTCTGTTGTATGACTCTGCACTGTGGCTACTCTGTTGTCTCGTGTGGCAGCGGCCGCTGCATTTTGCTGCCCGACCTCCTGGCGCGACGGGCTTGCCGAAATCGCCTCCCCGGGGCGACCGGCGGGTTTCTGCCCAGGGTTGCTCAGAACAGGCTCCCAGCCAGGCTGCCCGAGGCGTGAGGCACAATGGGGACGGGGGGACGGTGGCAGCGCGGGGAGATGTGGCCCCCTGCGGTGGGGTGGCCCGTCCCTGGCAGCAGGTTTGGGGCGCCTCGGGGAGCAGCATGCAATATCACAGGGGGTCTCGGGGCCGTGGCTCTGTATGGAAAACGGAGGCAGCTGCCTTTGATGCCAATGCAGGCTCCATCCCAAGAAGCTCCTGGAGCACCCCTGGGAATCAGCCCTGGGGACAACTGAGCCTTCGGCCAGGCTCAGCTGCCACCATCTCACACAAAGTGCTCCTCTCCCTGTCACCTCACCAAGGCAGGCGTGGCGGGGGGACCCACGGTCTCCCCACTCATCCCTCATACCCCACTGGGAAGATGGGCATCCTTGTCATCTCCTGCACTGCCTCTGTGCCCCCTGGGTGGCACCTCGCCCCAGTGATGCCCTCAGGTCTGAAGTCCCCCCTCCCCACCACTGCACCCCCCAAGCAGCTCTGCAGGAAGGTTGCGGGTTGTGTCATGGTGGCCTGAGCCCTGGACCAGGGGAGAGGAGACAGAGATGGTGTGGGTGGTGCAGGGAAGAGAAATGGGAAGAGTGAGGAGGAGGAGCGACAGGTGGGATTCACAGAATAAAGGAAGCAAAAATTGCAGAAAGATCTGCTGGGGGGACCCTCAGCATGTCCTGAGTGGACCCCTGCACTTTGTTGTGTGTGAATCCCTCCATGGTTAGGAAACCAAGGGATCCTGTCCTGGGGGAGAGCAGGAGCATCATGGTGCAGGGGGCACCTGGAGGGACCGGTGCCCACAGTGGGCACAGGAGAAGGGGTTAACCTGGAAACAGTGGGACAGCTGGCCTGTGGCATCCCTGGTACCCCCCACGTCGTTCCCTCTTCGGGGAAGCATCCTGGGCCTGATCCTGCTCTATGGTGTGGCATTCACCCTATACCACCCCACCCCGCAGCGTGCTCTGCCCCAGGGTAGGAGCACCCCAATGCCCAATGCTGACCAGGTCCAGGTCCAGGTCAATGCACCAGAGGTCCCATGGGCAAGTGGTGGAGCCGTGCTTTCCCCTTCCCTCACCTGGCGGGCACCAGCGCGGCATGGGACTCCCTGTGCCGTGACCTTCTTGGCACATTGCTCACAGGCGAGTTGTGGAGGGAGATGACCCCACTCATCCCAGAAGATGGCCCCAGCTCTGGAGGCAGCTGCATCCGTGAGGCAGCTATGGGCAACAATGCTCCGCTGCCTGGGAGCATGTTGCAGTCTTCTGCCTGCTATGGGGTGATGTGGTCGGGGTCCTAGGACGTGTTCCCCTCGGAATCAGGCTAGCTGGGTCAAGAACAGGCTAGTGGGGCCAATATCCAAGCCAACATGGCCAAGATGGAAGCTAGCAGATCCAAGGTTTGGCTATTGCAGGAGGTCCCTGGTGGAGCGAGCTTTGTCGTGATGTTGGGCAGACCTGCTGGTTGCTCTGCAGGGTGAGTGGCCAGCAGGAGGGTGCTGCCACCAGCTCATGTCACAGCCTGCCGTTTGGTGCCCTCCATTTCCATGCAGGAGCCCTGGTTCAGAGACCCCAATGCCCTCCTGCTGTGGAAGGCCCCATGAGTACGTAGCATGCTGGGACACGTTGCCTGGGGTCCTTGTAAAGATGAGAAAGCAGCGAGGCGCTCTGTTTCATGATGCTCAGCAGAGCCGCAGGCCCACACCAGGTCTCATATGGGGCAAGGCTTGAGAGCCCATGGGGCTGGAAGGCCAGGCTGACCCCAGCCCCATGGGCTCTCCTGGCTAGCGAGCGAAAGACGCAAACCTGGTGGCCTTGCTTCTTTCCTTTTCGTTGTCGGGAGTTTTAAAAATGGATTCTGCTCTGCAGCCCTGCAGAATGGTCCCTCAGGAGTGCCAGAGAGACAGGCTGGCACCATGGAGCCAAGACAGCCCTGGGAAGCTACCACCCCACTCTGAACGTCCTAGCGCCCACCATCACCCGAGCTGCACAGCCTCTCCGCGGCACATCATCCCCACCGCCCCAGGAGGAGATGCATGTGTTCCCCATAGGCAGCTCCTGCAACTCGAATAGCACTCGCAGAGCTGACGTACTGCCATCCATCGCAGCCACCCACGATACTGCAACCCCACAGAAGCCATGTGAGACGCATAAACCACACAGACACCTTCCGAGCCGGCACATTTCGTACAGACACTTAACGAGGTGCACAGGTCCCTTAGCGCCCCCCGCCCCCTCCACTGCAGACGTCATCAGCCCCCACAGAGTCACACCACCAGCCCGTGGGCATCCCCCCCAGGCACAGCATGACACACGTCCCACGTCACCGCCAAGTGAGGGCCCGGCACTGCCAGGCGATGCTCACCCTGCAGCCATGGGGATGGTGCCAGAGCTGGTCGAGAACTGAGGGGGTTCATGGAAAAGGTCACCTTTTCAGTGAAGGATCAGCCGTCCCAAAGTCAAGTGCTTCTTGGCTGAAAAAGAAGCTAGTTTTTGACCCAAAAGAACCAAAAGTAGGTCAAAGGCAACTATTTTTTTTAAAAAAAAAAAACGAAAGTTGACATTTTCTACAGTAAGATTGCATTTAGCTAGAATCCTAATTTTTAATTGAAAAAAAAACCAACAAACCCAAACCCCAAAATTCTTCCAGAAAATCTTCCACCAGTCAGGGACTACCATTGAGCCCAGATTAGTTTGAAGTCATTTTTAAAGACATATTAAGTTCTTGTCTATATTTTCTTCCTGGTTGTCATTTAAAGTTTTTGGTGCCTTCACTTCACTTCCATACCTTAACATGTTTGAGTCTCTTCTACGGTTAATATTGATTAATTTCTTGGCTTTATAATGTTTAGTTTGGGGATAATCGCACCATCCCTGTAACATAATTTACCCTAAATTACTGATATGTGCTTCTAGCATTAGTTCTATTTTACCATAGTTTTGATATGACAGTTTTCTTGCTTTTTTTCTTTTCCTTTTTTTTTTTTTAATTTTTATTATTAAAAATTGCATGCATGAATTCTACACAAAAAAAAAAAAAGTAAATGAGAATGTTACCCTGTGATAACTCTGTGATTGGAGGAGATATGCTTTCAAATCAAAAGCTATGCTCTTGTATTTTAATTTTTCTGGCCAGATTCCCCACTTCGCTTGGTTATTTTCGCATTTGCCACCCCCAGAGCTGTGCGGAGAGGCCAGAACGCCCCAGCCTGCCCTGCTAGACCTCCAGCTTCCCACCGCAGAACCACACATACACGTGCACCGAGGCACACGTGTACACGCACACATACGCACACACCACTTTCCCTCCCCCCCCCCATTTGCATCAGGCAGGATAATTAACAAAGGACCTTTCTTCCGCCCTCTTCTCTTTTGTATCTCAAGTCTTTTCCACCAGTGAGTCACCCAGCCTCTCCCCTTTCCCAGTCGCCTCTCCTCCCTGTGGGAATCAAGCCCCATCCCGCGAGCGCACACCTTCAGCCATTTTGCTATGGAAAGGAAAGATTGCATGTAGCTGGAATCCTAATTTTTTTTTTTTTTTTTTTTACAAGGAGGGGGTGGCCGCACACATTTTTGGGAGAGAGGGGTGTTTTTTTTGGTGGGCTGATGCGTAGCCACATAAAGCTCCCCCCAGAGCGGCAGAGCGACTGCAGGGTCACCTCGGCCGTTCTCTGTGCAAACAGGCACGGCCAAGGTGTTGCCGCTTAGCAAAGCAAGGAACATCTCAGAGCCTCCGCTTCAGTACTAACTAGTCCCCGAATGAAGGAACGATCCCCTGAGATGCTCCCTGGGTGTCAACGTGTCCCCAGCACATGCACCAGAGAGACGGGAGCATGCTGGCTCCCGCCCCTGCCCCAGCAGCTCCCCGAGGGGGGTCCTGGTGAAGCACAAAACTGGGCAGAGCAGGGCAGCCCCGAGGACCCCACGCAATGCCTGGGGGGACCCCAGGCCTCCCCTGTGGCAGGAGGCAGGGTGTAGAGCCACGCAGGGTAGCCACAGTGTCAGAGCCGCAGGCAGCACCGCCGGGGCCGCAGTCACCACTGACCAACACAAGACGGGCAAAACCCCGTCCCTGAGGAGCCCCCCGGGAGCCCAGCAAAACGGCAGCCCCGCGGGGTGGCATGGTGTAAGGGCCAGGTAAACTCACTGGAGAGGGTCTGCGCTGCAGCACACGAGACCCGCCGAGACCCTTTCGTGCCCCGGCACCGATGCAGTTCCTCAGAGAGAAGCGCAAGATGCTCCGTGCCACCCGCTCTCGCAGCAAGGCTGGACAGGGCTTCCAGTTCAGGGTTTGGAGTTAGGAGAGTGGAACTGGCAGAGGAAGGGAGTATGGAAGGGGGAAACTCACTGCCCAGTTGTAAATCCCTGCCTGGGGAGGACAGACCTTTTTTCTTGCCTGTTGAAGAGTATTTCTGCTTTCCCTGTTCGCTTGCCGGTGGGACTACAGCTGGAGAGGTCTCTCCCAGGGAGCATTCGCCAAGCCCCCCAGTCTGCAGGGAGCGCAGAACCCCAAATTCAGGCCACATCCCCACCACAGGCTGTATTTTCACATTAGCAATTGACGCTACAGTTTACTGCAAGACATCCACACCGCACGTCTCCTCACCTGCATGAAAGGACAGTCAAAGCAGTGTCATTCAAGCAAGGAGGTGAAACGCCCTGGCCTCAAAGCACAGCTTGATCTGGCACCAGAGATGCCGAAACCCAGCCAGACCCTCCAAACACAGGTTCAGCCGTGGGCTGGGCTGATGAGTCACAGGCTTTGTTTTGTAGTTCTCCCAGAGCAGAGAGGGGCTCGCTCAGCAGGCGACGCGGCTGCCACGCTCTGCGAAAGCTGCGCCGCGCTCCTGGGCGTCCTCCCTGTCCAACTGTAGGGTGCTTGGAGAGCGTCTGCAACGACCTCTGCACAAGCTTGGATTGCATTGGGAAGGGGACCTCAGCCAGCAGCAGGTTTCGGGCCGTTGCATCGCCCCAAGAGATATCCTGTAGGGACACATGGGATGTAAGTAGAGGCAGGGGCAAATGCCAGAACTGCCTAACACTTCTTTCTCCTTGTCTGTGTATTTGTGTGTTGCAGCAATATCACCCCACCGACATCACTGGCCAGCTCAACCTCTCCGACCCCTCAGTCAGCACTGTGGTGTGACCTTCTCCCCGAGGGCCATCAGTCCTTGCCCAACACAGTAGGAAGGCACAGCCAGGACTGCCTTTCAAGGGACACTGATGGGTTCTTCTGGGTGAGATGGGAGGAAAGCATCCTTCATCCGTACACAGTGACTTCATTGTATATCTCCCTCCCTTCCTAGGCCTGCTGCCATGCTCGTGCCCCAGAATGCACGGCAGAACCAGGACACGGTTTGGACTTCACTGTACAGAGATAATTGCTTCCAACCAGTGCTGTCGATAATCAGTATTGCCACTGACCAGCTACGTGCAAGGGGAAAGGACTTTGAAAGGCACGTGGTGCCTGCTCTCCCACGGTAACAGGGAAGAGCTGGTGCCACACGACAATCCTGTGCTTCACTTCGCAGGCTTCAGGCTTCTCAGCACATGCACAGCCCCTCAGATGTGTGCTCCACGTCTCCCACCACCCCGGAGGGCTTCAGTGCGACGTGCTTGTGGTCCTGAGCAGCTGGAGCAGCCGGCGCAGTTCGGCAGGTTGGGCACATGCTCCTGCTGTGCCCAGTGACCCCTGCCTCTGCAGCAGGGGCTGGAAGATGTGTGTTCCACTCCTTGCAGGGGATGGACCCCCCTGCTCCTCCCTCCCATCAGCTCATGGCTATGACTTGGCTCCTGTATGTGGTCTGTTTGCAGCAGGAGTGCTCCCAGCCCTGCAGCCCATGCTCCTGTGCTAAACGTGGTACTATGGAGCTCATAACATGCTGTCAGCCAAGATCCTGACTCCCAACGTCTCCTGCACAGAAGACATCCCCAGGACCTGGCCATGGCCAGCATGTAGCTCTCACACCATGGATCTCCTGGCCAGGAATATCTCCACAGGGAATGGCTCTGGATGGTTGCATTGACCTTTAGCCAAGCTCCACACTGCCTCAGCAACAGCAATGCAAGGAGAGATGGTGCTGGCCAGTCGTGGCTGGCTGTGGGCTGGGGTGTCCGCAGCAGCCACCCAGCCTGCCTGCACTGCCGGGGCACCACAGCGGGCACTGGCGGCTTCCCTGCCACACACACTGCAGTTCAAGCTTGCCAGCAGCTCCCGCGGCAGCTCTGAAGTCTCAGCTTATGTGGCTGCATCTGCCTGACCCTGGAGACATGGAAACTGGATCCCAGTTGAGGAGAAGGGAACCCAACAAGACAGGCTGACACCATTCCTCCCCACACCTTCCTCCCCTCAAGCATATGTGCCCATGTGCCAGCATCCCTAAGCACCCTCCCCATGGGCGCTGTGAGTGGGTACAGAGACACCAGCATTGGGGAAGCATCTGGCACCAGCCAGGCTGGTGATGAGCAGCTATAGCACGTGCACGGGTAACATTGCATCCTGCCTCCTGCAAAGGTGGAAACCCCACCGGCAACGTGGTACCAAGCCCCAGCAGCACGAACTGCCTTCTTGCCCCAGCCGAGAAGATGGGGCTTCCCCCTGAGGGCAGGCAGCCTTTGCAGGCAGGAATTTCAGATGGCAGCTGAGGTCTGTGAGCATCATTCCACTGACTGAAGTGGCTCCATCAAGTTCATCTCACTCCAGCTGAGGAATTGGACCCATTCTACTTTATACGTCAATGTAACATTAATATCAAGTTTTTGCAAGAGCTCAGTAAAGTCTAGACTGGATCATGAAGTGGTTCATTCCAGTGCCGTGTGCCTCTTTCTGTCTCTGCCTTCTGGCTAAGCTGGCAGGGAGCCCCACGCTGAATCAGAGCCTCACCCAGCACTGCTGCAGGGCTTGCAAACAGTAAAAGGTGGAGAGATGGGGAGGGATCCAGAGGCCAGGCCAGGAGCTGCAGGGAAGACCAAGACGGAAGGGGCATCCCCATCCTGGGATGCCAGGCTTATGGGCAGCCTAAACAACCAGTGTGGGGTTACAGGCCTTGCAGCAGGGGCGCAGGGACAGTCTGAAATTGTTCAAATGCCAGCATGATGCCAGCTGGCTCTCACCCACCTCCATTCAGGGGAAAACGGTCCCCTGCCACTGCTGTGCTCCCCAGCTCCTGGGAGCCAGTGTGGGGCACTGCCAGTGGGGCTGGCCTTTGGAAAGAGAGGGCTGACTGCAGGGATGAAGGCATCTGGGGACGTCCCTGCACATCAGTCCATCCATAGCGAGGTGACCGAGAGATTTGCAAAACAGAGAGGCAGCTCTCCTGGGCTGAACTGAAGTGGCATCCTTCTCAGTCACAGCATGGTCCCCATGTGCTGAGACCACCAGCCCAACATCCACTGGGGTCTCAGCCTCAGGACAACCTGGGAGGAGGAGCAGGGCTCAGGTGCCCATACAGGATGACAGGTGAGGCCCTGGCTCCAAATGGGAAGCCCAGGCCTTCTTGGGAAGGACTGGGCACTGTTACTAGAGTGGGTCTGGCAGAACTGGGATTGCTCCTGGGAAAGGCACCATGCAGAGGTCCTGTCACCATCCTGGGTGCAGGGCTGGTAGCACTGGAGGAGCTGCTGCTCTCGCCAGCATCCCACAGCCCTCGCTGGGGACAGGCGCTGCAGGAAGAGCTGCGTGGCGACTGAATGGTTTCTCTCTTGAAAGTCAAAATGAGAGCAAGCCACAACTGAACTGACATTTGGTTTATTTTCTGCATGATTTATGTAACCCTTGCCAAAAGATGCATCAACCTCCACTGCATCCCTGGCTTGTCCCACAGCTCTTTAATGGGCAAGAGACTGAGCCAACAGAGGGAGGTGGGTGGCCACAGTCATCTCGTTGGGGCTCTTAGCACCTTGCAATGGGTAAGAACCCAGGCTGGAAAGGGTTGTTGCTCCTCCTTGAGAGACATTTTTGTCACCCCAGCTTGTGCTTTCCCCTGGAGCACAACTCCAGCTTCTTCCAGGCCATCTCCCAGTACACTCACTAAGCATTTCCATGCAATGCAGGGGAGAAGTGTTTCCAGAAGGAAGGGCAGGAGGCAGCAGGGTGGAGGGATGCGGGAGCAGCCCCAGCTCCTTCTGGTAGGTGATGGGAGGGGAGGCAGCAGCCAGGGTTGCAGACTCTGTGCTGCAAACCCACATGGGCTTTTTTGTCACGGAGCTAACCCTAGACCTTGGCCTTGGATGAGCTTTAGCCTAGGAAAAAGCAATTAGGGGAGGAACCGCTGCACATCCTCACCCATCCTTTGGCAGCCCCTTTGCCAAATGCCATCAGTGGGAGCTCGGGGCTTTGCCTCTTTCCAACCTTCACCCTAAACCGCAGCCTCACCCTAGATCTTGTTGGTTGGCTGAGCCTCCTCAGCACCAGCAGCCATGTCTCAAGGAAAGAAAAAAACCAAACAACTATCACAAGAGGTATTTTACAACTTGCCCTGTCCTTGGGCAGTACACGGAGGGGTCTGGAGCTTTCTGAAAGTCCCATGGAGGTTCTGGAGTGCCTCCAAAGCACCCAGAGATCTTCAGGTGCACCAAAGGGCACATGGAGAGCTCTGGGGCACACCAAAAGGCAAACCAGTGCCTGTCAGGACACAGAAAGCCAAACAGATGGCATTTGGATGCAAGAAAAGCAGAGCCAAGGGGTCTCGAGGGCACAGAAAGGCACGCTGAGGCTGCTGGGTTCACTGAATGGCAGATTGGGAGTGCTGGGTGCACCAAAAGGCGCAAGGGGGGCTTTGGGGCAAACTGAAAGGCACACAGAGACTCCTGGGCTGCTCCAAAAGGCAAATGGAGACTTCTACAGTGCACCGAAAGGCACCCAGAGGAATATGGCCTGTCCTGAGATGCACAGTGGCTCTCAGGATGCACCAAAAGGCACATGGAGACATATGGTGATGCATCCTGAAATGCACACTGAGGGCCCTGGGCCACAGGGCGGGACAGGGTGAGCTGGAGGAGAACCATCACCCACCCACCCCCAGGAACATCTGAGCCTCCTGTAACATGGAGAGCATCTGTGGTCAGACCGTGCCCTGCAGCAGGTCTGAGCTGGAGGCTGCTCCCCC
>JAVJGJ010000062.1:8162532-8179094 GCA_035590215.1 Microhierax caerulescens | reverse complement strand
ACACACACACTGCCCCCCCCCAGCAGGGCAGAGGGAGCTTGGCAACATCTCAGGGGTGCTCTGGGAGGAGGAAAAAAAGTGATTTCCAGGAACAGAGCATCCTCTCGCTGGTCCACAGGGAAATGTTGGCAACAGGGGGATGAAGACAGCTGGAGAAGGGCATGAACCACAGGCTGCCCAGGGCTAAAGCCTGGTCACCCTGCCTCAGTAGCCTCTGCAGATGCGGGGTCTCCTCCAGAAGTAGGATTCCCTGCTCAGGTTGTGGTAAATCACTATGATGGAGCCCATGAAGGTGCAGAAGAAGATGCTGGCCATGAAGGAGAACGGTCCAATGATCAAGAAAGCAACATAGTGCTTGGCAGACAGTGAGGTCTCCTGACATTGACTGAAGGACTCATTCCCAAAGGCCATGATTGGATAGTTGTTCAGCTGCTCTGGGACTCTGCAGAGGAGCAAAGTCTTCTCTGGAAGAGAAAAGCAGTTCTGGTGGGCACACCAGGCAGCTGGGACAAGGCTGGTGTCAAGGACAGAGGGGATTGCAGGTCTATGTGGGACAGCCAGGACCAGGGCAGGAGGTCAGGGGTCAGGTTCACCCAGGGCAGGGTATAAACAAGAGGAGTAGTGAGGGTTCAGGGCTCATCTGTGTCCTGCACCCCAGGGAGTGGAATGGGATGGGGAGGTGGGCACAGTGCTGGAGGGGGCACTGGAAAACAGGTTTGGGGCAGGACAGTGAATGGGACAGGTAAGGTGGTGGGCCTGGTTCCCAGGGAACAGATGTGGGGAGCAGTGAGTAGCCAGCCTGGAGTTGCCACAGAAGGTCCCAGCCAGCACAAGTGACAGGCATGCACCCAAGCTAGAGGCGAGCAGGAGCGGGTGACAGAGGAGGGAGAGATCTTGTCTCTCACTGAGGTTCATGGGGGAAGAAATGCAGGATCAGACCCATGTTCATGAGGCACTGGGGAAGGGGCTCAAGGTTCTGAGTCCTGGCTGGGTCAGCAATGATGCCCACCCTGACACACAGGCTATTCTTGCCCCCTCAGGTTCCCAGTGCCCAGCACACCTTGCCCTCAATGTGGCAGGACTGGTGCTACTGCTGGGGACAGCACAGGGAGTCCATTGCTGGGACATTGCCCAGCCCTCCTCTCCAGGTAATCCCTGCAGGTGACCAAGAGTGGGTACCTGGTACCAGACCCAGAGATGCATCCACCCAAGTAGATACAGGAGCTGCCACAGCGTGAGGATGGGTCCTGGGGAACCTTGCTGTACCCCCGTGGGCACTGACCACGCAAACCTTTGGCTGGCTGGCAGCCAGGGTGCTGGGTCCTGCCTCAGCCCTGACAGGGTGACCAGCCAGCGGGGAGTGGGTGGGGGGCTTTGGGACACGGTCCTCCAGACACTCACCTTGCACTTTTTCTCTGTTGTGGCTGAGCCAGCGCCAGAGGGGCAGGATGCCGCAGCTGCACACCCAGGGGTTGTCCTGCAGGAAGAGGGCTCGGAGCTGGGGCAGGACGCGCAGCACCCTCGGCTCCAGCTCCCCCAGCCTGTTGCTGCCCAGGTTGAGTGTGGCCAGGCTGGTGAGGGGCAGGAAGGTTTCAGGGGTCAGAACCGTTAAGTAGTTGTTGCTGAGGTCCAGCTCCTGCAGCGCCCCGAGCCCCACGAGCGCCTGGTTGTGGATCAGCTGCAGGCGGTTGTGGGGCAGGCTGAGCACCAGCAGCCGTGGCAGGGGAGGGAAGGAGTGTGGCCCCAGCACGGTGATGAAGTTGTAGCCAAGCCACAGGGTGCTGGTGTTGGTCGACAGGCTCTGCGGCACCTCTCGGAGGGCATGCCCGCTGCAGTCTGCCTCCCCCGGGGAGCAGCGGCAGGCGGCGGGGCAGGCTGGTGAGGGCAGCGGGCGCAGGAGAAGCAGGCAGGCCAGCATGGTGCTGGGGCCCCTCCAGCACCCCATGGCTGCCCACTGAGGCGGCGAGGGCTCCCCAACCTCCGGTGCTGGGATTCCCCCAGGGACAGGATCCCTCGTGCCCGTCGCCTTGCCCACCCACCGGTCCAGGCCTGGCAGCCTCGGCTGAGCCTGGTGGTGCTGAGTGAAGGTGCTGGGCAGTGTCTGGCTGCAAGGGGAGCGGGTGGACGTGCTGGGCTCCCTGCAGCCGTGAGCATTCCCCTGCTCGCCACCACCTTCCGTCTGCAAACCCGGATCGGGCTGCGCTCCTGGCCCCGGTTTTCCTTGGGGTGGAGCTGCACTTTTTTCAGCAAATATTTTTGCAGTGATGCCTGCCCTGGCAAGGTGCAGAGCCGTGCCCTCGGCCCTCCCTCTGCCAGGCACGGCTCCAGTCAGGTAAACCGCCAGTTTTGCATGGCCTGGGATTAACCGCTTGTGTGTGCTGCAGGCTGGAGAGCTGGGAAAAAAGCAAAATCTGACCCATCTCTCGGCCCCCAGCCTCCCCACAGGGCAGCCCCCAGGGGTGTGCTCCCTCACCAGCCGTCTACAGAGAGGGGTATGGAGCCAGGACCCCCATAGCTACCTGAAGCGGGACAAAGCTTAAATCATATCATCAGCAGGTCTAACCTCATCGTCTCTGCTGGCCCATCATGCCTGGAGGTCCTGGATGGGGAGCCCTGCTGGCAGCCATGGGCCACCCAGCCCTTGGCTGGGCTCTCTTTGCTCCCAGCAGGAGACAAAAAGCCGTGCCAAAAAGAAGGAGGGTTGGGATGTGAATCCTGAGGACCACCCTCCGCCTGCCCAGCAGGATCACACAGCTGTGTGCACACTGGGGGACACCCAGGAACCCCCACATGAGAAGGCATGAGGAAGGTGAGCTTGCTGGACTGTAGCCACCCAAAGCTTGTTTGCCCTCACCCCAGCACAGCAGTGCAGGTTAGAGAGGGCTCAAAGTCTACCTCCGCACTGTTTATACCTGCACCAGTTTCAAAGCTGCCTGATGCCCTGCAGCAGAAAGTGGTAGAGGAGAGGTGTCACCTCCCAGCACCCACCATCCCTCGCAGAGCTCAGCACAGCTGGCAGCACCTCATCCCCCTCGCAGCCTGGAGTGGGGACCCAGAACAGGGCCACCCTCCTCCAGTGACAGCCTGGAAACTCCTGTCCCATTTAGGACCCAACGGTCACGGTCCTGGATGAAGCCCTGACACCTCTGCCCCATGGCCAAAGGGCTGCAAGGGCAGCAAGGTGGCACATGGCTGCACCCCAGGCCAGGACTGGGATGCTCCCAAATCTGGGGCAGAAGCAGCAGGCAGGCAGTTTATTAATAGCATCCAGAGAAGCTTTGGTTTGTTTATCTATCCTGCAGCAAACTGAGTTTGCTGCATTAATCCCCATCTGGAAATAGTTCAGAGGAATCCTCCAGCCCAGCCCAGCCCTGAAGCAGGGCATAAACGCGCAGCCACATGGAGCTGCAGCACCAGCTCATCCCACCAGCAGCTGCTGGCTATATGGGAACCTGAATTTTTAGGGAGCCCTATCCCAAAACACTCTTCCTCCCCAGGTGCTGCATTGCCCACTGTCTGTGGCCACCCAGGATTAGGTTAGAAGTGCAAAAACCATTGGGAAAAAAACAAACCCAACCATTAAAAGCAAGGCCATTTCCAGCTTTTGTGCTCAGATTGCCCAGGGGCTGCAAGACCATCTCAGCTTCTCCACCAGCCCCTCGCTGTCACCCGGCTGCACAACCCCATAGCAAGTGGCAGGAGAGATGTCCCCAGTGTCCTGCCTGCCAGGGACACCAGCCAAGTGCAGGACTGGTGCTGGTTGTGCCTGGCTCTGCGCCTGTTTTGCATACATTGGCTGCACGCTGCTGCAGTTGAAGGCTGGTGACCGTTTCAGGTCCAGTAGCCCAGCAGTGCTACCACTGTCCCTTCACACACACTGCCAGTGCTTGGCAAACCACGGGTCCCTGTCACTGTCCCCTTCTCTGGAATAGGGGGACCCAGCACCCTGCCCCCAGCCAGGCTGCACCCCCCTGTGCCCCTCTTCCCCGTTGCAATGCCTCCTCCTGCAGTTTTGGGTTCCACAGGGAACAGCAGAGCCTGGCCCCAGGGCCAGCACCAGGAGAGGCTGCTCCGAGCATCTGCTTTGCAAGGACAGCTCAGGTGGCCTGTGCTGAGCGATGGAGGAGTCCCCCAAGGCACTGGGCTCAACACCAGCCCTGTCTTGGCCAAGGGGTGTAAATCAGGGTGCCCAGACAGCATACCGAGACCATTCCAACAATGAAGTGATGGAGGGGCAGATAAACTCCCTCAGAGACCGGCCACTGGCTGGCAGCAGCAGGGACATGCACAGGGGCACACTAGCAGGGCCAAGCTTCACAGCTTGGTTCTGGTGCTGGCGGGATGCAGTGGAGCAGGAGTGGGAGCACAGAGGCAAGGACCTGGGGCTAGGGACGGGGAGCCAGGGGTCTTTGTCACCCTCCACAGTGGAAAGCTGAGACCCAAGGTGCTGGGCTGAGCACAGAGTCCTGCTGGCACCTTTGTATGGAGTCGTGCCCTGCGTAGGAATGGGCCCTTCCCAGACTCGTCCCACCACCCACCGCTGAGTATTTGGGGAGAAATGAAGACAGAGGAAAAGCGACATTCCTGGTGCTTCTGCTCCCATAGCTGGAGCCCCCTGGATTGGGCTCTGCTGGGAACATCTCAGCGCTGACTCTTTTATGGCAGGTGACACCAAGTGGCAGAATTGTGCATGGGCACCGTGCACGGTCTGGGTGCTGTGCACAGCGTGGGTGCTGGACTCCTTTGGCTCCAGCACTGGCACCCAGTGCAGGGGACAGCCAAGCACCAGGACTATCCAGAGGGCACGAGATCACTGATGACCCCAGGGAGGCACAGGCTGGGGTCCCTGCTGAGCCCTGAGGGTCAGCCAGTGGTGCCTGATGCTGGGATATTGCAAGGGCTCATAAACCACATGGAAAACAGATGCAGAAATTGGGCTTTGAGGAAGGACTGCAAGAGCTGCCCAGGCAAGGCCAAGCCCTGCCCAAGAACTGTAACAGTGTCACCCTGGTGCACCCTAGACCTCCCCATCTGGCCTCTGTTAAACCCACACCCAGCTGTTGGGGATCTCATCCTTGCACCCCATGTGTGGAGTCAGGCAGGGAAAGCCGTCCTGGCAGCAAAGGCATGACCTGCAAAAACAGCAGGAGCTTGTGTACAGGCTGTGCATGGGTGTGCAGGCAGGGAGGTGAAAAGAAGGTCCAGCAGGAAAAAAAAAAACAAATCTGGCAGAAGCCACAGAGCACAGGGGCGAGCAGGAGCTTCCATGGGCTCAGCTCTTCTCCCATACTGGAATAAAGTAGGTGGTGGACAGATAAATCCAAAGAGCTGAAGCAATGTGTTCTGGCATCCTAATAACTCTGTCATCCTCAAATTTCAACTGTCCAGCTACCCCGACATCAAAATTTCTTATGTAAAGGCCAACAGAACAAACACTTAAAGGAATCCAGCAGGACAGGTGACTTCTCCCCAGCCCACCCCCACTGTAGGCAGGGCTTGGCTTGGGTTAACCCAAGGCTTACCAACAAATATGACCAAGACCTGCAGCCCAGCAAGGCCAACAGAGTGTTGTTTAATAGGCATGAAGCTTTCAGATGATCCCCAGAGCATCTCTGCATTGTTGCGCTGTGCCAGGTCCCTGTGGCTGCTGCCTGGGGGATGCTCGGTGGAGATGTCCCTGCTGCGGATCCACACTCATGGAGAAGCAGGGCATGAGCAAGCCTTGGGTCAGGGAGCAGGGAACATCCATGATGGCTGAGCCAGATTTCTGAGTTGTCAGAGGGGTAGGTGGGCATGATGAGGGGGCAGGGACATCTTCATCCCCCCTGTTGCACTCCAGGTCCCAGCAGGATGGACAACAAGCCCTGAGCAAGCTGAAGTCCTTCCCAGGCTGCCAACACAGCCCCAGCACCACTGTCCACACGTAGGTCTGAGGCACGGTGTAGGGCCCCCAGAAATGGTCCCAGACTGCACCCCAGAAGCTCTGCCAGCAGCCCCGTCCTTGTGCTCAGCTCTCAAAGGCTGCCATCATCCCACAGCACAGGCACGGCCGGCAGCAGCCACGTTGGGGGAACAGCGCCGGAGGCACCGCATCTTGGCACAGCCCCACCGGCTGCTGAGTAACCACCTTCTCTTTGCACGAGCCCTTGGTGGCTGAGTCGGGCTGGGACCTGCTGGCCACCCGGGGATGCTCCTTGTCAGCCTTGACAGCAAGGAAGGTGGCCAGGTCAAGGTCGAGCGTGGCAACGCCGCCGCGTGGCGTGGGTGTATTTTGGCGGCACTGTGGGCAGGGGATCCAGCGCTGCTCGTTGGCAACGGTGTCGAGGCGTTTCAGGCAGTCTTGGCAGAAGGTATGGCCGCAGTAGAGCCGGCGCGGCAGCCGGCTGCACAGGTCGTAGGAGGAGTAACAGATGATGCACTCAAACCGCTGGCTGCCCCGGCTCAGCGTGCACGAGTGTGCCCTGACACATGGCCCTGTGTCCTCTGCCCGGGGGCTGCCACCAGCCTGGGACATGCTGGGGAGGGGAGGGTGAAAGGAGCCATCAGCCCCACAGCTGGGGAGGGTGTCCAGGTGTGGGATGCCACCTCCGAGAGCATCCGATGTGAGAGAGATGGGGACCAGTCCCATGTGATGGCTTCCCAGGGGCATCAGGCTGCCCAGCACCCCTGCCCGCTGCCTGCCTGCCCCGTGGCCAGCCCTGCCTGGAAGAGCAGGGCCCTGCCACTGCAGTGGGTCCTCCCTGCATCCATGGGGAATGCGTTTTCCCTGGTGCCAAGCTGCATCCCTACTGGGAGCTCTGCCAGCCCATTGGGAATAAGGGCCTGGGTTAGTGGGGAACACGGGGTGGGCAGGAGTAGGCTGGCTGGGTGGGCTGGGCAGCAGCCACAGCCCTGCTCCTCACCAGCTCTGGGCTCTGCCAGGCCACCGTGGCATGGCTGTCAGCAGCATGGGATGGGCATGCAGGCTCATGGGGAGCAGCTGAGGGGTCCAGCCCCATCTCAAGTGGGGACTGGTATCCACAAGAATATTTGCAAACCCCTCCCAGAGGCCACCAAGACCTGGCTCCCTCTCTGTGGGTGACCTCAGGCATCTTGGTGTACGTGGGTGGCCCTCTCCTCCCCTCCTCCCAGTTCCCCCATCCCTACCTGTTCCGAGATGCTCCCCCAGGGCCTCAGAGGAGCCGGCAGAATGGCTGTGCTGTCCCAGGGAGCTGCAGCTGTCCTGTGGGGAGCATTGGGGGCCCAAGTCACCAGCAGCTCCCCAGCCGGATCCCAGCAGCTGCTGGTGGCTGTGGTAGTGGGAAGGGACTCACCTTTCAGGGACAGGCACGCTATCGGATCTGCTGCCAGGAAGCCAAGCCTGGGAGATTGGGTTACAAGCACCCGGATAACAAAGACCTCTGAAATCTAAGCCCCAGGAACAGTCATTAATGGTCCATCTCTGCTTTATTAGCAGAAGAAATCATCCCTGTGAAGCCAAGGAACTCTGGACTTCACCGTGGCGGAGAGGGCTTGGACATCGGCTGTACCTGGGCAGCAGTGGTGGAGTCTTCCACATCCTCGGCCACCCCCCCTAGTCAAGAACATCTGGGCAGATGTTGGCCAGCAGTGACACCCTATCACACTCCAGCCCACACATCCCTGGGTGGTCCAGGCTGTGGGGACTGGACGGCTGCAACCAGAGCAGGAGGGCTCCAGGCTCAAGGGGGTGGTGGGGTTGGGGCTGGCACAGGGACAACAAAGCTCCAGCCTGGTCCAAGCTGGCAGTGCCCATGTGTGGGGTGGAGGTCCTCATCCGCTGCCTGGGGGTGACCGCTGCCACAGACACAGCTGTGACCTGCCCCTGCTCTTCCAGCTGGAGCTGCAGGCTGTCACGGTGGGGGCTGAGCTCCCCTGGGCTCTGCTCAGGTATAATCATGCTCATCACCAGACTGGGGAGAACCCAGCACCCCTCGATGACACCTGCAAGGTTCTTGACAGCGCATGACCCTGGGGAGGTGACAGCACCAGGGTGGTGGCAGACTCAGTCCCTGCAGCTGCCAGCCCCTCGCACAGCCCGTGGGCCAGCAGCAGTGCAGCAGGCTCGGCACAGAGGGTGCTCCCAGCAGGGGCAGATTTAAAACAGGGAGTGCAGTAGGGGGACAGGTCCTGAACCCAAGGTTCCTGGAGGAGAAAAGCGCATCCTGGAGCCAGGGCAGGACTGGCAGGACACTCAGCAGCATTTCTGCGCGGGAGCAGGAGAGGGCAGCAGCTCCTGCTCCAGGCAGGAGCAGGCAGCAATGCAGGCAGGGGGACAGGCAGCGCTGGCCTGTGCTGCCTGCTTACCAAACATTTCAGCAGCCCTCGGGCCATGTTTCTAGCAATCTTCTGGAGCAAGAATTGGGGGGGTTGGAAACCAGGAGACTCCCAGGGCCACCAAGCTCCACAGAAACACTCAATCCCTTGACACCGGTGCTTGGGAGCAAGGCAGCAAAGCCGGCAGCACAGCACCTGCTGGGGCACAGTGGCCTTATCCTGCCACAGGATCCTGATACACCCTCTGCCACAGGTTTTTCCAGGCAGTGTACATGGGGTGAGTGCGCCCATGGGTCCCCAGGTGAGGGGATGGCACCCCATGGCAGGGCTTTGCTCTCCCCTTGCCAGGCTGGCAGCAGGCAAGGGATGGCAGGGTGGCCAGCTTGGGATGGGGCTGTGCTGGGGACCTCGGTTTTGGCCAAACACTGACCAAGGTGTGGGCAAGGGCCATGTGCCCTGGGTAGATGAGGAACCAGCTGTGTGGGATTCCCGCTGTGCCATGGCATCTCAGGGTACCACCCTGCATGCCTGTGGGGTGGGTGGCAGCACCCTGTATGCCAGCAGCCAGGGCAGAGATGGTGCCTGGATGGGCACAACGTGTTCCCTCCAGGGCTGTGTGCCCAGGGATGTGCAGGCAGCTGGATGCCTGGAGATGTCCAGGCATGTCCCAGAGCTGGCAAGAAGCCATTCTCCCACCCAAAGCATGGTGGTGGTCTGGCACACTGCCACACAGGGAGGTATGGAGCAGGCAGACATCATTCCCCTTGGGCCATAGGAAGCCCTGCCCAAAAACACTATGTGGGTGAGAGGGATGAGCTTGGCTCCGTGCACAACTGGGGGTACCACTGGCACTGCCCAGGGGCAGTCACTCTGCCTCGGCTGCCTCTCCTTGCAGAAATGTGCAAACACACACGGGTGCACTCTGCCTGCTTCCTACCCCACTCCACTCCCTGCCATCCCCTGCCCATCAATCAGCCCTCATGTTGCCCTCCCACATGCCAGCACAACTGCGTCCTGTTGATGGGTTGTGCCCAGCTGCCCTTGGCCACTTCTGCCTATTGCATGCAAGCCCCTGGTGTGGAGCTGTGCACTCTGGTGCACCCGCCCTGCAACACACAGGCAGGTCTGGGGGAGGTGGGGGGGAGCCCTTGGTGACATGGGCTGTGCATCTGCCAAGCCGTGCAGGGTGACAGCAAGGGGCACACTGCCCAAAACCAGCTTTTAGCCCCAGCTGGGCTCCATGACCCCTGCTGAAACACCTGAATCCAGGCCCACAGGAAAGGTGTATCTGCAATTGGCAGCAACAGGCATGGGCAAGAAATGTCTTTTCCTGTTCCGAGGAGTCATCTCGGAGAGCTGCAGGGACCTTTGGCACAGCGGGGCAGGGAGCGGCACCTTCAGGGGCGTGCAAAGGTCTGATCTAGATGAGCCAGGGCCATGCATCACCACCCACACTCCAGATGCAGGAGGTGGCAATCACCCAGCACAACCCTCCGCACCCTGAGCACCTTTCAAAGGTGAAACACACCCAGGGAGCACCCATGGGACCCTGCAACCAGCTGCCTGTGTCACCAAGAACCCTGTCAAGGTCTGGAGCAGCATCTTGTGCCCTCCCTTGCTCACACCCCAGGCTTTCCTGCTGCCTCCAGCTTAATCATTGCCCGGGTGTCTGGCAGGCAGCGCTCTGCCCAGCCTCTACCGCCCTGTTTGCTGTTGCCCCAAGGTTAGGCAGGGCAAAGAGCACTGGTGACACATGGCACTGCCAGCAGATGCTGCACCCTGCTAACGCCCTGCCCAGGCCAGACCAGCACATCCCTTGCCCCTCACCCCCCCTGCTAATGCCAGCCCCACAGCTCTGCCGAAGGCACCACACAACCCTCAGGGACAGTCTTCCCTCTCCAAACAGTGTTTGTCCCCACTGAGCATGTCAGACCCCCCCGGGGTACTGGGTTTCTGCCAAGCCAACATGGTGATGCCACGTCCCTGCCCAGCCGTGCGGTGGGTGGGCTCTGTGTCAGGGCAGGGCTGGCGTCGCGGCCATGAAAGCAAACAAGGGGTGGATCTGCCCGTCCCCATGCCAGCGCTGCCCGCAGTCCAGGCAAGGCAAACAACAGTGCTCCTTGTGCAGGGCAGGCAGCATGGCGCTGTGTCCCTGCCAACCTTCCGCAAGCGGCACACACCCCCGGCCACACACCGGCATGGGACCTGGGCCAGGCAGAGGGGCTGGGGTAGGGGGGGTGGTAAACTGGCAGGGCTCTGCCCTGCACCTCTGCCAAACCACTGCCACCCCAGCCAAGAGGCACCCAGGGGTGGTGGGATTTCCAGGGCAGTGGGCTTCCAGGCAGTGGTGGGTTCCTGATGGTGGTGGGCTCCCAGGGGTGGTGGGCTCCCAGGGAGTCACAGCCACCTGGGGCAGTGCCACAAAGCCCACCCAGCTGGCCCAGCCAGGAACCTACCCCTTCCCCAGCCCCCCTGCACACCACCCAAAGCTGGACTCTCTTTTTCCAAAAGACAGGACAGTCATCCAGCTTGACAGGGTCAGGCCAAGCATCGGCCAGCATTCCCAGGCAGGCAGGAGCAGGCTGTACTGGAAACGCCTGGGCGAGGGGAGCACTGGGCCCAGGCTGGCAGCAGGGCAGCTGGCAGCAGTGAGCTGAAGAGCTCAATGTGCCACGGCTGCTGCCTCAAGTCAGCAGTGCAACAGTTAAGCCTGGTTTTGAGGGGAGACAGACTGTGTGCCTCCTGCACTGCCCTTACACAAACCCCCAAGATAAGCAAGAAGTAACATGGGAATCCGGGAAAGCCCAGGATGGAGGGAAGAGGCATACCCTGGCAGGGGAGCAGATGGCTTTCATTTTATTTGCAGCACCTTGAAGTCATCTGCTAACACAGGCACTCTTTCCAAACCCCTGCCCTGCAGCCCAGGCAGTTCCTGCAGTAGCTGCGGTGCTTACGCAGCTGCCTGGCAGCACGGCCGCCCGTGGGACGCCAACACAACGGCGGGCTTGTTCCAGCTCGGCGACGCCAGCCCCAGCCAAAAACCCAGGCTGGAGCCACCCCAGCAGCCTGCGAAGAGACCAGCAGGCTCCTCACTCACCTTCCTCAATGCCCAGGGGGTTGCAGAAGGCGAATGGTGGGGATCTGCATCCCAGACAGGGTGCCCCAATGCTACCCCGCTGCTGGAGCTGGGCCAGCCACCCGCACTGGACCTGGCCCCAGTGCAGTGTGGAGCCCCAAGCCAGCATGTGGTTGGGGTGAGGGGCTGTGCCCAGCGCCCTGCAAGGTACACACTGGCAGGAGCAACCAGATGGGGCCAGGGGTTTCCTGGCACTGGGATGTTAACACCCACCCATACCCATGCTGTGCCATCAGGTGCTGCCCTGGAGCACTGCCCAGCACTCTGCCATGCTTTGTCTGTCCTTTCTGTCTCCTTCCCTCTGTCCCACGGGCAGTGTGGCAAGGAGGAGTGGTACCTAGCTGGAGCTTGGCGCAGAGTGCCGCAGCATCCTCATGATGCTGTGCATGGGGGGACCACTCAGTTCTGGGGACGTGGGTCCCCATCCCAGCTGGGGGCATGTCCCTGGCTCCTCTCCACCGCTCCAAGACAGTGCTGATGATGCCCTCTGCCACGCACACAGGGTTGTCATCATCCAAACCTATGCCCTGGCAGGTGGGCAAAGCTTGGATGTTCCCCAGAGTCAGAGGCTTTCCAGCAAGGGCAGACTGGCAGAGTCAGCGTACGGGATTGCAGGCTCACAGTGTTGCCCCATCCCCAGTGTAGGCACTTCTCGGTGGCATCTGTATTGGCACACATCATCCTCAAGGCTCCTGGGCTTCAGCAGGGCAGGCAGGACTTGTCCTTCTCTCCCACACCCCACCCTGGGCTCTCAGGACCTGGCAGGAGCCCATCACTGGTGTATCTGGCTGCAAAGCTCACGGGTGAAAGGCAACAGCAAAGTCCAACCAGTGCCACCTCCCAGCTGCCAGTTCTGCTGAGTGCTGGGGCAGCTCCCCGGGGTGCCCAGGCCAGGCAGCCATGTCCCCACAGGTGGCCCCTGGCCCCATCCTGTGGTCAGCATGTCCTGTGGGTACAGTGAGGGCCCTTAGGAGACAACACAGCAGCACTTTCTGCAGCAGGGACAGCACTTGCAGCAGCTGCATTCCCCACTGGTCCCGCATTCCCCACTGGCCTCCTGCTCCTGGCCTTTGGGAGGCTTGTCCAGAGCAACAGTGTAGAAGGAGCCGGGTGATTCCTTATTGAGCATCCTCAGGCTGGCATAGGGGTTGTAGGGATGGGACCAGGACTTTTCTGTGGAAATGGTTGGGCTGTTCCAGCTGCCAGTGGAGTCTGCCTGCTCCTCCACGCTGTAGGTGGGCACAGCTGCAGGGTTGGCAATGACAATGGGCTCGTCCTTCAGGTAGCAAGTGATGAAGCTTTGCTGGAACTGGTCCCGCGGGATGTTGACGCTGGCATAGGGGTTTTCCAGGCTGACGCCACGATCCATCTCCTTGCGCCTTGTCGGCATGCGTGGCCTGGCTGGCATTGCCCACCTCCTGTGAGACAGAGACCCCCTTAACCTGGGGTGTGGGGGGTGTCAGTGCTAGAGTTGTCCTCACAGCATGGGGAAGGGACCCCCGGCAGACCCCACTGGTTTGGGAGCAGGGTGCAGAGCTGTGGTCCCCCCTCCCTCCCAGCCCAAAGGCACTGTGCCATGACACCCATACACTTTGGCCATGTATCCCTTACAGCAGAACCAGCAGAAGAGGGTGACACCTGAGCAGGGAGACATGGGGGTAGGCAGGGTAATGGGGGTCCTGGGGGCGTCCTGGGTGGGAGACAGGGTGCAGATACGGCAGTGCTGGGTGGGAGCTTCTGGGGGAAGACTGGTCTCAGAGGTGGCTGGCAGGCACTAAGGAGTGGGGGGAAAGGGGGTGCGGAGGGAGGACGGGACAGGACAGGGGCAGTAGGGAGAGGGGCAGGGGACGGGGCAGGCATGGGGAAGGGGAATCGGGTCGAGGGGGGCGGAGAAGAGCCGGCAGGGCGCGGGGCGGGCCGGGCAGGCAGAGCGGCAAGGGAAGGGGCAGGGGGAGCGGGCCGGGGGGGTCGCTCCCGGCACTCACCGACCGCACGGCTCCGGCCGGCTGCGGGGCCGCTCTGCCGCCGGCTGCGCTTCCTCCTGCACCGACCGCCCCGCCCCGGCACCGACGGCACCGCCCCGGCACCCACCGCACCGCACCGCCCCGGCACCGGCACCCACCGCCCCGCCCCGGCACCAACACCCACCGGCCACCGGCACCGGGCAGGGGGCACAAGGAACTGGGTACCAGTACCAGGCACCGGGCATAAGGAACCGAGCACCAGTACCAGGCACCGGGCAGGGGGGAACTGGGCACAAGGAACTGGGCACCAGTACCAGGCACCGGGCAGGGGGGCACTGGCATCGGCACTGAACAGGGATGCTGGGCAGGGGGGCACCGGGCACTGCACCAGCACTGGACAGGGGCACTGGGCACTTGACCTGGGCAAGGGGCAGGGGGTACAGAGCAATGGGAACTGAGCACTGAACAGAGGTACTGGGCACCTGGCAAAGCCACCAGTACCAGTCACTGGCATCAGACGCTGGGCACTGGCACCAGGTTGTGGATAGCAGCACCAGCACAGGCACTGGTACTGTGCACTGACACCAGTACCACACAGTGCACCCCAGACACTACATAGCAGGCAGTGGTACCATGTGCTGTCACCACCACCAGTATGGGGCACTGACACCAGTACCATCCGCTAGCACCAGCACTGTGTGCCAGGCACCAAGCTCCAGCACTGGCACCATGAACTGGTACTGGGCAGCAGGCAGGGGCACCACACACCATGGGCCTGTAGCAAGCAGCAAACACCATGCACCCATCCTGAGCACTGGACACCAGGCACCTGCACCCCCTGTCAGCCCCCAGACCCACCTGCCAGGCTCTGCTTGCCCCCATGGACACCCAGGTCCCTGCAGCCCAGGTGCCCCTCACACCCTGCCTGGCTGTGCCCCACCTCTCCAGCCCTGACACCCCAAAACCAGGTCCCCACAGGGGTCCTCATCCCTCCAGCTGATCCCTGAGCCCCCAGGCAGCCAGAGGGGCATGAACCAAGTGTGCTGGACCACAGGGATGTGGTGTGTGCCCACATTTAGGAGGATCCATGGTAGGATGTTGGCTGTGGTGTGGACCTGTGCCCCCGCAGTAGAGCCTTTGTGAAGGGAAAAGCTGCTTCCTTCTGGCTATTGCAACAGAAAACTACTTTTCTCACCTGCACTGAGGAACTGGGGCTGCACAGACTGGCCAGATCCTGCTCACAGCAGTGCCCACCACTGCCTAGTCTGGTGCCAGGTGGAGTGGGGACACTGGGCTGGAGGCTGCACCCTTGGAGCAAGCAGGAGAGCTCAGGCAGGTAATGGGACCCTACCTGTCCCTGGCAGCACTGTCCGTGTGATGGGGGACAGATGCTGGTGGGTGCTGAGCTCGCCAGGCACCCGGTGGTCAGAGTGTCCTGCTGCCAGCACCCTGCCTGCAAGCCCCAGTCTCCCCTGCCTGTCCTCTGTGGCTGAGCCCTCCATCCTGAGGCTTGCAGCTCCCAAAGTTTGCCCTGTAAAGGTGGAGGGAAGGGAAGATGGAGGCCTGGGATTTATTTTTTTTTTTTAAATTATTTTATTTTTTTTTAGAAACTGGGAGGTCAAACCCTCCTCTGACCAGATCTAGCATCAGGAGAAGGGCCCCATGCAGTTCTGTTCCTCAGTTTCCCCACTGAGGACTGAGAGGAGGGGTGCAGTGGAGCACGTGCTGTGCATAACCAGCACCACAGCACCCAGCTCTTGGGTTCTGAAAGCTGCAGAACACCTGCAGGGACACCCCCAGGCCTCTCCTCTCCCCCAGCATTGCCCGGAGCAGGGCCACCAGCAGCCCCTGTCCCTTCTCCGGCCCTCACACTGCCACGTTTGCCCATCTTGAGCTGTCTCCCCAGAGAAAGTCTCATAAATTTTACTAAGAAAGCAAAAAAAAAAAAAAAAAAAAAAAATGAGGCAACATCCTCCCAGGTGTCCTGCCATAACCCCAGCCCTGCCTGTCCCTGCACGACATGTCCCTGCTCGCGCGGGGGATGTCGCTGTGGCTCTCTCCAGCAGCCAACTTCTCCTCCCAGTGCCTGGGGACTTGCTCGTCTTGGCTTTTTGCCCCACATTTCCAAGGGCAGCCCTGTTCATAAGCGACCCTGCTCACAGGGAGCTGCCAGGCTGTGCACCAGGTACAGCTCAGGGCTGGGGGGGACCCCGAGACACAACAACAGCACCCTGTGTGCTCAGCGCCTTCCCTCTCTCAAAGGGGCTCCGAGGCAAAGATCCCTTCACCAGCACCTCTGAGCTTTATGGGCATCTGGATGCCCCACATGCTGCTGCCCAGGGCTGTGGACCCTGCACAGCCTCCCCGAGCAGGGTGTTAGCTTTAACCCAGAGTGCCTCCATCCCAGCTGATGTCCCCCCCCCAGCATCTCGCAGGCTTCTGGATAATGTCATTCCTCGCAGGCTGCAGCTCTGGCTCTGCAGCAGCAGTCTCATCTCAGGAAAGCCCTTCCAGCCTCTGTTGCTGCTCTCCTGGTCCAGATCTGTACATGTTCTCCTTTCCAGCTGTCAGTTTCCTGATGACCAATTTGTTCTCAGGCCAACAGTGTATTTAATAGCTCCTTTCCTCCTGGCCACAGGCACAGCGGTGACACCCCTGGAACCAGTCCCACACAGCACACTTACAGCACCACTGGTGGGGATTGGGTTAATCCAGGTCCTCTGGCAAGGAAAAGGAACAGGAGCAACTCTCTGTGGACCTTATAAGCTCCCCACCAGGTCAAGGCAGCCACAATGGCACCGACATTTGGGCTTGCTGCCTAAAGGCAAGGTGTCCCCAAAGGCTGATGAATTCAGGGTCACAGCAGCATCCTCCCCCCACCTCCTCAAGCTCACCAGCCCTTTGTCAACCTCAGGGAGCTTCCACCCTCTTCTCCCACATTGTGGAAAAATTCCTGAGCACCAAGGCTGGGGAGGGCACTGTCACTGCACTCTCAAACCCAGCCGGCTGCTACAAGGCTTTTACCACCCCATCCCAGGTTGCTTCCATAGGCAGCTCCCACACCTGGCCCTAGCACAGCCACCAACCCCCCACACGGTTTCAACAGTCCATCTACTGTCCCTGCTGTTTCTTCAGCCTCTTCAGGCCAGTCCACCCTGCTTCTGGCC
>JAVJGJ010000062.1:8148840-8162352 GCA_035590215.1 Microhierax caerulescens | reverse complement strand
TTAGCAGGAACCAGCCACAGCTGCACCTTATCCCCATCAGCCAACCCACCGCCCCTGAAGCCAGCCCACAGCTGTACGTTATCAATGTTAATTAGCCCACCTTCATTCCTCTATGATTCCTCTACAGGGCACTGCCACCAGGGCTGAGGTCCTGGACTCTCCTGAGGTTTGTTCATCTGCTTGGGGGTACTTTGACCCAGCTGTGGGTGACTCCTGTGGGAGCAGGGTGTCCAGCAGGTGCGGGTGGTCCATGGATGAAGTTACAGCTGAGTATTCTTCCTTCTGACAGATGCTGAGGATGAGGTCAAGGCTCTGGCACACCAGAATACCACTGGAACACCCCCTCCCAGGCTGCTGGGGACCTTGGAAGTGACACAGAGAGCCCTTGTCCCAAAAGGCCTCTGCAGCAGAGGCCCTATAAACTCCCCATGTGGAGGAAGGATTTTGCGCAGAACCCTCACCTGTGAACACACGTGGGACCATATCCCTACAAGTGTCCCACCCATGCAGACAGCTTTGGTGACACCTCCATCCTCATCAAGCACCAGTGCACTCTCCTGAGTGCCCATACCAGTGCTCCCAGTGCTCTCAGTGTTCCCGTCAGTCTCAGGGCTGACCTGCTGCAGCACCAGTAGCACACACGGGTGCTGTTGTGGGACAGGGGATGCATCCAGCCCCAGCCTCTGCAATGTGTGGGGCAACTGGCATCACTGGGGACTATCCTCCAGAAACAGGGCACCTAGGAATTGTGGTTTTGTCTGTAATGGGATCTGGGAAGGGGGATACCCATGAGAGAAAGGTTGTCATCACATGTGGCAAGCAAATGCACTTGGGGAGGTTGAGATGCTGGGACCAGTTGCCCTGGCTGCTCTGGTCATGCCTCAGGAGCTGATGCAGAGCATCCTGGAGTCAGGCAGACCTGCACCCACGTGTCTCTGAGTCAGACGGTCAGGACAGACAGCCCTGGCACCAGGCTGCACCCTGGTCAGGAGGTGGCTCAGGGCTCACCTCTCCCTGCTGATGGGGGTCAATGGGCACCAGGTCCCCTCCCCAGGAGTCCTGCAGTCCCTGAAGATGGGGGTAAATAAGTCCTTCAAATTCAATGTTATTCCCCAGGAGTGAGATTCAGGGAGTGAAAACCTAACTCTGCCCTTTCCAGCATTGAAAAGCATCATTCCCTGCTTCTTGTTCCCCCATCCTACCAGAACCTTGGAGGAAAATTTGGGCAGAGCAGAGTCATTCGGTGTCCGTCTGTCCGGTGCAAAGGATGGGGCAGATCTATGGCAGCGCAGCCCCAGCTGAGGAGAGTTACCAATCCAGGAGCTGCAGCCCCTAATCTGGAGCCTGAAGTTTGGGTATTTCATTTCTTGGCAAGACTTGACTCCAAATTGAGCACCCAGAGCCACGTCCGGGAGTCTCACATGGCTCCTTGGAGGGTTTATAAATGATGGAGAATCCCCAGATGGAAAAGCTGTTGCACTGGAGCCCAGGCTGCTGTTTTGGAGTCCTCTCATGTGGGTCTTGCTGAGCTGGGAGCTGGCACTTCAGAGCTGTGCACCCCTTGAGTAAGTGGAGGAGCTGAACTAATGCCTGGCTATTTGTTGCTTAAAACCAGTCTAATTTCCTGCAATTGTTTGGGGGGGAATCCAACAGAAAAAAAAATAATATTGGAAGCTCCAGTGCCCACCCAGGCAATGTCCTGTGCTAGAAGAGATGATGGAGAGGGAGGTCATCATGAGATGCTACGGTGCTTCCAGAGAAATGTGCTCTGGCTCTGTGCAGTCCAGGAGAGCACCTCTGTGATTTGAGGAGGAGCCTGAGAAAACCAGGAGAACCAGGAGAAAAAGCCAACCTTCACTTTCCTTTATTTTTTTTCCAACATGAGCTTGCTTGCAGCCTGTACCACCTCCCAGCAGCCCAAACATGAGGGGGCAGACCTGTGAGGGGGGGGCCAGGACCTGGGTTCCCAGCATGGGCAGCTGATGGCAAGTCTGGAGCCCAGCGGGTGCTGCAGGGGACAGCCAGGAGGAAAGTGCTGGGCTCAGCAATTCCCGCAATAGCCATCCAGAAAAGATCTTGAGTCTTTGCAGCAGTACCATGGCAGGGTACCCACAGCCTGTGTGACTGAACACAAGCTTTTAGGGTTTTTTGCAGGATACCAGCTAACTACAGCGATCTCATGGGATGCTTCAACTCACTGGTGTTTCACACACAGCAAAAGGGGCATTTCTTAAACCAATCAGAAAGCCACGGGCACATCCCACTATTGGGCATCCTTCCCCTGGGGACAGGCACACGTGTGGCACCAGGGCCGGGGGAGTTTTCCCAGCCCCAGCTTGCTCCCAGGGGCTCTCCCAGTCACCAGGACACACAAACTCATGGACAGATTGTGTCTGATGAATATTTCCCTTCTGCTCCTGGGGAGCCGCAGTGCTGTGGCACAGGCACATGAGGGTGATGATGCTCTTTCCAGCCCATCAGTAGCAGGGGACGATGCAGCAGGGCAAGGGTTTTGCAGTCAGCTGAGGGAGCAGCTCGGTGAGAGCCCCCAGCGCAGTTGGTGGCTTTTCACCAGACCTTGGTGGGACTGAGGACTTTTTTGAAGCTAAGGAGAACTCGTAGGTGGTCAGTGTGTGAAAAGGGCATGGGGATGAGTTGGGCCAGTGCAGTAATGGGAAGCCAAACCCCAAATTTAGGCTGTGTGAAACAAAGCCAGAGAGGTGGGATGATTTATTCTGGGACATCACAAGGGTTCCTCCATGGGCCCCTCCACTGTTCAAGGTCTTCTCCAAGGCATTTGTCTTAATTTTCGGCTTCGTTTTGATTAAAAAGCAGAGCAAGACCGGAGGGTGTGGAAGGAAGGAGCACAGGGTGGCCCAGGGCGTGGGAGGCGTTAGTGGGGTGAGCGGCCTTAAGGGGAACCCCAGGGGGTTGGTGCCACCAGGCACAGGGGCTCAGCTGGGCACATGTGGGGCATGAGGGTGCCATGGAGGGGACAGGTGGTGCATCTCTGAGGGGTGATGCAGGGAGCAGAGACCAGCACATGGGGAAGAAACTGCTGGGAATGGGAGGGTTTGGGGTCTCATGGTATCTGTAGTTCGTGCTCCACGTGCTTCAGCAGCACAGCCCCGTGTGCAGCACCCTGGGTGGGAAACCTCAGCACGGTACAAAATTCAGTTTGTGCCCTCAGGCCAGGCTGGCAGCCTGTGCTCAGCACCCCATCCTGTGGGTGCTGGGACTGAAGCTGCCTTTTGCTGCATCACGTGGGCACAGCCCGGTGTGGGCATGCAACCTGGCTGCCCCACAGCCATGCCCCATTGCACACCACCTTGGCGTCCACACGTGCCTGGTGCCCATGTGCAGCATCGCAGCCCTGCACCGCCTGTCTCCAGGTAGTCTGCCTGTGGCACGCAATGAGTTGTCTCAGTTCTTGGTTTCCTCTTAGGGCAAGCGATGTGTCCCAAAGGATGGCAGCAGCTTTTAAAGCCAAAATGGAGCCTGCAAATGACCAGCAAAAGCTGCTCGATGGGAGGGATTGCCTGCAGTCCCAGGATGTGTCCTATCACTTGGGTCAGCACATGGGCTGCATGCACCAGGGGGGGGGCCTAGGCCATGCGCCCATCCTGCAGTGGGCCCAATCCTGCCCTCAACACCAACTCCTGGGATTCAGCTCCATAGCAAGGGGCAGCGCAGGCTTCTCTGCAGAACCCCCGAGGCTCTGGTGCTCACCCTGCCACAAAAGCACATCCCCTGAAATGGCTGGCAGCTCCCCAGATGCAACAAGATCCATCGCCAGCTCCATCCTGTGCATGCTGTGCTCTCCTGATGTGACATCTCAGCCACCCTGCAGGCCCATGAGTGGGGGACAGGAGCACCGTGGGGATGTGCAAAACGTAGTGGGTGCTGTGCACAGCTTGGGCATACATGCACGTGTAGCGCATGAGGGTGCTGGGCGCCCATCCACCCGCCTGGTTCACCCATGTGCCTGCAGGAGGGGTGAGGTCGCTGCAGAGGTGCAGCTGCAAAACCTGGTGCATTTGGGCTCCTCCAAACCTACGCTGCATGTCATCCACATACATGGGGGATGCTCAAGCTGCGGCTGCAGAGCCCAAAGCCTTTCTAGTTTAAGTCCCGCTCTGCCCTGGCAGGGGGATGCTGCATTCCTCAGGGATAATGAGTTGGATAAATAATTTGGTGTCCAGGCTGGGACGGTCAGAACCAGCACCGCATGAGTCAGCCAGCAACTGGCCCACTGCCTGCCTCTCCCTGGGCTCACGCCGGCCACAGGAACCAGGAGAGGAGCCGGTTTCCTTATCACCCTCCCACACTCCCCCTCTGACCCTCTCCCCTGCGGCTCCTCGGCCTGGCCAGCCCCCAGGTCATGCTGGGTCTTGGCAGCGACGCGGGGAAGCATGCATTGTGGCTGCCCACCGCGGCCCGACTGGAGGAGAAAGCAAGGATTTCCTGGCCCGGAGCAGGTCCTTCCCGTCTCCTCCCAGCAGCTGAACACTTTGGGGCTGAGGGTGGGCTGTTCCTGACGGGCTTTGGACCAGGAGCCAGTGGCTGCCCCTTTATGATGCTGGTGCCGCGTGTGCAAGCAAGCAGGAGGCAAGCACGTAGCTGGGGCGCTTGGGTCGACACCATCCTGCAGAGTCAAAATCTCCTCCCCCCAGCTCTGTCCTACTCACGTGCAAAATCCTGCTCGGGCAGAGCCTTTGGCCAGCGCAGAGGACATGTCCCCCTCCGCACCCTCACTGGTCATGCATCCTCACCTGCCATGTGCCGCAGGGACAGGGGCAGTGCAGGGTAGCCTCGTGCCATTGCATGGGGGCTTGAGGAAGGAGAGTTCACCCATTTCTAACCTCAGCCCAGCACCCGTGGCAGGTCGATCCTGCAAGATTTGTGTCCGGCAGGTCATAACCTGCAGCTCCCTGCTCAGAGCCAGGCAGCAACAAACAGCCTGGGATGTCTTCCAAGGCTAAACACTTGCTCGCATGCAGAGACCTGGAAAATGGGCTGTAAGAGCCCCAGCTGGGGACACCTGGCTGCACAGCTCACGTGCATGGCCAGTTTTCCCTCCTCAAATGTAACTTCTCCTTCCTGCACAGGAAGAAGGCGGGCCAAGGTGGGGGCAGCTGTTGGCACCCACCTCTCGGCAGGCTCCCTGCAGGCACCACTTTTGCTTTCAGCTGCAAACAGCCACGCTGAGAGATGCCGCAGCTTCCGCTGTGCCGCAACCGTATGATCTTGCACATCAACTACCTGCTGATGGTTTGTTTTGTTGGGTTTTTTTTTAGAACCAGGGGCTGATTTCCTGCTATTTTTCTGTGATTCGAAGTTTCCAGTCCCAGGGATGGCTGCAGCAAAAAGGACTGTAACCCATCACCTGGTCCAGAGCATCCTCTTGCTTTGGCCCCCGTCCCAGGGATGGACTGGGGATAGCACCATCCTGCCCCTGGTGCAGGCTTTGCTGTGGCGGTCCAGGGATGTTCTCCCTGCAGGGACCAGGCAGACCCTGTGCAGCACCCAGCTCCCAGCTAAGCCCTTGGCTCCGGCTCTCTCCAGAGAGGTCTGGTTTCTGTCCCGCCGTCTGCTTGTCCTCCCTCGCTCCAAACAGTCCCCGTTTGTTTCGCTCTTGCTGCTGGCTGGAGCCGGGGCCGCGTGCCTGGGCCGCCTGTGCACAAGGGCTCCTTGTTCACCGCCTCCCTCCCTGCTCGCCCCTCGCCTGATCTAGCAATTATCCCAATTAGCCGTGCCCTCTCCTTGCTTCCCAGCTGTACCACAGACCCTCGTGCCTCCTGCTCCATCCAGTGGTAGCAGCGCTGCTGCCTCCGAGGGGCCACCAAGCCAGTGAGATGTGGCCACCAGGGTGATGGCTGCTGGCTTCCTGGGTGGGAAACGGGTGGGGGTGTGGGGGGTGGGGGGGGGGTGTGTGCAAAATCCAGGTGTTTGGGGTCTGTACTGGATCCCAGGGCTCTCTTCCAACCTCTTTGGGGCTGGAGGAAGATGAGGAAGCTGTGCCTGGACCTGCAGCTCCTGAGGTGCCAGCCCTGTGCCACTGGCATCTGCCTCTGCTCCTTCAAATGGCCTCGGTGGGTCCAGCCCCAGCCATGCAGGGGGCTCCCCCTGCCTCACTCCCGGGAGCGCGGGTGCAGCCAGCAGCTTACTGCAAGCCATGGCCCCTGCGCCACCGCAGCGGCACCATCCTCCCACAGGCTTGGCGAGAGCCTGGGGCGGGCGGTTGAATTTTCCACCCGCCGACGCAGGCTGGGACAACCGCGTGGCCCTGCAGAGCGGGGCTTTCAGCAGCGGTTCCCAGCAGGGCTGTGTTTCGGGGCCACCTTCCCCCCACCCTCCTGAGCCCACAGAGGAGCCAGGGGTGCAGCCCCTGGCGAGGTGCTGGGTGCAGAAGCATCCCCATCAGCAGAGCCCAGCAGGAGGGGGGGGGGCATTTACTCTTGCACACTGTCAGCGGCTTTTACATCCCCCCAGATCTGAAATCCAGGGTAGGCAAACTATATCATGTCCCCATGGCATGGTCCTGAGCCATGGCCAGCCTGCTGTGGTCGTTGCAGCATGGAGGCAGCTGAGGCAGCCCCTCCGTGGGACCACAGCACTTTAGTGGGGGCATCACCAAGCAGGGCAAGCAATGGGGCTGCTTCTTGCGGGATGGCTTCGAGCAGCCTGTCTCATGCTGACAGCAGCCCCGGGCTCTCAGGATTTGATCTTTACCACTCAGGCCGGGCTGTCTGCTCCCATTTGTGTCTGTCGTGCTGCTGGGGGATGCGGTGCCAGGCTCGCGCAGCCTGGCAGCTCTGCACTGGCACACAGGCAGCCGCCAGGCAGGCAGACCCTGCACTGATGCAGAGCCTCCTCTGCAGCTCTGCCGGCCCAAACCCCATGGGTAGATCTGCAGAAAACCAGCCCTGACAGGTGGGGGGTCCCCAGAGAGACCCTCTGCCTCGCTGGGCGATGACCCTCATCCTCAAGCCTGCACCCAGAACTGCACCTTCTTCCCCATCCATAGGATCATGATGGTCCCAGAGCATCCTGGGGGCTGTGTGGGTGCCGGTGCCCTGCACAGTTTCCCCTCACCCCCAAACCCACACATGCCCCCAGCAAACAGGGACATGGCTTAGAGTGGTAGAAGTCTCTCTGGTTCCCTTTGTCCTGTTCTGGGGGCACGGCACAGTCCCTGATGGCATCTGACAGCTTCCCCAGCAGACTGGGCATGCCAGGACCCCTTCCAGGCTGGATCACTGGTTTCTGTGACATAGAAAGACCTCACCTCCACATGTCACACCAGGGATGGAGCTGGCTGCAGCGTGACCACTCGCTTCCCCGCAGCCTGCTTGGGAGCACTGGGCTGCAGCAACCCCCTTGTTCCCATGGGTCCACCTCCAGGCAAGGCACCAGGCAGGGGCTTCCCTCTCTGGAGAGAGCAGCGGGGGAAGACAGGCCACGAGGCTGTCTTGTAGCAGCCCAGGATGGCTCCTGGCACCAAATATATTGGCCAGACCCTTGAAGGACTGAAGTCAGGGTGGGGAAAGAGGCAATGGAAACCCCAAGGCAGATGGTGCCATCAGCCTCAGGAAACCTCCCCAACAGGCAGTACAGCACACCATCCCCATCCCATGGGATGCAGCCCCCTCCCAGGGACCCCCTCCCAAGGGCTCTACATGGCTCCCAGCTTCCAGCCAAGGCAATGCCAAGGAGTTCACCAGCTCCCGCATTTCCTCGTGTCTTCCCCACCTCCTCACCCCTGCAACCACCCATCCCCAGGTCTGCAAGCCACTGCTCTTCCCCCAGCTGAAGCTCTCCCCAGCACATGCTCGAGCAGGCAGTGGCTCAGCTCCCCGTGGTCAAACTGCAGCGAAGGAGCGGCCGCTCCAGTGCCCCCCGTGTTCCCAGCAGCTGCCATGCCAGAGGAAGCTGATGCTGTGCTGGAGCAGGAGCCATGCTGGGGGCAGCTCCCAGCCATGCACACACACACAGCTGCCCAGAAGGGTTACAAGCACCCAGAGAAAACAAAATCCTTGGGTCAACACTCAGATTCACCCAACTGTCTTAGAAATACAACCGTGGGGCTCCATGTAAGAGCATCAGTTGCCCAGGCTGAGCAGAAGGGATGCCAGGAGATGTGGGGGTTGTTGCCAGCTGCTGAGAGAGGGGATGGGAGAAAACATTGTGCCGGGAACCCCAGGACAGCCACCTTGGGCCAGGAGGATCCCACCCCTCACTAGCACAGCCACGGCCTCGTGTGCAAGGCTACATTCAGAGCAAGGGGCTGCAGCAGCCAGGAGGTGGGCAGGGCTTGGTGGGTCCCATCTACGGTGTGCAGGGAAGTTTTCCTGAAAAAGCCAAAATTTTCCTGCTAAAACAAATTGCTGCTGCAGTGCTGGGCTGCTCGTTGGAGCTGTGCCCCAGCTAAGGCAGCACCCAGAAGGGATAAGCAGGAGCTTGGACTCTTTTTACCCATGTCAGGACCACCTTGCCCCACTGTGCTGCTGACAAGCATCTCGAAGGTGCACGCAGCTGCCACGCCGCCTCCTTCTCCCTGACCCAGTTTGTGTCTCGATGCTGCATCCAGGCGAGCAGCACTGTCAGGTTACAAGTGCAGGCAGCACTGGGTTCCCCCAAGGAACCAGAGAAGCAAATGCTAAATGTCACCACAATTACAAGGTGTCTGCCTCAGCCCCAGCATCGCTGGCACCAGAGCTGCTCCATCAGCCCTGCACCCACCCAGCCCAGCTCTGGTACAGGCTCTGGTTTCTACTGAGCTTCAGATCCCTCGGGATCAGCTGGGCTGGATGGGAAGGGGGAAGGTTTCTGCAGAGCTGCCATTTCTATTTCTGGGCCATCCCTGTTCCGTTTTGCTTGGGCACAAGGTGTTTGCTAAAGGACATGGGTCTTCCTTGCATCCTCTCGGCCCTGATATGCAGCTCTGGGTCTTTGTGGTCACCTCCTGCCCGGGCCAGCAGCCCCCAGGGAGCTCCCGATCTCCCCATCAGCCCCTGGTAGCACAGCAGGACCAGGAGGGAGTTTCTGATGTGACTGTGGTGCTGTGGGTCACCAGCAAGACATGAAATACTCCTTGCCTTGGGAGTCCATGGGACTGTGCATGCATGAGGCTGGGGGAGATGCAGCCCCCAGATGAAAAGGGGGCTCTGATGGGAGTGGGGGACCCTGCTTGTCCTGTGGGAACAGCGGTTGGACCCAACCCCATATAGTGGAGTCCAACCCCCTGGCCAAAGCGTGGCCAGTGTGCTGCTCTGGGCCTCATGCAGGGCAGCTCTGAACATCTCCAAGGTGGGAGATCCCATCACCTCTCTGTGCCCCAGCCCAGTGTTTGACCCTCAAAGTGAAAAAGCTTTCCCCACATAGCCATAGGGACATACAGCTGGAATTTCCCATGTCCTGGCTTGTGGCTATTGATCCTCATCCTCTTTCCCCTCTCCCATGAGATAACTGTGGAGAGCAATAAATTTTCCATGAGTGTTCTTTTCTGGCAGCTGAGCAACCCCAGGTCTGCAGGCAGGGAGCTGGTGGGGAGGGGAATGAAGGTCACTGCATCTGAGGAGAGAGGAGATGGTGCCTCTGGCCCTGCTGCCCTGATCTCACCCCAGCCCACGTGCATCTATCCTCATCCTCCTCCCTGCCCTCCTGCCACTGGTGCAGCACCAGCAAGGTGCTTCACACCAAAGGCTCCCAGAAGTGGCCACAGTATTAATCACTAAACTGAATGAATAGTAAAAATAATGATTATACCCCTTGGCATCTATTGGGACTTTAGGAACATCTGTGATTTTCAAGCTGGCCAGAGCACCATGCATGCAAATCTGTCTTGCTGTGGAGCTTGTAATTCCCATAATCTCGAGGTTTCTGTGTGGTGGCACATGGAAGATCCACAGGCTTTAGACCAATTTGCAGATTTTCTGAGTACTGTTTTTCTCATGGTGGAGCCTCTGTGGAGGGCTGCAAGCCTAGAAATGACCACATCCGAACTCCCCTCAATGTGTTAGGACTGTACTGCAAGAGCATCAACGGTCAGGTCCTGAGCACCACCAACCCACATGCTTCTGCTGCTTCAAACAGCAACCAGAGCAACCAGCTCTGCAGCAGCTGGTTGCATCCTTAAGCAACCAACTGGAAACAAGCAATTCTGCTGGTTTCTTGGCAGATTTTTTAATAGCATCCTTCCTTCAAAATGGTGTTTGCTCTGTCTGGGCAAGCTGCGCATCCCAGGAGCTGTCTGCAGTTTTGCTTGAGCTGCGTGGCAGGTGTGTGGTGTGAAAGCTGCCCTGCTTTCTGCTTCTGTTGGTGTCTGTGCTGGGCTGTTGTGGGGACTGATGCCACCTCATCCAGGCCTGGAGGGTCTCAGCCTGGAAGAGCAGCAATTGTGGCACTCAAGGTCCCTTCTTCTGATGCTCTACCCCAGGAAGGACAGACAGTCCAAAGGGGATGGAGCATGGCACAAGGGAGCATAGAGGATGATATGACTTAATGTGGACCATGGGTACCATGTCCACATCTCTCCCAGCCACGTCGTGCTGGGGCATCCCTCTGGCACCACAGAGCAGCCAAGTAGGTGCTGGTGCCAGTGCCTGGCCTGCTACAGACCTGCTGATAAAGCTGCTCTCTGGAAAGCTGAAGATGAGCTTTTTTTTTTTTTTTTTTTTTTGTGGGTGAATTATCTGTGTGGTAAGTGATTCACCAGTGCAAAACAAGATCAGTGCAAGAAACAGGCTGGATTTTGGGAAGAGCTGTTGGTGTGTGCAGGACCCGGTCAAACAAACTCTGTAATGAGCAGCAAGCAGTAAATAAAAGTGGCGTGAGTCATTGCAAAAGCACCCCAGGTGCTGCCACCAGAAGCCTGGACAGCAAAGCGCAATGCCAAGTGTGCAGGTTGTAGATGGGATCTGGGGTGCAGGGCAGGAAGGCTTGGCCCACACGGAGCTGCTGGCTCACTGGGGTTGAGTGGAAAGCAGAGACACACGTGTCATCACAGCGCAGGGTCAGCACCAAGCGAGGAAGGAGCCATCCTGTTAGAGCAGGTCCTTCTCCGCAGTCATTCTAAACCCAGAAGCGCATTAAAACCCTGAACATGCAGCTGGATGACCCAGATGATGATGGCTGATGCAGACGATGAGGAAGAAATTTAGGGTTAAATTATCTTCTGGCATCACCATTCATCTCAGCGGAGTTGCAGCAGAGACTAGCCAGCGGTGTTACGTCTCTCAATGCATCCGTAAAGCAAAGGTTTAGAAACGATCCATTTGTGACACCGGCCAGTAAGGAATTTTGCAGAAAGAAGCTGTGGTTGCATGCAGGGCGGTCCCAGCAGGACCAATGCCAACTTGATTACAACAAGTAACCACTTGATTACATAAAACAAAACTTTGTTCGTCTGGGTGGCATGAAGCGAACCCACTGGCAAAGCCGCTCCTGCATGTGTGTCCAAGTAGAGCTCGAAGCAGGAGTGGTGGGCACACGAGCTAAGGAGCAACCTCTGAGCCCAAGGGCATGCTTGGCCTGCTGAAAAGGTCTCAGAAAATGGTAAAATAAACCAGTGCTGTTTGTAAAACCCAGAAAAAGCATGCCATGTGACATCAGCACAGCTCAGAAGGCACGCTGAGAATATTCACATGTGGCATAAAGATGTATGTTTATGATAACATGCAATGCAATAATTTTTTATAAAAGATATTTCAGCATGTATGTATATATGACAAAATTAGGTGTTAAACCCAGGAGTAAGAGTGTAGCCAGACCCAAAGGCAAAGGGTAGAGGTGGTTAGAGGGGCTGGGATTTGGTAGGGACATCACTTGAGAGCATGGCCACCCAGGCCTGGCCAGAGGTGGGGGGTCTGGGCTTCGAAGGATGAAATTATTTTCAGTTTGGGGTGGAAAGTAGAGATCTTGGTGGACCAACTCAGCAGAGAAAAGGGAAAGCTCTGCACCTCCAAAAGCAAGCCTGGGAGAGCTCTGCAAGTCTCCTTCAACATTCACAAGTTGGGATGAAAACTTGGGGCCGAAGCGTCCCTTGGACCAGACTTAACCAGTGGCACTTGCCACCAAGGACCCCACCAAGCCTCACACAAGCTGTAGGAGTAAAAACAGTGCTAGGCTTTGGATCAAGCTGCAAACTGCTTCACAAGTACCTGAACAGGAGGAGGAGAGCCTGAGAAGTGCTGCTGGGATGGGATGGGAGAATCCAGTGCCGTGTCCACTGAGCACACGAAGCAGAGACTAGCAGAGCCATTGGGGCAACATGAAGATCCCCAGCATCTTGGCACAAACACACTCTTGTTCAGCAGAAAAGATGCACGATACAATTTATGATTATTTTTAAATAGAGCTGTTGCTCAACTCATAGAATAGCAGCGTAATAACACCGTATGGCTGGGTCAGCATGGGGATGCCATATGAATTAATAACAGAAAATGGCTCGTGCTCACTCACTTCCTGCAATTTCCTTTGGTCTGTGAGTTCAAGCGTAATATCTCGGTTCTTGCTATCTGCATCCAGAAGCATTAGCAGGCAAGTAAGCAAAAACTGACACGGAGAGGATGGGGAAGAAGATTAAGGGAATGCTGGTTTAGCACGGTTAGGGTGCCAGACAGCAGCAGCCCCAGACTGCTTTCGGCAGGTGAACAGATCAAAGAATTACACTTGGAGGGACTAGAGGCAAAGTCGTTATGAAATCCCTTCTCCAACGAGAGAAACTAAAAGATTAAAAACAAAACCGCTAACGTTGTCAACAGGGGAGCACGGATTTCCAGGTGGAGGCAGCTGGTGGGTGAAGCTGCACGGTCCTCAGGGGGACCCCAGGTTGGACCAGCCTGAGGATGGAGGGTGGCTGAGCCCCTGGGGTACCAGGACATCCCTCTGGCCTGGGTGGGTTTGGTCACCTCTTCCAGGCCAAGCATATGGGTGAGATTTTTAGCATCATTGCCTGGAGCATGGATGATGGGATCGTCTATGGGATGTATAAGGCCTGGCAGAGCTGAGCTTTCCTCCAGGCAGACAGGAGGGGTGCAGAGCTGTGCAGTGAAATACGTGAGCTCCAGCTGCTGTGTCCATCCCACTGATGGAGGGGCCAGGGGACAGTGATGGTGTGAGCATCATGTCACTGTGCGGTCACAGCACAGCTCCAGGGCCACGCAACCCCCTTGTCACAGGAGCGCACAGCAGCTGGGTCTGTGCTGCAGCAAGGCTGGGGGCTCAGCACGCAGCTCTGGGCAGGATAAGCTTTGGGGGGAGGGCACCAAAATCCAGGAAAAATCCTAGGGACAAGTGAGGAGAATAAAGAGCTCAAAAGTGGCAACGAGTGACACAAGCGGGGAAATCCCAGCAGCACCCAGAGGAGCCCAGTGAGCCCCCAGCGGCACCCTGCCCCAGCCAGGATGGGGGGTGGGGGGATGGAGTGGTTTTGGAGGCACATGTACCCGAGTCCCTGTCGCTGGGGGGGGGGGGGGGGGGGGGGGGGCGGTGAAGATCGGACGAGCGGCG
>JAVJGJ010000062.1:8134547-8146549 GCA_035590215.1 Microhierax caerulescens | reverse complement strand
TGGCACGGCGGGATGCTGCGCCAGGGCTGTGCGTGGCGGGGTGTGACGGCGTGAGCGTGGAAGCGCGGTGGCTGCGTGGGGCACGCATCGCTGTGCCCGTCGGCGCTGCGGGTGAGTGGCTGCGGGAGACCTGCGGGCAGAGCCCCCGGGGCTGCTGCTACGTGCGGGGAGGGTGTGTGTGTGTGGGACACGCTGCTCGTGGGGGGCGCAGGGTGCAGGATGCGGGCCCGTGATGGGGTCTGCAGGATGCGAGGCCTCCCTCCCCGTGGCAGGCATAGCATGATGCTGGCAGGACCCCAGCGCTGCCAGGGCATGGCCCCCAGGGGTACCCCCACTGGGGTCAGGCAGGGATCCAGCCCCCCGCGGTGCTTGGGCATCCAGGGGGGAACCCCCCGCGGCCTCTCGCTGTCCCCAGGGGCTGCTGCTGCAACCAGATGGCCCCCTCGGGCCCCCTCCGTCAGGCCTGGCAGCGCTCGTCGGGAGCAGGCATCCCTCTAACAGGATTTGCAGTGTGATGGAGGAGAGCGCCTTCGCCCTTCTCAGAGGAGAGGCAGGCTGTTGCCGGGGCTGCTGAGGGAGAAAATGGCCACGGGCTGGCTGCCAGCCCCCCATCTCCTGCCCCCAAAACGTGACCTGTCCTCTCCAGCAGCCCCGGGACAAGGGCAGAGAGCTGGGAAGGGGGAGAGGAAGCGGGAGGGAGGGATAATAGCAGGGACAGATCAGGAGCAAGCGATGGAGGTAAAAATAGATCCACTGAGCAGAGGAGGGGCTAAACGTGCGAGAAAGCCCTGAGCAGCGGCAGGTTGGTGGTGGAGCCCCCCCGGGAGGGACCCTGCATCACAGCAGGGCACAGGGGGACCTGCCCTGCCAGCCCCCAGGGCAGAGGGGGGACCCGTGACCCCAGCTTGGGGCTGCGGAGGAGGTGCCTGGGGGGAAATACCTGCCTGCTCCCACTTGCCCTGGCCCAACATGCGGGTGGATGGACAGGACCTGCAAGGGCTCGATTGCCAAATTGCCGGGATGCAGGCGGGCACGCATCCCGAGGGAGCGCTGGCAGCCGGTAGATCCCTGAAGAGCCTTGGATCCAACCCCCTCTTGCTTTTCATTTCCAGCAAGCACGAAGCTGAGCTGGGGCCAGAGGCGCCAGGGACGGAGGGCAGAAGACACGTGGCAGCCCCCCGCAGCAGCCAAGGTGAGCTGCCCCCTCCGGCACAGGATGCTCCCTGAGCCCCTGCCCCGTGGGAGCTGCCGGTGACAGTGACGGCAAGTGGGAGAGCCGGGAAGTCAGAGCAAAGGAATTTGCAAACACATTCTTCAGCACCACGAGGAGAGGATCCACAGCAAGTAAACAGGAACAAAGGCTGGGTGGAGGCGGGGACCAAGGTGAGGTGGGGGCTGCCTCTGGGTCCTGCGAGACCCCCACCACACTCAACTGCCCTGAGCAGCACCGGTGGGTCCCCAGTTTACCCTCAATTTACCGTTCCCAACTGGAGCCGATCTGGTGTGGGAAGTGCCAGTGAAGACGAAGCTGGGGGCTGTCAAGTGACCGCCAATGTCACATTAACGTCCCAGCAAGGCACTGCGGGGAGCTGGCGCTTTGATCGCTCGCTGAAGAGCATCCTCCAAGGCAGGCAGGATACCGCTGTGAGACTTGCCTTCCCCTGCCTGCCCTGGCCTCGCACCCAGCACCCGTGGGGCTGGCTGGAGAAGAGGGGTGCAGGATCCGTGGTGCTGCCCCGTCTTCCCAGGATGCTCTCCCATGCCAGCAGCTGCTCCCCATGCTCCTGCTCTGCAGCCAGACCGAGATTGAAAGCTCAGCAGGCTGCCGGCATGTTTTAGCCTCATGCAGGCGTCCCTCGGAGACCCCAGAGCAGTGGACAGTAATGTGAAAACGATACTCATGTCGTGTCTGAAAGGGCAACAGGTCATCATTAAAATGGAGGCGATGAAAATCATTCACCCAGAGAAGTTTTCGGAGCTGCAGGCCTCGCAGCCGCGCTACACGCCAGCCCCACGCCGCGAGCCGCCCCTCGTGGCCAAGCGTGCATGGCCCTCTGAGTCCGAGATCATCGTCAACCAGGCATGCGGGGACATCCCTGCCTTGGATGCCACCCCTGGCCCCCTGCCGCTGCCCCGGACTCCCCCCCTGCCACGGCGAGAACGTGGGTACCAGAGCCAGCGGAAAGGCAGCTCAGAGGTCTGCTACCACCGGCAGCCGCCGTCGGACGAGGTGATCGTCAACCAGTACGTGCTGCACCCCTCGACACCCTGCGAGCCCCTCGAGTGCCCCACCTGCGGCCACATGTACAACTTCACCAACAAGCGGCCCCGCATCCTCTCCTGCCTCCACTCGGTGTGCGAGGAGTGCCTGCAGATCCTCTACGAGTCCTGCCCCAAGTACAAGTTCATCTCCTGCCCCACCTGCAAGCGGGAGACCGTCCTCTTCACCGACTATGGGCTGGCAGCGCTGGCCGTCAACACCAGTATCCTCAACAGACTGCCGGCTGAGGCGCTGGCTGCCAACCCGGTCCAGTGGAGCAGCGACACCGACCGCAGCTGCTACCAGACCTTTCGCCAGTACTGCGGGGCTGCCTGCACCTGCCACATCCGAAACCCGCTGTCTTCCTGCACCATCATGTGAACCCCGCGCCCCTGCCCGCACCTCCCGGCAGCGGGACGGCCGGCGGGTGGGAGCGGGCGGCGCAGCACCGCAGCCAGTCCCTAGTCCCTTCTTTGCCAGTGGCACAGCCCGGGGATGCTCTGATGCTCGCCGCGGCCAAGGATGTAGGACCTGCATCTTTGCCAGCACTGGCAGGGGGAGATGGGGACACTGGGACCTGGTGGCAGCCCCCTACACCCACCCTGGTGGCACCCAGGGAGAGGGACACTGGGATGGGAAGCACATCTACCAGCGCATCCAGGGGCTCCGGCTTCCCCTGGTCTTGTGGCAGGTGACCCTGCTGTGCATCGAGCATCTCATCGTGCTCCTTCACTGGGCACCTTCTCCCTCCTCTCTCCCCACGGCTCCCAGGAGTGGACGCTGGGTCCTGACCGAAGTGACGCCCTCCCCATCACACTGCAGCTGCCACCAGCAGCACAAGGAGCCCTGGAGGTGCATGGTGCCACACTAGGATGCCCAGCCGGCATGGGAGGCGAGGACAGGTCCCCAGCTGCCCCCCCACCCCTCTTCTCTGTAAGTTATTTGCCAAAGCTTTCATCTCACCGGCCAAGCCGCCATGCGCCCGAGTCGTTGTAGCCACACCAAGCCGCCACACTGGCCCCTCGGTTGCGAGCAGACATGTGGCCCGTTTCCTCCACAGGCCCTTGAGGAAAGCTCCACTTTATCCTCGTTTTGGAGGATTCTTGTTTTTTCCCCATCTGTCCCCGGCCGCCCCATCCCAGGCCACTACACGTTCACAAAGGCATTGAGCTCTGCCCGTTCTCTGCCGTTCCACCCAGGGCCCTCCACCGATGCCCTGTGGGATGGCTCAGGGGAGCAGCATGGGGTCCGGTACCCCAAATTGCCGGCTCCAGCGGGGGAATTGGGCTGGGCAGGGGGGCAGAGGTCCGGCTCTGGCCCATGGTCCTTTCCTTGGAGCAGCACCTCTGTTCTGACACCATGTGTGGAGGGGCTGGCAGGGCAGCAGCCTCCTGTGCACAGTCTTGCCTTCTCCAGGGCAGCTGGCGGGGGAAGCTTGCTGCCAAAAAAAGCAAAAAAATAAACCTAAAAAAAATAAAGAAAAAGCCATAATTTGCGGGTGCTCCCATGGGGCTGAGCACCACAACCCAGCACGGCTGCAGCACCAGGGGCACACACCGCTCAGTCCCAGGGCACCAGGGCTGGGCGAGCCAGAGGGGCCCCGCAGAGCCCCGCACCCTGAAGGACAGAGCAGCCCTGGCCCTGGCCAAAGCCCAGCATCCATCCAGGGAGAGAGGCTGAACCATCCCCCCGGCCGCCCCAAGGGAGCAGGAGCAGCTGATACCACCAGCGCAGCCCTGGGTACCACCCTGCTGCCAGTGGAGAATGGGGGCCGATACCGTTTCTGTGTTGCTCTGCCAATGCCTCCCGCTGCTGGTTGTGACGATGATCATGTTTTATACCCGGCCTTGTTCTAACCCCCATCAGTCTCCCCAATAAAGATTATATTGGAACGAACGGTGAGCCAGCATCTCGGGGGGCGCGTCGCTGTGGGCAGGAGTGGGATGCACCGTCCAGGGTGGGCCCGCTCGGTCCATGGGGCAAGGTGCGGAGGAGATACCCAGAGGAAGGGCTTTCCCCTGGACTGACACCACCTCCTCCAACCTGCTCTTGGCTCTGATGCAGTTGTGTCCCCTCCCTGCCCAGTCCCTGGTGCCACTGCACATGGCTGGGCACCATGGGGGTACCCTGCCCACCTTGGCAAGCAGTCCCCAGCCACACCAAGGGCTCTTAAATACCCACTGTGTGTCCCATTCCTCCCCAGGTGACGTGGTATACTGGGGGGGAGGATTTGCCAGACTGGTCCATGTGGCACCTGTGGGCAAAGGGAGCCGGGCAGGGACATGGGCAGCGCTGGGCTCCCTCTGCTCCACTCCAGTGAGGCAGCTGCACCCAGGGGCCCTGCCATACAGCCCTCTGCACCAGCGGCACATGGGGGCTGCCCTGGGGCCTGGCATACACTCAGCAGCACTGACAAACAACAGCAGTTGGGGGCACCCACTGCTGGCACCGAGTGGACCCCATGGTCACCATGATAGCAGCTCTCCAGCTGGGAGAGGCAGAAATTCGCAGCAAAAGCAGATGGGAGGATGCTCCTGGGGCAACATGGTTCCCCAGGGCATAAGCCGTGCACACAGGCTGGTGCGTGCACACACGTGTGCATGCCAGAGGGTGCGTGTGTGCACACAGAGGCTTTCTGTGCAGGCACAGCCCCACTGGCCCAGTGCTGGCCCCTAAATTTCCTTTCTGTGGGAGCAGCAGCTGTCTATGCCTTTTGCTGTGGGCCACCATGCAGCAGCTGCTTCCAAAACACTGGCATGTTCCTAGCTCACAGCCAAGCACTGGGGGCAGCTCCCACGCTGTGGGGTGCAGGGGGTGTGAGGTGGCTGCAGACCCCTTGTCCTTGGCTGCTTGTTCCCCCCCAGTAGGTGGGTTCTATGCCTGAAAACAAACCCACATCCCAGCCCATGGGCATTGAATTACAGCATCAGCAATGCAGCCAGGGCCACCCCCAGCCCCAAGCGTGCCGCAGCCATGACTGGGCTCCCCAGCCCTGCACCCGCATCCCCGCCATCCTTTGTGAGTGTGGGGGGCACATGCAGCCCTAGCAGCAGTGCTGAAGGCTCCTGGTGGTCACAGCAGCCCCCCAGTGAGCCTGATGCTGTGGCTGATGGGGGAAGCTGAGGCAGTCCCAAATCTGGGATGCGCATCTCCATCACCTCAAAGGCTAATCCTGAATCCAGGAGGAGCATCTCCATCTGTGGGGCCCCAAAGTCACCAAAGCAATGGGCCAGGCAGGGCAGAGGTGGCAGCAATTTCGCCCTTAAAGTGGGATTTTACCCTTTTTATTACATAACAACAAAGGGTACAGCGTGTCCTTCCCACACACACACACCTTGTGGTTCCTCTTGGGCGCAGGGTAAATTTAAAACTGCTAATTTGATTTCTAGTTGCAATTAAGGATGAAATGGGGCCTTTCAGCTGGGTGACAGCCCATTTCTCCAGCCCTATTAACCTCGAAGGAGCGCTCGCTGGGAGGGGGGCCTGGGTGTGCTGTGGGGGGACAGGAGGTGCAATGTCAGCCCTTGCCTTGCAGCTGCAGGTGAATTAAAAGTCTTTCAAACTCACCCTGGCATCCCAAGCTCTGAAGTGCTTCCATGGCTGCAGGGGCTACACCAAGCTTCATGCATTCAGTCTGGGTTTTCAAAGCACCCCGTGTCCCACCGCCTGCTTAAACGTGGCCAGGGTATCGCCATGGGAGCAGGTTTGGCCACACGTGAGCAAAGATGCTCACAGATGTTCCCAGATGAGCTGGCTGTAAAATCTCCTTGACGTAATGTCTGCCCCAGGCTGGGATGAAGCTCTGGGGTCTCCCAGTGTCCCATGATGGGAGAGGGGACTTGGGGGGTTAAGTGGCTCCTGCAGCCTTCCCCAAACTCCCTCATTTCAGATGTGGGAAGGGCCAGGAATAGGCAGCTCTCTGCTGGTTTGGGGTCAGCCTTTGGCACGGGTTCAGGGAACTGTGCTTCCCAGCCATTCTCCTCCAAACCAGCTCCCACAGCCCAGCCGGTGGGTGCCAGCGGTTGTGCTGGGCCAGGGGCAGCTCTGCACTCCTGCCAGTGGTGGGTGGGCAGCCCTGGGCAGTGCTGAGGTCAGTCCCCATGTGTGTGACCCCACTGATCCCCATCCTGCCCACCACCCTACACGGCTGCCCACCAGGACTGGCTCGCTGGTGGCACAGAAAGGGGGGAAGATCCATTCCCAGGGCAGGGGCCAAAGGCTGTCTGGGCTGTGCGGTAGCACCATGCCAGGCTGGGAAGGAGGTGGCTGAGAATCAGGGCTGTGCCCTGCCTGGGGACACGCAGCCTTGAAACCTCGACCTGGGGCGGTCACGCACTCGAAACAGCCGTTTCAGCGGAGAGGAAGCTGCTTGCAACGGCTTCTGCCAGCGCCCAGCTTTCACAACGAGGTGCAACCCCACAACCAGAAGTTCACGTGCTGTGGCACCGAGCCCAGGAGGCTGCGACAGGTCCCCAGGGCAGCGCTGGCCCCGCGGATGGGGAGGGACAGCTGAGCTTGGGAACTTTTGTGGGGTTACATTCAGGCGAGGGCTGCCTGCAGGCACAGGCGCCCGCTCCTGCTCGGTTCCCAACTCCACGTTCAAGGCCGGGTTTCTGGCACAGGAGTTGCTCCCAGTGTCTCACCGCTTTCACACCATCCCCCTGGCTGCTGTCCCTCCTTCCTCACTCTCACAGGTGCAGGATGGGGACAGTGCAGGCATGTCCCCAGCGTGGGGGCTGAGCAGGGAAGGGAAGATGCTGCTGCTGTTTGTGGTGCAAAAGGGGTGGGGATGCCTCTGACAGAGCTGGATGGGGCCCCGACACCTCAACCCCCTGGCCCTGACCCCCAACCCTTGCCTGCCTAGGCAGGTGAGACTGGGTGCATTTGGTGCATGTCCTAACTGCCACCCAGGCATGGCTGGGGACCAGCATCAGGGACCTGTTGGGCTTCATCAGGAGAAGCCAGCAGAGAGACATGGCCCTGAGTGGTCAGGTCCCTGCAGGGATGGGGACAGCCACATCACTGGTGTGGGGACACCACCATCCCCCCCCGCTGGGCTGCCAGCAGCTGGGAGATATGATGAAGCACTTGGGGTGCAATGGCATGTCAGGGGCTTGTGGGAGGGGACAGGGAGGGCTTCGAGGAGGGCAGGAGGAGATGGGGTGGATTTGGGGGGCTGTGCTGGAATCCCTGGGGGGAAGGGGAGAGGGATGAGAGGGTAGCAGAGATGGGACAGCTGGTGAGAAGGAGGCTGAGGGCTGCATGGGGGTGTATGTGGTGAGACTGGGGTACATGGGAGGGCTGTAGGAGGATGCTGGGGTCTGCACCGGGATGTGCACAGGGGGACAGGGTACATACAGCTGCTGGGGGCGCATGGTGCTTAGCAGGGGGGGTGCAAGGGGGCCTGCAAGGGATCAGAGGGTGCATGTATGTGGCTTTGTGGAGGACTTTGCGGGGGCTGTGCTGGGGGATGGAGCCCTGCAGCCGGAGCCCTGCCACAGCCTCCCATGGCCCTGGGCACGCCGCCCCCAGCCCCAGCACACCACGCTGCTCACCGCTATCTCAGTGCGCTAAATATAACCGAGTCCTTGTGAGCGGATGCTGCAGCCAGGCTCCCGCGGGCCAGCACTGCCTGCATGGTCTGCGGGCAGCACCGGGCTCTGCATCACCCACAGGCTCGGTCCCACACCGCAGCCCCCCCGTGGGACCCCATCCCTGGGTGATTTAGGAGCTCTTCTCCAGCTTTCAGCGCCCAGAGGTGCAGGCTGCCTGGTGAGGGCAGCGCGGATGCGCTGGAGGGTGCATCGTGCTCCATTGTGTCCCCACGGGGACAGATCTGGCCTGGTTTGCCCAAAAGCCCCTTACACCCCCCCATGTAATGTAGAGCAGGGACACGTGCCAGGCCTCCCATGTGGTGACAGGGCCCCCCTGGGTGTCTGAGCCCCCCTCTTCCTGCAGGCCCCATCTAGCCAAAAATGCCCCCGGCCAGGGCTGAGCTGGCTGTTCTCCTGATGGACCTGCTCCATTTGGTATAAATAAATATTCCTCGGTGCACCGGGGGCTGAGGGGGGGGAAACCACCTGCCTCTGCCTCCCAGTCTGACCTGTTTCAGGGTGCTGCTCCTACCACTGCCTCTATGCTTTGCTGGAGCAATGCACGGCAGCGCTGATGCTGACAGTAGCCCAGCAATGCATGTCACGACTGATGCTGAGAGTAGCCCAGCAATGCATGTCATGACTGATGCTGAGAGTAGCCCAGCAATGCATGTCACGACTGATGCTGAGAGTAGCCCAAGCACCGTGGCAAAGCCCAGGGCCCAGATCTGTGCCGCGGTGGGCAGCAGGGCAGGGGCTCCTGCAGGGCTGTGCAGGCAGGGAGCAGGCACTCACCCCCCACCAACCTGGCTCCCTGTGCAGGGGGAGGGGGATGGGGAGGGGTGGCACCCCGCTGGCCCCCGCAGCTGCAGCCCTGGGGAGCTGCCCACAGCAAGTTTCTGGGGAAGAAGAGCAAAGGCAGAACGTGCAGCCTGTTGCACAACCCCGGCATGGCTGGGCAGGAGGATGGGGCACAGTGGTGCCAGCCAGCCCCTCGGCAGGGACGGGCAGGGTGGGGGTCGAGAGGGGTGACAGCACAGGGGGGGCGATCCAGCATGGGGTCTGCGTAGAGATTTGCAGGGCACTGAGAGGAGCCTGACAGTGATAAATAAGGAGCAACATGCTCCAGGCTGCAAAGATGGGTGCCAGCACCGGAGAAGACTGACACCCCCTCCGGTGGGACCTTTGGGAAGATCTTGGGGCTCTGACAACCCCCTGCCACCCACTTCCAGCCCAAAGGTGGCTGGAAGCCTGGAGCCGTCCCCGTCTCCTGCCCCTCGGGGTGCAGATGACCCCGATAAGCAGCTGCCAGCCCAGTGCTCTGTGGTGCGTTGGGGAGCAGGGGTGCTGAGGAGCTGTGCCCTGGCCTGGGCATCGCCTGGCTGGGACACTGCCCCTGCGAGAGGTGGGCTGCCAAGTCCGAACCAGAGCCCACACCCTGCTCACCACCCCGACACTCCTGCCTGCCACCAGCCCCCTCCCCGGCAGCTGCGGGCAGGTCCTGGGGGCACAGCCCCAGTGCCGCACTCTCCAGGGGCTCCTCACCCGTGGTGCCCAGCTGGAGCTGGCTGCCAGCACCAGGCTGCAGGGGACGGAGCCGTGTTTGCTCTCTTATCACCACGAAGTGCAAGGCATGAGCACGGGCTGGCACCACTCAGCCGGGGCTGGGAGGTGTTGCAGCAGGGACTTGGGGACCACTGCCTGACCCCGTCCCCTCCTTGTGTCACCACTGGGCCCCAAGCAGACATGCTCAGCCTGGACCAAGCAGTGAACTCAGCTGGATGCAGTCATGGGACAAATGCGAGTTGTATTTTCACTCCACGCTGGGGAACCCGTCTGTCTGTCCCAGGGGCATGCAGCACAGCCCTGCTCTGCCTGCGGCGACCCTCTGGTTCCCAGCCCCCAGCCCCCCACCAGAGACATGCCGACGACGGTGCAGGAAGGGCTCCCACCCCATCAGCCCCTTTGCTGCTGCAGTGATGTTGTCACCCAGCGTCCGGTGGGGTGCAGGCAATGCCCAGCTTTGGGGTCACCTCCCTCAGCTGCCCACTGCAGCCCCTCCGCTGCCTCAACCGCTGCAGGCTCACTGGCAGCGCTGGAGCATCCCAGGCCCCTGGGTTCACAGGCTTGCTCCCAGGCTGGCATCACGACCCAGCAGCAGCCCCAGCAGCAATGCAGGAGCAGGACTCTTCTCCTCATGCATGGCCCAGACTGGAGGCATGAACCTAGCGCTACTTATCGAGGATGAGGAAGAGCAGCACCATCAGGACGATGGGAAGGAAGATGAGGAGCAGGCTGAGCATCTCGGTTGCCAGCAGCAGTGCCAGCACCAGGAGGTAGCAGCAGCGGCAGCGGCGCTCCAGCCGCCCCAGCCTGCGGATGAGGCAGGGTGGGTAGCGGACACAAGGCAGGCACCCGAACATGCGGCTGGTGTGGAAGCGCACCTGGAAGCGATGCTCGAGGGCACCGGCAAGGCCTGGGCGCCGGGGTGGCAGGGCTGGGGGCCGGGGGGTGGCCAGGGCATCAGTGGAGCCAGGCTGAACGTGCAGCAGGAGCAGCTCCTCTTGCAGCTTGCAGATCTCCCACTCCAGCATGGGTGTCTTCTGGCGGCAGATGGGGCAGCGCACGCGGCCGAACTCGGCGCCGGCGGCCGTGTCCATGATGGCACGCAGGCAGGCGCGGCACAGCCCGTGGTTGCAGTTGAGCAGGGCCAGTTTGTGCCGCTGCTCATCATAGGGCTCCGTGCAGATGGGGCACTCGTCCTCGCTGCCTGCCAGCACGTGGCACGGCTCTGCTGCTGCCGCCACCGCCTCATCGCTTGATGTTTCATCTTCCTCGCCGGAGAAGCTCAAGATGGAGCTGGAGGTGCTTTCCAGGCTGGGCAACCCCCGCGATGGTGCTGGGCTCCCCCCATGGGGCAGGATGGGACTGGTGGCGGCAGCAGTGGGAGGGTCCTGCCCCACAGGTAGGGAGGCACCTTGGGCAGGTGGTTCATCATGCCCGGGCAGGAGCGACTCTGTTGTGTCCTCTGACGGCGGCGGGTTCCAGCATCCCCAGGCAGTGGTGGGTGCCTCTCCGCAGAGCTGGGGTGGCTCTCCAGAGCCCCCCGACCCTGCAGTGTCGCTCTCATCCTGCTGCCTGGCACAGCCTTCCCCACCGGCTGCCTGCACCGGCTGGGGTCCAGGCTCTGCCTCCTCGCCCACTGCCAGCTCCATGGGGGCAGCTGCCCCACGGCCGCCTCCCTCACCTGCCACCCCCTGGGTCCCCTCGGGGCTGGGTGCAGGATGTGGGCACTGCTCCAGGGCAGGAGGTGGCCTTCAGCACGGCTGCCAGAAGGGTTTAAAGGCAGCAGCGTCCGCACAGAGTCCCGTCATCCCTCCAGCACAGCTTGGGGTGCCCTCCCAGACCAACGGGTCAGGAGCCCCTGAAGGGGGATGTGTCCCCATCACCCTCACCGATACGCCACCCCAAGAGGGGCATCACCGTGAGCATCCAACAGCCACTTCCTCCTCCTCTTCTTCCTCCTCCCCAGCGCCGACACAGTACTGACCCGCCACGGTCCAGAGGAGAGGGCAATGAGCTGGTCGCTGCCAGGTGCTGCCTGCTGCGCCAGCGAGGGGTGCAGGCGTGGCAGGCACCCGTGCAGGCAGCTGCTGCCTGCCGTGGGCCAGGCAGGGCTGGGACGGAGCCTGGCTCTAACCAGTCTGGTTTGTCAGCTTCTGGAAGCAGCTCAAATGCAGGCAGCCCGGGGCAGGCAGCCATGCCCGCGCCAATCAGCTCCCACAGGAGCCGGGGAGGAGCTGGGCCCACGGCCGCCTCTTCTCCTCGCCCAGCAAAAGTGGAGCCACCTCGGTGGCCACTGCTCCCCAGACCACTGCCCATGGGGCACAGCATGTGCCCTGCCCTGGCCCAGTCCAGCCACCCAGCTCACACCCAGTACAGCGCACCAGCATGGGTCCTGCACTGCTCCAGTACAGCCGCCCAGCTCACACCCAGTATAGCGCACCAGCATGGGTCCTGCACTGCCCCAGTACAGCTGCCCAGCTCACACCCAGTACAGTGCACCAGCATGGGTCCTGCACTGCCCCAGTACAGCCTCCCGATGCCAGCTCATCCCTGTCCCCTGGGTCGGTCCCTGTGCTGGGCCA
>JAVJGJ010000062.1:8119281-8132108 GCA_035590215.1 Microhierax caerulescens | reverse complement strand
CACAGGAAAGATACGTGAGTCCTAATTTATCAGCAGGAGGGCAGGAAACTGTCCTTTCATCTTGGGAAACACTCAATGTAAAACATGTCTGATCCTGAGCTGGGTAAGATGACTGCTGCGAAGGAGCAGCCGCTTCCGTCCATCTGCTGCCACCTTTCAAGAAATCTGAAAAGATTGTTTTGATGGTGATTTGTAACCAAAGACAGTTCAAACCTCAAAATAAGAGAAATGGTGAAGAAAACAGGAGCTCCTACATAGAATACCCGAAAACAACTCAACGCTTCCAAGCGCATTACTTCTTATGGGAAACAAGAAAATCAGACTTTTTCCTGGAGAGAGTTTCATTTGATGAACTGACTGTGCGATAAAAAAAAAAAAATCTAATAAAAAATTTCCCAGCCTGCTCCAATTGGCACGAGAATCTGGCAACGTCCTTGCTGTTTCCCAAGAATAAGGCAGAATTCTGACTTGCTTTTGAAGCTGATTAACATCCCAAAATACAGAGAAAGGAGGTCTTCTTTTTTTGGAAGAGTTGCATTGTTTCTGAGTCAAGCACTGATATGCAAGTACAATGTAATGTCGCTGGGCTTGTGATGGAAAACATGTCAGATATCTATTTTTTGCAGAAAAAGAGATATATTTTCAATCTTTTTGCCCCTGGGCAAGATCACCTGGGTACAATCACAGAGAAGATACAGCCCTGGCTCCCCAGACCCTACCGCAGCAAGGGCCTGAGAAGGCAGACACACCATGCTACATAGCCCAGGGCCACTGCTCAGCACCACACAGCTCAGGATTCGCTTTCCCCATCTTTCTCCTAGTGTGGCCGAAACTGTGAACACTATTTTTAGGGGGGAATAAAGGCCTCTTTCAGGCTAGCCCAGCTGCACCCCTGTTTGGCAACCCACTGGCAGTTCACAGTCTGTGGGTCAGGCAGGGGCACTGTGATCCCGGGCATCGTTACACATGGTGTGGGCTGCTCAGGATGGGTGGGAAAGCGCTCACTGCAAACAGGACAGGTGCCACTTGTACCAGGAGGATGAGGCTCCCAGATCCCACCTGTCTGATCAGGGCTGAGGATCATCCCATACCAGAGACAAAGACCCCAGTAAGGTGGGTCTCAGCACAACCCTCATGTCTAAAACATCCTCACGGCCACTGCAAAATCCTGCAAGGGGGACTGCTGTGCAAGCCTTGCTCTTTCCAAGATACTGATCCTTTTTTGGCAGCCTCCAGGGTGTCTCCATCAGCACCAGGAAGCAGCAAAGGGGACAGAAGAAGGAGAGGACAGATCCATCAAGACACTATGCCCAGTGGTCACTCAAGAGCTGCCCAACGGTCTCAGCATTTGGGCTGTGGATGGAGGCACAACCCCAAGTTCCAAGTGCAGTTTGATGGAGGAAATCAAACCCAAGCCCCCAGTCCATGGGTAGGAATGACAAGCTTGGGGTAAGTGCCCCAGGAAGCCCTGTGACACAGCAGGGAATGCCAGACCAGGCAGTAGTGCTGGTGCAGCAGTGAGTGACAGAGCGGTGGGCGGCCTGGCCTCTGCTTCCTGGGCAGTAAACAAAAATCTCCTTCTCCCAGGAATGCAGCGGGGCCAGTCTCACCCTGCGAGGCACCAGGGAAGTTCCTGCTCTTGTTCGAGACAGGCAGGAAAGTGCTCCCTGCAATTGCTGCTTGTGTCAACAGCAAGGCACGAGTTTGCACAGTGCTTTCTAGGTCGTGGGGTGCACGACAAAACCCATTGCCACCTCTCGCCAGCTCAAGGAGCCCAAACCATTTCACAACTTGCCTCAGGAAGCAAGTGAGCAGCCTCCTCCTTGCCACACAGGCAGCAACAAGGGCAGGCAGGTTAAGGGCTTTGCCCAGGAAAAAAAACCACAGAGCTAGGAATGGAGCTGCAGATGTTCTGCCTCCAGAACAAAAGGCCAGACCTCACCTTTTGGCCAACAGTTCAAGATTTCCAACCAGCTCAAGGTAAACACCTGGTGAACTGTCAAAGGAAGCAGGCTCCAGTGGAACGTGGCTTGTCCCTGCCCCAGAAAGGCAGTTTTGGGTGCAAAGAGCTAGCCAGAATATGCCAAGAGAGGCCAAAAGCTGTTGCTCACGAGCCCCAGCAATGGTGGAGCCCTGGTATGCTGTGCTTTAAAAGCCTCCTGCCCACATAAGCAGTCACAGGAACAGCACAAGCCTTCTTCTCCAGTTTCACAGAGCCCCACTGGAGGGGAGGAGTGTGGAAAGGCCAGGGCTCTCCTGTTATCCGTTTGTCATGGGTGAGAAGCCAGGCAGCCCACTGGCAGACAGTGCTGGTCACAGGCACTGGCAGTTGTAGGGATGGGCACACAGTCAGCTGAAGTAGCTTTACCATGATTCCAGCTCTGCCCCTTCTAGTCAAAGCACAGCATAGGTGAGAAATTGCCCTCAGCCAGGGCTTGTGGAGCAGGACGTATGGAAAGGAGGAATAAACTGGTCCCTCTACACCAGTGCCTGTAGCCCCTAGAGACCTGGAGGGTGTAGGGTGTGCTTACTCTGGAGAGGCTGAGCTGTGGGAATGCCTCCAGTAAGGTGGAAAAGCAGTGACGTGCAGCCTCGCTACCACAGCGCCTACGTGGAGACCTCTCACTCACCCAGCCAGGTAGACATGAGCGCTCCTGCTGCTCAGCAGCTCCCACACCAGCCTTCCGTTCTCCTGGATGCGGTGCTGAACATAAACCTTCTCCTCCTGCAGGAAAACACAGCACTGAGCCCACCCAGCCCTGGCAGCAGCCCCAGCATGCCTGCCCAGCCCCTGGGGGCTCTCAGGAGCCGTTTGCAAAAGTGCAGGGCAGCACAGCCCCCCAGAGCAGAAGGCACTGGGAGAAGCAGTTGGTTCCACTATTGCACAGGGAAGGGGATCCCCCCACCTCACATCAGCAAACTGGGATGGGTTGGTGGGAGATGGGTGCGGCAGCAGGAGCTTCGCTGGGGAACACACCTCAAGGAGCCCCCTTGAATCCTTTGGCTGCCCCCTGCCTGCTCCAGCTCTGGTGAACAGCCAGTGTCATGAGCTGGAGAGTCCCTGCAAGGGCTCCCCTCCTGCCTCTCTTCTCCCAGCACGGGCAGAGGAGGCTCTGTGGCTTCTCCCATGCCCAGGTTGCTGCAGGGCAGAGACCCTTCCCCACATCCCTGGCTGCTGGTCCCAACCCTGTCACTTGCTGGAGGCCTGAAACAGCTTGGAAGGGCAGAAAGCTGGGAGGGACGGCCTTGGTCCCACTCCCTGCCTCTCTGCTGTGCTTAGGGACTGGATACAACTGGCTTTTGGCACAGCATAGCCCAACCGAGGAGAGTTCCCAAAGGGTTAATCCACAGGACTTCATGCATCCAAGCAACTGCCTACGGCCCTGGCTTCTGCCCAAAAGGAACACCATTGCCAACGTGCCTGAATTCACTGCCAGCACTGACGGCTCTTCCATGACAAAGGTGACACTGTGATGGAGGCCAGGCCCTCCACCCTGCATCCCACCACACCAGGCTCTGCACAGCGGTGAGCTGAGCCACGGCTGCAGCCTCCTCCCGAAGTCCTCCTCCCTTCCCATCCAGCCCCAAAGGCAACAAGGCTCTTGCTGTGTCTCAGGCTCCCTACATGCTGCAGCCTGGAGGTGTGCGTGGGAACAACCCCAAGCAGCAACCAGCCCTGGCTGTCACAAGAGCTGGTCACCGCGTGGTCAGCAGGTCCCACGTGGCTCCACTGGTTGCATTGCACTGGAGAGTCAGGTCACCCCCAGGCACGGCTTACTGCTCAGACCTGGTGATGCAGGAGGTAAGCAAGCCCATCACAAGCACCAACACAGCCAGCCGGTAGCTCAGCTTCAGCATCATTAACATTAATCAGCTAAGTGCTGACAGAGGCTCTGTTGAGGCTGGGGCTCCAAGCAGGTCATTTAAGGACCTGCAGCTACCTAGAAACGAGAGCATTCCAGTGACAAACTCAGGTCACGATATCTCAGCTAAACCCCAGGGCATCCTGCTGAGAATTACCGACGGTCGCATTAGGCTGGGATCAATCAGTCTGCACCGTGGGGCAGATGTGATGTGACAGCAGGTCGCTGCAAAGGGAACCTTGCGAAGAGGGAAATCCTGCTCAGCTATGGAGCATCCCAGCTCCTGCCAGACTCGTTGAAAACAAAAGTTTTTGATGAGTTAATGGCTGTGATATCTCCTAGAGCCATAGGTACAATGGCCCAACGTGGCACATCCTACCTGGCTGCGGTCTTGCTTGCCCCCCTGTGTGGCACTGCCAGGACTCAGTGGCAAATTGCTTCACCCCACAGAGCAGGCAGAGAAGGGAGGCCAGGAGGCACACTCCAATATAAGTCCTGTCCCTCCAGAGCCTGCGAGGGCAGGAGGAAGGTCAGGGGTCACTCTCCAGATTCAGGGAGCAGCACGTCCTCCCTTCACTGTGTGAGCCATCAGAAAAAAGGCAGAGTGGTCATCCAACAAACCTCTGCAGTGCTGCTCCTGTTCAAAGACTTGGAAAGCCTTCACAGAAGCATCGAACTCAGGCCTTACAAGTGACTAGATAAAAGATGCTGGCTCCATGTCAATGCATGCACACAGTCAGGAGAAAAGGACTGGTGCAGCTGAGCTACCCAGAAATACCCACTCCTCTCTGACCCTTTTTATCAGATCTGTTTCAAAGGCAGCTGAGCTTTCAGTGCCATCAAGGGACAGGGTAAGGCAGTGAAACAGAGTCCCAGTCTGCAAAGCCTCTCCGGCAATGTAAAAAGCCCTGTAGCCCAGAGCGGAGGTAAGAGAGCTGCCCACCAAAGACACTGCCTGGGAAATAAGGGAGCAGAAGGGCTGAGTTGTGGGGGTGCTTGTACCTCTGGGGAGCTTTCTCCTGTATGGCTGAGGCACAGGGAGGGCTGGCACGGAAACCAAGCTCCTCAGCTTCAGCCAGCAATCACAGGCACACAGTGGGGCGGGTGGCACTCAACCAGGAAAGGTTGTTGCCTGATGACCCCTGCAAGAGCCTTCGGAGCCTTTTATCACTCACGTGGTCCAGCCAAACAAAGCTGGCTAACACCTTATCTGCTCCAGCGCTTGCCAGCCCCGTCACAGCAACCCTTCTAGCTCAACTCAGCCAGACATGTCCTGGCTGGGCAGTGGCACTGCCATGCTGGTGGGGATCCTGACCAGCACCGAGATGGGGTGGGGGAGCAAAGTGACCACTGTGTCACCCCACCAGGCCCTATGCAGGCCATGCCAACAGGTATAGGGGCCCAAAACACTGGCAGAGTCCCATCAGTGCTGCCTGAGATGCTCCTGTATCCACCCTCCTCTTCTGGGAACTAACCTGGTCCCTGGAGAAAGCTGTGAAGAGTGTCAGCAAGCCCTTTGTCACCAGCTCTTCCCACTCCACCTGGCAGTAGAAGTCCTTGGATTTCTGGCGGCAGCCAAAGAACAAGCAGTTCCCTGCAGACAGCAGACCACAAGGGCTGTGCTGGGTGGACCAAATGCCCTGCGAGTGTTGGGACTGTTGGTGCTCACAGGACCTGTGGCAGAGCCCCAAGGCTTTCACCTCTCTGCTGCACCTCGCTGACAGCCCTGGCCTGGAAGAGCCAGGAGCCATATGAGCATTAAGCCAAGCGAGCTGTGGCAACCAGTGGCCCCTATGTGCTGGAAAAGCAGGAGGTGAGGAGCGGGCAGGGCAGGAAGAGCTCCCCAGGGCTGTTCCCCTCCACAAGCCTGTTCCCCTCCACAAGCCTCAGCTGCCTGCCAAGATCCACAGCTGAGCCAGGGGAATGAGGATGGGACAAGGGGGAAAGCATGACTCCTTGTGTAGTGGAATATGAGCTCAGTAACCCATCTCCCCTCACAGAGAGCAAAGAGCGAAACTCTGCAGAGCCCTGCCCCAACCCAAGGAGTCATCCTGCAGCACAGCCTGTGAATAACCACACAGGCTGCACACATCAGGTTCTGGTGCTCACCTGCCCCAGAGTCCAGCTCAAACACAGCAAAGCCTGAGCCTGTCCAAACCCTCAGGAGCCCCCGGTCCCTCTTTCCCGTATGCTTTACACATCCCTGTCTGCAGCAAGGGGCATCCCGAGTCCCTCCCAGGACCATCCCTCACCTCTACGTCCTTGTGCCACCCGCTCCTGTATCGCTGCTCGGAAAGGTGCCACCCCTGTGCCAGGGCCAATCATGATCACGGGGGTCTCAGGGTCAGCTGGGAACTTCATTCCTCCTTTCTTCACCCAAAGAGGCACCCGGACATCACCTGCAAAACAAACAGACCAACTATCATCACCCCACCACCACTGCATCTGTGACATCCTGCAGAGGGCAAGCGAAGCATCCAGGTCTTCCTGGATGCTCCAAAGATACAGATAGCACCTGGCTTACCACCACCCCAGCACCAAGGCACTGTCTCTGCAAGCACCTGAGCGAACCCCAGAGCAAAGCAAGAGCCCCACTTCTCTTCACACAGCTGGTGCCAGGGAAGACAGTGGGTGGAGGTGAGCAGAGATTTCAACCTGGCTGCTGAGTAAGGGAGGGCCCAATTTGCCCCCTCTGGGAGCCAGAGGAGGGGTGAAGATCCCCATACAGATACTCTGAGAAGACCCAATCCTGCCCTCGAGTCATACAGAACAATTCTCTACCATTGTGCAGCATGAAGACCCTGCAAACTTGTCAAATTTGCTTGGGGACCCAGCTGGACATGCCTCGTGGTTAAAGCAGATGAGCAGCACACACAGGCTTTGGAGGACAGGATGGATGTGCTCAGAGGAAGGATCATCATTCCCAGAGCTGGTGCTATGGGGCTGGAGGTGCCAAGCAGTCAAAGCACTACCAGCTCCAGGATGCCAGGAGCAGCCCACTGTGGGACAGCAGGGCATGCTGACGCTGGGACACCAGGTGCTCAGGGCAAGCTGGAGGAACATGCCATGCTCTGAAGAAGATGGGAGAGCAAGGAAGGACAGCTATGGTGAGTTCAGCTATCCTGCCAAGCCAGTGTACTGAAGCTCCCCATGGTGGTGGTGCTTCACCCAGGGTCCAGGCAGCTCCAGCACACAGCCAGCACACACACAGCTCCACCACAGTCCCACGGGATCAGTGGTGTGTTCTGTGGCAAGCACACAGGGTTCTCACAGAGTCCAAGCAATTACCTTGCTCTGGGTTGAGAGAAGCCAACCAGGTAGAGCAGAGACCACGTCGGGGTTTGCTGAGCCGCGTCTTGTACCGCACTACTGCCATGAGGATCTGGATCCGGTCAGGGTGAGCCTGTGTCCAGACAGGAGTCACGAGAAATGAGAAGACACCCAGCACAGCTCCGCAGGAAGAGCCCAGTGCCTCCTCCAGGGACAAAGCCTGTGCTCAGCTCCTGCCAGGGCATCTGCAAGACTCGTCCTAGCCTGAAACAGCCACTCGGACACAGAATGGAGCACACTCTTGCCCAAAACCTTTGCAATGGGGAAGAGGGTTTTCCCAGAGAAGCACCGCTGTGGGAAGGCCCTGCACAGCTGGCAAGAGCGACTAGAGGCTGTCCAACCCAAGAGGCTCCCATGGAGGACAAATGCCACTGTGCATGGGCTGACCTCTGCCAAGCCACCCGGGCCAGGTCCCACTGCCACCTCCCGGCAGCAGCAGGAAGCAGCGCTCCCCCTTCCCATGGCCACACCGCACAGGACACTCGAGTCTCCACCGCACCACATCCCACCGCTCCCCGTGACAGGACACCAGACCTCTGGAGTGCACTGGGCCAGCCCTTGCAGGGCCACGGGAGGGTAAGCGCCCTAACCCGGAGGCTGGCACAGCCCTGGGGTTTGCATCCAGCATAGCAGGCTGCCGCAGGCTCACAGCGGAGCAGCGGTTTGGGTGGGCTGTGGGTGCTCAGAGGGTCTGGGAGTACAGCCTGAACATCTGCGGCACGCACCAACGGTCAGCCCTGGTCCTGCCAGACCCTCAGCTCAGAGACTGACGTGAGGCTGAGTGGTTCTGAGCTCTTACCAGCATGGAGGAAGCGATGGAGAAGGCACGGGGTCTGATGCGAGGGATGAGGTCCAGCAGGTATTCGGGTGGAATAGCACATGTGGTGTGAGGGAAATCCCACATGACCTGCAACACCAAGGCAGGGTGAAAACTGGTACACCCCAGAAGGCATCCTGCCTGCTTCCCGGGGTATCAGAGGCTGTCCCACATTGCTGTGCCATGCTGCCCTAGACCAAAGGCAATGCACCGGGTACCTCTGAGCGTAACCACACTGTCCCACTGCCCTCCTCTCACCCCCAGGCTGCAGCACAGGGCCCACCACAAAGCCCAGAAGGATTTGGAGGTCTTAACCACCAGTAGAAATCCAAGGATACCAGAAAGTGGGTGAAGTAGATGAAGTTCCCCAGGCAAGAAATCATGGCTGATCATCTGCCTGGGCGCTTTATGCCACGGCACAGCCCTGATGAAGCGGGTTTGCCAAACTCCCCCCCCAGCCTTACCTCGAGCGTGCTCCTGCGGGGTCGGTTGCAGTAGCTGTACAGTTCTTCCTGGCCCTGTGCAGAGCTGAACTCCTGCAGCTTCTCCCGCTCCAGCTCATTTGTAGAGAAGTAGGACAAGAGCTCAAAGAAGGAGCGCCGTGGCACGCAGGAGATGTCCAGGTAGTGAGTGACCAGGTGCCGGATGGTGCAGGGCTGTGGCAAGAGGGGAGGGAGGGATGTACCTGCAAGGCAAGGCAGCAGGGAGAGCTCAGGGCCAGCACCAGGCTGGATGCCTGAGCACTGTCTGCCTGCTGCCCTCACAGCTCTGCCGCTCCCCAGGCACCCAAACAAGGGCAGCCCTGCTGCCTGCAGGCACCCATATGTTGCGTGAACGTGCTAGTGAAGCCAACTTTAACCGCCATTGTTGCTCCCCACCTTGGGCCTGCACTCCCTCTTGCTCTCCCCAGCTTGCTTTCCAAACCCACAGGTTTGCAGCAGAGAAAGTCAGCGGTGCTGAGCTGTCCCTTTATGCAAGTGCTTTATGACAATCCCTCATCCATGAGTCCCACCTCACCCACACACAGTGCAGTGGAAATAACCAGCAGTGTCATATGTGTCAGGCCTGTTCTTGTCTCCTATTTCTCTCCCAATGGTGTGAGAAGCAGCCTGGATTCCTCTTGGGTTTGCCTGCCAGGCAAAAATCCCAACACTGACAGACACACAAAAGATGGAGGGAGAATGGGCACTCAGGGGAAAGGAGAGAAAAGTCTCAGAGCCACCAAGAGGTTCCTCTAGTTGTTGGTGCTGGTTTGCGGTTGCAGAACCACCTGCAGAAGGTCCCTGGGGTGCAGGCAGAGTGGGGAGACCTGCACGTCCCAGGCAAGGAGGCACAGGCTTCCTGACTTGGGAGGCTACAGGATCCTCCACGCTCTGTGCTGGGGGCTGCAGAGGCACAAGGCAGCCTCAACACTGGCCCTAATGTGCAATCCACGTGTGCACAGCGCTGGGAGGGAAGGAGAGCCCCCTGTACCGTGACACAGGCAGATGTCCTGTACCCATTAGCCACTCCCAGCTCCCTATTAACCAGGTCTACAGCAAAGGCGAAGCAGAGCTTCAGGTGGGCCAGAGCTCAGAGGCTGCCCTGTCCCAGCTGGGAAGGAAAGGAGTAGCAGGCAGGACCTACCGGGCTCTGTGGGCTTCAGCACAAAGCGTCTGTCTGGATCCAGGCGCAGGAGCTGGCAGAACTGCTGCACATCTTCAGGGCAGTTCTGGGGCTGGATCATCACCACGTCCCCCGCACTGAACCTGTGGAAGCAGCAGGACCTGCCAAGCGCAGCCAAGGAGCAGGCCCGTGGGCACAGCACCACCATCCCAACCAGCACCAGGGGAGAGGCCACAACTCTGCCAAATTTCCAGTGTCATTACCGCTGTGCTCGCTAACCTAGCTCTAAAGACAAAGAGAACTGGTCCATGGGCAGGAACCACACTGTTATACACCCCTGACTTTGCCCTGGAGGGGGACAGTGCAGCAGGGACCATGCCCACAAGGCCGTAGCCTCAGATATTACTGAAGAAGGAGAGTGGGAGAGAAAGGCAGGCTGTGGGACACCCCAACCCACACATCAAAGCTTGGGGGAAGTCAGGAAAATTCTCACGTGATGCCTGAGCCCGTGACATCAAACTCGATGAGCCGGACATCCTGGAAATGGGATTCTGCTGTGACCCGTTGATTAGACACCATCCGGGCAGCGAAGGGATGCAGCTCAGAGGGAACAGCCCTGGATGCTGATGGCTGGAGCATGTCACCATCGGGGTGCAGGGAGTCCTCAGCCAGGTAGTGCAGGGTGTATTTTGGGGGCAGGCTGTGGGTAGGAGAGCAATGCAGTGCGGTTACCTCCATGCCACGGCTGTTCTGCTGCTGTAGTGCCAGAGCAGGGGTCCTCAGACTTTTTAAACAGGGGGCCGGCACGCAGATTAAGTGACAGGCAGTCATCTGCGGCTGCTTGGTTTCCCCCCCACCCCAACCCCCAGTGGGGTCTGTAAATACCGGGGGGCTGGATTGAGGACCCTGGGGGGCCATATCCAGCCCACGGGCTGTAGTTTGAGGACCCCTGTGCTAGAGGCTGGAGGCAGGGAGAAGCCTGAAGTCTCTCACCATATCCAACACTCATCGTCCCTGTCCCCTGGAGCTGGCTCGTGGTAAGGGAACGCAATGCAGACTGCCAGGGGAAGGAGATCCCAAAGGCTCCAGGGCAGGCAGAGGGAGGCTGGCTGGGCACACACGCTCGGCAGGTCTGCCAAGGGCAGAGGCACATCAGGACAGCAAGATGGGCAGAACCCTATCAGGGCAGCTACACACGTACCCAGGGGACAAGGAGACATCCCATCCAGAGAGAGATGGGCCACCCATGGCCAAAGTCCAAGGGATACTTGGGACACCAGAAGTCGTGTGAGGAGGTTTCCTGGTCAAAGTGGAGCATAACTCCACCCTGGAGAACTGCCAAGGTAACATGGCATTTCATACCAGCCAGCTCCAGTCCCTGTGCAACCTGTGCACTCACCGTACATCTGCGCTGATGATCTCAAGGCCAGGAGGGAGAGGATACAAGGCAAGAATCTTGTCCCATAAGGCCAGGAGCCACGGATCAACCACTGCAGATGGCCTGCAAGCAGGAAATTTGGGCTGCAGCAGTGCAGCAGCATCCCTTCAGGCTCATGTGCTGCTACCCTTGCAATGGGACAATTCTGGGCCACCCCTGGGCAACCACCTCTGCTCCCCTTTCGTTGCAGATCTGCTCCATGCCGTTCCCTTCCTGCTTCAGGTCTGGAAATGTCTCTGGCACCTGAAGCACTCGCTTGCTGTCTAGGGCCCAACCATTGGCAGCTGAACAGAACCAATCCCTCCAGCACAACCAGTGGCAGCAACCAACTCCCCGAGCCACACACAGCCTCTGCCCCACATGAGCAGCACAGTTCAGGCTGCTGTAATGCCACCAGGTATGTGGCAGTGTGACACAGCTGTCCCCTGGTCTGAACAGGACTGGGGCAGAGCCAGGAGACACTGGCACATGCTGGGGGTTGTGAGACACCCTGGAGAAGGAAGTGACCCAGGTCCTGGCACTGGAGAGTTATGAGCAGAGAGCAGCACAGAGAGCAGCAGGAGGCCGCTGGTCATGTCTGGGGTGCAGGAGGAGACCCATGGTGGGGAGCATCACGCTGATGTCCCCGAGGCTGGGTAAAGCATACACAGTCATGCCATCAGGCTGAGGACAAAACTGTAGTGCACCCCAGGGCTCCCCCCACCTGAGCCACCCCTCCACTGGGCTCTTACCCCAAGTCATGCTGGTCATCTCCCAACGCTACTGGCAGCAGAGGGTTGCCCCCAAGCTGTAGCACCCGTTTGTGCAGCTTCTTCGCAACAAAATTAAACCTGAGCAAAGAATAACCACAGCTGCAGAGGGCAGGGCTGCTCCAGCAGAACAGCAGGTGCTGGCTACATGAGCCAGCACACACTGCCAGAGTTACGCCAGAGCAGCACAGAGACAGGTCCAGCCAGAGACAGCACGCACGACCTGGCCCCGTGGCCTGCCCAGCCTATGCCTCCATCCTGGGGCAGCTCAGAGAAGCAGCTGGCTGCCACTTGCTGGGCCACACAGGCTGTACCCAGCTCCCAGAAGGGACTCAGGGAGGTCCAGTTTCCCTTCAGCGCAGCTCGTACCCCAAGCAGAAAAACACTTCCTTCCCTCTGTCCCCTTACTGCCACACAGAGCTCAGGCACACTCCCCACCCCACCCCCACCCCCCACCCAGCTCTTTTGGGCACATGGGAACAATCTTTTGAGAGAGAACTGGGACAAATGGGGCTAGCTGCCACCTAAAACCCTATGTTTCATGCCTCATGTTGGCTTAGTCTACTGAAATTGCTGTGGCACGGGCTTTCCTCCAATTCAGACAGAGAACATGGCCGTAATAACTGAGAGGAAAATGATGTCTGACACACTGCAGCAAAGCATCTGCTTGAAGAGGCTGGGAGGAAAGAAACAGGCAGATAACAAATTCCTGGGGGTTAGGAGGGACACGGGCTGGTAGGGAAAGGATTTTTAAGGCTGGTGGGAATTACATTTCATCTGAGCTGCTGCTCTACAGTCAGACTCTGCCTCCCCTTACCCTCTTCATTCTCCAGCCACTCTGGTCTCGCCTGCAGCCAGAGCTGTGAGGAGCAGCTGTCACAGGCAGGCAAGGAGCCACAGAGCTGCTTACTTGGGATAGGAGGAGTCACCAAGGCCCAGCACGGCGTAGTCCAGCTGGCAGAGGGAACCGGGTGGCAGGTTCTTCCGGAACAGAAACCGCCAGAACATCTATGAAGGACACAGCC
>JAVJGJ010000062.1:8063766-8082818 GCA_035590215.1 Microhierax caerulescens | reverse complement strand
AACACGACGTGCGGGTTCAACGGGGTTTATCAGCCGCCCGTGAGGGGACAGTTCTTCGTAAGGAGCCTCCGTCCCCGCGGCTGTGGTGGGGGAGGATGGAGGGTGGGAGTCTCCTCTGCTACTAGTTGTGGGAAGGAGTGGTGAGAGGGGACCTCAGGGTTGGTCCCATCTGCAATGAGGACTCTTCTATGCTGGGAGGTGGCTTCTGCCTGCTGCAATGTCCCACCCCTCCCTGAAGGAAACAGGAGAATCTTGTCCTAAGGAGCAAGTTGGAACTAGCTCAAAGTTCAAGCAGCCACCTCAGGGCTTGTCAACCAGCTCCAAGACTTTTTGGGAGACCATCAAGTGGGTGCTGAGTGCAGAGCCCTGGGGATTAAATGGGACTCTGTCCCCAAGCAAGAGGGAGCTCTGGGTCTTTTATCCTGGGTGAGGGAGATGTAGTTTTTACTATCTCCTCTTATTCCCCAGGCCTTTGCTGGGTTCTACCACACCTTCCACTTCCTGAACCTGACCAGCCAGCAATCTCTAAATGACGTTAACTCCACGGTCCAGACCTTCTGCAAGAAGAACTGGTCGGAGGTGAGAGCCCTGTGAAGGGCAGCAAGGACCGCTGTGCTTGTCCTGTCCCAGATCTTTGCTCAGGAAGCACGTGTCCTCCAGCTCCCTGGGCTAGGGAGGGTTTCTGAGCATCTCTTTCATTCCCCATTGCATTGTGTCCCCTGATGGCCACACAGCTGGTGGAGACCTTCCCACAGAAGACTAACTATCTACACAAATACTGCTCCATGGCAATTTACAGCTTGACGCTGTTGCTTGATGGCTACAAGTTCAATGAGCACACGTGGAGCAGCATCCACTTCAGCCAGCAGGTAAGCCCCCTGTGGGGCAGCAGGAGCAGGCAGGCAGCTGTGGCCGCATCCTTGCCCTGGCCCAAAGACATGTTCAGGAGCAGTATCCCTGGAGTCCCCAGCACCAGAAATGTGTCCTCATCTCATGGCTGCTACCCAGTGGTTCTAGCAGTGCTTCACTCTTTCTTACCTGCCCCCAAACCTCTGACGCCAGCTTGTTTCTCACTTACTCTGGTGTGAATTTAAGCTAATTTTAAGTGGGTAAGAAAAGTGCAGAGCAGGATTTGGCCACCTTGGTCTCCGATGTTGGGCAGAATTCATTGATCATGAGAGGTACTGGTGGCCCCATGACCCATTTGAACCAGAATATGACCAAATTTGAAGGATCATGGGGGAGGAGGAAAGCTCAGATCCAAATTCACGTGCAGGTCACAGAGCCACATCTGGACCAGAGCAGCCATCCATGTTCAGCTGCCCCTTAGCCCTTGGGAAGGAGGGACAGGAAAGCTCTCTGTGTAACTGGTGTTGGCAAGATCAGGTTCACCTCAGCCACGTCCACATGTGAAATCACAGCTGGGACAGCTCATGGGAGAGGTGCCCATCAGTCCCTTGCACCAAAGCTACCAGTGCCTGGGAGAGGCATTTTTGGGTGATCTCCTCTGCTCTCTCACTCAGGCAGCAAACACGGACATCGGATGGACACTGGGCTTCATGCTGAACCTCACCAACATGATCCCCACGGAGGCTCTGGAATCCATCAAGGGGAACCAGCCCAGCCTGTGGGCAGGTGCCATCTCCTTTATTGTGCTGGCCATAGTGGCAGGCCTGGTGGCCGTTTTCCTCCAGTGTTTCTGGAAAACTAAGTAGCTCCCAGCCTCCAGACTAGAGGCATCTTGCCCACTAAACCAGGCAGGTAAGTGGTGCTAAGGAAGGTGGAAGTGGGAGAAGAGCAAGGGCATTAGACCCATATCCATTGCTCAGCAGGTCTAACTGGGTCATCTCTGTAAAGATGTTGAAGATGACAAAGGTGTCTTGAGCTCTCCAAGTACCTCCAAGAGGAAAAGACTCCATTATCTGGCTGACAAAAGCTGACTGAGAGCTGGTGGCTAGATGAAGCCAGGTAAATTCAAACTGGAAATAAAATCAGTTTTGTTTTTCAAATATGAAAGTCACTAACCAGCCTAGTACAGTTTCCTTAGCAGTTCCAGTCCTGCTGGCTGCTCTCCCAACAGCTGTGGGAGGCAATTGGTGATGAAGAGCAGTGGCGGCCACCTAAACTGAGGAGGGGGCTGACCTTATCTGTATCTTTCCATGTACAAGATATACAAGATTTTTGTCCTATGTGACAGAGTATCTTCCTAAAGACACTGTCAGCTGTCTTTAAAAATATTTACTGGCATATCTCAGCAGAAAAAAACAAGTGGAAGATTTAAGAGTTGCCAACTCTGTCTCAGGGTTTATTTTATATTCAAGTTACATAGCCCAGTTTTGTCAGGCACCAAATCCATTATAGGTTCCAGCTCCAGGCACTTGAGTGTTTTATTTAGATCAGCAGAAGCCAGCACAGCTCAGCTGCAGGAATCAGACAGTCATTTCAGTCCCTTCAGCTCCAGTCACCAGCCCAGCCCCACCTAGCCCTCTCCCCAGACAGGCCAAGGCTCTGCCAAAGCCCAGGGCTGGTCTGAGCAGCGGTGTTCCCACAACTACCTCTCTTCTGTGCTGCAGGACCCCTGCCCATGCAGTATGAAGCAGTAACATACTGCAGGACTTAAAATCTTAAGAGAAGACCCAAAGGCATCTGGGCTGAGGAATGGTCAGACCCTTTTGGCTCTGGCAGATCCATGGGACATTTGCTGTGGAAGATAATACATGGTGGTCCTAACCCAAGGTCTTATCCCATATACCCCACTGTAAACTGCTTACAAAAGCCTTTCAAAAGAGCAGCATCTCTCTCTGGTGGAGATAAGGATAAGGATATGTGACCCAGGAGGCTGAGGGACATGGCTCTGCCTGCTGCTCATAGACAGCTATCATCCTTGGCTTCATTAGTGAGGCTCAGCCTTTCCAGCCTGAACTTGAGCAACAAGGGAGAGTGGGGTGAAGACCACCCAGAAAAACCACATCCCACCCAGCAGTCTGAGCCACCACACAGACAGTTCCCATAGCCATATATCAGATCCCCCTCCCTTCCGTCTGCCCTGCACAGGCACATCTTTGGCAGTTTAAGCACAGAGGTAAAAATGCCAAGTCTGAGAATAGGCTGTAGAAAATGCTGTTGGACTGCTGGAACTGACCCCATGGGATCTGTGAGTGGGGGACATCTCCTGTCCGGGTTCAGCAGAGCTCCTGGCTGTGGCCCAAATGAGCTGGGACTGTTCGCTATAGGAAGGCAGCACCACAACTGGTCTGGGTCGCAAAGCATTTGGGGAAGATGCCAGTCTTGCCATTGCAGCGTCCTTCAAGCCAGTCCTCGTTCACTGAGAAAACATAAAGGAGCAGGATGAGCCCTGGCCCACATGAGTGGGATTAGTGAGAGTTTTCATGGCTGGAATTTAACTGGACAAAACCCAGTGCAAGCCTGTACCTCCTGAGGATATGAATCTGAGACAGCACTGGGGAGGCCATCTATTCCCCAGTCCCTCCCTGAAGCACTCCAAAAGCCTGTCCCAGTACAAGCCTGCAGACAGGACTGGAGAGCTACCTTCAGAGAGAATATCCAGCACATCCCCCTTGCTGAACTCCAGGTCCCCTGGTCCCTGCGCGAGGTAAGAGTGCTGAGCCAGCATCCGGTAGAGGATGGGTCTGCCCGAGTGGGAGTCCGAGTCCTGCAGGAGAAAGTCAGCACGGAGGTTGCAAGGCAAAGCAAAGATTTGAGTCCAGCACAGCAGGGAAACTCATCACAGCCCACGTACCTGGCAGCAGAGCATCAGCTTGCCATCTGTCAGCTGCTGCCACATCTTCCCTAGATCCTCCTCTCCCGAAACTGCACCCAGTTCTTTGCCATCCAAATGCCTGTAGCTGCAAAGATTCATTAACACAGCTCAAATCATCTCACTGGAAGCCAAACTTGGAGGCAAGCCTAGCCCTCTACCATCTTCAGTCTTCAAAACTCCCTTTGTAAGACAGCTCTGAGCTTGTTGCCTTGCACAATGACATGGGGCCACCCTGCATGCTCAGTGGGCAGGAATGGCACTGCTGAGACTGACGCCGTCACCCTCTCACACGCTTATTTGAGGGGAAGATCATAAACTCTGACTACTCTGACTGTCCCCAGGGGTGTCACAGTCTGTGAGACCTCACCCCAGAACCAATGCACACTTACACCTGACTCCCAAATTGCTCTGCCTTGGTCCTAATGTATCCCAAAGGTTAAGCCGAGCAGAAGAAAATCCAATATACAGCAACTGCATCTGCATAGACTTTTTCTTTCTGTCCTGCCATTTCTTGACCATGGTACAATTTCCCGGGAAAGATCTGCTGGGCTTCCAAAGCCCATTGAGCACTCGTTGTTCTCTGTTCTCCAAACCAAAAGCCATAGTACGGTTAGCCCTATGAGGAAGGCTGTGTGCTCACATTTATGCTGAATTTCTTCTAGAGTGCTTTGACCCAAATTAAACGTTCTGAGGAGATCACACACAGTTGGATGCCTGTATCCTCAGGGGAATGGCTGCTACCAGCCCATCATACACACACAAACGCACCAGGAGTGCCAGAGGGCCCAGCTGTGCTGCAGCATACCTCAGCTTCCCTCGCTCTGCCTGCTGCCCAAACCGCTCCCTCAGCAGAGCCCGCAGGTCCAGCAGAGACAGCGCCTTGCCTGCCCTCAGCACCACAGTGCACTCGCAACACGCTCTCAGCACAACAGGTCTGTCCGTGCCGGATGAAGCTTCTCCACAGGTTGGTAGGATCTGCCAAGAGATGTGGCACTGTTGCCAGTCTGGTTATTCAGATCACGTCACCTCTCATGACAAGAGAGGTGACACAAACACAACCCCCTCATTTCAGTGCTACTATTGTAACAGTAGTGCAGCATAAAAATGCAGCTCTGAATTTCAGAGGGGGAACTACGGATTCAAAACCTGGGATCAAATGTTCCTCCCATGACCCAGGAAGCCAGTTTTTTGCACAGGTACCTCCCAAACCTATATGAGTAGGGCCCCAGTTCTTGCAGCCAGCTGTAGAGATGCAGCCAAGTTCCCATGTTCTGCTGCCCTCTGTCTGGACTACAGCTGACAAAATATTACTCCAAAAGCCCTACAAAGAAGGGCAGCAAAGACAAAAGTGAGCAAAGCTGATCTGCAGCTGGCACTGCCAGGGAGGTGCTGTCCCCAAGCAGACACAGGAGTGATTCCAGCACCATCACACACAGTGGTTGGTAATGATGTGGAGGTGCATCAGAGGACATCATCCCAGAAGGACACAAATATGAATGAACTGTGGTACCCAGATGTTACCCAGACTGACAGGGACAGAAAATGCCACACAGGAGGGGGAGAAAAGGGACAGCAGGTAGTTCAAAGACAGCTCTCTTGCAAAATGCACTGTCAAGTGTGTGCCTGAGAACACTGCTGTGTCTGGGGCTCTTGGCTCCTGGGAGGGTTGGCAAAAGGGCACTGCCCTGGTAAGCCTCAACCTTGGACTGCCTCACAAATCTGTATGGTCACAAACTTGGGAGCGATGATGGAAAGACCACATGGGAACCTCTCTTTGGAATGGGAAAACAGGCAAAGGAAGTTTTTTTCCAGTGGTTTTGGGGCAGCTCAGGAATTTTGGAGGATCTGGCCAGGAACCCTGCACTTTTCACAGCCTTGATCTCTTGAGGCTGTGCTAGCTTTGGCTTGTGAAACACCTTACCTTGAAGTCCACTTGGGCACTGGTATAATTTTCAGAAACATTTTCTCTTTCTGGAGATTCTGCAGAACAAAACAAGAGCAGAGGAACAGCACCTACAGTCAGCAGACCCCCCAGCAGCTCTTCTGCAACCTGCTAGCACACAGGCAGCCATAGCTGCAGTGGGGAGCCAGCTTCCCACCACACCCCTAAAGCAGGGGGCTTTGGGCACAGCATCACACAGCACCCACTGAGGTCCCTGGCCCAAGCGATTACCTGGCTTCTGCTTCACATGGAGTCGGCTGGGAGGCACCTGGGCAGGAGGAAGGGGAATCCCATTGCTGATGTTCTGCAGCAGAACAATATCAGAAAGGAGTGAGCAAAAGACACTGGAGCCTGGGAAAGGCTGGTGTGCATGACCAAAGCTGCAGCCAGCTACAAATTTCTGTGTGTAACCCTAGAGAGAGCCCCAGGGAGACCAGTTTGTTAAACAGCTGGATACATAGAGCACTCAGGCTCTTAATGGTCTCTTCAGTTCTTTCAGGTAGTAGGGGTGATGAGAGGTTTGGAGAGACACTTTCTTGACCTCCTGTCCCTTGCTGGGTTAGTGCTTGAGCAGAGGGAGGCCACTCATACTGTGCTGAGGGCTCTCCCCACCATCTGCCAGGTCACCTGGGAACTTGGACTGGCTCACAGCCAGACATCCATGGAGGAAATGCCCAAGTATACACTATGGCCAGTGATTCTTTTGGAGGATGAAAAAAAATAATAATAAATCATAGCAACATCAGAACAACCACGTGCTTCAAAAATCTCTCACAGGAAACAGGGGCCTGACTTGCACCTTTCCACACTGGGTTCAGATGGAAAAATATTGGGATCATGTGTGGATGCTTGTGGTGGAGATGGAAGGGAAGGAAGTTTTCTTAAGTCAAAGGCGATGGTTTAGGCCTTAGGCACATGGCCTCAAGGCAAAAAGCAGTGCCTGTTTAAGATATTATTGTCCCACTGCAGGAAACTAACCTGTTCTCAGTCTGCTGGTGAACTAGAACATTTGAGCACTCCTCACCTGCTTTTGAGCTACATCTAGTGGCTGTAGACATCAGGGGAGCAGGCTAGATAAGCATGCGCCTCAAGCCCTCAAACTCATTGTGGTGTTCCAGTGGCTCAACAAGTTACAGTGGGTCAAGAAAGCTATGGCACCTGCTCATCTTTGTGTGTTCCATCAGCCCATGGTGGATAAGAGATAATACCACCTAGATCAGCTTGAGATGCAAATACTGTGGCTTGGCTATACATCTAAGCCCCCAGATTTTGCTTTAAAGAAATCTGATGTATATAAAAAAATAAAATTATTTTTCCTGCTCTTAACTCTTCTGTTGGTCCTGTTTAAGGGCATCTGTCTTCAGTCAAGGCGTCTTACTCAGTATTTCACTCTATGTTTCTCTTACACAGTTGTCCTATCCTGTGACAACCTTACAAATAAATGTCCCAAATGTATCTCGGTCCTTTCCTCACCCCTGGTTGCAAGGCTGTCAGCTCACCTGTCGCAGGACTCTCCAAACTAGCCAGCTGCAACAAGGTCTTTTACCATCACATACCAACATACCCTTCGTGCCAGTCCCTCTACTGCCTTCTCCTAGTCTCTCCTCATTCAGGGCGTGCTCTCTCTTCTCTCTGCTCCTTCCTCATCTCTCTTCCTTGGCTGCCCAACGCCTTAACAGAACCAGCCACAGCTGCACCTTATCTACATCAGTCAACCCACTGCCCCTGAAGTCAGCCCACAGCTGTATATTATCAATGATAATTAACCCAGCATTCCTCTACACTCACCCATTTATCCGTCTTTGAGGCAGGCTCCAGGAGAGAGCTTGGTATTCGCAGCTTCTGCAGGACACAAAGAGCAGGGTGAAACAGGAGCTGCTGCTGTGGCAGATGCAGCCCCAACCCACCCAGCCCCACCTTCTGTTAGCCCTACTCCATGCTGCTTCTGCCCTTGCAAACCACCACTGCCTGCTCACCCTACCGCAACATGAACGTGTCCATGGGTGGCCCAGGGTCACATACAGTAGCCCATGTTATTTGTGCTCAGAAAGTGCTGAACAAAATCTAGTGGTGCTTACACATCTTTTTCTGCTGAAAGCATTGCTACTAACTGGGTGGCTGCAATGTAGCCAAATAAAGACCAAACATCCACCAAACCAAACACCCTGCTCCTAAAAGGGATGCTTAGGCAGAGAGAGCAAGGATGTCAAGTGATACCAGCCCAGCAGCATTCCTGTATCTTCTGACAATCACTGCTATAAAGCTATTGATGTCAACTGATCATTGTGAGTAATTATGCTTTTTTTTTTTTCACCAGTGGCTATTATTTTACTTTTTTTGACTTTGAATTTCATCTGGCACTGCACTGAACAGTCAGCCAGCACATTCAAATAATTCTGTAACGGTTCGCTGTTAGCTCCAAATGCTTCAGGCTATGCTGAATGGTTTGTCTGCCATGGAACATGGTCACCTAAGAAGGACTATATCACTATCCCTATTACTATATCACTTAGGCATATGCTGAATGCTTAGGTCACAGCAGATTCTCTGTGGGGACTTCCTTTATTTAAAAAAAATACAGAAAGAAAGAAAAGCCTGTTCATTTATGCCCAGTCTTTATTTCTGTATTTTAACCTGTTATCAGCCCTTAAAGCACTGCCTCTCTTGCTCAAACAGCTCGCTGTATTTTTAGTGGTCTTGTGATGAACCTTTTGACTTTTTTTTGGAAATACAGGCAGATAATAAACTGACTGGCTCAACCTAATCCAAGTATGCACTGGCTCTTTCAAAGAACTCAAGAAGACACATGAGAAACTGTTTCTGTCAAGAGATTTTCCATGTTGTCATATTTATTTATGTCTATTCAATCTGTTTATGTGATAGTTCCCTTGTCTGCAGAAAGAAGTCAGATTTACTGGGTTTTAATTCCTTAGATCTTCTCTAGAGCCCTTTATAAAACCTGCCTGAACACAGCTGAACCTCCCAAAGCCTTCCCAAAGTTAATTTAACAGAGGTACTACACACCAGATAAGGACCGACCTGTCTTCCCAGCTCCATTAGAGCTCCCAGGTGACAAATACTGCTCTAAATGGCAGTCTTTGGTGAGGTCTGTTACCCTACGTGATTCCACAATAGGATCCTCTATCATGAAGAGCACAAGTGCCCAAAAAGATGCCCATGTGGAGCTACAGAAGTGAATGGCAGAAGCTGGTGGGAGCCAAGCATCAGAGAAATCTATGGCTAGTAACTGGCCTGTGGAAATGAGCTCCTGAACTCATTTTCTGCTCTGCAGTGCTACAGGTGGGTCCCCAAGGAATGTGGTCAGAGGGTTGCAGCAAGCTCCTGTTCACAGGCAGGGCTCTGGTGGGGATGGGCTGGAAAGCCCACCTGTTTTCATTACCTGTCCATCATGTATGGCTGTAGCCCAGCCATCCGCTCCTCTGGTCAGCACAAAGACCAAACTGCTGGCTTTCACTGCCAGCTTCTCCGAGTCCTCAGGGTAATAATGGGACAAAACTCGGTAGTAGCCTGACTCACTGTCTCTGGAAAGAAAAAATGAGAGCACCTTTACTAACCCTTGAGTTCTGATGCTGGATGGCTTTGATTCAGAACACTGCATCAATCCAAACTGGCACATGCTAAAAGTTTCAGGTGATGGGAAATTTTGTTTTCCATTGCTACTCTTTGGTCCAACTGGCAACAAATGCAACTTGAAAGACACTGATTTCCCAATTTAACTGCCCCATTTTCCTTTTACTGATAAGCATTCTCCAGATCAAAACAATTATTAAACTCAGACCTGAAGTACTGCTGGTACAATATCAGCAAAAATATTACTTTCATATTTTTCAAACAAGTCTGATTTTGACTCAGCACAGCAGGTCTGGGAGAAAGTATTGGGAAGCCTTGTCCTGGGAACTAGGATGGGACAGCTGAGCATCCTCTGCTACAGACCCACCACCTGTCTCTGCTTCCATTCCCCAGCCATGGCATGATCTGTGCCTGTCTCCCAAGACTATTGAATCAACTCCTGCAAACTGCCCTGAGATTCTCGCATGAGGGATGACACTGAACTGTTTGTCTGCTGTGACCACACAAGCCTCTGCATGTTTGTCATTCACTCTGCCCTTGGTGAGAAGTGGACATGGATCTCACAAAGTCTTCAGACAAAGACATCAGAGAATAAAACATGACCTTCTGAACAGAAATAGGGAGAGAAGAGTTAGACCAAGGTGGAACTGAACACTTACCGCAAAGCATCCGTACTGGGTTCGTAAAAGCCCTGTTTCTGTGGGAGGAACAACAGCATCTATTTACAACATACCTTATACAGCCACAGTGCCACCTTATTTATTGTCCCTCTGAATACCAAACTGTGGTATTTTCTCTTTACTTTTGACCACATTTATCACACCACAGCATCCATACAGAAGTCTGCTGCTCCACACCTTACCAGGATGCACCTTCTATTTCTCCCCCTCCTTTTCTATCCCATCAGGAGGCAAGTAACAAAACCTCTTTCCCTACCCTTGGCTGTAAGAAACTCATATTACAGTGCAAGGCAACCATGCTTATGCTGACAAATTTACTGAAGTGCAGAGCAAATGCATGCTGGGCATACCTAACTCTCTGCTGTTTCAACATGGCAAAGAGACAAAAAAGCATCTCAAAAGGCTGGAGACTCACATTACTGAGTCCCTTCCAGCCAGCACTGAAGCCCACCACTGGCTTTGAATGGCCCCGTGGATCTAGTCCGATATTGCACTGTTTTTTTCCAACAGTATGTTCTTACCCTGATGGTGTTAGGATCTGAGGCCCTACCTGGAGCTCCATTCCTCCTTTCACAGCTACGTCCTGCTCACCTGAGGCCTGAGAGGCTCGAAGCCAATGTACTCATCATTGGGGATGATGGATGAGATCACCTGTCAAAGTAATGACTGAATTCAGACCAGATGAAGAGACTCAATCTTCATGTAAGGTTATCTACACAGACCTGTTTTCTTCTGACATTCTAAGGTCAGGCATAAAGTAGAGCCAAGCACATAGTGAAAAAACCAGAGCTGTATTCCCAGAACAGCCTCAACCATTTGTGTCCTTGGTTTTTTAGTCTTTCCAAGGTTTCTTTAGAAGTACCTGAATGAATTACTTTCTCTTTCCTTTATTCCAGTTGGAGCTCTCTGGCCTGTGGCAATTCTGCTGGCTGCACTGGTCACAAAAGGGATCACAGAAATACTCTGCTGACTTGCATCAAGGGATGTGACAAAGCTTTGCCTCCCAAGTGCCTGCCTGTCCCACTGGCAATACAGTAATGAGTAAAAGCATTTGGGAAGAATGTGTTCCCCTTGAAGATGTCATTGTCAGCAAAGAGACAACAACAGGGTTCCCAGAGTACCTGCTCAGCTTTTTCAGAGTTTAAAGTAACTCTGGGAAGTTTTTTTTAGCAGCAAAGTACATTTTTGATAGAAGAGGTGGCAATCCTAATCAATTTCAGCTTCTGTGTCCCAGACGCCTTGACTGGCTGCAAGCCCTGACAATCCTGCTCTTGGGCCTCCACCAATACAGTGATCAGTGGAGTGGTCAGCAGTAATGCACCCTGGAGATGTCAGAAGGCAGGATTTCAATCTGTTTGCTGTGAATCTTAATGATTACGTGCCTGTTACCTTGGGTTTACCCAGGAAGTCTTTTGAATCCAGCTGTTCAACTTCCTTCTTTCGTGGTCTGAAAAATTCCTTAAGAGGAACCTGCATGGGCTCTAAAAACAGATGGTCCTAGTGTAGGGAAAGCAGTTAAGGAAAAAGCCATCAATTAACATTAAATTAAACATAACAGCAGTAAAAAGCAAATATAGTTTCCCTATGTGTGCAAGACCAGCTCCAGGAAGGCACTGGGGGAAAAAATTATGGCTGTGAACTTGAAAGAGGTCACTCAAGTTTAACAAGCACATGCAAACAAAAAGCTGAGCCACCAATAAGCAGTGCTGAGTCAAAGACTAACTCTATTAGCATAGGATGGGTGGGGAGGGAGGGCAGCGGAATAACGTTTATTAAACAAATCTTCTAAGCATATTTTCTATTAAACTTCAATTTCTTTTCTCATCTGTTCAACCACTGAGTAGCATGCTACTAGCAAATATAAATAATACACTAATGTAAAGCACAAACACGATGCTAAAAGAGATTATTAGATTTTTTTTAAAAAAGTGATCATCTCTTAGAAAGAATATAAATAAAATAAGGAAGTATGGAGGCAGCAAAATAACGAACACTCCAGGACGAGTACATCAGGGATCTGCAAGTTGTTTCTGATCATACAAAAGTCTTAACAGGAAACTATTATTTAAAACCAACCCTGGAACCCCTTTTACCCTCTACTTAAGCTCTAAATGTGACTGTCATTAATATCTGAGCTGCCACCAATTGCTACTGAGGTCAAAGGGACTCAAAAAAGTCAGCCAGTGTCATGAGAAGGGAGACCCTCTAAATCTGCACTCGTAGGAGTTCTGCACTTAAAACACTGCATAAAGCAACTTGCTTTACAGTACAAATACGAATAGAACTAAGCTCCTGAACAGTAGGAACTAGAAAGCAACCTCTCCAACCTCAGAGATTATCCCCAAATTCTTCACTATGGTACTTCTGTGCTATGAAGCACCTGGGGGTGATGGTTACTTGATTAGCTGAAGCACTAACTGGTAGAGTATCACATGCAAATAGCTTAGACTGTGTGACCAGGTGACCAAGCAGGTAGGCAGACAAGAAAACCCAAATATACAACGATATTATTTCTTAAGTCCAATACACATACCGAGGAACTCACAGAGGTCGTCTTACCTGCACCCGCTCAAGTGCCAGGTCCAGGATTGCTGTTCTTCCTTCAGGCCTCCATACAACAGCCTTATCTAGGGTGACCCTGGCCTCCTGCCACTGCTGCAGGTGGCACTGTGCTGCTGCAGTGCTGTACAGCACCTAGAGTAGGCGAGGAGGGAGCACAACTCAGAGAGCTAAAACTAAGCAGACACCCAACATAACTTACTAAACTCAGTCAAGAAACAGGACACAGGTGTTAACACACCACAGCAACAGCCCCAATCTGCTCCCCACTGACCACAGGCAAGATACTCTGAGCAGCACAGCTGAAAAAAATTCATAATCAGAGTGGAAAGAGATAAAAGCTGTACCTCCAGGCTAGCTCCTAGGTGTGCTGGAGCTGCTAGCTCTGTTTGAGGCAAGGAGAGGTACAGGAAAAGCCAGATGAAGACTCTGGTACCATACAAGTTTTAATTTTATTCCTTCTGTGTTTGAAAGGCCAGGAAGGATCTTCTTGGATTTCTTTCTGCATACAACTCTGGAATATTTTGTTTGCTGTGCAGAGCAACTCTGACTCCCTTTCACTGCAAAATATCTGAAACTGTTTCACGTTGTAGTGGGCTGTGAATGTGCAAATTGTCAGCTGCAGCTTATTACCCTGTTAACAGCATGTAGATATGTTCAGTGGTGAAGTGGCAAAATGTGGGAGTATTACAGACTGGGTGTTGGGAAGCCTTGATCTAGATGCTGAATTAAGAGTGGGAGATCTCTTGTCACTGGCCTGTTGGTGTATGGAAAAGCTACTGGCCTGCAAGGCAGAAGCATGGCTTAGCAGACTCACTGTCGGATAGTTTGCCATCTTATATGCTAGGTCTATCAGCTTGCAAAGTGCTTTATGGTATCTGGATGCAAGGAGTACTTAGGACAGAGGTGTAGCTTATAGGATGCATTTGCTTTAATCCTTACTCACGCTAGTAGAAGACTGCTGTTTGTGGGAAGGTGGTGATCCTGATACAGCTACAGGAACTGCAGAGATGCTCCCTCTTGGAGGGGCAAGGCAGCAGTTCTCACTCGGCTCAGAAGTGCTATAGCGTTGCAAGAGGCAAATATTTCTGGATTTTCAAACCATACAGTGTATCTCCCCAGAGAACAACAGATGTGGCATGGGAGAGGCTATGTATGGGGAAAGCTGATGGCACAGTTCTGCAGGGTTTTGTTTATGTATTTTGAAAAATAAGCTGTAGGTAGATGTAAGAGCCAAATCAGGATGCAGATCCTGAGTCTGGAGTGCCAGCACAGTGAGGGCACTGTGTCCTGGCAGTGCCTAGAGCATGTGGAGTGAGGGATGGTGTGTTTACACCGGAAAGAGTACCAGCCCCCTCAGGATGGTCTCAGGGCATTCCTGCAGCCCTGCACCCTTCAAATGGAACACATAAAAGTGTGTAAGCTCAGAGAAGGCAAGTGCTGTGGCACTGAAACTGTTAAAAACAATGAGGTTTGGGCAATACCACAGTGCCCAAGGATAGCTTCCTCCTGGAAGGTATAAGGTGCATGAAAATTGACTGAGGCTGAATGACAGGTTTCTGGGCATGCTTGACTTGAGTTACACAATGACACCTATTGCGGAAGTAAAGAATTAAATACCCTTTCCTCTCTCTGCTTTTCAGTCTGTGTATGTGGACTCATGACAGAAGACTAGATGAATCCTTGCAGTTTCTAGGAGTCTTTTAAATTCCAGATATTATGAACATTTACAATCAATTCAGACTTAGATCTTTTTTGAACAGGATATGGCAGGTTGACCTCAAGTAACAGTACAAGAGCTGCAGGGTGTAATATTACAGAAGCAAAACGTAACTTGCATCCCAGCATGTAAGTTTAGACACAGGTAATGCTAAGATCAGTTGCTACAGCTGGAAAGACAGGCTTTTGTGCACCTAAGTTTCTTGGTCTTCATATATAGTTGGGACCACTTTTGTTCCCAACTGTCTACACTTCAACCTATTTTATCTTCTAGAGCTGAGTTCACAAAACTTACATGCATATAAGTATAAATATTACATGCATAGATAAGCTAACCCTCCCCAGTATAAAAATTCCTGTGCATCTACTCTGAATAATTTTACTTTTCAAACAGCTTAATTTGCTTAACTCTTCAGAGATTACATTGTTTTATGACTTTTATGATTAAGTTCAGTTTTAAAAAAAAGTGTAAGCAGGAAGTTTTTACTGTTCTAATGTACTGCCTTGAAAAGCTCTTGGGTTACTAATGCTTACTGCTGAAGAACAGCCCCAACAGAGGGGCAGGTTTGGCTCTTACCTCCCATGCATAGAGAATGTGCCTTAGCCCCAGCTGCTTGTAATCAATGAAGGGATTTTTTCTTAGATGACTGAAGGCCATATGATAGTCAGAGAGAGCTTCTTCATACCTACAACACAGATGACAAAAGAAATGAGACTAAAAAGCTGAAGACACTAGTTCAGAAATTCAAAAGTCAAGCTAGCGGAAAACATGTATTCTTCTTCATAGCCTGCATGAGGAGAGCTTCACCAGAGATGTGTGTCATCCTGACCACAGAAAATTCCTTATCTTTTCCGTGTTAGTACAAAGTGAACATAATGTGCCTCTCCTCTGGGATTATCTGCACTGTCTTACTGACTGGGATGAACAGTAGGTTTTGGTACCTGAAATAAGTCACAATTCCAAGGCAGAGAAAATGTAAAGAACAAAGACTGATGAATGCTGTGAGCTCCTTGCCCAGCTTGCTGCTGGCAGTCTTGTCCCAGCAGATGTTTCAGGGGAGAAGCGAGGGCTGGGAAACACCTGCTGGTGGTGAGTAGTGAGTATACATGCAGGGCCTGAGCAATGAAAGAACAAATTTAGACAAACTCTAATGATGAGGAGGGGATTAGTCTGAATTTACACCTGAATCAACCGAAATCAAAACAGGTTCCCACTGAGGCTGCAGGTGGTGAAAGAAAAGGACTGTGCAGTGGTCACCTGACCAGATGTCAGTGAGCATGGCCAAGAAAAGGTGCCCAGGTGGATGTGGGTGGGGGGGAGCAATATCTGATGAGGGAAGCCATGGGGTTCTAGTGGCCTTCACCTCCTTGGGCAGGAGGCAGGTCTGCTAGCTGTGCTGCCCCTGACCTGCTGCACAGCCTATGCTTGAGGCAGGCTTGCTCTGTTTCTGCTGGCTGCTCTGCAGTGCTGGGAACAGAGCAGCTCCAGCGTGCCAGCCAGGGCTCCACCATCCCCGGCTGCTGCTCTTCTGGCAGAGGCACAGACCGTGTGGCTGCTTGCAGGGCCAGCTGTAAATGCAGAACTGCTCACTTTAACTCCCTCCCAGAAACAAAGACAGTCACTTGGTGAAAATTAAGGTCTGGAAAATATGGAGAAAATAACAGGAAAGAGAATAACTGAACTCTGAAAGTAAGAAGGGATCTGTAAAATCTTCCACCCACCTCTCCGAGCAGGATGTCACTGTGATTTAACCATAGAAACAGTGAGTAATCAATCCCATGACACTGCTGGAGCAATCATTACGTTAAATCAGTGAGACTGAGATCAGGCCCAGAAAATCCACTCTCAGCAGAGAGTGAGAGTTGGACACTGTGGGCAGACTGCATTTTTAGGAAGGCCAGACTCACGTGTACCATGTGAAGATACACCAAGCAGTGCAGTTATTTTTTTTCATTCCCAAAGAAAACCTGAATGGCAACGTAAACTCCTGGCAGCCCTGCATACAGGAGAAGCTTATATCTGTGTGTATGGGACAGTAATGTTATGTATTAGCCACCCCTGGGGCCCCAGAGCTGTGCTGCTCTTATCTTCTCAGCCTTATCAGAGACAAGACCTGCTGATCTGCGACATGGTTTACAAGGCCAAACTGGACGTTGTGAGCTGTTCAAGATTGGTGGAAGAAGTGAATTTTCTTAAAATCATAGAATCATTCAGGTTTAGGAATAAAGTATGACTAAAAAGGACAAAACCAAAGGCTAAAATGGACATGTGCCTCACATTTCCAGCTGCAGATGGACAAACCCTCTCTGAAAGAAGCCAACGGCTAGGGAGCTGTCCTTCGCAACAGTTTTGTCGAATGCCTACGGAGACAAACAGACATATCCCAAGACGAGTTAGGATCACTCCTGTCGATGCCTGGGTATATGTGCCCAGGCAGCCACATCCAAGCTGCGCTCACACTGGATGCAGAAGCCATCCTGGGCTTATGACCAGCTCCTCTGGACTGACAAGCACAGGGCTGTGACCTGGGCTGAGGGGCAGGGGACAGCTCCAAGTCACCTTTCAGGTCTTGGCTCTGTATGAGCTGAGCTCCAGATTCCTACCCTTCCTTGGTAAAATGTACTGGACGTAAATGAGCTATGTTTGCTGTCTGGCATCTTGTAACAGGAAAACTGTGATGCCTGGAGCAGTTTTCCCTTACAGTGGGAGCAGTGGGACTAGCCAAGCTGGGGAAGGCTGTCTGAAGCAGCCTATATGAATATATGATATATGTGATATATGAAAGGGTACAAGGGAGAAAGCTAAAGAGCTTCACACAATGCACCCACAAGTCGATATTTCTAGTCAAGTTTCACATGTAAATACAGGCAAGTATTAGCAAAGCTGATAGCAGCTTGTGGGTGATGGTTCAAAGCAATATGGTGCTGGAAAAATTGTCTTAATGTCCTTCTGAGAGACCTAGGAGGTGTGCTCCTTATTGTGAAGAGATGGTATGTAGATAATGAATCAAACCTGAAACCCCAGACTTTCCTGATACTGCCCAGATAGGGATAGCATTGCAGGGGTGAAAATACATCGCAGGAGGTTGGGGAGTGACTGTGCCTCTTGACAAGGCTTCTCCTGTGACTCCAGCAGCACACCTCGCTTTAAGTCTGCTTTACCAGACTATAAACCAGAAAAAATAAGCAACCTACTGCTGAACTACGTGGAAGTATAGCTGAGCTTCTTCCCATGCCCATCCACTGGGTCTACAAGGCCTCTCTGGGGCACCATGGTGCTGCGCTCGCTGTTGTCCCTGACCCCTCCAGCACAGCCTGAGCTCTGTGCTATTTAAGAAATGGCTTATAGGTGTCTCCTCACGGGACAGACAGCCCTGCCAGGTGCTGTAATAAACTGGCTTTTCCCCAGGGCACGTTGCCCGCCCGCAGGTGCCCGGCCTTGCCGTGGGCTGGGCCGCGGGCCCCTGCTCAGCCCGTCACCCCTCGCGTTCCCGCTCTCAACGTGCCAGATGAGAGGCGCAGGATTTTAATTCCTTTGCGTTTCGGCCTTTATTCCCTCAAAAATGGGAACGGGCAAGCGGTGTCCCCGTCCCTCTCCGTGGTTCCCCAGCCTGCTAAGCCGGCCCGGCCGCCCCGCTCACCCGCAGGGCCTCCACCGGCCGCCCCGCCAGCAGGTGCAGGCAGCCCATGTTGAAGCAGATCCGGGACGGCGGCTCCGGGATGCCGGCGAAGATGTCCAGGGCGGCCTCCCAACGCCCGCCGTCGGCCGCCAGCACGCCCTCATGCCAGCGCCTCACCAGCTCCCGGTACGCCATAGCCGGCGGCAGCGCCGGGCTCCGCGCCGGGCCTCGCCTCACCCGCCGGGCGCGGCCACGGGGCGGGCGGAGGAGGAGGAGGAGGAGGAAGAGGAGGCCCAGCCGCCCCAATCCGCTCCGCTCCTCGGCCGGCCGGGTGAGCCGGGGGGGCGGCCCGCGGCCCCCCGGGCAGGGCACAGGGGCCGGACGAAGTCAGCTGCGCGGGAACCGCGGGGGTGCCGGCTCGCATGGCCTCTGGCACCGAAGGGCGAGTGAACAGCCACCGGAGGAAAGCCGCTAACAGCGCAGGGGGCGGCCGGGGGTAGCACAGCGCATAACGCTGCTTTTTAATTAAATAGCTATTCTCACGGCCAAATATGTGTGCGCGTTGCCTACAGTACGTACGGTAGGCATATAGATGCGGCGCGCTCTGGGAAATACGGTAACCCCCTGCTTCCCCGGGCCGGGCCCGCCCCTGGGGACTCGCCGCGTTGTTTGGGCGGCAGCGCCCCCTGCAGGCACGGCGCGATGGCGCCCACAGAAAAGCGGCGGGCGGGGCGGAGGGGAAGGCTTAGGACGGCGGACGCCGCAGCTTCCGCCGCCGCTTCCGGGTCGGTGCCAGGTGAGTGGCAGGAGCCGGCTGCCGCTCCGCGGAGGCCCAGGGCCACGGCGGGGCTGGGTCCCCGCGCAGCCCTAGGGTGGGGGTAAGCGCGTCGTCGCCCCAGGCGGAGCCAGCCTGGCCCGATGCAGCGGACTTTAGGCCTCGGAAGCCCGGGAGGAGCGGCGAGCGGGGCGGGCGGGGGCTGGTGGGGCCGCTCCGGGTGTACGCACTCTGCAGCCGAAATAAAGCCACGAAGCGTCTCTCGGCCTCCCGGCGGGGCTGCGCGCGGCGCGCCAATACGGTAGCGGCCGGCGGGGCGTGCGACTGCCGGTATTTACGGTACTGCGGCGAGGGGGGGGGGGGGGGGAGGTGGGGGGGGGGGGCC
>JAVJGJ010000062.1:8045690-8063666 GCA_035590215.1 Microhierax caerulescens | reverse complement strand
GACAGCCGCGTGGCCGCCGTGCCTTTGTCCAGGGCACGGGGGGGCCGGGCGTGCTGCGGGTTGGCGAAGGGCACCTACGGCTCCCTTGGTCCCCTCCAGCGGGCTCGTCCGACCCCGGCCGCCTGCCCGCCCCCCTGCTACTCGCGTGTCCCATTTTCCTGGCCTTCTCCAGCCCACCTCTTGCACACCTGGGGCTTTATTCGTTTGCGGGAGGGGGGCACACTGGTTGCACGTTTCTGGGAGAATCCTGAAGGAGGGAAGAAGGGAGAGGGATTTAAAAAATAATTTCCCACTTTTCTGAGCCCGGGGAGAAACATGTTTGTGCGTTGTATTTCCTCTTGTGCACCTAGTTAGAGGATGACATTGTGCAATTGGAAAAGCAATTGCATGTGACGGAGGATGCAAGGGACCAAGTGCTGGAAGAGCTACACAAGTCTGAGGATAGCCTCCTCTCTGCAGAGGAGAATGCTGCCAAGGTATCGTGCCCTTGCTGCAAGTAAATTGAATCTAACTGTCTCTCCTCTCTCTCTCTCTCTGTCTGTCCTCTTCTGTCTCTTCTGCACTCGCACGTATCCCTTTGCACGATCACGTTGCCTGCTGCACCTTTTCCCGCCCGCCCTCCCCTCTCCACCGCTTTCCACCCGTATCACAGCTGGAGGACGAGCTGGTGGCTCTACAAAAGAAGCTGAAGGCCACTGAGGATGAGCTGGACAAATACTCCGAGTCCCTTAAAGATGCACAGGAAAAGTTGGAACTGGCTGACAAAAAGGCCACAGATGTAAGTTACCCCCATCCCTTTCACCACCACCCCAGCACAGAAACCACACGATCTCTGCACAGGACAGCCAGGACTCCTACCAAGCAGCGCTCCAAAGCTTTGCTGAGGGCAGGGTCCAGGCACCTCCCAGACGGGGAGCTGGGAAACACAGCACTGCCTCCTTGCATGAGGTTTGCACACTGCCAGAGGTGTTTGATTGGGTTTCTGTGCAGTCGATGCGTGCTTTTCATGTGTACTTGCTGCTCTAGATGTGAAAGTAAAGGAGTGGATTGTCTGTTCAGGTGATGGGGAAAATGGCTGAGGCTGGAACACTGCCTTGAAAATGAAGCAGAACCAGAGAGTTACTAGCAACTAGATGCAGGCGGGGGAGGTCCAGAAGACCAGGGGCTGATAGTTCTGTCAAGAATGCTGCTCCTAGGCAGGTGTGCGTTAGAGCTGTTGCTAGATACTAGTTTGGTGTATTGCAGGTCCCTGAGATAAAAGATCCTCTCCTAGGTTGTTTTTTCCTGAAAATCACTGGAACTGTTGCGCTTGTCAAAAAAAAGTTCAGTCTCGCGTGAGAGAAAATTGTCCGGAAGATGATACTTGCTAGGCTTGCAGTTCATGGGACAGGGATCCTGGGAGCAGGCTGGGAGTTATATATAGCTCAGCACTTTATATGGTAATAATGCAAGAGCTTGCGCCTCTCCCAGGCCTTCATCCCACCCACCTGTCTGCCCCTGACATGCATTTAATGGATTGCATGCGCGGAACCGCGCAAGTTTATTGTCTCTGCAGTTAAGGCCCAGATCTCTATGGAGGCTGCTGCTGTTCAGTCCATTCTCACTGGGTAGATCCCTGGCCTGAATTACAGGCTTAGGTGAAACCATGGTGTTTCCAAAGTACTGACTGTCCTTTTCCTATACATTTAAAAATTAACCTCAAAGCCATAATAGAAAGAGGAGCCACCACGGATGAAGCAAGCAAAGCATGTCAGGGGGAGGAAGGGTACTTTTAGAAGGGGAAATGTTACAAAAAACAGCTTTGTGTGAAGGACAGCGTGCTTTTGTCTCAGTTTACTTCTAAAATGAACAAAGAGTAAAAAAGGTTTAAGTTCAGTATGGCAGTTAGTTTGTATAGCTTTGAAAGAGAACTCAAGAACTTAACATGAGGGCGCATGGGAGCGGGAGAGGTTGTGTGTAATGTGGATCAGATGTCCTGGGTCCTCTGCGAGGCTGCGGGATGAGAGGCAGCTTCCTAGCAGGACGTTTAGTTAACTGGTTCAGAGGAACCGCACATAGATCCAGGGGAGATATTCCTTATAAGGAAAAGTATGCAGACTATTTGGGAATGGCTGCCCTGGGATGGAGGCAGGAGAAAGGCTGCTAGAGTCCCTGTTTGAAGGGAAAGGCCTCTCTAACCAACCCCGCTGCTCTGCCATCTGCCTTCGCTGGAAGACAGCGCTTGGGGGCAGTTGAGCTCGGTGTTTGCAGCCGCCCCCCCGGGTCTCGGCTCTGGGCCTGGGCCGGGGGCGGCCGCCGTCCTGGCGGTGGTGTCTCGGGCCGAGCGGGCCCCGGCTGAGGCGAGGCGCGCGCCTGGCAGCTTCCCGCCCTCCGGGGCCTGAGGGAGCCTGAGGCGGTGTGCAGGGGAGGGCGCCCCGCCTGCGAGTCCATAATTACAGCTAATTACCTAGTTGCAGCCTGTGCCTAGCTGCCGGACATAATGGTGTGGTTTACAGTTAACTGGAGTGACCGAATTGCAAGTTACCGATGGAAGCCAGAGGAATCCGTGGCGGCCCTGCTGTTGGCAGCAGTAGAAGCGTTGTGTTTTCCAACAGCTTGGGTTTAAACAAACTGGTCGCTGGTTTTAAACACTTTGGAAAATAGGGAAAAGAGGCGAGATTGTTAACCTGATGTCAGTAGCAGGAATAAAATGAAATGAATGGGTAATATAAACAATTAGATACAACAAAGACAAGGAGTGTGGAGTTTAAAGGCTAAAACCCATATGCTTAGGAAAAGAGACACCCTCTCCCCCCTTGTTCCTTCTCGAGAGGGGATTTCAAGATCTGGTGAAGTCAGCTGATGATACAGTTGGTATCACGTACTTGAAATTCTTTGAGGAAATTGACTCTAGTGTGACCAGACAATCTAATTAATCACAGATGGTGGTGTAAGGCAGCAAGGCAGCATTTAAGAATCACCTTAGGAACTAATCCTGCCTCTTGATCATTAACTGGAAGACACAAATGAATGGGCTACTTCTGGTTAGCTCCTCCACTTACCAATTCTTTGCTCAAATACTAATACTGACTTAAATTACCCAAAAGAAGTTTTATAACTTTTTCTGTTAAAGTTTGCTGATGACAGATAGGTGCAGTGATCAGTGACAAGGTGTTGCTGCTATAGTCTTATCTGACCTTCCTGGTTAGATGGTTCCAAGCGGGAGAAGGATCTCAATATAACGAAAAAGATCATGTAAACTCTAGAAACCATGATAGCTTCCTATCCCACAGAGGTGGCAGAGGGTGACTTGCAGGACTTAGTTGCATCAGTGACATAATTTTAACTTCACTGTGAGAGAAGAGTTCATTTGATTGTTGGTTGGTGGTGTTTTTTTCTTTTTTCTGAAGCGAATCAAGTTGGATTGATCATGTGTGTGCACGTGATGTTGTTAGAATGGGCTACTAGGCCATAATCCCCAGTTACAGTAGCTCTCAAGTAAGTTGTGAAAATACTGGAGAGTTCAGAGGAGACCATAAAAATGCGCTGATTCTGGAAAACAAGTCATGTAGCAGACTTAACTCAGTTTATTCAGGCACATCCAAGAGAAGAGGGTTAAGAAGTGACTCAGCCACTCTGTGGAAATCCATGCCTATGGGAAAGTTATCTGATAGCTGAATATTTTCGATCTTTCCAACAAAGGCATAATGAGATCCAGTAACTGAAAGTCAAAGCTACACAAATGCTTTTAAATATGACACAATTTCCTAGTAGTGATGGAGGTTAATCATAGAAATAGTTTATGGGAGAGGTTAAAGGCTAGCTGTTACTGGGAGCTCTTAAGCTGACACGCTAACAATTTTGAAGATGGGATTACACCTGAAATCTTGGACAGCTTGCTGGTGTAAGAATGTCCATGTGGTTTGGGGAAAATTGGTGAGATTATCAGTGAGCCACTTGCTGGGACTCAGTACTACTTAGGCTGCTTGGCTGCAAAAATAGGAAATTATTTTTTTAAAATGTTGCTTAAAGAGCCGTACTTCTAAATTAAGATAGGTTTAAGTAGTCTTGTGCTTTTGGATGAAGCTGTGCTTCAAGGGGGAATTCTGCATGCTGTTCTTACAGGGAAATGTTAAGGTAGCATGTTCCTTCCTACACTGTTCTTTAAATCATCAATTTGGCCACAAAGAGCAAACATTGTGTTGGGCAAACAGTTCTGCTATACTAGTTCAGAGAATCCTCTCTCTCATTTACTATGTCTTCCCCATATGCTTGCAGTGTGATCCAGATTTGAGGTCAGGGACGGATTTCCAGCAAAGTCTGATCTGTTGTGGCATCATACCAGTTTTTCAGCCTCAGCTAGAGCATAGTTTTCATACTGGGACTTCCTGCTGGCACTGTTTTTATCTGATCAGGTTCTCGTAAAAGGATTTTGGGTTCTATTTGTCTCAATGTATTTTTTGTATAGGACAAGAGTGCTTTCAAGGTAGTAGGTTTTATAAAACAGTATTGGATGATAGGGTCAACTAGAGGATCTGTTGACTCACTCTGAAATTATGACTTTTTAATGATAATCAATAAACAAATCTCTCTGTGCTTCCATGAATAGTGAAACTCTGTCTCTTATGTAGCACTGTGCATTTTGGTATGCTTGGAGGACTTGCTGCCTCGCTGGTTTTACATGGAAACATGTACCGGCCTGTGGCCATGTGTGAGATTTTTGGCAGAAGCGTCACAGCCATGTAAGTGGTTCTGGTTCCATGTTTTTTCTCACAGTATGCACAAGCAATAGAGCAGGATTAATCAAAATTTAGCATGTGGAGTAGAATCAGCAAAATGCATATTGTGGAATGGAACTGATCCATCAGAAGACCTCTGTTTAGAGTTTTTAAGTAATTTTGTCTATTAGAAATCATTAACAATCACCTGCACCATTTTGTTGGTGCTTACAGTTTAACAGTTGCAGCAAACTTTTCTCACCTCTCTTTGTTGGGGGAGTCAAACACGCTGTTTGTGTGAAACTGCAACAGGCAAATAAGCAGTGCACAGAGCACGTGCAGAAGTTCCGAAGGACTGAACTGCAACATGTCAAATTGGTCCTTTTACAGTGATGCAAAGGAGCATTGGTCCTTAACGTAAGCCATGGTTTGCAAACAGGAAACAAGTGTAATTTCTGTTGTTCCCTAAAGGCACCTTGGAGAGAAGTGAGAGGCAGAAGCGAGGGGTCCCTGTAAACGCACTGTGGTGGGAGTCCTCTGTTCAGCTCTGCCAGGACTCTGTGGCATTATAGCTTATTGATCTTATTGCAGAGGTAGATGCATTTATACTCTGTGACATCCAAAGCAGTTGCTCCTGTGAATAATTTTACCCAAACTTGGATTAAATAACTTGCTGATGTGTGAAGTGCTGTAGCTTGAGAAGGGGATGAGGGGGCACAGGCCAACTCAAGGAACAGTTTGACAGAGACATCTTGTTGGAATTAAGTGTTCTCCCGAACCAAGTTTTAATAAATGTGATTCAAAAAGTAATTACTGAGTTTGCATAATATGCCAGTGGCTTTTCTTTTTTTTAAAAAAAAAAAGCAAAACACCACACAATTTTATTTTTTTTTTGGTAGTGCTCTGAGGGTGCTTGATGCTATGACAGCGTCCTCAAGCAGCTTGCCTTTGTAATCATGTGTTAGAGGAAGAGATGGCCATAGAGGAACTGAGTAGTGTGATAGAGGAATAGAATTACATTAGCAGAAATAGGAGCTACGCTAAATGATGAACATCGTGCTGTTTCACATTTTCATCTTTTATTGAAATAATGTGTAATAAACAAATAATATAGTGTAGGAACAACTATGGTAGATGTCAGTGATAAAAGTGAAAAATTCTTGCAGGGAAAATGAAAGAGGGGAGAGTGTATACGTGGGATAAGGGAGGGCTGAAGAGAAATGCCAGATAGATTTCTATCAGCAGAGAAGTCTGGAAAGCTGTTTTCCCAGAGGATAAAAATCTTGTTTCTTTTGTGAATCCACATGAAGGTTTGGTGTTGCAATGTGACCAAATGACATTAACTTGGGCCTGGAGTGTGAGAGTCTTGTCCAGCTGTTTGAGATCAGGAGTAGGATGTCCTTTCCCAGCTGTGCTAACTACCTGCTGGAGCAAATAATGCTTTGTGGTCTGCAGATAAAAATCGAGCAAGAACACCCAACTTACATAATTAACATCTTTTGTCTCAGCTTTGCTGCTCACTTGGGACAATACTCTGGGCGTAGTCCTTGGTGTTTGCTCTAAGTACAAACAAGCCTGTCTGAGGGTTGAGGCAATTGCTGTTTTCAAAGACATTTCTAAGAAAAAAATAAATCGTGTTACTAATTCTTATAGAATAATCCTCTTTGCAGTGTCTTCTGCAAGAATCAGGTAGGCAGATGAAGCTAAGGAAAGATTTAACTGTTTTGGAATCCGGTCAGAGCAGAAGCAGCTAAAAATCTTTCAGCTTCTGTGCGATCACTTGTAAAATACGAGGGCTCTGCTCCTTCTCTGACCAGTATACCCCGCTGGCACAAATTTGTGTGTTCCCTGTGCTTAAAAGTTGCGACACTGACTAGAACCAATTTTGAAATGTAGGTAGGTTTGGTTTACATTGGCATCCCGATACAGAGCTCTGCGAGCTGCTGTTCCTACAGGCCTTACCTGCCACTGTTACTGGTGCTAGCTACTGAAATAAAAAATGGTGTCAAAGCCTCTTTTTTATGTCATAGTGTAGAAGCCAGATTATCTGCTCAGTTTTTTGGTATTCACCGTTACTGAATCTGTTTGTGAAAACATAGCTCCAGATTTGTGTCAGTGTAGGTAAGATCTGACTCCTGTGCATTTTACTAAGCATGTGTTGCTAAACTCGGCATTACCATGGTTATTGTTATACATTACCAAGCTAGAGCTGAAGAACCTCTAGGCCTACATGTATTTCATGCATTTAAATAAATTCCTCTTTATTACATCTCCAGCTTTGCCAAGGATATGGTCACACTTCATGTTAAGTCTAAATGTGTGGCTGCTGTCATTTTAGGCTGTTCTTTTTTGATTAAAATAATGCTGTGGTTTTTTTTCATTTTATGGCTAGCTATACTCATATGATGTGATTTATTCTTGGCTGTTGCTCATCTTGCCTTCAAAAAGCAAAATATTTTAAAATACAAGGGGTTACCCTTTTAGCTATTCATCTAACTATGTAGTTCAGTTGCTAATTTCAGAGGGGTTTTGTTCTTCCATTTTTCCACATTTTTTTCCTCTGTGCTGAAACTTTCAGCTATGTGGTTCAAAAGGCACTTTATGATCATTTTTTATTTTCACACAAATTTATTGAGCCTTGTTTGGGTTACATGTTCATGAATAGGAAAGTCCCTTTTTCAAAACATCTAGGACACTCTATCCACTCCTGATCTTTTTATTGTCAAACTCTTCCTGAACCTCCTCAAGGGGTAAGCTGTTATGTCAAGAGAAAAAGTTGGCTGGAAATAGCAGTGCTGCGAGGAATGCTTGGAAATGTGAGCGAGCACAGGAGGAACTTTGCACTGCTTGGGAAATACTTGCTGTTTAAAACTGCTCCATGTGGGTTTTCTTAGGTTACACAATTGCCTGTAAATTTTTGGAAAATATTCCTTGGGGATTAAAAATCTCCCACTGTTACAAACTGAAAGAAAATGTGTTTGGCTTTTTGAGAAGGGGAGTATAATTTTGCTTTACAGGATAAACAGCTGCAGTTTCAGACTGTGCAAAGCAGGTTTTTTATTAGCCATGTAACTGAAAGCGTTATTGTTTGGTTTTTATTTTGTAAGCAGTGGTTGCCACTCGGTCATTCATATGGATGGGAGTGGAAGTTTCCTGATGATGTTGTGTTTGTTAAAGTGGATAAACTGTATGGATTAGGACAGTGGTTCTCTGAACATTTTCTGACATCAGTACAGTGTTCTTGTTAGCCTTTTGTGACTCACTCATGTGATCTTAACGTTACAGCAAAGGTGTTTAGCAAGAAGTAAAAATGTTTGCATGTATATAGGACAGTGGTCCAAGAAAACATTTGATGCCTATCAATCTCTGGTTTTCCAAGATAGCACTGAATGAAGTGCTTAAGGTAGGATCAGTGGAGCTTAGGTGTTTCTAAGTGTAAAAAAAGCTCCACACGTTAATAGGCCTGTTTGTTTCCTTGCAGCTCTCTGGTGGCAGTGGAATTCCCCAGACATCACTCAGCAGGTCACCGTCCTCCTTCAGGGGTGAGTTGGCTGTATCTCTCTCTCGACCTGGGTCTGTTCAAGGGCATTTGACAGTATGGGGGCAAACTCCACATCTGGCAGGACAGGGGTGGTACAGCTTACAGAATTCCCACCCCTTTCAAAGTCTCTGTCTTGTCTGAGCTTAAAAAAGGTTCATTTTCAATTTTGATTACTGTATTGATTTCTTTCACCTTACGCTCATAGCTTGGGTGTTTGGGGGACAGCTGGGTAGGGTGCCTTGGTGCAGGATGGAGCAGCAGTTGCCCAGGGTGCTATGACCGTTCTGATCCCACACTGAGAAGCTGTGCCCTTATTGTATATTTATAAGTAGATCTTTAAGTGGAACAGTCCTATTCTGACAATTTGACATTGAGATTATTAACATTAAATTCTGTTCTGAGGATCAGTATCGGCTTTTCTGTGTGGAGTTTTCTTCTGAATGTAATACAGACATATTTTGTTTGCAGTGTGGTTTATTAATTTCTGTAGGTAGGTGAAAGGGAACTTAACAATAAACCAAGTACCAGTCATACAAATTTTTAGGAAATAGTGTTTCATCGCTGCAGTTTGTGTGACCACTCTTAGATGAAGACATCCTTTCAAATAATATTTTATGGTACAGTGGTCTATTAGGGAATAGATTTATGAGGGTTCAATTTTGTGAACTTCATTCATGATATGCAGTTATTTTTGTAAAGATTGATTTAACTATATCCTATGTTGAAAAGCTACTGAGCAGTTCCTTACAGATAAAGTGGATTGTATAGAACTCAGTTTATCTTATACTGGGTTAACTGCCATGGGACACCATCTGATTCTGTATCCTTTCTTCTTTCACAATGGGATAACTGTGAATTTTCTATCTTTCTCTTTAGTACTGCAGCTTACTGAGATATTTACCAATGAGGGCTTGTGTAATACAAAGAAATGTAAAATATCTGTGCAGGAACAGTCACCAGTTAGTGTATATCATCTGTTTTCCCCTTTTGTTCAAATGGAATCAAAGCTTGGTGTTTAATGAGAAATTTCTGGAAAGTCTCATTTTGGGTTTTTAGTGTCCCTTGTATGTGCTCTGAAATGTAGCTGTGGCCTCGTTAGAGGGCACTCTTGAATAACGCATGGCAAGACTGCTGTCAGCATTCACGAAAAGTCCTAATGAAAATGTAATTTGCTGCCGCAGTGCAGAACATGTGAAGCCCGAGATGATTTACCCTATATAATCCGCTGTCTTGTTATACAAGACTGACTGTGTTGGGGGCTGATTTAATGCTTTGCTTTACATGGAACATAACAACAATCTGTCCAAAAAAATCACTATAGTTTCCCAACTGTGTATTAACTAAATAATTTCAGTAACTTGCTTTTCTCGTGGTCTTTACTCCATAAACTGCCTTGATCCTAAATTATATCCATTTTGGAACTTTTTTTGTATTGTTACTATCATCTCAAAAAAAAAAAAAAAAAAACCCAAACAAAAAAACCCCCAAACCAAAAACCAAACACCAAAATAAAACAACCTTCAGAAACAGTAAGTTGCTTCAGAAAGTCTCGGGTTTTAATACTAGCTCTTACATCAGTTCCTTCTGTGCCTTTGACAAACAACTTACTGTGTCTTTCACTTTCCTTCTGTAATAAAGAGGATAATGATTTTTACCTTGGGAGAATTAATCAATGTATATAAATGTGCTTTGAAATCTGAAGAGCTTTAAAATTTTTTAAAAATATAATTAAAATATTGAAGAAAGGAGGAGTCAGGGAAGTCAAATTTAAGACCATGATTATTGCTTAACTGCTTTGGTGCTTCTTCTGTTCTGGCAAGATTATAGAGCCAGATCATTTGCATTACCTTTGACTTTTCTCAATGTTTTTAGTTTGCTGTCCAAGGAGCAGCATCCTTTATATGCAGGAGTCAGATTGTCTGTAAACATAAACATAATCTTAACTTTGTCCAAAACATACCTTGTTTTGCTTTTAAAAAAGCATACCAAACCGGTGTAACTTGAAACGTTTTTCTGAGCAGTTAGCACTGAATCATACCCACACTGGACTGGCTTGGCAAAACTGAAGTGCATGTTTCCAATGCTGGAACCGTGCCTACGTAGCATAAACCTCAGCTTTAATATATTGCTTTACTTGGCCTCTAAATGCCCACTTCTACGTTAGCGTTACTGCTAGTAGCTTGGGTGCTCTGTAGCCACTCATCGGTGGTGCTCATGTGCCTCTCAAAGATGAGAGAAGAGGCATTGCGTGGGTGTGTCATTTGAATAAGGTCACAGAACAGGACAGCAACAGAAACCAGTTGTCTGGCTGTCTCCTTACTGGGAACTGTTCCTTCCAGTTGGGACTGGCATGTATTTCTTGCCAGGGGGTTTAGCTTTACTCAGAGGTGACAGCTTTATCATCTGTGGGTTTAAGATAGTAGACACTTGACAGCCTGAGAGTTTGTCAGAGCAGATTCTGTGCTACAGCCAGAAGGCAGTACTTTTTGCTTGGTATCCTAAATAACTACATAGCACTTCCATGAACCATAATGGCCATGAGACTCGGCTTCTCCCAAATTAAAGCAGAATAATAAGAAAAAGTACTTGTCAGGCCATCTTTTCCCTCTCCTGGTTTTTAATCTCCTCTTGCACCTTCCTGTTCTGTCCCACTAGTATGGCTTCTTGTTAGCTTTTTTGGCGAAGAGTGAATGGTTGCTTGGAGTAAGGCAGGAAGGCTGAGGTGCTGTTCTCAGGAATTCTTCAGTGTCTGTCCCAACTAGAGGGTACGTGAGGAGGCAGCAGAAGGTGAGCTGAGATGTGGTGCCGTGTGGGAAGAAGCTCTGCAGAGTGACTCCTGCACTGGCAGTTGATTGGCACCAGGTCAGCAGCTCTGACAGTGAAGTCTTGGCTAGGTGGCCTTGCCAAACAGCTGTTGGGCTAAAGGCACGCAGAATAACGTGTATGCTTCCCATCTATCCCCACCTGTTGTGGGAGGGTGGCAACAGCAGCTCCTCTGGGGCAGAGGCAGTGGGTCAGGGAGAGTGAGCAGCCCAGGCTTGACCCCTGGGTCTGTTGTGTGGCCTCCTGGATTGTTTTGGGGAGTTGGGAATAGGGCAGCAGGCAAGGCAGGGTGGCCTGTCAAGCTATGGGGGATGGCACTGAGTGACTGCATCAGCTGTAGTTTCTGAGGAAACTTTTATTTGCCTGAAATGGTGTGGAATACATAGGGACTCCCCTGGTAGAAAAAAAACCAGTTGCTGAGCTTAAAGCATTTTCATCTGTGAGGCTAGGGATTGTATTTGTAATGGTTTTGAAGACTTCAACTCTTGTGATTTCTGTAAATGATGTTAGGAATGACAGAGGCTTCAGCCAAAATCTTCGCACCCTTGTTATACTCTATCCCATACGTAAGATGCCCTCTCACGTGTTTTACCACACCTTTTGGCTGTGCTTATGCAGTGTGGGTGTTCTAAAAAATGATAGTAATCTAGGAGCCAGTGACATCTACAGAACATGCTGAAGAGAAGCTTGAGCTTGTTTGTATGAAACATGGAGATCTTAAGATCTGGAGACCAAATGTGTGTTTCTGGATAGCATTTTGAGGATGGTGTTGCGACTGAAGTTTCTTGAGCACCTCCCTACTGTTAGCCTGCCTCCAGATTGACGTTCTGATATGGCAAGTTGTTATGTTGATCTCAGAAGATATTGTGGGACAAATTGCTGTCTGATATGGGTAGGCAGCAATAACTGGAGAGTGTTTCCCACTAAAGTAAGAGTGAAAAAGTCACTACTAATAGAATTTAAGGGAAGAAGTAGAATGTGGATTTATAAAAGTACAAGAGAGGATCATAATGTGGGAAAGCATAAATTGAGGCTGGTCTTTTGTCTGATGTAATAATGAAAATGGAGCAACCAATTCCCCCCCCCCCCCCCCTGTTTTTTGGGTTGGTTTTGTTTTGGTGGGTTGGTTTTTTCAGTGGTTCAGTGGGAGCAGTTTAGCTAAGAGCCCAGTGGTGCTGGCTGGCTGACCTGTCATAGGTTTAAGTGCCAAAAAGTAAATATTTTTAAGTAAAGCAAATGCAAAACTTTGGGGATATACTTAAAACACAAAAGAAAACAAAAAAGAACAAAACTAAAGAAACCCTTTTGTGTAGTGTCCAGAGCAACTTTAAAATGCTCTCGTTCCATGCCTAAATAAATGGTTGTTTCAGCCAAAGAGAAATCTTTCCTGTTGATTTATTACACCAGTTTAGATATAAGCCCTCTGTGCAGGATTGTCAGTTTAATAGAACAGCTTTCCTTCTCTTTTCAGATTTAATCCACATGTTGTTGTATCAACAGAGCCTTTGTCTGGTCAGTTATGAGTTATTCTTTTTTAATAAAAAAAAAGTGAAAACACATGTTTTTTAATAGCCTTATTACAAAAAAGCATAGGATGCTATAGGGAGAGGTAACCATCAAATAGCGACTGATTTGTAGGTGACTTCAAAGCAGTGCTGCAAATGGGAGAGTGAAAAATGGACCTTTCACTTCTCCCTGTCTCAATGAATGTGGGAAGCCCAACAGTGTCAGGAGGAGGCAGCATTATCTTTAGCCAGGATTTCCTACTTGGTTTTTTTTTCACCGCCAGCTTGTGCAGTGATGCTAAACATGCTCTTTTTAGTTAACTCTAATTTCCTTCCTTTTTTTTTAAAGAGGACTTATCCAGAGGTGTATGTAATTCACATTTCCTTCCTTCCTGCCTCCCTCCCCTGCAGAGAAGGATTTTTTTTCTTGGACTCCTCCTGTTTTCCAAATGGAGAGGAATTACTCTCAGGAAACTCATGAATTTGGTATTATTTCTGTACTTGGTTTTGTAAGAAAACGTTTATTTGAGTGTCAGTGCTTACTCGATACCTGCATGAGGGTTCAGAATTGCGTGTTAGAGCTGCTCAATAAAGCAGTTCACTGCATCATTTGATTATAACCTTTACTTCGACCTTATCACACAACTCACTCCTCTAGCATCATAAATTAGTTCTGAAGATTTACTTTGGAACATCCTGAACTGGCAGCTTGGTGGGCTGAATCCAGCCAAAGGCAGAATGGTTGCAATATCTATTGTCTTTGGTGCTAGCCTGGTTTCTTCCAGCGTATGTTAGACTCCTGGCAGTCATCGCAGTCTCACTTAATTCTTTCAGATGTCAGCACAGCAGATCCTACCTCAAGTGTCAATATAATTATTTGCAGTGGTGTGATTTTAAAAGAAGCTAATAATAATGTGTCTTCAAGCAGAAGGAATTTGTCTGGCATTTCAAAAATGTGGCATGATCCTATTCTACTACTCAGAAGTTAGAGAAAGGAGTAAGAAAAGATCTACCTCTGAGGCTTTAGTAGCCAGTGATGGGAAAAAGCAGGCCTGGTAGTGATGCTGTAGCTCTGGGGAAGGAGTGGTCTTGCTGTATCAGGTAGAACCCTTGGTCCACCAGACTCTTGAAAAAGGAACACAGAATCCTCAGGAGTGCATGGACAGACACTAGGAACTGGTAGTGTATTTTTATAGGAGTTAAACTGGTCTGGCTTTGTCAGAGGACAGGTAAGCCAGGCAATTGTTAGCAGCCTGTGCTAAAAGAAGCAGACTGTTCATGTTCAAGGCAGCTTAGACACTGTCAGATTCTCTGGATGTTAACTCTGCAAGTGTTTCTTGCACAAGAAGAAAATAATCCATCCCTTTGCATTCCCAACTAGATTCAGACTTACTGAGAAGTGGTGGTGTGGTGGTTTGTTTTCCTGCAAACTGGCCTTTTGTCACTGCCTGTGTTTTTCTTATGAGGGCTGAGCATACCTTTCCAACAGAAGAGAAAACATGGATCTTTGGAGGATTATATTTTCCAAGCTCTCTCAGGCAGTCTTCAGTCCTCAAGTCTGCATTCTACCAAGTTCTGTTCTCCAAACCTTGGTACTAATGGGTATTTAATTAGGTTTGTTTGCTTTTCAGTTTATCACTGTTCTTAATGGCAGCTAGCCATTATTACTTCTCAAAACAGCTTAGAACTTGAATCTTTCCAGAGCAGTGGTAAATGAAAGGTGTATTCAGCTAGCAAGAACAATTTCTTTATATGTGGATTTTGCAGGGCATTGTACTATGTTGTGCTTTCATCTAAAATATCCTTGGGCAACCTCGTCCAGCTTTGAAGTTGGCCATCTTTTGAGCAGCTGATTGGATTGGAAACCTCTAGAGGTCCCTCCCAAACTAACTTACTCTGTGATTCTGTTTTCTGGTAGAGTTCTGGCAAAGATGCTTCTTTTGGCTTCGTTTATATCTCTCTTCATGCTCAACAGCTTTCATCATGTTCCCATTATAAGCAGTTCTTTAAACTGAAGTGATGTGTAAACATTGGGAACAGTTTCTAAACTGTAACACAAGTTTCCTTCCTTCATAGTTTAGCCAGTTTTTTATGCTGCCATATTCAGATGATACGAAAACTCAGTTTTCTTTTATTGCTATTTATTAAGAGATAATCATGTATTTTTTTGTCCTTAGACACAAATGTTTTACCATGGGAGCAATACAAAGGATAATTTTCTAAAAGTTAATGGGTCTTGTTCTTGGGTTAGCCTTGTTCCTTTGCACTCTGTTGGGAGGCTGCTGAAAGAGGAAAGGCAGAGGAAAGTGCCTTGTTATTTGGGATTTATCAGACTATATCTGCCTTTTGAGTGAGTGTTGCATTTTTCAGTTAAAAACTGAAAAGAAAAATATACTGTGTTTATGGATATTGCTACCTATTACCCAAACACTTTAGCTTATACTTTATGCTGTACAGTATTTTGCTCAAAAATTAAGCAGTTGCTTAAGTTACTTTGAATAGTAATAGACTTAGTGTGTCTTACTGATTCAGAAACTGTATGCTTGACAAGGGAATGCTGACAGTTTGTTGGCTTGTCTGGATTTACGATTTTATTCTGAGGGCAAAACAGGATGGTGGGGCAATTAGATAGTTATATATACCAAATGTATAATTTATCACATATGTACTCAAAACTGAAGTTGACTAATCTTGTAGTTCATGCTTGCTGTATGTTCAGACTTTAACCTCTCTGTTTAGATTGCCAACGTGGTGCCAATTAGTGGGTCTGTGATGTGGGCACTAAGGAATATAACTCACTTCACATGGGTTACCAAACAGCTAGCAGATGTTAAGCTAATGGTTCTTGGCTACTACCAGCCTGACTTGGATTTCAACCCAGAGGTGAAAGAATTTATTTCTCTCCCATTACCATTTCCCTTGGGCCATATTGTCCTGAGCACTGAGAATTCCTTCAGCTTACTCTGGAAAATGATGTAAACATTTCCCCTCCCCCTTAAACCTGTTCTCACGGTGTCTTGTATGTTCCTTATTTCTACATTAATTTGCCTTCTTTGGTATTTGTTATTCTATTGGTAAGCTTCATTATAAATGGTGAATGAAAATGTAAACACTTTAAACATGCCTGCCTTTCTTTGTTCTCGTTGCTGGATAATGTACTCTCAAACCCTGTTAGAAGTGTAACTGCAAGGCCCATAGTTTTTCTTCTAGGAATGAGTCAATGCTGAACAACTAACTGGCAGATTCTGCAGCTGCTTTGGTGTGAATTAGAGCAGTAGGTAGTAGTTGTTACTCAAGACAATTTAAAATATTGTATGAAATATAGTGTAATAACTGGAAAACATTAATCGCTTTCACTTTACTTTCTGTGCTCTTTCAAGTGATAGCTATGATAAGGGAGTCTTTGTCTATGTAATCATAGCAGCTTCAGGAACAGAGGTAGTGTAATGGAGGGTTCAGCTGAATGAACAACAGCACTTAAAATACTTATTGATGCCAAAACCCATCTCATAATTCGCTGTATAGTCACCTGACATGTTTAACCAGTGTGTGTAATATTAGGGCTGATGCTTTTTGTTCCCCCTCTAACAACTTTGTCTTTCCTTCTCTGAGGATTAAGCCTTTGACCTGCAAATGTTGTCTGTAACGGTATGTCCAGGATTCAGTTTTTCAGCAATTTCTTTACCTTGCTCATTTTATACCTTGGTAAAAGGCAGTATTATTAGCATAACAGGTGTTTGAAAAACAAAATCATACTTAATCAGAAGTTTTCAGTTATAGCTTATTTTCTTACTAACATGCCATTTTGAGGTGTCAAACATGATCAGCATCCATGTGAACATCAACAGGAAGAGTTTGGTGAGGGTTAAATAACTGTCGTGGTTATTTATTTTTCAGTGAGCAGTGAAAATAAACCGTTTACAAGGTCCTGTCATTTGTTGCATTTCTTAAGCATTCTAAAGAAAATGTTTCTGTCAGTGATGCATTTGATGCTGAACTTCCAAGGAGAGCAATTATTTTTAATTTCTTGAGATGAGCAGAACTGTTTCTGTCCTATGGATTCATCTTTCTTCATGTTTATGTTGATTCATCTTTCTTGATGTTCATGTATGTATTAAGGACAGCACAACAGAAGCAATGCAGTTATTCTGTACTTACATGATGAATAATAGTTAAATACTAATTACCTTTCTTGAAGAGTAATTAACAACTTTCACATTGTCTGTAGAACAAACAGGGAAAACAACATGATAAACTGAAAGTAAGCTGAACTATCCACTTTTCAAGAGTGGCAGGTACTTAAGTGTCAGGTTTTGGGTGATAGGAAACAAATCCAACAGCAGTTTGTAACTACATTTGTTCTTTTTCTCAGTAACTAAATAAGTTATTCAGTCCAGTAGATACATCTTTTCTCTGGTGATTTCACTGGCTTTCTTCCCTTCCAGACTTTCAGGTAGCTCTGTATGATAAATTACTCTTCTTTGGTTTTTTTTCCTTTTAAGAGATGTAAGAAGCGCTAATGATCAGGTCTCTTCCCATGTGTATTTTAGTGTGTAAGTTCAGGGACACGTTGAAATTATAATAGATATGGAGAAATTTCAAAGTACATTGTCATGTTCATAAAAGTTTCTTAAATGCGTACAAGTTAACCCCAAAATCAAGACACCAGAAGATTTCCCTCCTTCCCTTGGTGTTGCTGGCTTAATTAATATAGGTTATGTCTTTTGTCTGTAGTGACTAGTAGAAAATACACTTTCTGGATCTTTTTTCCTGTCATTACATAGCTGTAGCCCTTTCTGTTGGCAAATAATAGGAAGACTTCAGAAGTCTGTAAGAAACTAAAATGCTTGATGCAAGGATTTATTAGATAATCATTCAAGCAATGCTTCCTGGCTTTTTGTGAACATAGCAGTGTGTTGGGTTTGCATGGCAAGGTGTGTGGGGGGGCTTCTGTGAGAAGCTGCTAGAAGCTTCCCCTACATCCAATAGAGCCAATGCCAGCTGGCTCTGAGACGGACCTGTCAACAGGCAAGTCTGAGCCTATTGGTGATAGTGGTAGCACCACTGGGATACGGTATATAAGAAGGGGCGGGAGCGGGGTGGGAATCTGCAACACAAAATTGCAGTGGAAGAGAGGAGTGAGACTATGTGAGAGCAGCAGCCCTGCAGACACCCAGACCAGTGCAGGAGGAGGCCAGGAGGGGCTCCAGGCACTGGAACAGAGATTCCCTGGCAGCCTGTGGGGAAGCCCACAGCGAGGCAAGCTGTCCCCCGCAGCCCATGGAACCCAGGAGGGAGCAGATCCCCACCTGCAGCCTGGGGAGGACCCCACCATGAGGCAGGGGGATGCCTGAAGGAGGCTGTGACCCATGGGCAGCCCCTGGTGGAGCCGCTGCTGGTAGGGAGCTGT
>JAVJGJ010000062.1:8021127-8045590 GCA_035590215.1 Microhierax caerulescens | reverse complement strand
GGACCCCACCATGAGGCAGGGGGATGCCTGAAGGAGGCTGTGACCCATGGGCAGCCCATGGTGGAGCAGCTTCTGGTAGGGACCTGTGGCCCCATGGGGAGAGGAGCCCAGACTGGAGCAGGTTTGCTGGCAGGGCTTGGGACCCCGCAGCTGGAACAGTGAAAGAGTGTGAGGAGGAAGGCTGCAGCAGAAATGATGTGTGATGAGCTGACCACAAGCCCCATTCCCAGTTCCCCTACACTGCTTAGGAGGAGGAGGCATTTGGGAGTGAAGTTGAGCATAGGAAAGAGGGAGGGGTAGGGGGAAGGTTTTCTTAAGTTTTGGATTTGTTTCTCATTGTCTGGTTTGAATGGTAATAAATTAAACTAATTTCCCCAAGTGGAGTATGTTTTGCCCATGACAGTAATTGCTGAGTGATCTCCCTGTTCTTATCTCAACCCACAAGCTTTTAATTATGTTTTTGCACCCAAAAATGATCCTGTCCACTTGAGGGAGGGGAGTGATATAGCAGATTTGGTGGCCACCTGATATCTAGCCAAGGTTAAACCACAACAAGCTGTTTTATTACTAAAACTTACACCCAGCATGTTCGCTTTGTCATTGAAAATTGTCATCATATGACAGTTTTTCCCATTGGAGTAGCATTGACATAACATGAAAAAACAAAATTGGACCAAATGTGCATGTATTTCTAGACAGACTCCGAAATCTTAAAAAACAAATTCTGTAGATCATCCACCTTATTTCTTATGTGAGACTGTTGAATAGGGCTATAAGAAAGTCAATGGAAGGAAAACATTGATTGGAACACCCTAGTACCAAGTTGGTAGGTTACATAAAAATGACAGTGTGGTCTAAACCCATGAGGGAATAGTGCAGTGTCTTAAAGCTAAATGTCAAATTGGGAAAATAACTGTATTAATAACAGAATCCTTAAGATCATGGATAGGAAAAGTACAGACTAATATAGAATATGTAGCTTTTAAACAGGAAACACAATGGGAGAAAACTGGCATCCTAGTCCTCTTAAGCATCAAGAATGACAGCCTTGGGAAACATCTGGTCAGGGAATCCAGAGGGAAGATATTCCTGACTTTATCCTGGGAATTGTGCAGAAGCTGGTACAAAATTTTACTGCCGGTGGCCCTCCGTAAGTGTGAACACAAGTGTACTTACAGATCCTTGCAGAAGTAATCCAAGCCAAGAACTTCAGTGAAGTGATACTTGATTTCAAAAGGGAAAGTACATCAGAATGAGGAAACATGTTAAAAAGAAACTGAAAGGAGCAGTGAAAAGGGTGAAATGTTTGTAGGTAGTGTGAAGATTATTTAAAGGCTCTATCAAAAGCCAACTGAGAGAGAGAAGAGTTATGATGTGAAACAGCAGGGAAGAAAGGCTGTAGAGTCAGAGGCATCCTTCCAAAAGCTAAGTCGTGACCAAGTGAGGAAGACAGAAAGGAGCAAACACTTTGAAACACCAAAAACTTAAGAGGAATAGCTTTCAGAAAGTATAAAAAGTTCTTTTCCAAATAATATTGGGAATAAGAAGATTGTCTAAAAGTTTGCAAAACCCCTTGAAGACTAGGGTGTGAAACAAATCACTTGCAGAAGGTGAAGCAGCAAGAAACAAATTCGTTTCTGAAGAATATGTGCTCCTCATGGTTCCTTTACCAGAACCCAGCTCAAACCCAGCTATTCATGGAAGAATTTAAGAATGCAGTGAGCAATAACTGGCTGCAGGGACCAGGGTGTTAGAGCCCAGGTGGGATTCAAGGGAGAAACTGAATTATTAACACTTGTGTGCAACCTTTCAATTAAAACCTCCTCAGCCCTTACAGAACAGATAGGGCTGATATGATGCCAATGTGCAAAAGAGTTCCAGGGAGCTTGGGGAACAGCAGACAGAAGTCTGGCCTTGTATAATGCATCATCATCAAAAGAATAATATAGATTAGAATTATTTGGCACATGATTTTATATGAACATGGAGGAGTCAACATGACTTCTGTAAAAGGAAGTTGCACTTGATGAATCTTCAGTGACTGAAAGGTTCGGCAAACATCTTGATTAGGGTGTTCCGTGTGTCTGGTATCCTCAGATTTTCAAATGTTTGCTGATGTGGTACTTTGCCACAGCTTCTTAGGGCAACTGATCTTTCTAGGGATAAGAGCAAATGGTCTTTAGTAAACCAGTGACTGGTTAAAAGGTGAGAAAATGTGCAGCAGTAATTGTCGTTATAATGGAGGGTGGTTACCATCAGAATGACACAGCAGTGAGACCTGTGCTGTTTAACACTCACAGATGATCTGAGGAAGGCAGTGGGTAGAGAAATAACAGCCTGAGTGATTTAGAAGTACTTTGGAATAGTCAACTCTAAAACTGAAAATGTACCTCCTTATGGTACTGTGTGATTGGAAAATAAACTAGCGGGTGAAATTTGGTGTTGACAAACGTAGAGTAATATGTGAGAAAGCTATGGCTTAACAAGATACTGCCTCCCCTGATACCAGATCATGGAGCAACTTGCAAGTGGAGACTGTCTGGGTCTGAAGAAAAGGTGCCTGAGTGGGAAGAAGAAAAGTGATCATTCCCTGTTTCTCTTTCATTCTGTAACGAAAAGTAGGTACATCAAATGGAAGTAGGAAGTTCAAATAAAAATAAAATAATAATTCTTTGTGTGATGAATACAGTGTGGCAGCTGTTGCAACAAGGCTTGGATGCTGAGAGTTTGCGTGAAAGCCATTGGATGTATTCTTGGAAGAAAGGTCTACAAAGTCTATTTCATACCAATACAGAAGACCTGGGCACGTGGAAATATTAAGCTACAAGTTGTTAAAAGCTTAGGGAATGTGTTGGGGAATACAGTTGCCCATTTCTTTTCCTTAGACGTTGGCCACTGACCACTGTCCAAGACACAATAGTGGCTAGGTTAAGATAAAATCTTACATGGTAAGGCTTGGCTTTGGTGCCTTATTCTCTTTAATTTTATTTTGCTATTTCTATACTTGTCTGTTCCAGCTACTCCCTCTTCTCTCAGAAGCTCCTCCTACAAAATAAATTGTTTGGTTTTGGTGAAAACAAACTTTTTTGTCTTTTTTTTAATTTTATTTTTCTTTTGTGTGTGTGTAGTACATTGAGTTGTCATGCGTGCAGCTTTGTGTATGTCTACAGACTTCTTGGACAGAAAATGGAGCTGCTGCTTAACCATTTCCTTATGTGTTCAGCCATATTCTTCACCAAATGTAAAAATAAACATATTTGAGTGTTATTTTTATGTGTTGGTAGAGAGTTAATAGAATTAGAAAATGTTCCAGACCAATGTTTGTCCTACTTTGGATCGTAAGAAGGCAGTGTTATGTCCTGCTAGTTTCTAAGCATCCTACAGCTTCATCTCTATGAATTTGATGGCCAGTTAGCTGATCTCTCCAGGAGATTAGTTGAATATAATCCTCCTGACATTTGAACACAGAAGAATACTTGAATGTTAGCAAGTTTTAAGTGAGTTGTTTGTTGTAAGTGGAGAGAACAATCCAAACTCTGCCAAATACATGCTAGGCTTATACAGCCCTGCTGGCCTCAGACATAACATGTTGTCAATTTTGTTTTTATTTACAATAGATTTGCAAAGCTGGTGTGTTAATAGAGACATAAGGGAGTGTGTGATATGGCCCATCTGCGTAAACTCATTTTCTATATTCTGCCTTGCACAGATGGTATGCTTTTGTGTGGTTTTTTTTATTTCACACTTTAAGCTGAAGAAGCTAGGTTTGAGGAGATGTGCTATATTAATGTAGTCACTTGCGAAATCAAGATAACTTGCTGGTGAAGGGTAGGTGGCAGAAGAGTAGTCACCTGTCTCCTGGATCAGCCCATGCCTCCCCACCTTTCCCCACTGAGCAGGTAGAACTTTGTCTCCCCTTTTGATTCCATCTGTTGAGTTGAACTATTTATGACTGTAGGAAGAAGTTAATGGGAGTCCAGACCTAGAGAATGTTACCTCTTTGTCTTCTGCATGAAAAAATGCTTATACAGGAATGAGTATTGTGGCAGTTGCTCTAATTTTGTCTGCTTTCTAGTTCCTGGCTTTTTTGTCACCAGTAGAAGCAAATGAAATAGAATCATAGAATTATTTAGGTTGGAAAAGACCTTTAAGATTGCGAAGTCCAACCATTAAGCCAGCACTGCCCTGCCCACCACTAAACCACGTCCCTAAGCACCACATCTATGTCTTTATTAAACCAGGGATTCCACTACCTCCCTGTGCAGCCTGTTTGAATGCTTGACAACCCTTTCAGTGAATAACTTTTTCCTAATATCCGATCTAAACCTCCCCTGGTGCAACTTAGGGCTGTTTCCTCTTGTCCTGTCACTTGTTACCTGGGGAAGAGACCAACACACACACCCCACCTACAGCCCCTGTCGGGGAGCTGCAGGGAACCAGAAGGTCCCCCCTGAGCCCCCTCCCCTCCAGGCTGAACATCCCCAGTTCCCTCAGCTGCTCCTTATAGGCCCTGTGCTCCAGACCCTTCCCCAGCTCCATTGCCCATCTCTGGACACGCTCCAGCACCTCAACGGCCCTCTTGAAGTGAGGGGCCTGAAACTGAACGCAGGGTTCAAGGTGCAGCCTCACTAGCGCCGAGTACAGAGGGATGATCACTGCCCTGGTCCTCTGGCCACACTGTTTTGGATACAAGCCAGGATGCTGTTGGCTGCCTTGGCCACCTGCGCACGTGGCTGGCTCATGTTCAGCCGGCTCTCAGCTAGCCCCCCCCAGGTCCTTTTCTGCGAGGCAGCTTCCCAGCCACTCTGCCCCAAGCCTGCAGCACTGCGTGGGGCTGTTATGACCCAAGTGCAGGACCCAGCACTGATACAACAACAGCAACTGATATTGTTGAACCTGATACAGTTGGCCTCAGCCCATCGGTCCAGCCTGTCAAGATCCTCTGCAGAGCCTTCCTACTTTAAAACAGTAGTATTTGTGACAGCAATAGCTGTGGCTACAAAAGAGATTCCAGGGGGTTTCTTGTGGTTTTGCCTCCCCTGCTTTTGTGTATCTTCTCAGACTTGTCTTTGCTCAAAGGTGTAATAACTCTTCTTTTAGAAGTACTATCACAGAAATCCTTGTCTTGTCTACAGTGTTTAACATGTAATCCATGTCTTTTAGATATACCTCCAAGAGATAGCAGAAGTTGAAAATTACTCTTGGAAAGCACCTTGGAAGAAATTAGTGCTTCTGGTGAGCTTAAAAAGTTCTGGTCTTTACCATATATTGGGATTTTAAGACTGGAAATAATGATTAGAGCAATAGTTTCCTCTCATATACACCACGGTCTACTGCCGTTTGCATTTTAAATTCTTCTAAAAGGTGTCTAGTCTTTGTATACAGACTTCCTTTACTGTTTTAGGATTATTTTTGAAAGACAGAATTCTTGCAGAATCACAGTATCCCTGTGAAGGTGTCTCTTTGTCTGTTAGTGTGTCTAATAGGGATTTCTGATACTAATTTAGAATCCTTGTTGAACTACTTTCTTTGTAGTTTTCCTCCAGACCTCTTTGTCAAGAGTACTTTGCTTTTTATTCCTGTCTTTCCATGTGCTTACAGCCACTCCTGGTTTGGTATATTTTGCAAGTTTAGTAATAATCTCTTGGTTCTGAAATTTGGGGGGTTTGACTCCGCTGGTAGCTGGGACTGATAAGCAATTTCAGCAATCCACACTCAGTTTCTTTGCCAGCTTCTGGCATTGTTACTGCCTGCCTCTCTCTCCCCTGTTCCAGTGCTTGTTCATAGCCTTATTTGAAGTTTTCCAGAATTGTCATTGGAAGGGAAGCTCCTTTGGCTTGCATTGTGCTACATTTAGGACTCTTACATGAATTTAAGTTTGACCTTCTAGCCATTTTTTACTGAACATTTGCAAATGAGGGCTTTAATTGGCTCTCAACTTGGCCTGATTTGTGGAGATTTAATGAGAATGGCAAAAACACATCCGGGTATGGAAAGCATATGTGTTTCAGAAACGGAGGAAATGCTTATGAAGGAATTTTCTTAAGTAATTCAGTCTGCAGTTTCCATCAAGGAGATATCCACCTAGATAAAGTTTTGTAAAATTGCAAGCAATTTCAAATCAGAAGTACATTACAGTCCTATTGTTGGGGTTCTGCAACTCAAACTTGTAATGATTTATGACTTTTCTGGAATTGAAAATAGCTTGGAATCAAATAGTTGTATGCCTAGACTACATTTACATTTTTCGTATTAACCTTCTGCTGTTTGTTTTGTGTGTATGATGTGGGGTGTTTTTTGTTTTGTTGTTGGTTGGTTGTTTGTTGGGGTTTTTTTAAGTCTCTTTTGGGTTCTATTTTAAACGACACCCCTCTCCTGGGTGTTCCAGTTCAGGAGAATCACAGTGCTTACAGGCTGCTCCATTGAGTTTAGTGGTGCTCTGAAACCTGCTCCTCTTCCCATTGTCTGGAATGAGACCAGACACTGTATTTTTGGCTGAAGTGAGGTGAGAAGACTCCCAACCTCTGTATCTCTGAGAGGGGCCAAGTGTATACATCTGCTGTAACTCTGCACCCTGCAGAGCTAGTAAGCTCGGGATTTGTATAGTCAGTGGAGAGAAGTTTCTAGGGCATGAGTCAGATTATCTGAAAATGAATAATCTCCTGGAAGTGCGTCTCTTGACAACAGGGCTAGCCATAGGAGACACAGATGGCTTAAATGAGCTGACACAGAACCTGCACTAGTATCTCATAGAAGCAAGGTAATGTACCCTGCCAAAATAGGAGCCTGGCTAAAACCAAATAAATGTATTCAGATGTTGCTGTTGAGTAGGTAATGTGCAATTGCTTTAAAGAGCAAAATTCTTGAGAGTGCTTTGCCCTTTTCTTGTTTGTTTTTGTATTCGTTTCCATTTCCTATATTGTTACAGCACTTGTCTATGAGCTGTTGAGGTTTAACTATGAACAAGCCAATGTCTGTCTGCCGTGTATATAAAGGTACTTGCTACAAAACCCCCAGGCAGGATGGTGTGCAAAGCAAAATAGGCTTATATTTCTTCTTCCATCTCCCATATGTGCTCACACCAAAACCCATGGGGATGCAGTTGTATAATCCTGTACAGCAGGAGCTAGACAGGATCTGTGGTGACTTTGCTGCCCTGAAGAAGGGGTGGAAGACTGCAGAGTACAAGAGGTTGAAAATGTGGCAATTACCATCTGTTTCAGCTGACTAAGCATGCATTATCTTTTAGCCGAAGTTTTGCTGAAAGTGTTCAGTAAATGCATATACTGGATCTGTTTAAATGAGCCCAGTGTGCTTTTTGAGCTGAAGGAGACATCCCTCCCTGGTGACCAGTGAATGTGTCAGTGTGACTTTCAAGAACTGGACATACCCGTCTTGTGGAAGTAATGGCTGAAGTTCTCTGTGTTAGTGAGGTTGAGATCTGAAAAGTGTTTTCTTGAGGGTTTTGGACCCATTCTTGCTAAAGAATAAGGAGGCATAAAGCTTTATTTATACTTTCTGGTCCTCTTACTGCCAGAAAGAAGCTGGCTGGTATCCAAGTGCTATTGAACCATCTGTAGAGGGGAAACTACATTTCATTCTTGTGGAAGATGGATACCTTCCATTTCCTATTAGCCTGTCTTGATTCTTCACGTTTCTGGGAAGTGTTTGTGGCATTCATGAGCATTCATAAAATGCAGTCTTGCATTACGGAGAATTCATAAATACTTAAAAATGTAATGGAATAGGAAGAATTAAAAAATGAAAGTAGTATAGAGTTCCTCTTTCCTTGGTCTCTGAGTGATAAGAATATTGTTGCATGTCTTCCTAAGTCTTGCCCAGTGCATTCTACCTTCTGGAGATGCATCCAGCTATAACAGTGCAACAACACCAACTCTCTGAAATAATTCCATTTCTTACTGTAATGACTGTGATATGGAGTAAATGCAGGCTAGAAATAAGGTGCCTTTTCCATGTAATCGCTTCCACTGAACAGAGAAAAAGGAAAGGAAAACATGATGGTTTAGTGATGAAGATCATACTTTTTAATGCAGAGTATCATCTAGATTTGAGCCTGATCTAATAGTGTCCCTAAGCCTGTACTTTTTGCAGATTAATATGAGGTGCTTTGCTGGGTCCTTAGGCAGCATATTAGAAACACTGGGGCATAAAAATTTTATAATGTGTTTGTTTGACTTTCCTTTTTCGCTCTGTGACAGTTGCACAGGCAACACTTGAAAGCTACAGTCTGTTTAATACAGTCTGGTTTTCCCAGTCTGCTAAAATGGAGACTGGAATCCTCTCTTAAGTCTGTGTTGCTGAGGATTAAGTACATTCTTGGAATAAGACCTGTCTGTAATTTCTTATTCACACCGGCCTGGAAATGTTTATGCCTCACTACTCAGTATTGCTGGGTGCAGCACACGGATGTTAATGCAGTTTTGCGGCTGTTAACTGCAGGGTACATCGGAAGCTAACCTGCTTATTGCATCGGCCGCCCCACTGCTGAATTCCCTGGAGAGCCCTTGACCAAACAGCTGTGGGAGGTTAAAAGGATATCGTTCCTGAAGTCCTTTCCAGACACATGCTCTCATTGTTCTTACAATTAGAAAAGATTTAAATGACAATCCATGCTGGTGGCATACTCACAGCTCTCCTATTCATCTGATATTTATTACCTCCTTTAGAAAGAGCAGCATTAAATTTGGAGGAATGTACACCATTATGTTTCTCTGTACTCGAGGCTGAGGACTCCTTTTCCATCATTTTGGCCAATAGGTTAAAAATAATGTTAAAAAGTTATACAGGGGCTCAGCGGATTTATTTAACTGAAGCCTTACTCTTTTCTGCCTTTGAGCAGATGACCTAGAGAAGTTTATTGGTAGATTTTACAATAAATGCCTGACGACTCTACTATCTTATTGATAACAGAATTTATCTCATTGTTTCGCTAACTACTGCTGAAATGAATGTAAAGGAGAGTGAGTTCTGAAATCTCTTAGAGCCTCTTAGCAGAACTCAGCATTCATCTCACAGAGTTCTTTGGAGGTACTGAAAAATGTAGTGAGCCACGTGCCCAGGGTACTGGAAATGCACATGCTTACCAGTGCTTTTGAGAACAATCCATCTTCATATTCTGCTTAATCACAGAAGTGTATTCATTTGGTGTGCTTGTGTCCAGTTATATTTCTGGAAGCATAAGAACAAAATAAATTGCTGTAATTTTTCAGCTGATGTAATGGCCAAAAAAAAATGAAGGAAACTTTTCCAAAGTCTTATATTCATAAAATCTAATCTTTGAGCATTCCTGAAGTATCTGCTGATCAAAACTTTGTTCCTTAAAAAAATGGATTAAATTTAGAAGCCTCTCAACATTTAATTCTGTACTTTTTTCTTTGTTCTCATCTGCTTTTCAGCTATGGTGACAATTCAGTAGGATGGTGTTGGGTATTGATACTGAGGATCCCATCTGCTGCACACTTTATATAGTTTTATATAGTTTCTTTATCAGTGAAATACAGAACAGGAGTAGGGAGAGATTGTGAACTATCTCTTCTGATACCAGTTGTGGAGCTTCAAAATAACAGTGGAAAGGTTTAGTTCAAACATAAGGAGATACTTTTTCATGCAACGTAGATGAGTTGTGGAAAGCTTTGATGCATGGTGGTATGAGTCTTAAAGCTCTTGTGAATTCAAGAAGCAGCTGAACAAATCAGTGGAAAAAAAACAAATCGAAGACTTTTACAAGCACAACCTCCATCTCTGTCTTGGATTCGCTGTGCAGCAGATTTCTAAAATCTGGGAGAATGTTGGGGAAGTGTTACTTTACACCTGCTTCATTTTGATAATATTCCTTTGGCATCTGGTTTTGTCTGCCTTTGGAGACAGCACATTGGCTAGATGATCTTTCGGTTCCATTGTGCTCCAGTGTTCAGAAGGCAGCAAATACACTTCTGTCCCATGAAGCATCTTCAAGGTTCATCTATGCAGTAACCCAGGCAGGAGCTAACAGAAAGGATAGATAACTTTTGGGAGAATTAAAAAAAAAAAAAAAAAAAAAAAGAGAATGATGACAAAATTGACAAGACATGACAAAACAGATCAAAGATAGTCTTAAGCATTATCTCTGGGCAAGAAGGTGGTCTTGCTAATGAAAATGTTAACTATTTCAGTAAAATATTGTTGCAGGCTTATGTGAACCCTTGGTCTAAACCAGAGGGCCTCATTTTATACAGTACTAGTGCAAAGCTATCCTAGAATGCTGACAGCAACTTGGAGTAATGAGATCAAGTTTGTGTATTTGCGTCCTATTTTAACATGATAGCTATGCGTCAGACCTCTGGCCTGATGGCCAGCTTAATCAGCTTTATCATTTTCTGTGGTGCTTCACTGAGGAGCCAATAAATTCAACATGTAAAGGTGCCCCATGGGGGGACAATTCATTCTTACAAGAGGGGAAGGATATTTTAATCAGATAGTGTGTGTTTACAGCGAGGTAGTCCCTTGATTAAACAGTTTACCCATTTGGTAAGCTCCTGTTTATTTGGATGTTGTGGCCAACCCCTATTAGTTAACTGGTGAAAGGGAAGCTCTGGCACTTGGTTTTTCCCACAGCTGCATCTGAAACAGCTGCTTTGATTTGGAAATGCAAAAGGTAGGTACATGAGACCTGATCAGGTTCTATTAGGTGCTGAAATAATGTCTGTGCTTGTTACAGTTGTGGGAACCTTCCACACAAAGAAGCTGTTGGCGCTTCTGCTGCACTTCAGTGAACTGGACTGAACTGGAAAGGTTGAGGCAAGTACAGAAAAGCAGTTTGGCCAACCAGCCATTTTCCGTGTTTCCATTACTGCCATCTGTCCTTGGAAAAGAGTCGCTTCTCCCCCATATGTGTCTTTAAATATTCTGTTCCTCTGGCTTTTTTTTCTTTTAATCAAGTTCAGACCTCTTGTTTTCCCCAGAAGCTTTATTCTGTGTCTCAGTTTTCTCCTCCTCAGTATCCCTGGTGAATTCTGCCTTACAAAATCTGTGGACATAAATTGACCCATCGTTAATAGAAAAATAAAATAACAATGAAGAGACACTCCCAGATCCCTTTCAGTCTTTGGTGTGGTCTGTTTTAAGACTATACCCATGCTAGTGAGGGACTGGCTTGTATGGGGCAGTACTTAATGGTAACACCACAGATCCAGTGTGAGGTCATGGTCTTTACTTCACAGAAATCGGATCTGGAAATAGTCTTGCTAACACGTTTAATCCATTTCCTTGCCATTGTCTGATTCTTTCCTGCAGTACATTTGTTGGTGGTATGCCCAGTCTCTCATAAAATACCCACGCAAAAGCGCTTCCACTGTTTCCCTGAGGAATAATTCCTTGTATTGATTCTCACTCTTCAAGATTTTTTTTTTCCCAGATACTCAGCCTACCTTTTGCTCTTGTTTCATTTTGTTGCTGCCATGGCCTGCCTGTTGGTGTAGTCCTTGGTATTGCGTGTAAATTCTTTAACTCTCAAGGCTTGCACCTTTCAGATCGGGTCACTCACTGCCTTGACCGTGCTCGAGTACTCCCTCCACCTTGTCTCTTAATCCTGTCTTTAAGGGTTCCCCAATGCCGATAGTGTTGGTTCAAGTATGTTGTGCAGCAGTATTTTCCTGGTAAGATGCCAGGATTTCAGAGGATGTGTTATCATGTGGGACAGTTGACTCCAACAGACAGTTTTGATCTGTTTCTTGAACACTTGTGCATGTGCAGACCAGAGCACATATTTCCAGGAAGCCTGTGTCTCTGCATTGTCATCCTGTGTTCTGTGAAAAGCCCTGGATGCCTTTACACACTGGGGTGTTCTTGATTATCCATTTATTTAAGAATATTTTTCTGCAGTACATTTAGTTTACTTTTTTCTCAGACTTCCTTTATTTTTCATTCATAAGCTTGAGGTTATGCAGGGTTTCGCTGTTCCTGTGGACTTCTGCCAAAATATTTGAATAAGGATAATCTGCACAATTTCTAACGTATTTACCAGTTGTTCAGAGTTGTGTAAGAAAGATGGAGCCAAACAGCAGCACTTTTCCAAAAGAATCTAAATAAATATTAACTGCAAGATTTTGTGTGATGATGTTGCGCATTTTACCTGAATTTTGCAGTTTTATTAAAAATCAAAGTTAGTCCTTTCAGTTAGTTTGGTAAGGTTTATTTTTCCTGAACCTGTTTGTGGTTTACTTAGCACTTTAAAGAAATTACTTTATTATAGAAAGTGTATTACTGAAGTATACTAACTTTATTGAAGCCTATCACAAACCATAAAGAATTAAGCTGTCAATACTATTTCTGTTCCCAGGATCCAATTTGTAATGCAGATCTCTTACTAATACCAGGAAAATTTGTGAAAATAAATGCCGTGTCACAAACTCAGGACTAAAGTGTTTCAAGGTTAAAAAGGGGGATTAGTTTTGAAACTCACCACTGTGTTGCACTGACATCTAAAAGTAGATTACTGAGGAAAAATGGAGGTGAATGTGTAACTCAGTCATTTGTATGTCTTCATTAGAGTCTTTTCTGTCCACAGGTGTAGACAGAAACAACAAGCAAATGCTTACTAAGACAAAATATCCTGCATTTGGTTTTAGCATATGTGTTAAAATAATATGGCTTTCAGCAAGAGGAGGAATGGTGTTATCTGAGCCTTGAGACATGGCGCCACATTTAGCTGCTTACGTAATATTTCTTCCACTTTGCTAACAAGGTTAAATAGTGAAATAATTTTTTCAGTTTATTTTACTTTTACTGGTATATTTTATTTCTGCTTTACAAGATAATATTTCTTAAGAAGTGATACTAGTTGGCTGAGTTTATCTGCATAAACTATGTGGCAGATGTGAACTGAAATTTGCTACTCAGCTCTATGGAACATTTAATGTTCAAGGAACATTTTAATGTTGCTCCTGTAAAAGGTCTTGAAAAAAACATAGGGAAGCAAGACAATTCAGTCCATGTCTTCATTGGACAAGTGTGTATGATGGGGGATGCTCATCACCTGAGAACTCTTGTCCAGCACTTGCCCTCTGCAAGGGAGGGAAGGCACAGGTACATACAATTGCAAGTCAGTAAGGTTAACCCCCTTCCCTGTCCTAGGAATCCCCTTGCCTGGTTCATATAGAGGAAAGGTGCCTACAGCTTGTTTTCACTGGGTTTGTACTCATATGAGGCTAATGTGTGTTTGCTCAGTGAAAATACATACTTTACGGAAGGGAATACAAAGCCTGTGTCATGTAAGTGACTTCAAAGTTCCCAATTTGAAGAGAGTGATGCAACAATCCTTAATATGTCTGTACCAGGCTTTCCAAAGCTCCCAGCAGCCAGCAAGTATCGTTATCAGCAGGAGATGCTGGCACCGAATGCTGTGGAAGATCTGGCTCTAGCAGTGTTCCTCTGGACCCTGCGCCTTCAGCCAGGAGAAGAAAAGGTGAATAACATCATCCCATTTTGCAGGTGGGAAATGGGACTTAAAGTTCTTTCCCCAAGTTAACAAACTCAGCCAGATACAGAAATAACTACAGGTTTCGATGGCATAATCATTAAAATATTACTTCAAAAACAATGAACTAATGACTCATGATGACTGTGATTCTGATTACAGTCAGATTGACTATATTACCGATTAGAGTAAGAGCTTAACTTGCGTAATTTGCTTCGAATGGGAGCCAAGTCTGTAAATACAGCAGTTTTAAGTAAACTAAACCATTACTTTTCTCTAGTGATACCTTGTTTGCAGGAGGTGTAGCTGTACAAGGGCAACATTCCCTGTCCCTTGCTCACAAGCACTGGTATTGTCTGTGGGAGTCTCAAATACTGATGAAATGCCACCTTCAGGAAAAGGAAACTTTTGTCTTGTTCAAGGCCAATTGAAACTCCCATTAGTCTGTCTACAAACAGTAGGAGTTAAAGTTTGTGAAGGGCAAGTCAGGAGGGTTCCTAACTTTGCTTCTGCTTGGCTGTAAGTGCAGGGAGGGAATTAATGGGATGGAAGCTCTACAGTCAAGATGCTCCTGAAAATGATTGCTCTTTCCTGACTGTGATTTGGCTTGAGTAGCTGTCACATTGTCATCACACATTCCATCACCACAGATGACATGCAAAACATAGAAAGGTTTTTCACCTTTCACATACCGTGTCTTTCTTAAAACAGTTAAACTTCAAACAGTAGCTTAAACCAGCTACTGTTAATTCCTACTGGAAGAAGTTGTGTTGAAACTTGGTAAATACCATCAGTGTATTTTTAAAACCCTTCACTTGATTGCAAGATAATGCTATTTACTGCACAACCAGGACAATTTCCAGTCCTACACATGTAGGATGTGTTTCATTTGTTACAGACTTGTTCTGTCAAACAACTGAAAGTTGAGATGTATACAGCAGTACAACTCGGAGCTGGAGCTTGAGTAAATATTCCAGGATTCACATGAAAATTGTGAGAGTTGGTAAGAATAAACAGTATAATTTAGAGTTAACTTTAGATGGAGTTTTGTTGATCAGATTTCAGTTACACTGTAAAGTCTCTATAATGCTTCTAAGCACTTTTGTAAATATATTTCTAGGGCTATCAGTTTTTACTCACTGGGCACAGTGGTAATCTAATACTGGTATTTTTGGAAAGGTGTTATATGCAAGATTCTTCCCAAGTCTGGAAGTAGTTTTTAGTAATGATCCTGGAGCATAATCCTTAAAGAAAAAAACCCCAAACAACTCAGTTGCATGCAGAATTCCTAGAGGCTGGAAAAATGAGTTGGTACAGTTTTTAGTAACAGTCTATGAGCGAGATCCAGAAAAGTCCGTTTTTGGCAGAGACGTTCATGTCAGCCAAAGGGCTTTCAAAGAACGCACTGGGAAGTCATTTCAGGATACATAAAAGTTGTAGCCTGGAAGGGGTCTACATGCATGTGGTTTTAGCAGGGGCAAAAAACCTCGTTTCTCTGAGCTCATGCAGAAGAGAACATAATGTTCTCTTTAGAAGAAGGCCACTTAAAGAACAGCTGCTCCACAGAACTGCAGTGTTCGGTGAGCATGCTGTGCATCTGGAAATAAATGTGGCTTGGGTTGGTGTTTGGTTTTTTTTTTGTTGTTGGTTTGGGTTGTTTTTGGGGGGGGAGTGTGTGTCTTTTTTTTTTTTTTAATTAATCTGTGGTCTGTGCTTACATCAGTATTCATACAGTCCTGTAGTTACAGTGTACATGGGTAGCACAAAAACTCCACTGTACCTGAAGACCAGCTCAACACCTTTTTGTAGCCTCTTTTCCCATGGAATAAATGTGTTTGGCCTAAAACCTCCTCTTCTCTTGAACAGGGTATGGATTATTGATGAGTGTGCACTGTCACTTGTCAGCCCTGGTATGAGAAACATGCCAGGGGTGAGATCTAGTCCTGGCAGAAAGTGGGTGACAAACTCAGTCTTCTGCCCTTTTCCATGGGTGTCACAATAGCTGCTGTTACTGAGAGGCATTCTGCTCCCTTGAGGTTTTTCTTCCGTTATTCAGACCAAGCTGATGTAAACTTGGGAAGAAAATGTGGGAGCATGTGCATACTCATGTTATGTACTTGGGGAGGAGGGAAGCAATTTGGAAGCTGAAACTGTATCAAGATGATTCCTTGGAAATTTTTCTGTAACATACTTTTTAAAGTATTTTAAGCTTTCAAATACAGAATCTGTTTTTCATTTATGAAAACAAGTCTGGCCATCTAGTTTAATTCAGTTTTTTTTTATGATGGCACTATAACTTTTCAGTTGATAATGGACTATTTCCTTCTCTTAATTACCATAACAATGCTTTCTGTGTTCAGATTACCTTAATGCCTTCACTTAATGCTTTAATTTGTTCTTAAAAAGTGTGCATCTTTTAATGCTAAGGAGCCTGTGTGATTTGCTAAGGAGGAAGAGTGCAAGAGAACATCCTATTGATCAATGGTTTGGTAACCTTCCTTTTTCTTGAAATGGAGGTCAAACTTTATACAGATACACATTTATTTACCTTTGGGTGTTTGTATAAGCATGAGTGGGATTGAACTATCATTTATAAACAAACCGGTCTGTAACAATGCAAGTGAATGAAAGATGCATGAACATTTGGCTGATATGACATGCTTGTTTTCCAAGGGTTGGTGTCATTTCCCTAGCCCCCCAGCTGTTACAAACACACTAGTAATCTGTTATTCTTGGCCAAAAGAACAACTGTTGTATTAATGGACTTTTCATTTATAAAGATGAAAAACAATAGCTGATTTTTGTGCTGGTTTCCAGACTGATCAAGTCGATAGCATACCACCACCTGGTTGCTGCAGAAACATTTGAATTTGGAATTGGAAATAGATCTACTAAGTATTTCTTTAAGCTTTTAGGATTTTAAAATGTGAAATTATGTAGGTGGAGGTGCAGTGCTGGCCTGGTACAATAGGCAATGGTAACAATTCATGCTGTCTTGCTAGGCAGTCATCAAAAGCAGCCTCCTAAGACTGTTTGTCAGAGAACCACCAATTTTGTTATATGCAAGAAAAAATGAACACATACTATTTAATTGTTAACAAAGCAGATAAATGTCATGTTTTACATTTGTTCTATGTGGTCCTTGTTACCAAAGGATTAATAAAAGGGCCGGTCACCTCATAATTCCATTCTTCACATTTTGCTAAAGGTTTTATTCTTGTTTTTTCAGTAACCTGGCTGGTTTTATTTCCCTGTCATTGTCAGAGGGGTAGACACCAGTAGAAGCCTCTTCCTGTGACTGACACCATTATTAAATATGGAAGCAGAATATTTCTGTGCCTCCTTATCCACAGGCAGGCTTCAGGGGGTGTGATCTCATGGTTTATTGGGACCTGTGCTTGTACTCCCAAAACTTTACTTACAACCTCAGTGTATTAAATGCAATCCAGGCTGGTTGGATGCTTTCTGCTTCTTTAAGATATCCCCACTGACTAAGCATTTTCTTTTGTTCTGGACATTGCTGATACACCATCCTTAAAGGGCAGATGCATTTTTACCTTTATTAATGATTATTTTTGTTGTTAATTCTAGTTGGCAAGAAAGGAAGGAGAACTAATATAAGTGATTCTCTACTTATGGTGATTTCTTGGAAGCATGTTTGCTGCTGGCTTAGTGTTTCTGTTTTTTCCCTGATTTTTTTTTCTTTAATTTTATTTCTAATTACTTCCTTTCCATTCCTACCCACTTATTAACATAACCTATTTAGCAAAGTACTCTGCTCCTATGTTGTTGGAGAAATTAGATAAGAATCACACAGAATGGCTCTTTAATGTAAACTGGATTTGAAAACTTTACATGCTGACATTTTTTGGTGAATTTGGTCCAGATACTTCTGTGATCCCAGCTGTGTGGAGCTGTTTTACACCTTTACTGGCATAATTGAATTTAATCGTGCAGCTTACTAAACGTTATCATATGATAAAGTACCACGGTAAAATTTGTCAGGAAGCATGAGAAGCTTTTAGCTGGGAGGATAATTGCACTAACATTTGCTCTGAAGCACACTAGAAATTAATTTAATGCTCCATTGCTAGTGAAGCACACAGGATGATAAAAATACACCAAACTGCCAACTAAGTCTTCTAAATTGCTTTTGAAAATTATTTTAACTCTTGTACTTTCTTCCTTAGCACCCTAAAAATACATTTGTGCTAAAATAAATAGCATAATGACACAGATAATCAAAATTAAGATTAACTGCTAGGAAGTGTATGTCTCTTCATGTAGAACATAATAATTGACCATGTACTTAATTGTTATTACATGGAATTACTATACTTTGTGTGTCGCATCATTTACTAAATGCAGACATAATTTTTTCTGGGTTAGAAAATGAAAGTGGTCATGTGCAGTTTCAGTGATGTGCAAGTACGCTAGAACTAGAAATCAGTTGTATCGAGGAAGGTGATAAACTAAGTGCAGAAAGAATTATTGTGAGTGTGCCAGTATGCTAAGTATAGAATTTAAGTAATCTTTTAAGAGATTGGCAAAATGGCCTAGAAAGAGGAGTAGTTCAGTTTTGGTAAGAACAAGGCTTTGCAGTTAAGCAAGAATTATTATCATGTTTTCAGCTGGGAGATGAGTGGCAATCCAGAAGTTGTATAGACTTCATTAACTTTCTTCTACTCAGTGATCTACTGTAGTCCTCAATGACCTACTGCTGGAGGGGACAACTGCATGCAGATGTCTTTAAAACTCGTGAAATAAACCTGCTATGCCAATGAGTCAGGGTAATAACCTCTGCATGGAGTGCTGTGCCGAGGTGGGGATGTTGTGTTTCAGGAAAACTGTGGGCTACTAATCAGAGAGCAAGAGCTGAACGATTTGGAGGTCCAGAAAACGAGATTTGAGACAAGAGAGGGAAGAAGAATGATTCAGTCTGGATGAGGGAGGGTGTAAGAACACTTGTTAGTTATGCAAAAGGAAGAAGAAGAACAAGCTGTTGTTTCTGTACACTTTGAACAGAAATTATGAAAGACAGGAATTTAATCCTGTGGTGAGTTGTTGAGTATCAGTGTTAGAAAGATTTTAAGACTGGATTTAGGTAAGTGTCTGTTTAAAATGGAGGACCTACAGTTGATTCTGCCTTAAGGCATAAGGGGAGAAACTAGATGAGCTCTTAAGGCCCTTCCAGCTCTGCTCTTCTCTGATTCCCTAATACAGCTAATGTTTTCATACCATTCGTTATTGTCATCACGAGTGCAACTGACTAAGAACATACCACTATAGCGGTGTAGCCAGGCAAATTATGTGACATTTTATATACTCATACAAGCTTATTGCCAAGAATCTTCCAACCTTTTCCAGCATGAAAAAAATAAAGACGTTAGAGCAAGCAATTATATCTGTATTTCATTTTAAATTTGGTCAAACTTGGGTTCATCAGAATTTGAGAGTGTAAAGGATGTGGAAAGAAGGGTATTGTCCATTCAGCCATCTGGAGGAGACTATAAAAGGTCCCTGGAGATGTTGCATTGTGCAATAGCTAAAGCTTGTGATTTACCTTCAAGAGCTCTAGATAGAAAACATGTGGAGGGTGAAAGGCAACATGTAAACAATAAGCATGAAAGAAATAACAAAGCTGGCCTGGGTGCTGTATGATGTTCTGACTGTGAGGTCCAGACAGTGAGGATTGCATTATTCAAACAGGAAACTGGAGGAATGTTTCTCCAGTGCCTTTCTTTCCAAATCCTGGAAGCTGAGCATTATCAGCCAATTGTTAGGCTTGGGCTGATAACAAGGAGACATTTGTCCTCTAGCTGCAGTATTGCCATTCCTAGGACAGTCAGTAAGAACCACCAACGATGTGCAGTCCTACTTGATGAGTAACCAGTGTGAGCTCCTGCCCACTCTCCTGTTTGGTCCCGATAGGGCACATCTGAATCATTGGTGTGGTCTCTCTTGAAGCCTGAAAGACACAACCAGTACTTCAGCCCCAAGAAAGGGAATCTTTATCCACTCTTTGGGCTGATGAATCTCCTCATCAAAGCCAGATGTATCATTAGGAAGTCGACAAAGACAGCAATAATAGATGCCCACATGATGATGTACCTGTCATGTGAGCTATGCAGAGAAATAGGAGCTTCTTACTGATTTTTTTCCAAAGATCTCTTAATTATAATAGCTTTCTGTTGAATAGAAAATCAGAAGGATGAAAATAACTCAGAATTGTTAGTCTTTGGCTGTTCTGCCCTTAAAGCAGCTTCTGACAGTGACATTCTTCATTTGGTAGGAAGTCTGTTCATTGTTGCTGTGTATGAGCATTGTGGGTTTCTGTGCAATGGTGATGAGCAATGCACCAGCAGCTCAGTAGTGCAGTGGTTCTAAAGTAGAAGTGTACATCAGCGTTGCTTCACTTAGATGCCTTTGTGGTGTACTATTTTGTGTATGAATTTTGTGTTCCTACTCCCCACTCTGACAGCCTTTCTTCTGCCCCCTTTCTTGAATCTGGGGTGGTGCTGCATTAGTATTCACATGGGGCTGAAGGCCCTTTGCTTCCTTTTGCAGAGTTGGTTGAGAGCTGATGTGCGAGAGACATCTGACATCCACTAGCCCTTGCTGAAGACAGTGGGTGAAAGAGGGGTCTGCGCTGAGGTGGAGGGTCTTCTGACCCAGGAGGAGTGGGGAGGAGTAGTGAGGTTGTAGCACTATCCTACAGTGCACCCTGTGCAGGGGGGTGGAGTCCCCAGAGAGGGATGTGTTTCTCCTATGCAGTGAGATTTGCTGTGGAATGATGCATTGATGGTTAATGCTTGTTTCCATCTTCTAAAACTTAATGTCCTGCCCAGCAGGATTTTGCGGTATCATAACAGGACGTGGTGTTCTAAATGAACTTGCCTGTGCCTGCTGTGTTCCTGGTAGGAAGCTGAGGGCTCTGGGCATTCCTCCTCCTGGATTAGCAAGTGATGGTCTGGGGTCCTTCAGTGAGCTGAACACATCGTCACACACAGAGCCAGCCACTCAAGCTGTGACTGTACTGATCCTTCCTGGGCTCAAGGCTGGAACTTCCTCTCTTGGAAGGGTGTTTTGTAGCTGTCCTCTGGCTGCCTCCCATCAGACTGGATCCTGTTCAGTTGTTGTGCTTTTTCTATTGAAAGATGTACAGAATTGTGGCTGATTTGAATATCTAAAGTTTCTGATGTGGTAATGAGAGTGTGTTGGAAAATGTGAATATTTAACTGATTGAAACTGCTTCTGCCCTGAAAATTTGAGCCATTTATGTTGAAGGAGACTGCTTGGTTTTGAAGACAGTAAAGTCAATGATAATTCCTAGCAGTGGTTGCATCTTTCTCATGATCTTGGGCAGCATGACCTCACTGGCACTTCAAGGGGGCTATAACCCTTTTGTCTATCGAAGTAATACAGCATGTGTACTTGCACTCATGTGACAGGACCACACAGCTATGGGTCTCCCCACTTCTTGCTCATACTTTTCTTTATAGTGAGCAGTGGGTCACTTAATCATTGTTAATGCATTTGGCAAGGAGAGTGTTTTTTGTGTGAAGAAGTGTCACTTTAGGTTGGTGACTTTAGAGTATCTGTATGAAAAGCCATTAGAAAAGTAATTATAAATATTTTTAAAAGATCAAAATCAGTTTAGAAGAATCACAAAAATTTGCTCAAACCCCATTACAGCAGATTACAATCTATTAATAGCTTTAAAGACATGATCAATCCCCCCAGTGCATTAGATGGCACACTGTCTTTTTCTGTTTGCTTATAATTTGAGACTGGAAATGTCTATTTGCAAAAAGACTAAACTAGTTGTCACCCATGTTGCTTTTGAAGATGATGTGAATATAAAAGAATAATGTTCTTTCTTCCTGATGACTGACTTGTTTTACTAATATACATCCTGTCTTAGAAGTGACTTCTCCTTTCTTCTTGGGAAAAATTCAGTGCTGCAATGATTGCTGTTGTCATTATTTTATACCCTCGGGTTTTTACAGAGTCCTTCAATGCCACGCTGGTGATGGATTTGTTTATCCTTTTGTCTGAGCCTTTGGAATGATGACAATGTGCCCTCAGTGCCTTCAGGTCTCAGTGGGACCTGACGTTTGGATAACTGGGGGAAGACTCCTTAGCAGAGATTTCAGAATTGACCATTTGACTGGGGTGCAGGAATGAGCATCTGGAGACATAGGGTGATGGTTCCTTGAAGAGGACTCCTGGAGGAGGCTTCCTGGTGAAGAATACAGCTCCTGGTGCTTCACCTTTGAGGAACATTTAAAACATCCTGGGTGAGCCTAAAACCTACAGGGCATACAAACAGGAGTGCTTAATGGGTAACTGAAGTCATAATTGCAAAAGAAGCTTATAATGCTTAATAGTAATAATAATAATGTGTAGTTCCTGAGGCTCAGCAAGCAAACAAGTCAAAGCTGCAAAAGATCTTTATAGCTCCCCTCTTAGCAAAATTAATTTTGTTTGCCCACTCTGCAGTCCTATCAAGTGTTTCTGTAGCGTGCCAGAGAAGTCAGAGGCTTTGGGGTTATTTCAGGCAAAGGCCATGTCTGTGTACAGGCATGTGCACGTGTGTGTGGCCATGCATGCTATTAGTGGCCTTTGTGAGTGTCCTGCCAGGATGCCTTAGAACAAGACTGCAGCTGTGTTAGCTGTAGCAGTGTGCTGAGAGGGAAAGGGGCAGGCAGTCCATCAGGAACGTGGCTCTAAGGGTAAGCTGAACTTCATTTGTGGAGTTGGGTCTGCTGTTACCCTAAGTCTCCAAGTGCTTGTGCTAACATCTTCCAGTGATGTGCCCCACTGAATACATGACATAGTACAGTCTCTGTTACCTTTGGACATCCTGTATCTGTAATCTGTATTTTACAAGGAGCAGGGGAGTTTTGTAAAAGAAGAAATCACATCTTTTGAACCCCAGTGCAGATAGATGCATGCTGGCATCATGGTGTGAGGTATACTTTTGTAATGTGTTGAATGTTTATTTTCTGCCAGTCAATAAAAAAATTAAAAGATTGAGTTGTATTTAGGTAGCCAGTGTGCCCCGAATGGCTTTAACACCTAACTGAACAAGCACAACTGAGAACAGGCTACACAAAGAAGAGATGTGGTCTGATAATTACTTGCCTGATGCTATGAAAAGAGGGATTTCTCTGAGTCCACTTGTGACAGACTTGTTGGTAGAGAACCAGAGTGAGCGAGCAACCTACTGTTGGGAGATTTATAATTACTTTTGAGTTGACCAGTGGAGATTGCCATGAGGGATATCTGCACAACATTCAGCAACATCTCCTCTCTATCTCTCTATCTTTAAACCTGCAATTTTCCCCTTTGTCTTGCCTGGCTTGAGTTTTGTCACCTTCTCTTAACTGTGGCTCAGCTAACGTGCCTGCAAGTCTGTTGGCCGTTTTGTTATCAGAGTTGGACAAAATGGAGATGAGCTGCCAGGTGTTGGTAATACTGCATCCTGCCCATCCAGTAACCCCACGTCGTAAACATGGGCAGTCATAAATGAAGATCATAAAATAATAACATGATTTAGGCAGGAAGGGACCTCTGGAGATTACCTTTGCCTTGTCTTCTCAAGGCTGGACCAACTTCAGTTATAGCAGGTTCCTCTGGGTCTTATTCCTCCTTGGATCTGTAAGCATGGTGATGCCACTGTCTCTCCAGGCACTTGTTCCAATGTTTGGGTACTCCTGTGAATTTTATTTCCCTTAGCATCTCATCAGAATTTCACTGGTTGAAACTTGAGTCTGTTGCTCTTCATCTTTGTACAGGCTTTATTTACCCTGAGCACACTCTGGGAAGAGCAGCAGTTGAGATTTTCAAACAGAAAGATAAAAACTGCAAGAAAAGCAGCCCTGTCCATTCCCTGTTCATCCTTGGATCCTCTGACTGATGGTTTCAGAGTATATTGTGATGCCGGCAAAGTTTTGTTTGCATCCACCAGCAGCAGGAGAATATTTATGAGCAAAACCATACAAATATCCTTACTCTATTCAGGTCTGTAGCTCACCAACACAGTTTAAGGAAACAGCAAGGAGCTAGAGGCTTGTTGCAGGGTGAGTGATGACAGGATAACTGGACCCCTGAAACTTTATTCTTCTGTGCTGACTGGATTTCTGTATTACGTGCAGTGAACCTTATTGTCGAAGCTAAGAGCTGCAATAACTGAACACCTGTGGTTTTGATCTTTGTTGGAGTGAGGAAGAGGATTTGTCTTCTTTGGCCTCCCATTTCTGACTAGTTGCCCCTCAAGTGGGTTTTCCCTGCTGCAAGACAGTATGTGATTATGCTGCTTCTTAGAGTGTCTCAGTGCTGGTGCTGTGCACAGTGCAAGGGCAGATGGAGTTTCGTATTTGGACAACTTGTATTTTAAACAAGAAGAGCAATGAAGTAAAGCGATGATCACTGTTGTGCATTAGCACTTCTTACTGAGACAAAATCACTGCAGAGAATAACGGCCCTTGCCTGCCATGTCTTCTCAGCATTTCATCTAACAGATGTGATGTGCAGAGAGCAAATACAGACAGTCTAATTTTTGGCACACTCCCATTAAAGGTTTTAACCCAGTAGTGTTTCTGATATGGGAATTCCTTCCTTACAGCTGGATCAAAATTTCTGCTAAGTTTTCCCTGAAGCCACTTGGTCAAGTCCCCTTCTCAGGAGTGGGAAATTACATTAGTCCTCTTAGTAGAGGAGTCACTTTTTATTTTAATGTGGTGAGTCTGATAGAAGAGGGGAGGTGTAGAAAATGGTTAGTGCTGTATATTAGAAGTTTTTTGTGTGTTGTAATCATGCTTTAAACACTACCAAGCATTCTTATTTTATCAGGTAGTTACTGTTGTTTCTGGCAAAATACGTCTGACGAAATGCACAGCTTGGCTTCTTGTGCAAAGGGAGCCCTTCTTAGGAAGCGGGAACTCCTGCAGCATGAGTAACTGATTAGTACCGGATTGCAAGAAC
>JAVJGJ010000062.1:8009196-8021119 GCA_035590215.1 Microhierax caerulescens | reverse complement strand
TGATTTGGAGCTGGTTGGAGAAGTAAGAAATAAAATAAGAAACTAGAATGAATTGCAGATGTGCATTGTAGATTTTAAACTGGGAATCCTAAAACCACTTGCCTAAGTTGAACCACATTAAGGGCTTGAGAAACACCAGGTCCATGGGAATCCTGTGCTGCTTGGCATCGTGTCCACAAGCCTCTGTTTTTCAGGCTAGACACCACATTTTCAGCTAGAGACTGTTTGGGTTCCAAGCAGATTTTTTTAATTTTGTTTTAAGCTAAATTAAAAAAAAATGCAGCCAGCAGCCAGGAGAATATTTGGCTTTTGTTTCTTTACCAGCTGTTTTTGTTCTCGGAAACTCTTTTTAGCTCCTGGTGTGTTTCTTCAATTTGTAGCTTATGAATTGCAGGAGCAGATGATACGCTGCTGAGTGCACCCTCTGTACGGAGCTGTGTGAGAACCAAGGTTGTGTGTTAGTGAAGGCAGGCGAACAATTTGTCATTAATTCCTAGAAAGAAGGAGTTTTGGGTGAAGGTCGCTAGACAGGATTTTGTGACTGAGAAGTTGGCTGCTTTCAAGAAATCTTGCTTTGTTAGGAAGGCTTTAATGAGCTCCTTCCATATCTTGAAGTTTTGCCGCTAACAGAGCTGCGGGCAGTGCCAGCTGCCCTGGAGTGGATGGCCACGGAGAGTGCAGAGCAAAGGCTGTAAAAGCTCTATATGTGGAGCTGTTATTTACACCTTCTTCTCTTTCAGGTTGGGGAAAGAGGCTCGGCTGTGCTAGCCCTGGCTCTGGCTAGAGAGCTGCTGCCCTTGCTGGCAGCCCAGTCCCTCGGCCTGGGCGGTCTCCGGCCGGCCGCCAGGCCAGCTCCCCCTCCTCCGGGCCGGGGTCCTTCAGGGCTGCAGCGTCTCCTTTGATCTCCTGCTGCTCAGCCTTGGCAAGGCGACCACCACGTCACTAGGGTGGGGGCCAAACTCTTGCCTCCTCACAGCTATAAACTCAGAAGTCTGGTTGCATATTTGTTGAGATGCTTCTTATCTCAGCCATTGTTTTACCTTTCCTGCTTGTTCCCTTAACAACCACTTTTGATCCAGCTCCATAGCGACTAACCCATCATACACCCACGCATGGAGGCATGCATCATCGGCAGGGAAAACAATGCCGTTATCTCCCAGTTACTGCTAATGGCGTCAATATTATTCTTCATTTGTCTGGTGTAAGAATGAGAAAGAAAAAGGCAGTGTTCAGATCACTAATGGTTTGAATGCCTGGCTTGTCAGCCTAAGTCCTTTCTGAATCCATTTACTTTACAGTTTCTTCGCTTTGATCTCAGCCCCGTGCGTCTTCTCTGTAGCTTTAATTTGTTAAAGCATGTAGTGCTTTATCATCTGCTTAATTTTAAGCACAGTGAGAGTGCTTATGTGCTGAAGCTTGTTCACAGATGTGTTTCTGTCTCAGGACTGGTGTGTGAATGAGGAGCCAGGGATTGTGGCTTAATTCTAGCAAGGGATCTAGCTGGGATTTTACTCTGAAGAATTATTTTTTAAAGACATTACTTTTTCTGCACAATTAATTTATGGTGCGGCATGATAAAAATGTTATTTAGATTTCAAATTCAAGTAGCCTAAAATGAGGAAATGCCAGAGTTAAGGATGCCTGCACAACACCAACCTACCACAATGTGGGTGTGAATTATGACAGTCTTTAATTACATGACCACATACTAACTTTTTTTTTTCCAAATAACTGTTGTTTTTCACAGTGTTGAAGATGGATGTGCTCTGGAGTGTGTAGTTAAGAAAGCTCTTGTCTGTCAAAGCTCTGCCTCACTTTGTTACTGTAACTGGAGGGTTTACAGGGAATGTAGTGGTGTATTGCAGGAGAAGAGGAAATACTGACTTCTGTTCTGATTTCCTCCATAGAGTTCTCATACAGAGGCTGTTGTCTTGCAGCTAAGCACATTCAGAGCCATTGTTCAGCGTTTTAATTACATTGTCTCTGAAAGGTAACAGTGGTGGGACTTGTGGAATAGAGAAGAGTAAGGGTAGTGTTGGGGGAGCAGGACTGGTGAAGGAGAGTGGTGATGGGGGAATCCTCTTTTGGGAGGAAAGAGCCAGGTAAGTAGTTTAGAACCTGTGAAACATGCTCAGTGGATAGAGGAGGAGGTTTAAATGGCACAAAATCCCTCCTTCTGCTGTATTACCTGCAGTGTGCTTCTCTGCCTAAAATCTTTCATAATTTTTTTCTCACCACCCTGATTGGGATAGTTTAATAAAAGATACTTGGTGACACACACTATAACAGTACACCTGTGTGGTCAAGCTGAATGCTTTAAAAAAATAAAAAATAAACCCCAAGATCCTGAGATCTCAACGTGTGTGCCTCATGATAGTGGAAATGCCTCCCTCTGTGTTTCAGTTTCTTCTCTGAAAAATTGAGATAATGCTACCTGGTACAATTGGAATTTCTCATTTCATGGCTTCTAGTCTCAGTATGGCTGTGTTTTTTGGTGCATCACCCTGTATTTTGAACGTGGTGATGATGGGGAAGGAGGTGTTTTTCAGAGTTGTAGTCATTCTTCGTCTGATTTTGTTCCTCACAGAAAACTCCAAATGGACCTACTGGCTGTATTTTCAAGAGAAATTATTCTAACTTTTTTTTTTTTTTTTTTTTTTGATAATCCAAATGGTGGCCCCAGCACCACTCCCATTCCTGTATCCTCAAGGTAGGCGCACTGACGCTGAGCTGGTGCATTGCTGGTGGGATCAGCCTTAAGCCAGGCGTTAGCTGAGCTATAGATGTGTTCAGCCTGGAGGTTCCTCCTCTGTGTAGGCTGGGAGGTGAAAGAGATCTGGAGCAGCTCTCTTTGTCTAAAGATCAGCTTAACCAAAGCGGGGAGGCTTCAGATCAAGATGCTTTAGTCCTGAGCTCCCCCAGGAGAATCTGGGAGAGGTTTCTGAGATAGGAAGATGCTGAGCGCTTGTGCTGGTTTTCTCACTCGTGGGTTGAAAGTTGTTTTGAATGCTTCTGTCTCACTTCTGATACTGCTTCTACAATCACAGTTAACACAGCCCTGTAATTACTGTGCCATAGATAAAAGTTGCTATTTCTTACACTGTATTTTATGTCATGTTTCTCCATTGTTGTAAATGAAATATTTTTATAAGACAAAAAAAACCCAAACCCCACAGATGTAAGCTTTGAAGAGAATTGCATGTTTTCAGAATCTTCAGCAATGCATTTAGTTTGGTTGGTTCTAAATTTCCATCATCTCCTTGTGCCTGCTTACTGCAGGTGTGCTGGATTCATGGCATGCTGTAGCTGCTTTACATGATGTAAAAAACTTTGTAAATGCAACTGCTAAGAATGCAAAGTATTTTTTTGGTGAGAATGTACTTTTAAAAAAGAAAATCCAATAGCATGGTTTGTTTAAGCCACTTAAAATTGCTGCAGAAAACTGCGTTGGCTGTTGCAAAAACTGTGATTTCCTCATTTGTATTAATTTTTTGAATTTGTTGGATTTGGGGACAGAGAATGGCTTAGCAGCTTAAGAATATGTATAATTCCCTAATACATTTTAGCATATTGCCTCTTCAGCAAGTTTGTTATACTGTATCATCCTTTGTCCCACAAAATCCCTTTGCTCTATAGTGAGCCCCACAGTACCAAAACCAGTGAGACTTTTTTTTTTTTTTTTTTTTATGAATAGCAGCTTGTTGTAATCTTTTAAGTTCAAATTCTCTTCTGTCCAAAACATGTTCTTACTGAGGCTTGGGCAGTTTGAAAAAAAAAAACAACAAACCAACAAAAACCAACTGATGAGCAATTTACTTTTAATTTTTGTCTTACTAAGCCTGATTATTGTTTTAATTATCCATTGTTATTGTTTGTGACCTTGCACTAGAATTGTTCAGTATGAGTTTAGAAAGATTCCTGCTTTTATGTGAGGAGGGTGTGACTGTAAGGAAATGTTTGTTCAGTTGGGTGGAACAACTTATCTTTCTTGTGCTTTCTTTGTGGGACATTCGTCTTCAGCTGAAAGCTGCAGGATCACTTATTGAATTGTTTATCGCCTCCAAAAAGAAAATGGTATTTTAGATTTAGTGGATTGAATTGTCTTGTTCCCCTAAAACCTCCAAGTGATCCTGTTAACTGGGGGGAGATGCTTGAAGGGCACTGAGATGCTGTTAGTACCCAACTTCTAGCATATAGGAAAAAAAGGAGAAATTGAAGGGAAGGGACTAGTCAACCCTGAACTCCAGAGAAGCTGCCCTCTGCAATCAAAATCTTTTCCATTTGGAGTGTGCAGTGTAGCCATGAGCCAGTAACTGAACATGCTTTAATGAATATAGTATTAAAATTGTCGCTCCATAATTTGTAGTTGTGCATTTCTGTTTTGTATCTTGAGGAGTTAAATTCCTGTGTGGTGGAGTCAGGGGTTTGATGTAATGTTGGAAAGCAAATGCTGCCAATTTGGAGTCTATGATTTTAGTAATTGGTGGTCCTACTGTGTTATCCATAACAAATGGACAGTTCAAATCCTTTATGTTTATAGAACTAATTTCCTAATTTAAATGCCTGTTTAAAAGCTCTGGTTTAGTGTTTCATTTCTCAGTGACCCCATTGTATTGAGGGTTTGAGTTTCAGATCAGTCTTTCTAGATGTAATACAGTACGTTTTAGGAGCACTGCACTATCTGAACTATAATGAATATGAAAGGCAGCAATGAAAAACACTCTTGGTTGAATACAAATTATGTGAAGTACACTGGAGATTAGAAAATGTTACATATATGGCTGAATAACAGTTATTCTGGAAAGCTGTATAGATGTGAAGCTTAACCTTTGTGCTATGAATCTGTGTATTTTTAAGAAAATTCTTTTCAAAGTGATCACTTAGTCTAATGCTGATGTTTAGTGGGTATGCTTTTAAAAGTGTTCAATGTATGAGGTTGGACTTCCAGTTTTTCAGTAAGGAAAACTACATAGATACCAATTTTCAATGCTCTAGCCACCTTACTTTATATTTAGTTTCCTAATTGTAAGTGCCATTCAATCTTTAAAAAACAGTTTGCAAGCAGTTTTATTTTTTACATCCATGCAGGATTTTTGAGTGATTTGATTGGGGCAGGGAAGAAGCAAAATAACTAGAGGGTTGACTTTTTTAAAAATAAATATTTCAGTGGAATTACTTGATATACAGATTAGATGTTTATTGTTTATGTGGTAGTGACCAGTAAAAAAAAGTTATATATTTGAACAAAACAATTTAGATGAAGGAAGCAAAACTGGGAGCTACAGAAATCAGTATATCGTTTCAGACCATGCACATTTGGGAACAGGTTTGTATTCCAGCTTCTTAAAACCATCACCTCTTGCTCTAATCAGTAGCATGCTTGTTGAAAATAAACTGAACCTCCTGGGGGGAAAACAAATGAATAATGTCCCATTTTTCATTAGAATCTCATTAGTTTTGCAGTTATGAGGTATAAATCAAAAAACATAAGCGAAAACAGCAGTTCCCAAAACACAGTGCTGTTTAGATTCCTGCTAATGGCTGTCTGGCTCCTTATACTTTATGTCACTCTGTGATTGGAATTCAGCAGGGTACCGTGAGGTTTTCAGGCTTGGTCTGGTTAGTATAGATAGTATGAGAAAAATGCATCTGTTAATGTACATGTTTGAAAGTAATTTCTGATTCACATGAATGTGAATAGGTGGGAAGTCTGCTCACCAGTGTATTCTCCAGGGGTTTGCGTACACAGCGTGTTTGAGCACATTTAACTTGGCCCAAAGAAGATGTATTTTTAAAGAATTTCTGCCATGATTATGAAAAACATGTTTTTTAAAAAAAGGCTTAATTGAAACTTTTTGTCTTGGATATGTTTTGCAATGCAGCAATTTTAATTTTAGTGAAATACGGACATTATGAAACTACACAGATCTAAGAGTGGGCATGAAAATAAAGGAAACTTAAAATGTGTTTCCTTCACACACAGTTTTTGCAAGCTTATGTTAAACCAGATAGTCACAATAGCAGAGTGTGATGGTTCATGACTTAAGCAGCTAATAAAACTTGCAGAGGTCAAGATAGGGAGGTGTACTTCTTTCTGCATATAGCTTTAGTGGTCTTGGGGGGGGGAAAAAATCTCTGACTGTAATAGAAAGATTGGTTTTATTTCTGAAGCTGACTGTGGTGCTGTGGTCTCTACTTGAATCCTAATGAACGTAAGCTCTTCTTCATCCTATCCCACCAGCTCTCAGTGTCTGTTTCTTCTTGGATCAATGGACTTTTCTATTGCAGAAGTGCAAATCCCAAAGGAAAGTAGAGGGGTGCAATCTTGGGTCTGTCAGCACAGTCTCATTGACTGTGAGTACAGTAATAAGAGTAAGGCAGTTCAGGGAGCAAATAAGAGGGAAAAAGGCAGATGGTACAGTCAAATCACTATTATTACTGTCATAGTTTCAGATTGCATCTTGCTTTGATGTCGTTATTGGCCTGTGCAGAGTGCCGTGCTGGCTGAGGTCTGGAAACAGTACAGCCACCATCACACCATGGGGAGCCAGGGCCATAAACCCAGTTTGATCTTACACTGCTTCCATTTCAGATCTACATGTCTCTGCACTGCCTTCCCAGGAGCAGGGAAGGGTGGCTTTTAGGGGCAGAGGAAGAGTCCAGCCAGGCTGTTGCTGTGCTAGATATGAGGTGACCCCCTGGCAGAGCACTGTCCCCACTCTGCCTCTTGCTCTAGGTTTAAGGGGTTCAGGGGCTGGGTGCAGCAGTGCTTGCACCCACAAACCAGGTTCAGTCCTGAGAAGCCCTTCTGCAGGTGGGCACAGCTCTAAGGTCTAGCAGGGCCGTGCTGGCCAGCTGCACTGCAGAGCCACTCTGGTCAGTCTCTACAGCCCACATCAGCCTTTCTCCATCATCTGGCAAGGTCAAGACCCCTTCTGAAATTCCAAATCCAGGAGTGGGCTGTGCTCTCAAACAGGTAAAATATAACCCCACACAGGAAAAAAAAAATGAGTCAAGGAGGAAGCTGATGGTCTTGTGATGGGGTAAGGAGGAAAGCAGGTGAAAGCATTCTCCTTGGCCTGATGCTGTAACTATGGCCTACTTGTCTGGAAGTAATTGTCTTGTACTTAGCCGAGAAAATGCCTGTTTGTTGGTGGCTGTTTGTTTATATAAACATAAGACCCACGCAGGCAGCTGTTACCTGGGGAGCCTTTTAATATTAAGGCCTTTAGGACAAAGCTAGACTCGTTAGCTTTTTGTGGTTGTTTCTGCTTAACTACATGGCTTTTATTATAGATATGGTAGATAATGTATATAGCAGTTCAAGGAGAGGAAAATGGCTCTAGTTAAACCAAATTCTGTGGAAAATCGGTTCCCCTTTTAATATTACAACAAAAAGACTACCTGCTTGCATTTATGTAATACCAAGCATGTGTAATTTTAAAAAGTGGTACCTTCTTTCATACAAAAAATGAACTTGCTGGGCCCAAACAGATTTAATAGCTGAGATTGGAGGGCACATGCAAGTCTGTTCAAAATCTGCTGTAATTTGAAATGAACTTTGATTTCCTGCCAACCTGAAAATGTAGGTCAGGAAAAACAGGTACTTGTTTCTACAACAACTGTCTGAGTGCTGTGGTGCAACTTGCAGAAGTGTTCTGCTTTTTTTGAAAAAAGGATTTGCATTGATTTATAAATCTTTAAATTTAGAAAAGCGAACCGGTCTTCTGCTTTTTCCAGAAGTGTTTCATTCTTTCCACAATATGTGTTTGGAAATCCAAATGCTCTTTTACTTGGAGAGCAGAGGAGAAAGAAAGTGAAACATTCACCAGTTTGAAATGTTTTACATTTTTTAGAGCAGTGCAGACTGCGCTAACAAGCATTTTGAACCCTTCCCTCCAGAGTGCCCTGGGATGCCATGTGGCCTCATTAACTTGGCTACTCCAGGAACAGATTGAAAGCTGCTATTTTTATGTATATTGTTTAAAACTTGGCTGCAGGGATGAGGTAGGGAGGGAACACCAGGGAAGGGAAAAAACAAAAAAAAAGGAGGGAGCAAGAAAAAGAGCCTTAAGGCTGATATCGCTAGTTGTTTTGTTACTGATACTGAAAATTCTGCAGTTTTGCTGGGATAACATAATTTTGGCTTTAATATATTCCATTTGGGATGTCTTCTTTACACTTGCTGAGTTTAGCTTGGATTGAGATGAGGAACTTGCTCAGATTTGAGCACGGCTCTATAAAGTCTCTCTTGGTGTAGGTTAAAAATAGAGCAGTTTTGCATTTCTTTTCCCTGCTGTAGTCTAGATGAGGTGCAAAAAGAAACAAGACTTTGTAATTGTACGTGCTGTCTCCCGGGTTTTATGTCCTCCTTGAGCACAGGACACATGGCTGGTGTGTCTCCTTTGGAGGAGCTTTTAGCCAACTGCCAACTTGTTCAAGGTAGGGTTGAGTGAAGTCAGACAGATGGACACCTCAGCACCTCTGTGGGTTCCTTGGTAGGGTGTGCATGTTGCTTGAGGATCTCACACTTGCTCTGTTAGCCTCCATGGATCTGTGACAGTGAGGTGGTTTCTGTCTTAGCCAGGAGTAGGGCTCTTGGTACCTGAAGCAGCAGGCATTTTATTATTTTGTGGAGGAGCAGGGGAGGGGATTCCTCCTGAAAACTGGACTGTGATGGCGTGGAGTTCTGAGAAGATAAGAGTTGTCCTGCTTGTGCCAAGCCCTTCGTCATCTGCCGTTCTCTGTGCAGAACGGTTCTGTCAGGTACTGCTTGAGTGGTTAGCAAAGGTTTTGGTGAGCTGGCATTTCTGACAATACAACCAATGATGGATTAGTCTGCGGTGGGCCTTGAGCTTTCTTTTGATGGCCACTGAAAGGTTTTCAGATTTGGGTGTTATTCAGCCCTCCCTTTCCACTGCTGCCTCCCCTCTTCCTCCTCCTCACCTTTCAATACAGAAATACTGCATTTCCTCCTTAGTCAAACCAGCAGATCTGTGTGAATCTCCTGTTATTAAATGAAATCGTGGTTATTGGCACTTCTGGTTGGTGAAGCCATGCGTGGTCACTGCCCCTGGAGCACCCTGGAGGAGCGCAGCAGGCTGTCCCAGCCCACATCCCCAGGGCTCAGCGAGCAACGCCCGGGATGGAGGTAAGGGCTGCCTGCCCAGCCTGCTCTCCGCTTCTCTCCCGGGAACAACAGTTCTGCAAAATCTTCATATTTTAAAAGTGATTCAGTTTGCTTTCAGGCTACTGCATTTGAATTAAATTCAAGTATTGAGTAGTCTGGGTTTGCTACAGAAAATAAGTCTAGATTGCTGCTGGTGGTATAAGTAGGAAAACAGAAACTTCCATGAAGGAGAGATGTGATGGGTAATGGCTTTTGTCATGATTGTGTCTATGGGGTAACAGAGCTGTGCAGCTCTGCCGGACAGGGATGACCAGAGTGCTTTCACCAACATCAGCTAAGGGATACAGCAAGGGGCTGTACTGGCAAATCTTTGGATTGTGCAACCTGCAGAAACTGTCCCTATTTCACAGGAGAAAATAGTTGCCCTCTCTAATTCCTGTTAATCTTGGCATGTCTGCACACAGTTACTCTGAGGTGAGCTGTTCCCTTGGGTACCTGGGGCTGGAGATCATCTTTGAAAATGTGGCTTTCTGAGCCTTTAACATTTGATTAACAGCGTTTGCTGCTATAACTGCAGATGTATGAGCAAGCCTGATGCTATCTGATCAAAGCTTTATTATTTGCAAGCTCTTTCTTCCCTGGTACTGAAGTCAAAAGAGGGTACTAGAAATGCTTTCGTTTTAGCATCTTTTGCTGTTTGTAGATCAGTATAGTTTTAATTGTCAATTCTATCCAGGAATCGTTTCTTTTTCCTTCCTAATTGTTTGCTCAACCCTTCAGAGGCCTGGGGACTCTAATGGCATGGTATCAGATTGATTGTTAGTGTATCTGAGGCGTTATTGTCTTAAGCTTGGCTTCTGATGCTGCGTGCAGCAGCGGAGTGCTGTGAGCAGAGAAGAATGACAGATGAGCGGAGGCTTCCTGGAGAGCAGGCAGCGCATCCCCCAGCTGTTTAGAAGAATTGAGGGAGAAAAAAAGGAGAAAGGCAGATTATCCCATTATGTTTACAGGGCATCGGTCACACAAACAATGACTGTCCTCTTTGACAAGAGGATTGTTTAATTAGTTAAGGGTTTGATAAAGAGATGACTAAACATACAGTGCTCTGAAGGCATCTGCCTTTTAGTACAGCAGGCACGTCCTGTGTGTGCACAGCTAGTGCTGTGCTGCTCCTTTTTCCCTGAGAAGCACTGGAGGTCTCTAGAGCTTTGTTCCAAGTCTCAGAGCTGGTTACTTTGAGCATATTAAATTGAATTTCTGTTATCTGAGAAAAAATTCTAATTTAGCTGCCTGTGAACTAGTTCTGGGCATTCAGAAAGAGTGAGGCAATCTAAGTTTTACTTGGAAAGGTATATTTTCTTATGTATGTATGCTGGTACCATCAGTTCTCTTATCTTTAGAGCTTTTCCCTTGCTTCTCTTTTCTAATTTGTAATGTAACAAGCAGTGCCAGGTTACATTCCCTCCCACAGACTCTGAACTGGACCAGAGTGAGAATTTGTGTGAAGACATTATTAATTATGCATAGGTAAGTGGGTGTGAAACAGTGGAATTCAAAATGCATGGTGCAGTGGCTGTTAAGTACAGTATTACATTGGCTTTGCCTTGCTTCTGAATTTAACCACAAAATCCAATTTGAAATACAGAAATAATGACTAGAGAGTGAATTTAAGTAGGATATTGAAATGTTGGTGTTAGCATCGATTCTAGTCTGTGTATCTTCTCAAGAGCAAGGAGTATACAGATATAAAATCAGTATTCAGTATTTCATAAACTGTTCCATCCTAGCCATGAAATAGTATACAATTAGCATTCTGCTGTGCCTGCAGTGGTTTGCTTCTTTTTAAATTGGTGTCTGCCTTTGTAAATTAATACTGACAAATAAATACACATAACGTGTAATAAGAAATAATGTTGTATCAAATACAACTTTTTTTATGTAGCTACTGAAAATTGTTCTGTTGCTGTATTGCACTCTTAAGCCAACACTTAGAAGCCACTCATTTCTCAGTGTCTAGTATAATTTTTAAGTTTTAAGCCTTCTGATATTTTTTTTTTTCTTGGAGGCTTTTCATTCTTTGTAATGTTTTGTAACCACAGAACAAATACTTCCAATCTATCAGAGAGTGTGCGTCATTAGACATTTAATCACAGCCAGAAATGGTATGTATCAAGCATTTTAAATTCACGGGGGGATTGTGCATCAGGATTAACTGTCCAGCGTTGGGGACAAACTGCCACTGTGTCTTCCAGTTATTGATCTCGCCTTTGCAAGCTTCCTCTTTGTTTGCTGAGTGTGACAAAGTGGGTAGGCTGTGCCATGTGTCAGCGTCCTTCCTCATCCGGGCAGGGGAAGACAATGCGTTCAGCATCCCAGGTGGCAGGGGAAATGGTGATAAAGCTGTGAACACTGATTTAAGCATAGAAATTCCTCCATCTCAGATACTGGTGTTTATTTTTTCAGTGCTTCTTTCTTAAAATGGCAGGGCTGCGAGTTTTCTCCAACCCTCAAGAAAATGAGCTGTTACTGTGTTTCTTACAATTAATTAAAATGTACAAACAGCTGCAGCCTGGTGCTTCAAAGATCTTATCTGGACACAGCACTGTGCCTCTCAGGGCCTCTTTCTGCTCATTCTCCTTTATCCACCAGCGCAGGGCTTGATGCTGTTTGACGCAGGGGAGTTGCAGGAGGACAGCAAAGCATTTACAACTGCTGCCTGCTGCCTGCAGGTCTCATGGAAGTTTGTGGAGTCCCGTGTTAGTGCCTCACTTGCTAAATTTCTACGATAGCTTC
>JAVJGJ010000062.1:7995200-8009096 GCA_035590215.1 Microhierax caerulescens | reverse complement strand
CTGCTGCCTGCAGGTCTCATGGAAGTTTGTGGAGTCCCGTGTTAGTGCCTCACTTGCTAAATTTCTACGATAGCTTCCTACAGGGTTGTGTGATGTTCTAATAGATTATTTTTTTTTCCTCCCAGTAAATAGCAAGCAGCCTTAAATTACCATTGATGACCAGCTTTCCTCCTCCTGCTGCACCCGCGTGTTATCTCTGGTTCAGGTTGCTGTTGGCCCAGGCTGTTTCTGTCTTCCTGTTTTCTATAAACTTAGTGTAAAGGAGGCAGCAAAAGCACCTTGAAAGGAATTTGGGTCGAGTACCTCATCAGTACAGGATGCTGCTTCATGCTTTCACACCAGCGAAGATCAAGTTTCTTTTCAGTAGGAGCTGTGCCAACTTCACCACCCACAGCTTTGACAAAGGGTATTGTTTCAGCATTTGAAGTGATTAATAATTTTTAGGAGGTTGCAATTTCCCATTTTCAGCATGTCGCCTCTGATTTCCTTTTTATGTCCCAGAAGGCTTTGGAGAGGTGGAGGGGCATGGTATGGAGTGCTTGTGCAACCTGGCTTACCTGCATGGAGCAGGGACTGTTGCAGTTCTTCCTGAAGTGCATTGTGTCCATCCAGCCCTATTTGCTAACAAAGTTAGTGGCTTCCTCAGCCACCAAATAATGTTTTCCTTAACTGCCATCAGGCTGTGAGAAATTTCCTCTGTGATGATGAGTTTAAATAACAACTTTCCTGCACCTTATTTCCATCATTAGCCTGGTGCAAATCCCCAAGGAGGGACTGCAACAGCCCACAGTTATACACAGCTTTAAGAAACTCTGTTTCTGCAAGGGATGCAGTCAGTTAATCACTGAATCCAAAGGTACCTCAAAGACGGTGAGGAGCACATGGGACAGCTACAAGCAGCAGTGTTGGCTGTCTTTTCAGGTAGTGCCTTTGTTATTTAGCAAGACCCTTGCCTGTTTTCTGTGGTCTCCACTCACTGAAAGACCCTGCAGGGAGGGCTGTGCTTACAGCTTTCTGCCTTGCTCTGTGCTGCACCTATTGCATGGAAACTACGCAAGAGAGGCATTGCTTTGCTGCTCAAGTTAATGGTTGTGGGCAGTGAGTATTTATGCGTATTTCTGGCTTCTTGTAGCACTGTGACAGCAGCACTCAAAGCTGGAGTGAACCTTTGGTGCCTGGGCTGTTGTCGTCTTTTGGATTCATGTTGCTGCTGCAGAGCTGTGGCAGTGATGGCAGCAGCGGGGTTTTGTGTATTTGTCCTCATTTATTTTCAGTAAAACCTGACCCACTGAAGTACAGAAGTTAGTATACACAGGGAGGCTGAGGTGTCTTCCACTGAGAAAGGGAGTGAGGGAACTTCTTCTCTAAGCTAATGCATGCTCGCTGGTGAGCACCTTTCTTGAGACACCATACAGGAAAAATAAAGCCAGGATAAATAGTTAAGTAGTAGCACTACCTAGCTTCCCAGTACGGAGGGCTGTTAAGGCACTGAAGTGGAGGAAGGGATGATATTTGAGACCATTCTTACCAACGTCTAAGAAGGTGTGTGGCCATGGAAAGAAATGCGATGCAAACGGTGGGAGAGGCAAGCACATGCAGCAGAGCACCCTTCTGCTGTGGCTGTCGGCCAAAGAACCCAACACTTCTGTTACCATACATCCTCTGGATAATCCATGATGCTGGTCTGGTACAGCATGCGACCTCTTTGAGATTTTAAAAGGAACTTAAGGCACTGATCTCACACGCAGCTGAGATGTGCATCAGTTTGCTGATAACAGCACGTAGTACCCTGATCTTTTTACTGACTGCCATAAGCACATATCCCACAGCATTGCCTCCACAATGCCTGCCAGTAGTATGGCAGTGGTTCTGGCTGAATTAATAATACCAAAGGAGACATCATAGTTCCCTTTTCGTTTGCTTTTCAGACCCTGCAGTTTCTGGTAGGCATCTGCAAACTCAGAGTGGAGAGCTTTGCGGGAGAGCACTACAGGGTGAGGTCTCTCTCCAGTGGTTACTTTGATCAAGTGTGGACTTGTGCATGTGTAATGCTTTATATAAGAGAGGTACTTCATGGCATTGTGGCAAAGCAGTGCAGAGGCACACTGTCTTGATGTAGCTAACTTGCTGCCCTGTGAACAAGTGAATTAGATTGTAACATCCCAGAGCAGACATGGCATGTTGAAATGAAAAGGGAAGGAATCTCAGTCTTCCCAGCGGTTGCCCACAGCTTTGCTGTTTCTCTTTGAATTTGTTGCCAGTTGTTCAGATGCCAAATCATTTGGCAGACATAAATCAGATATTCCTGCCCATGCCTAAAGGAGAGTAATACGTTGGTTCTAACATTTGTATTATTTTATGGGTCGATTCATCATTACTTAAAGGTCTTTCAAAAGGTGGTTAAAACTATGCATAAGCTGTAGTAGTTTCTGAAAAATTAGACCATGATTATTGCAACTGTAACTGCAGCTAATAAATCATACTGAGAAAAACACATGCCTTTCAGGTTAATAATATTGTTTATGGATGCATAACAGTGCAAAAGCTGGCTAATACAGCTTTTTTCTCAACTTCTGAAGATAGTGGTAGAGACTTCTGTAACTACTGAGATCTCCTGATCTGAGCGGAGTTTCATGATAGCTGTGGATGGCGCTGCTCAGAACGCTTCTGAAAATCAGTCTAAGCCTTTGAACTTTGGTACTCTTTTGTTCTGAGATGGGGTGACCCATTTTTTGAGTGGTGATGCAGGAAGAGGCTGGAAGGTAAAGCCCTTGCTTCTTTATCGTACTAAGAACCAAAGAGCAATGAGAAGGTTATTGAAGACCCATCTTCCAGTCATATGGAAAAACCTGATTCACTACCCGGGAGTTTCAGGAGTGGTTTCTTTGTGCTGGCCTTCCAGGAGTGATGCGAAGAGCACAGAACCCCACCTTCAAAACTCACTTTGTTTTGTGCAATATCATCACCCACCAACTTGGTTACAAACCAATGTCCCATGTGAAAGCCATTTATGCCACCAAAGATGATCTTATTAATCCCACTGATGGCTTAATCGCTTTATTCAAAGCCTGCATTCTGAGGAAGACCTTCTCTAAAACTTATTCATGAGGTAAAGGGTGAGGAAGAACTCTCCCCAAAGGAGTTTTGAAAGCAGTTTATTATTGAGCATGGTGTAGATAACACTGATACAGCTTGGGAAGAGGTCAAAATTCAGTGCAGTGTGTGGTGAATAACGTGACCCCACTTTGTTCTGACTTTGTGGGATTTGAAATTCTCCCTGCAGTCCATCAGAACGTTGTTTCTCTTGCTGTGTCTGCAAGTGTGAGGAAGCATTCAAGGAGAATGTGGTGGAGTTGTTGGTTTCATGTTCTGAAAGCTTGACAATGACTTAATTGGCTTTGATAAGCAGCCTTCATTGACCTTGATGTCATCAGGTGATGACAGTGATAATGAAACTGGTTTGGAAACAGAGAGTGCTAGAACTTGAAGTGCTAGTCCTTACATTGAAGGACTGATATGGGGTTGTCAGTCCCCTAGGTGCCAACAGGTGAGACTGTTCAGGATAGATCTTCTCAGAGAGAGGGCCAACAAAGCCACCAGTGCATTGTAAGGTTTGATCTTACAAAGAGATACACTGGTCAAAGTCTCAGTCCAGTAATCTCTCATTCTTTAATTCATATTTCAATTAGTAGTCAAGATCTTCAGCCACAGCAAAGTCAATATCTCATCTGGCTTTTCAGTCCTTGCTAGATGTTGGCAGTTGGTCTCCAATTGCTGCAACTCCTGCCTCTCCAACCTCCATGTCATCCAGCATTCCTCCCTCCTTGCTGCCTTCAGTCACAGCATTTAACAAAGAGAATATTCCCTGGAAGAGGTAGGAGGACTCCTAGGCAATGATGTAGGTAAAAGGCAAACAGAAATACGGGGTAAAACTTACTAAAACAAGTAGCTTCTTGTTGTTGACAAAGTATATCAGATCTCAGGTGAGAAAAAACTGTGAAGAAAATCAAGGCCAAGTCTGATAAGGTAACCTGGAAATTAAAATGTCAATAGCTTGTGGAACTTTTGAATTCCAAAAATGTTTACCAAGCATAATAGCAGTGCCTTTGGGAGACAGAAAAGGAGCTTGCCCATGAACTTGCATGTTGCCTGAAACCTGTGCAAGCTGCAGACCTGTGCGGCTCTACTCTGGGTGTGGGCAGCCCGTTAGTAATTCTGCTTGAGGATGGAAGATGAGGAGCTGCAGACAGTTGGGATCTGAGGGATTTGCTAACAACAGGGATAACAGAGGAAATGTTGATTTGAGAGGAAATCCTTGGATTATTCTGCTTTGATTTTAATAGTGTTTTGACATGGTCTGGAGTGAAAGTAATCTATGAGAAATCAACACAGCAGTGTTTCAGCTCCTTTCAATGAATAGAAAGGGAGATTAGCAAGGGAAGCAGATCAAGATGGAGAAAATTTACTGGATTGCTAAAATTACTCATCCATCCTGTAAAAAAATTTTCTTTAGTGTTGTGTCTATAGCTAAAGCTATTCAAACAAAGCCCTCAGGAGACGGAAAGCTTCAATGTTTTTTATTACGGGGAGGGAAAAAAAGAAGTGGCTTTGTTAAAGACAGACTTTCCTCCCTCCTCCTGTAAATTCTGTAATTTTTAAAATTGTATCTGTTTTGTCTGGGAGTTGCTTGAGCATCTGTCAGTCAGGAAGTGATTGTTTTTAGTACATTTTTACCAGCATCACTGTACTTCCAAAACTTTGTAGTGTAGATGTGGCTGAAAAAGAGAGTCTCTCTTGGTGATCCCTTAGGAGGAACCCCCAGAGTGAAGCATTCAGTAGGAGGTAAGTTCAGATCATGTTCCTACATGCATTGATGATCTGTGTGTCAGTGCTCTGACTCATGTCTGCTGGCCAAACAGCTGCAATAATTTAGGACATGACTGTCCCCCACTGTTTAGTAGTGCTGCAGAAGGAATGTGTCCTTGTATCTCAGTTTCTTTAGCTCACAGCCCAGCAGTTTTGCACAAATACTTTCACCCACCGTTCACATTTAACATGCCAAAACTGAGAGCTGAAACATTGGGCATACACTTCCAGTCAGCTGTGCTGTGCAGGCAGTGTCTCTTGGCAGAGCAAGGTGGGACAAACAGCTGGCGAGAGCAGTGTCTTCGGCTGCCACAGCTACATTTGACAGAGCCTGTCCAGCAAAGCCTTTTAGAAGTATCAGACTCTGGAGGATGGTTAATGCGTTCTAGAAAAAAATGAATAGGTTTGTGCAAGATAAGAAAGCTTCCTCAGCAATCCAGGAGAAAAATTTCAAACATTCTCTGTAACAGAGCTCTGGACATATGTTAATAATGCTGGGTTCATTGCTTAACACTGGTGCCTGAACTTGAAATCAGAATGCTGAGAAGCAGTCAAAGTGCCTGAAGGACGTCAAAATGAAAGAGCCCTGGCTCTGTTTTGGGAAGTAGTGAAGTTACATACTGAGTCCCCAGTGGTCTTATGCTTACAGTGTTAACACAAAGCTATTTGAGGATTGGAAAAAAGAAAGCAAAGTAAGCTTTTTTTCCTAATTTGAGGTAGAACTCAAGAGATACTGAATTGTCAGCAGTTAAAGTAACTACACTGTATCTCCTAGTACAAAGGTTTTTTATATGTTATGGTTGAAGTAGTCTTGATTATTTAGTCCCCTGGCTTTTTAAAGGTTTTCAAATTTTTTTATATTAGGGTGGTTTTCAGTAGTGGCCAACACACTGGAAATAAATGTGTGAAGCATGTTGACCCTGACCTGTTTTCTGTTTGCTGATAACTTTTTTTTACACTTCTATTCTGGTTGAAATTCTGCATTGCATATTTCCAAAAGTTCCTTAGTTGTGTTTTTTAAGGTGCTGGTTTGGAGGTGGCATCATCCTTTATGATTCTTTCTACTAAAGTGGAGATCCCTTGGTAGGTTAAGTGCAACCTGCATATGTTTGAAATAGCATTTAGAAAGTACCAGTGTATGTATCCATTTAGCCTGCAAGCTGTCTTTTGGTTTACTCAGCATGTGCTGTCAGGCAGGGCTTGTTCTCCTGGCCTTTCCTTCACACAAGAAAAGAAAAAACAAGAAGCGGAAAAATGCAGACAGTAACAAGGCTGAAAATCAATCTCGAAAGTTAATATATCTCAGAAGATTAGGTTTCTGTTTCGCTGTTGCCTTTACACAGAATATTCTCTGTTCTTGCTGTTCATTGTTCTGCAGGAATCTTCAAGAGCAACACAGCAGCATCAGGACATGTCGTGTTAGTAATTCAGTTACACAAACCCATTTGCTTCTGGTGTCGGCTGACTACAGAGGGTTTGGGTATCACTGGTAACGTTTAAACATCTTGATGTACCTTTGTGTGAGATGCCATGTGTTGGACATGTTGCAGGATTAGTTGTGGGTACAGGACAGAGGTGTGTGTGATCATGTCTTCCCTTCGTGCTGCTGCTGCTGCTGCTCTGCCTGGTGATCCTGCTGCCCAGCTCGGGGACATGGAGGGGTCACAAAGCTACAGGTGCTGTGTGACAAGTGTGGCATGGAGACTGTTGAGGGAGTTGTGCATCAAGTCCAGTGTGGGACTGGAAGGGTTCAGATGGTTCCCTTCCAGGGACAATACCCTCAGGTATCCCTGGCTGATACCTGAGCTGGAACACTGTGCTTTGGATTATTGCCCTTTTCATTCTCCAAATTCATGTTGGAGTGTAGGTCACCTCCCTGCTACATACCTTTTCAGAAAGAAGGGAGAGGATAGATGCTGTATGTGAGGTGGTGGGGGGCGTTGGTAGGTGGCAAGGATGGTAAATATAAGGGGTTTAGGTAGCACCAGAGGTAGGAGAGTAGGGTGCCTTCCTTTATGGGCTGCGCTTAGTTGCTGAAGCAAACTAAGGGAAAGAAGGGCCATCTGTAGTACAATTTTACATAAATATCTGGCCGAACAAATAAGAGAGTAGAAATTCTAAGTTACGAAATGTTCATCTAGAGAAGACAATGCAGATTATGTTAGCAGGGTATGGCCCTTCCAGCCTGAAGCGTCTGTGCGTGCCCCGGGCCCTGGCTGGGTTTGTCAGCAGAGGGTGCCAGAGACCAGCGAACTCACTCACCGCTGTCAGCCTCCAAAGGGAAAAGCAGGTGTGACCCGCAACACCTTGTGTCCGGCAACCAGCATCCTGCCGTGGGGCTGAGCGCAGTGAGAGCACCACCTCCGACACCAAGAAGCACTCTCGCAGCATTGCCCTGAGTTTCAATAGTGACTTCAGTCGTGCTGGTTGTTTCCAGGATGAGTCTTCCAAGCGACTGAAGGTGACTGATGTGTAAAAAGAGCAAAATGAACAGGGAGAGCCTGGTGTGTGGGGTGGTACCCATTTGCATTGCTGGCAGAGCAGGGGGACTTCACGCTTACTTTGAAAAGGCAGCGCTCAGCAGCCACGGTCCCATGCTCTGCTGTGTAGGCAGGAGTTTGGATCTGTGTGTGCTGCTGGCCTGCAGGAACTTCAAGGTGGGAGTGATTTGCAGGTGTTGAGGGATGTCATTCTGGGAGCCTTTCAGAAAATGCTCAGAGCCAGCAGTGTGGTGGCAGAGGAGGCTACTGCCAGGCTTTTTTTTCCTCTTGGTGCAGTGAACCTCTTCTGAGATGCTCTGTTGCAATTAGCTTTGAGGAAGCCTGACAGAAAACCGTCTCCCAAGTAATTCTGGAGGTTGCAGGGATAGTTAGAAATCATGTAATGTATTTATTTCATCCCGCCTATTCATGACTCTTCAGATCTACAAGAAAAAAAGGCAAACTTTGTTCTTACTAAATACCCTGGCAGGCACCTACCCTGTGTGTGTGTCTGAGCTGCTTTCCTCTAGCTCACACATGCCTTGGGAGTCACAGTGTCCCCCCTGTGGGAGAGCTTTAGGGCACAATCACTGAAGCATTGCACTGAAAGGTCTTCCTGGGCTTTCCGAAACTAAGTCCAAGCTGTGCAGTTTTTTTCTTTTTTTTTACTCTTTTGGAAAGGAGGACTCGTCTCATTTCAAGAAGTTCCATTAGGTTGTCTCTGGTTTCTGGAATAACCCTCCTTGCTGTGCCACTGCAAATTGAACAAAGTAGTGTGTCGCTGCTTTAATTTCAGATGGATGCTGCTGGTAAACTGTTTACCCTGGCTGGAAGGCAAGTGGTGACCCAGCTGTTTGAAGTTGCTGCTTTTATAATGGAGGGTCAGCTCTACTGTCAGGAGTAAAACACACAGAAATTAGCCGTTGGCCTGTGACTTGCACAGTCAGCTCTAGGTTGTGAAAGGCCAGGTGTGAACTTACGGGTTTCAAACATTGCCCCACATGATTGGTACCTGCATGGGACGATTGTTTTATTCTTGGTATCCTGTTGATGATGGTGATGTGCTGGATGCTCCACATGCATGCGGGAAGACATACATGTTCACTGGTGTACAGGGCTTTCTCGATGGGTTCAGGTTTTGTTTATGCCCTTGGCGTCACAACAATTTTCTTATTGATGTTAGGAACTTGGACAGGAACTTCCATTAAAAATACATTCTTGTCAAGCTGACGGGTTTTACCATACTGAGGGGGATAGCCTTGATAATCTAACAGGCTTGATAGACATCTGTTGATATTTTGTCAGCTGCTTTCTAGTTTTAATGTCAGAGCTAGTGAGGTGAAGGGTGTATGCTAGAATTGCACAGCTCTGCTGGTTTCTGCTGGTTTGAGCCTTCAGCAGTTCCAGTGAATCTTATTATGATAATAATGCTATGAAATAATTAAATTATACCCATAAATTATCAAAACCTAATAATTATTTAATAAAAAGTCCATTAAACTGAAGCAGAGAAAGAGGGATCTCCTCCTTAGAATGAACTCAAATAAAATCAGTTGATACAGAAGGTGGCTTTTAGCCTCAGGGTCTTCTCCTGGCCTGTTCCCAGTAACACACCGGAGTGCTGGCTTCTGCTGTGCTGTGTTCCTGATGGTGCTGTGCTGCCCTGTCCAGATAGGAGCTTGGCAGCCCATGGGGTCCGGTGGAGCCCTGCCTGCTCTGGGGCCATGGTGGGCAGCTGAGGTTGCCTGGGCTTTTTGCACAGGCTCGCTGTTGCTGGTAGGCACTGGCTGACAGCTTCTGCTGCTCTTTGTTTTTTAATTTTCCTTTTGTTTTTGCTGGTGTCGGTGCTTTTTTTTTTTCTTATATCCTTATCACAAAGAAGTGAAGTTTCTATTTCTGGGTAGTTAAAGATTTATGCAATAAAGGAAAGACTGTAAAAATAGATAGAACTCCTATTTGCATTTCAGCCTGTGGTATGAAGAGGCCACTGGCCTCTTTTTCCCACTTTGAAATAACGTAGGCTACTGAGATTGCTTGCAAATAGGCTCAGTATGTAGGTTAATGTGTGTCATGCTGCAGTCTGAGATGCTGTAATTCAAGCATGGAGCAGAAATTTTGGGTGGTGTAGCACAGCTGGTGTGTTATGAAGAATGAAGTGTTGGGTTGGTGGCTGATGAGAGGCTAAAAGCCAAATCTGGCCCCAGAGCTGCTGTATTGGGTTGAAGTACAGGCTCTGAAGTCTGTAAAAGTCAATTAAAAGACACCCATAGTCTTCAGATAATGCTTTCATTGGTACTTCTGGGACTGCAGCCCCTTGACCCATACTCCAAAGTAATATTTTTTTTCTGCAGAGGGATCTGTAATGGTGAGTGTCTTTTGTTGCATGTGCCTGTATGTTCTGTAACAGTAAAGCAATAAAAGGGAGGTTGCAAAAATGTGAGTTAGGTTTAAAAATCACAGTATGGAGAAACCTATAAATAAACATTGCTTCCTAGTATTTGTTGTCTTGTTTCTAAAACTTTTAAGATACTCTCACTTCACATTTTAAAATCTTTTTGTATAACCAAGCAGAATAGAAACCTTCTTTTTGTTTTGGTGATGTTTTCTGAAGAGAGATATAATTTTTTACACAGTCTCTTCACACAGCTGCTGGGCTTTCAGGAAGGCACCAGCTATGGCAGGGCTTGAGATAATGGCACAGGATCTGACCCCACAGAGGGTTAACTAACCACCAGGAGAGAGATTTACTGCTTTTCTCAGCATGGCTCCAAAGCTGAGGGTTTAGGAGCCTCTTGTTCACTCCAGCCCGGTGATGGCCCTGCTTGAACTGAAATCACTCAAAAGGAAACGGGTGGCCTCCAGTTCCCTGTCTGGTGGTGGCTGTGGCCTCAGCTGGTACTGAGGAAGCAGGACCGTGAACTCTGTTTACACCATCATCTGAAAAAGCCCCTCTGTCCACCTGAATGTTACTTCACCTTTGGGAGAGTTATGGACTGGAGGCAGGGGAGTTGTTGGACGTTTGCTAGATACTCGACCTTTTTGCTTCAGACCACGTGCATTATTCAGGATGGCAGGGTACAATCGTTAGCTCATCATTTTGCTTAGGTATGAAGCAACAAATTCCTGTGTGGCACTAGTGCCTAGATCAAGAGCTCAACAGTGCACACACCTGCTCTGAAGAAAAATCAGAAGTCCTTAGAGGAGCAGTTTGGTAGCTCTTTGCAGAACCCTTTTTCTTTAGCTGTTCCATGCTGGACTTCCTTACAGGGAATGCTTTAAACCAAGCAGAAGACATCCCTAAGAGCAATTGCCTTCTAATGTACCATTATTCACCACTGTAAACCGATCACAACATTGTGCAGGACTGAAGATGTGGAGTTACATTCTGCCTCTGGACACACTTGATTTAGACCTAAGTGGGGCTGACCTAATAGGAAAAAACCACAAGCTTGATCCTGACTACAAAAATAGCAGGCAAGGAATGACAGAATAGCCTTTTAAATGAAGAACAATTGAATTTAATTTAATATTAATTCCTAAATTACTCTTGTATGATGTAAAAAAAGCAAAGCTTGAGGGTTTTGGTCTTGGGTCTGCGCTCGAGGCAGCTCACTGGGGGCAGCTAGCCCTACCTGATGTGCCCATTAAAAGCTGCTGTAGATGTACGAGTGTGATTCCAGGATGTTGTGATTGAGGGTTTGGTTCCCAGCCCCTGAAGAGTCAGCCCTGCTGGAATTTCTGTGCAATGACATTTAAAGGGAGTATAAAAGAAATCTTGTCAGAGGTCTGGGAATCTGCCCAGGCGCGTGTTTGTGTCAGTTACTGTGGTGGGGTCTCACAGGACGCAACCTGGAAAGCCATTGCTTGCAAGTGGGGAAATTCTTCTCCTTTGCCCAACTGCTGAGCAGAGCCAAATTCTTCAGAGTCCTGGACCATGAACTTGCCATTTCAGTGGGTTTGTGTCCTCGGACAGATTGCAGATGAATTACAACCCCTGTTGTTTTCTAGGAGATTAACGGGGTAAACTGTGTTTAGGCTAAAACATATTTATTCCACTTTTGGTATCTTCCCCCCAGCCCTGCTTTTTTTTTTTTTTTTTCCTCCTTGGTTAAAGACCTTAAGGAAAGTGAAGGCCTTTTGCTGTACAACATGTTGAGGTTAATTCTGACCCACTAGATCACATACTACAGCTGCTTGCACTTAGCAGCTTGGCATGAGTTGCTATCAAAGATGACCCTTCACAGAGCCTGGTAAGAATATAAACCTTTTGAATCCCCCTCTGAGTGGCATACATGGTCATGCTGAACATGGGATAGATGTTTTTGAAGTTAGATACCATCTGCTGAAGAGCAGGCTCTTACTCTGAGGCCATCCAGATGCACTGCTTGTTCTGTGTCGTGTCCTGCTTGATGGTGCCTTACTTAGACTGCTGCTAACAACAAAAAACAATATACTGATGTGTACCTTTAGCTTGTTGTACAGTAAGTTAAATCACTTGTTGTTATTGCTAGTCCATTTGTATTTTTCTAAGCATTTGTGTTCCACCAGCACACTCAGAGTGAGTACTCTCAAGGGGGAATTTCCTTCCTGATAAACAATTCTGCAATGTGATTCAGCAGGAAGGATGTGGTGGTTAAGGCACTGGACTGGGATTTGGGAGACATGGGTTCTGTTCCCAACTCTACCACAGTCAAGATGTGATGAGTGGAAGGGCAAGCAAACAAAGAGGAGGAGCTGTTTAGCTATGGCTAAAACATACTTTCACGTGGACTGTTTGTCCTGTTTGGAGGTTAGATAGGTCTGGCTTTTTGTTTGATTCATCAAGTAAACAATGTTAGAAACTCCTGTTTGTGCAATTGAAATCTGAAAGCTAATTTTGACCTATTCCAGGAATCCAGCTGTTGTTTTAACAACATGTTGCTTTAACTTGCATGAAACTTCAGATGCCACTTTTCAGTGTTTCTTGGTTGACCTAATTCACCAATTTACCATTTAGTTCTCTGATCTTCAAGCAATATGCTGTGGCTTCTGTGCTAAGTTGCATATGCACACGGTTTCTCCCCTGTCTTAGATTCAAAGGCAACAGACCACACACAGGATATTTCCTTTGTCACTCAGGGTGAAGTTCCTGCAGTTTGATAGTAACGCTACATTCTTTCATTTCAGAAGCAAGAGCTTGGGGTACCACCTCTGAGCTGTAGACCTCAAAGTTCAGCATCCTGATTGGTGCTGCCTTTGGGAGGATGAATCAGGACAGTGACTCAAGTGATCGGCCCACTGGTGAGTTTTATGCTTGTCCAAGTGTTTGTGTATCTTCTCCTGTTCATTCAGCATGGTTTGCTTTCTGTTTATTTTCCTTACTGCTATTGGAGGAGAATGCTGAGTCACAAATACAGCAAAACCCGTGACTGTAACGCTAAGTTGTGTGCCATGAAGGTTACTGCATCCTTGAGGTTTCCAGGTCCACATCTAGATAATCAGCATTCTTAGAACTGTACTCCAGGTTAAACATTTTTATAGCAATTGTTTTTATAACTTCTCACCAATTCAGCATAATTCATGATTTTTATTACTGTGTGTTACACAATTCATTCAGATTTTATCCATAGTTTAGTTGCTTCATGAATTGCTTTTGTAATTGCTTTGCCCTATAAAGTAAGACCTGTGGAAGATGTGCACATGTATCATGTATGTCCCACAAAGTTTCACTGTTGGGGTCCTTGCCGGAGAGAATAAATGGACAGGAATTTGGTACTTGTTCTGCCTCAGTCCTGCCATAAATTTCCTCTCCTCTTCCATCCCCATCTTTGGTTATTGGAATTCAGTATCATCTAGTGCTTCTGGCAGTTTCTGCGAAGGAGAAGGGCCGGGGAGACACGTAAGCCAGCAGCAGTGCCTGACAGCCTCACAGGATCTTGCTCAGCTGTGTGCTTTTTTGGATGTGTAAAGGGGCATTCTTAGTGCTGACGTGAGGGCTATTTTTTGACAGTTTCCATTGTTCCCCACTCTTTTTAATGGGTGAGGTCTTTTTGCCTGATTCCTTTTTCAGAAATAGAGGCTGTTATGAGAGATGTCTGCTCACGGTTTTGGGGATTTTTCCTTTGTTCTCAAGAGTCCTGAGAATTTCTTCCTCCCTTTTTTAGACTTGCTTGGGCAAACTCATCCAGGCAGTATCTGACTGAGGGGATTGCTAGCATGTCCCCTTGATGGGATAGCAAGGAAACTGGTTCTTATTGCCACCACCCTTGTGCCATGCTCTCACTGTCGCAGTCCATGTGGCTGTAGGCAGAGCAAGTCAACTTGGGTCCACTTGAGTTTGGGGCTCTGAAAACCTGCCTACGCTAAAGCTCTTGCTGTTGTCTATCGGTTTGAACCTGGGAGTTCAAGAATGGAAAATTTTAGGAAAATTCCTGTGTTAGCATGGAGTATCTATTCTGTAATACTCGGCACGTGTTTTCATTACTGTGAACAGGTGATGATTACATGTCAGGATGTCATGTAGATTCAGGAATCATCCACAAAAGGACCTAGAGGCCAGTTCTTTGGAAGA
>JAVJGJ010000062.1:7971807-7995172 GCA_035590215.1 Microhierax caerulescens | reverse complement strand
AACCATCCTGGGTGCTTGTGAGAAACATGTGGATCCCATGGCCAGAATATTCATAGATGGCTCATTGCAGTGTTATTTTTCTATAGGGGTAATAAGCATTATGCTTTGAGTTTAGATCCACTCTCTAAAACAGGCACAGGAATGAAGCTGTCCAGAGGGACACATTTCCTCTGTACTGCTTGTGCGGATTTTACGTCCTCTGTTGAAGTCCTTAGTACTGGCTACTCTTGGAGTCAAGATACGGGGTTAGGCAGCTGTGATCCACTGATGATTTTTATCTTGGTTGAAGATACCTTCAGGGATCTTCAAATCTGGACCTCCATTTGTTCACCTTCCAGCAGCAGCATTCTGTAGCCACCTATTAAATTTTACATTGCCAGTTCATTTTATTATCTAAGCCTTGCTACCACTGCAGCTATACTTAGAGAGGAAGGATATTATAATCTTGTGAAAGATTAAAATATTTTTACTGTAATCCAGTTGGAAGGGTAGCACTTTTCTCAGGGTAAGAGACAGCCAAGGTTTTTCCCATTCTGTCCTCCCCTTGTATACAGGAAGGAAGTGCTGGCAAAGGCCCCCTCAGCTTCCTGTCGACTTCAGAGCACGTTTCCAGACACAGCCTTCTCCACCATCCATCACCCAGTACAGCCAGTCACGGCAGTGCAACGGGAAAAACACACGTCTTGCATAAACACTTCAGAGGCAGCATGAGTGCAAACCACTGGGATCTGTGCACAAGGCAGTGTGATCTGTAGGCTGCGTCTCATAGCAGGTTAATGGGGATTTTCTTCCCCTTCCCTTTATGATCAAGTATCTCAGTAATGAAAAATCCCATTTGAAGAAGCATCTTAAGAAAGAAAAAAAAGGGGAAAAGAAGGAAAAGGGCTGATGTTTAGTAAAGAAACTACTGTGCTGACAGGTTGTGGAGCCCGAAAATGAGAAAAGCCAAGGAAATGACCGGAGATGTGCTCTGGTCCAGAGCACTGCAGGGTGATGTACCTGGCCATAGGGGAAGGAAGTAGCTGTTGTCTGCTATGACAGAGGTTTCTGTCCGGTCTTCAGGGTAGGGCAGTGGTGAGGCAAACACTATCTGTGATGCCTTAAAGGAGGAGGAAATAAATATGGGGGAGGCCTCACCTTTGCTGAATATGATTCTGTGACCCTTTCCAAAAAAAGGCTCAGAACTGAATCATAATCTCTTTTTCATATTACTCATTTTCTCTTAATGCTGCATTACAATACTTAGGTAACATTTTCAAATCTCTCTGCTCAGTAGCATTTTTTTAACCATTCCTTAAAAGACCTTTTTGGTTTTATTTTTTTCAGTATGATTTTAGTATTCTGGCAAACCTTGAGCTGGGAATTTCATTTTGGTTCTCATAGCAAAAGCCTGCAAAGGTTGGCTGTTAAAAAATGATGAGCAGTTACTGAAATGCTCTCAAGATCACTGTGTAAGCTTGTTGTACAACTGGACATGACAGAATACCAAGAGTCTCACTTGATGGAGAAACAACTTTTCCATATTTGAGAATTAATTTTCCTTGTACATCTAACCTGAATGCGTTATGTGTAAGGATGAGCACCTAGATTAGTCTTTCAGGGTGTGGGCATCCACACGCACAGAGCCCTGTCTGCATTACCATGTTCTCACTCAGCATGTTCTGGTAGGTATTTTGGAAGCCATCCTATCGTTCTTTGGCCTGAGATACTCCAGAGCTATCTCCTCGTAGGTTGTGTCCAACAGCAAGAGGACTGGTTTGTACTTGGGAATGGAAGGAGGGGGATGGAAAGACTGTCAACCACCAAATAAATTGTACCTGCCCTCCTTGGTTCAAATTGATGCTGCCCCTGTTGAATTGTACTGTGTATTTGAGCCCACACCTCAGGGTCAGCTAAGCACATCAGCTTGTGAATTAGTGTGGCATTAAAACACCTCCAAGACTTTTCATTTTGGGTCATTGGAGGGCTTGGGGTAACATTCAAATCAGAGTCCAGCGTAATGGTAAATGTAAAACTTACCCTGAAATTTCAGCAATTGCTCACAGTGTAATAATTTTGTAATAATAATATAAAAATAACATTTTGTGGGATTACATTTTTCTTGAATTAACTGGCACTACAGGATTCTGTCAGCCTTTCCTCTGACTTTTATCTCTGGAAAAGGCTATTGTCAATAATTTCTGCAGCATGATGATCTTTGTAGCATGCCCAGTGTACTCAGTGTCAAAATAGTATTTACTTAAGGTTATGTTTTGGTAAAGTTGAGATGAAACTTGAATATGAATGTAAGCTCTAGAATTAAAGAAAAAGTATGTTGTTTTAATGATAAGGTTTTTAGGCTAGAGCTGTGGAAGTAATTGGTAAAGACTTTCCAGAAGCAAACTGCATACTACTGAGATCTGCCTGCTCTGACCCTATCTGCATACTGGCCGATGTGGTGGTTCTATTTGTAACACATCTTGCAGTGCAGTTTATGGTTTTATACTTTTTTTACCATGTAAAAACCAGTGTGTAACTCTTAACAGTCTTGATAAGCAAAAAAAATTCCCCAGCTCCATGCTGACTACCTGCATGAGCACCTCATCTGTCCAGCCAGATGTGCCTTTCTGTGGTTATTTAATTCCTTCGCTGTTTCACATTTTTATTGTCCTTTGTCTGGGCTTGCAACAGGCATGGGGTGGGGAGTAAGCTCCTTAAATGCCTTTACTATACTCTTTGGGCCAGAAGTTATTTCTTATTTAAGGTCTTTACAGAATGCAGTATTATGGAGTCCTCATTTGAAATCTGAAGGTATTTTTGAAATGCTAACAACTATTTTTAAATCTACCAGAAATGCTCATGCATAACACCAACTGAAAAAGAAAAGAAGGTAAAAGTTAGTGGGGATGGGAATGATAATAAACAGCAGTAACAGCTGCATGTTTCTGAAAACAATAACGAAAGCAAAAAAACCTTACCCATCAGGGCAATGGCCTAGAACTAGGAAAAGTCAGGTTTCCCCACTGGTCAGGGCTGAATGTAGATGTTGTCAATTGAAGTTATTAGCTTTAAAAAAACAAACAAACAAACAAACAAAAACAAAAGGCAAAACTCAGCAACCTAGTTTCAGGTCCTGCCTTAGACCTGAAGTCCCCAGACAGTTTGTGGCATTTGGCAGTCTCATTTCCCTGTTTTGTGAAAGTATTAATCTTCCCCTTTGTGAAGCTGCTTGACTGTACATGAGAAAGTGCTCACATTAACAGCATGCAAAATTTCTTAATTTCCTTCTAGAAAATAATTTATTATGTCTTTGCTTGTCCTGGCCATCCTGTTTGGAGGAAAAAGACATCACTCTAACAGGCAGCCGGTGCAATTCTCTTTAGTCCCTACATGCACTGATGTCTTATTTATTTTATTAATCTCGTTATGCACTGTGACAGCAATGGGTTAAAAAAAAGAGACAGGACTGTGATTTGTTGACAGTGTCCCTTTTAAGTACTAGAGTGCCAACTGGAAATCAATCCACCGCATGCTAGCCGAGCAATGTGAGGAACGCGGGACGGCAGTAATATGATCAGATTTGCTGAAACCACCGAGCAAAAGTGCTGCTGCGCTGGGAGAAGCTGCGAGCGGCGGAGCTGTTTATTTCAAGAGACTGCGGCTAGGAGGACTGGTAATTCTCAAAGAAGTGAAAGCAGGCAGGGACTTGTGAGCCCCTTCTAACATGTGCTAGTGGCTGTCATGGTTCATGGCTCAAGGGAAGACAAGTCCTCAAGACTGCCAAAGTCTCTGAAAAGTCAAAGAAATAGGCTTGTGATAGTAAATTGCTGTGTGACTGAGAAGAATTATGTTCAGAGTGGACATGTGGTCATACAACAAACTGATTGATAACGAAGAAGTTTTCTGTGAATTGCCTGCTGGTCTCTACATTCTTTTTTTGTGAAAAGGGATGGAGTATGAGAGCTGTTTCCTCCTCCTTTGGTTCTTTCACATAAATCTAGTGAAGACAAGGGTCAGGTTAAATCCAACAGTCCCAAACAACTTTCACAAATTCTAGCAAGGTGCAGGTAAAAAAACACTGGAGGAAAAACATACTGCGAATTCAAACAAGCGCTATTTATGAGAAAGGCTGGAGGTGAAACTGTGTCCTGCAACCCAGAACCACGTTACTGCCTCTCAGCACCTGTTACCATGCAGCACCTTGAGAGGTTACAGGGTTTCCTGCATCCTTCTGTCCCTGGTCCCACAGCCCTCGTTCGCTAGGCAGATGTCCTCTTTGCCACCTTGACAAGAAGCTGCAGGGTGGTGTGTGCTCTGGAGGAGCAGAGCGGGTTGCCTGCAGCACGTAGCCGCAGATCTTCTCACCCAAGTTGTCTGCCCCTAAACAAAAGGGTTTGGGAGTAAAAACACAGCCTCCATTTGTGTGTGGGGAGGAGGAAGGACTCTGCCACTGCAGGGATTCATTTGTGGTTTAGTGGGAACTGTGAGGCAATAGAAACGTCCTGCTCAGGGTCTAAAGCAGTGTTTGCTATGTGTGTGATTGTACGTTCTTTTAAATTAAACTATTTTGCAAGCACTTCCTTCCTGCATTTCTCAGAAGGAGGGAGGGGGTGTGTGCAAAGAATGTTTAACTGCCTTTGACGGAGGAGGAAAACTGAAGAAAACAAGAGATGCAGTCCTAACTACTGACCTTTTACTTGAGCTTGGTGATGTTTTTCAGCAGCAGAGCCTCCAGGGAGTAACAGCATCCTCCTTGCTATTGTGCTGCCTGCCCAAAAAGGGGGCTAAAGTTCAGCTTTTATGATGTTCTCACTCTGGGCTTGTGGGAAAAAGGCCACATTCCCTTTCTTAGGTCATACGAGTGCAAGAGATGACAGAGTCCTACAGTCTAACCCCAGGGCATTAGGCCAGTTCAGAATGAGACTCGGATAGACAGCTTGGTAAATATGCAGCCAGCTTTTTCTCCTTACGGAGATTCACAGCAGGTGGGAGGGTAATTTACATTGTTAAATTAAAAGGCACTGATTTATTTTATGTTGGTGTGTTATTGTTTCATAAAAGCACATGGGTTGCCATTACTTGTAATGGACTTTTGCACTTTATTGTTAAGTACTCCTTTTCCACTTTGGTTGACAGTTACTGGAAATTAATGTTATCCACTAAGATAAAAAAACAAGAGGCAAATAAGCATAAAGCAAAACCCCAACCTCCTTCCCAACAAACTGCAGATTTTTAGGGAACTCTCCACAGTTTTGAGGATTGAGATTGTTGCAGTGGATGTTCTCAAATCGTTCTCCTTGTCCACCAGACTCTTTATTCCCTCTACCTGGGGGCTAAAGAGCCATCGGTCCCTTTGCTCACTGGTTCAGGTCAGGCTCCCCTTCTCATAGTTGCCACCTAGTCTTTCACTCAGCACCGTGGTAGGCAGGCTGTCACCAGTTCCCTTAGAAGCATCTAGTGTTTCTATCCACTGAGGTTTCCTTTGGCCTTGCTGTTGAAGTGTCACTCAGTAGATACTGAGCTGTCCTGGTTATGGAGAGATGGTTGTGCTTCCTGAAATGTTGAGCAGAGGAAGAGGTTTTGCCTGGAAAGGCTGCCTGTCTTAAGGATAGACACTGTTTTAAAGTTATAGATACTGGTTTAAAGTTACTATAAGACATAACAGTTTGAAAAATAACTCTGGGTGATGCTGATGTCCATCTGTGCATTTGCATCCTTACAGCAGTGCTTGCAGCTCCTGGTCAAGGTGCTCAAGGTGCTGCAGTGTCTTAGCTTGGCCATATGGTGCTGCAGCAGACTACGGGATTCTGTCTTTTGGCTGATGTATGAGTTTCACCTTAAGTTGGAGTCTTGTCTTTTGTGTGGTAGACCATATAAAACTTAATGTTGTACCTACCTAGCCTGCAGTGCATTGAAGAATATCTATTGCTACCTATTGTATAGTTAATAATGTGCATCTCTATATGGCAGAAGAAAAGATGTGTGTTTTGGCAGAATGGAGCAAGTGGAAGAGCTTACTGATCTAGCAAGCAGCTTAATCACAGCTGTGAGGTGAAGGTTTTGCTCCCTGCTCTTCTCCCTCATACCCTCGTACCCAATCCTGGCTACGTGAATCATCCTCTTTGCTCCAGTGTTGGTACCTTGGATCCTTCACTGAGTTGGTTCAATTCACTGACCCAGAAAGAACTGATCCGTATTTTGACTTAGTTCTCTGCCAACAGCTTGGGTGGGACAGGCTTGTGAACGGGCTGCTGAGGAGCAGAGCCTGCAGGAGCTGGGGCAGGGCAGGGGCTCTCCGCGTTGCCGCGGGGTGATCCGCTGGGTGCGGAGGCTTTGGGTTGATTGGTGTAACGGCACTTGCGCACAATATGCAGGAGTTGTAACGAGGGCAAGTCGCTTTGCTTTTGGACAGATGACCCAAGTAAAATGTCTTGGCACCAGCAAAGTGGTGAAATACAGCCAGATCTTAACTCAAAATACTTGAATAATGTGCATATGCCAACGCATGCCTTTGGGTGGCTGTTTTATGGGAGCAAACCTGTTAAGACGTTCCCCCCTCAGTAATGCTTTCACCTTCCTGGGTACCACACACCTGTGACACGGTGGAGCAGGTAGTTGTGGCAGGGTGAGGGCCAGCTTGCCAGACCTTGTGATTTTTATTTGTATGTGTGTGTTTTAACATTGAACCTTGCTTTTGCAGTGTCTTCTGATGACTGACCCTCAAATTTGGTAAATACAAATATCTAGTTACCTGAGGTATGCAGGCAGATGTTTGGATTCTGGAGGAAATGAGGTACTTGGAGTCTGTCAACCCTCTGGCATTTCTGGTTATCATAGTGAGTGGTAGAGTGCAAATTAATGCTGGGAAGACAGGCTTGAAGATGAGGGAGGTTTGCCAGGAAGTTTGCCGCAGATGAGAGACTTGGACCCATGATGTGAAGTCAGCGGGCAGTGGCATTCAGATAACCCCAGGAGTGTGTTTGATCAAGACAGAATCACAGTTCTTTTAGCCAACTTGAAAACTGTTCAATATTAATCTTTCTGGCTTACAAGTATTAATTTTCATATATACAAGAAAATGCCTGTGGCAGCCTGACATACAGTACTGTCTTGCCACAGGTGCTGTATATACACTCTTGCCTGACTGCCCACTCTCCACGATCAGCTACGTCGTGAGCGGCTTTAGTGGCTGCGGAAGAGCCACCGTCCCTGTTGACTTCCAGGGACGGAGGCTGTTTTACAGAATTGTAGGCTTTGGCTCTACAGATCATTCATTTAACCTTATTTAATTTTGTCTGATTTCAGGAGGTATCTCTTTTCATTTTCTTCTGGATGTTCTTTGTACTTAGCTACGCTGACATTGGGAGGGAGAATAATTTTTCTAAATTGTTTGTTTTTACTTGGGTAAAAAGAAATTAAGATTTATTATCGGTTTTCCCCCGCCCAGGGCTCTACCTCAGGAAAATCTTGTGTAAAGCAATTCTCAGCTTTTACTTCAAGAAGTATGTAGCAAGCTGTCAGTATTTCAGTGTAACAAAAGTTCACGCAGTTCAGAGCTTTCATGATTACAGAGGAGCTTTTCTTGGGATTTTTAAAATGTCCTAGACACAATTAAAAGAATTTCTCAGCAAGGAGAGTGCAAGCTGGGGACTCTCCAGCAGATGTAATCACTCAAGGGAAGCTTTGTTTGGCTTGGCTGCGTCCTGCCTTCGTTCCACGCTCTTTCATCCCGCCACCAGTCTTTGTCTCTCAGGCTTTTGCAGTGTCTCTCTGTCTGTCCCTCTCTCGAGCTGCCCTGCATTCCCTTGCAGGCTGAATGGGACAGCGTTCACCTGGCTACTTCCAAGACAAACAGCGAGTCACATTGGAAGAGGGGGGTCTTTGGCTGCCATGAGACTTCGTGGTCACTCACTTCCTAGAATTAAAGGCTGGGAGTTGATCTGTAAGCCAGCCAAGCTGGAGACAATGATTGGGTTTCCATTTTGTTCCTTTGATACTGACTTAAATATGTGCACCAAATGGGAAAACAAAATTTACATAAAAGTAAGTAGAAATCCCCTTTCTTGTACAGATCTGTTCTACCCTGTGTCTTCCGATATGGATAACACAGGCAGCAAAACTCATCCATTTCTTCCTAAAGGACATTGGAAGTCGGGTGTGTTCTTAGAAAACTGATTGGTTTTTAAATTCCTGGCTGTAACGTGATTTTTCCAGTATTCCTGAGAAGATGTGACTGGTGCAGCTGGAATCCTGGTGGGCAAGAGGAGACTGCACATACGTGTAGTGGCTCCAGGCATGTCTCATGGGCAACATTGAGAGTCCCTGTGGCCCCTGACACCAGCAAGGTCTGTGCCTTCAGCTGGGGACTGTGAACTGGCTTTCCAAAGCTGCTGATACCAGGCTAGAATAAGTAAGAAGTATTTGTTAAAACAGATGGATCCATACTGATGCAAAAATGAGGGAGGTCAGAATCGGGCATCTGTTCTCACTTTCTTGAGGGTTCTGCTGGGAGACTTTGGGTAGACTGCTTCACTTCCCAGTGCCTGTGTTTGGAAGAAGTGCAGCATCTTCCTGACTTATAAACTAATGTGTAGCCTGAGGTGCAGCATTTTAAGGAAACCAACACCTGCTCAATGTAGAAGAGGAAAAATACAAACATGGCGGGCTGTTGTCTTTGAAGTGATACATGCTGTTGACAGGTCTTGATGATAGTGGTTCATTCAGCACTGCTGCTTTGGGGTATGTCTTGGTAGCATTGTTGACTTGCAAGAAAATGTTGAAAAGGTGACAGCAAGGAGTGTAAAAGGATTGCATTTGGGAGATCAATGTGTCCTTGGCTGCATGGGAGATTTCGAAGATCTTCATTTCAAATGTCTTTGAAATAAAAAAAAGTGGTGGTGCAGGAGGACAACCACTTGGAAGGGATTTTAGGGAACTGCAGCTCACAAACTCATGCAGGGAGTGTTAGGTTGCTTAGGTAGCTCTGTGTCAAAATTGGTGATGTCTTTTGCATTGCCGAGGAAGCCAGTGCAGACTTCCTACTGTGTTTGCTCTGATGCTCCCAGAGGTCCAAAGCCAGCTTCTTCACTTCAGAACCAGCTGCTAACTATAATGGTTCATGAAGTCTGTTGCAACTCCTGGATGGGAGATGCTCTAGATAGTATGAAGAATTGTTGAAGGTAAGTATTACAGTCACATCTCCAGCACTGTGTGATTCCTTTCCAGGATGGAACTGTTGTGACATGCACAGGCATTTTGATTTTTTAATCCCTAGCAACCGCACGGTGCTCTCCTTGCAAAGCTGTCTCAGTCTACCTCCTTCTACTCCCCGCTGCTCACTTGTTTAAACTATTACTGAGTCCATATATTTATTATCCTTCACTTCAATATCTGATTGTGCTCATTTTCTATTTTAAGACTTTTTACATTCTTTATTACGTCATTGTTATTCTAACCATGTGCTCAGATAGGTCTGTGGTGGCCCATGTACTGTAAAACAAAGTATTGTTAATATTAGGTCTCTAGTGTCGGGCCCTGTGTCTAGCACTGTACAATTACATGATTGTACTTTTGAATGATCAGAGCACTATGGCCTGTAGTCTTGTTCTTCCATGGGATAGGATGACATGGAAAAGGGCCTTAATGGATATTATATTTTAAATTATATGTGCATTTAAAATGGACAAAACAATGAACAAATGAGTATGTGAAAGATTGTTCAGCTTCCCTGCTGCAGAGTTAACAGCTAATTCTTCAAAACCCCAAGCTAAAGCATTTATCAGTATTAATTTTCCTGTGAGGCTGAAGACTGAGGAGTCTTTAAGTCCAATCCTTGGTAGTTCCTAAACAGGAATGACCCCTCAGGAAGTCAGGCTGAAGCATGCTATCCTTCTCCTTCACAGTTTGTTTGATTCCATGTCAACCATTCTGCTCTGAATGGTTTATATACTCCAAATGTCTCCTAAAACACTTCCATCCTCTTACTTAGCCATTCCAGCTTCCTTATTGAACATCCCATTCTTCCTGCTACCACAGCAAGGCAGCCACTGGCAATTAACTTTTTCAAGCTGTATTTCTAGGTTTTTCTAATATACCTGTCTCTTAAATATACCTCATCCTTTCTTCCTGCATGTGGGGAGTTCTTCTCTTCTCCTAAATGAAAAGGACTGATGTCTTAAAGCAGATGTGACACTGGGTCCTCTGTGGTGTGTTCAGTCGGATCCTGGTCTCATTATCATTATTTTGCCCTGTAGCTGGATGCCTGAGTGGGCGTATTGCCCATGCATATAGGTGACAAAGAGCATGGGTGTGAAGACTGGTACCTTTCCTCCTGCTACAGAACTGCCCTGGGATGATGTGTTGTGCTTTTTGGACATGAGCTGTTTTTTAGCTTTAAACTAGACTGTACTGTTGGGCTGTACCAGCTCCTGCTGATTAATGGACAGCAGTGATTGCAGCATCATACTCTGCTGTGTGATTTGGGTATGTTGCAAGTTCTGTCATTGATGAAGTTGTGATGAGGAGTGCTAAGGTGCCCTCTCAGGCACTGGTGGATGTTTAAAATGCTGCAAAGTGCCTGCAGTGGTAACTCAGGTTGAGCAAAGGCCTGACAAACGCCTGTGCAATGTGCTCAATTGCCACAAACTGTTTCTAACCCAGCCTGGCTTCCCTGTCAAGCAGTAGAACCATTGCAGAACCCGATTCTCTGTAGCCCACCCCTTCAGCAGTCTCTGAACTGAATACGGTTTTGGGAAGCAGCAGGATATTGCATGGCAAGCTATTTTTCTCAATTTTGATTCAGTGGTGTAACTCAGTATCTCAGACTAAAAAGACTTTCCATTGGTATTCATGGCTCATATAACAGCTCCTCAACTGTTTCCTGCGGGTTCGGAGGGAAAGGATCTTTCCATGCATAATTTAATCACATTCAGCACTGCAGCAGTTGGATTTTTTTTTTCCACAGAAAATCTATAACATCTTGTTAGTTAAATCTTATACTTTTAGAAATGTCAGTGAGCTTGCTTATCTTGTTCATTCAGATAAACACCTCTCAACATCCTGTTTTTCTTATGTCATATGAACAGGAAGAGAACGATTGTTTGAGATGTGCGTCAGTCATAATTGTAACCAGGCAGCCACGTTACCCTCCCCATTGCCATAGAAACCAACAAATCTCTTCAAACATGTTGGTGGTGAGCTGACAGGTATCCTTTCTTTTCTACTTAACCTCCCAAGAGCTATGACTTGCAAAGATTTATTTTTTGTTTTATTTTATAGAAGAGGGTACACCTATAAATTTTGCAAGTGAATAGCTATTGCTGCTTGTATCTGAAGTAGCAGTGATATCTTTTATTTGGCCTTGTATCTAGTACTAGAAACACTGAAAAAATCAGAGACAAGCTCTTTAGTCAGTGGTAGCACAGTATGAAGTACTGAGCAAGTTTTTGCCTGAGTGTGCATGAAATGTTTGTAACGTGTCCTAGGGAGGAATGGTTTGAGCCAGCCATCTTATGGAAAAGTATTTGGCTATTTTACAATCACTTGGAGGTGCCTTGGAGAGCTTTCTGCATGGAAGGAGCAGATTTGGTATTTGGGACACATTTGGGAGTAATGGGAATGTTCCTGGCACCTCTGGGATTTTCAAATGCAGCAATAGGAGCAGAGATATGTGCAGGACACATTATTTGAAGATACTTGCTTTCTCCGGCAATATTGGGTATTGGTACTGGAGACAGTGTTTTAATGTAACACTCTGAGATGTAATTAGCTGTAGGAAGAAGGAATTTTTTTAGCATAGGAATTTTACCATTATTCAACATGAGCAAAGTAGCAATCGCGCTCTGTGGGGAGCTTGATCCAGCCTGGACAAATGATTCTTCTCCACTTTTACTTCAGTCTTTTAAATACATCCTACAATAACCTGAAGGGATGCTGAAAGGCTACTTTACAAGCCATAATTTTGATTAGAAGAAAGATACGGTATTTTACCAAATTAACATTTAAAGTAAATCAGATTGGTTTGATATACTGCTCAACAGGAGGACAAATCATGGATGCCCATATCTGCCTTTTCTGCGTGGCTGTTACTTGTAGCCCATCCCACTAGCAGAGGAGGAGGATGGAAGAGAAAAGGAGGAATGCATGAATCTTGGTAATAGTGTCTGAGACTTTGTCTCTTGAAAACTTCTGTCCCTCTTCTGCTTGAGGGACAGAAAAGAAGCTAGCCGTGACCGGGACCTGCTGGCCTGGAAGGGAGATGGTTGGTTTCCCACTGTTTACCTACGCCTTGGAGGGATGGCTGAGAACAGAGCAGCAAGAGGGAAAAGTGGATTTCCCAACAGCAGGCTTCAGGTAGGCATGTGGTGACTTACAGGATGTGGTGCTGAGTGATGCAGGGCACCGTCATTCAGCAGCTGAGAGCGAGAGATGAAATACTGCTGGTGGGTTACTTAGCGTGCCTTCCCTTTATCTTCCCTGCTGCTCAGACTGAAGATGTGGAAGTAAACAGAAAAAAGAAGCATTTGCACATAATTCCTACACAACTACATTTAGAAAAAAATTGACAGAGATAAAATCTGAAGAGGTATGCATTTCAGTTTTCTGTATCTTTCCTGTCAGCAGATCTGTTAGGGCTAAAAATACCCATGCACTGGGGCAGATGACACTAATATCTGCTACAGACATAACCTTTTTGGTTTGGTTTGTTTCTTAGCTAGTGGAAAAGATTTGTGTAAGTTTTAACATGTGTTGGGTAAAGCATATGAAGAGGAACTCTCACACAGATACAGGAAAACTGTGAATTTCTAAGTAAATATGTAATAAAACCAGTAAGTCTCAAAATGTAATGTGTTTTTCAGTTTCTTAGCTTTGTTCCAATAGTTGTGTCTCCCTCCTTTGATTCTGCCTTCGTCAAGCATTGGACAATAAAAGCTGTGGGCTTTTTCCTTGCTGAAAATGTTAGTTTCGGTTGTAATTGCAAGATGCTGATCTTGTCACTAATACCCACCATTAATTGGAGTTTTTACTCAGCTGACAGCTCTAGCTTCTGCCAGTCAGTGTGTGCTAAGGAAAGAATTGGTGCTGTTAGGATAACCCAACTCCAGAAAGAGAAAGTGCCAGAAAACTTGGAGGTGCTGCAGTCTTGTTTTCCCCCCTCGTTTTCTACTAGTAGAGTGTATTAAAATGTACAGAAGGAATTTTTATATAATGTCTCAAACTACATGGAAAGAATGTCAGAAGGAGATCTCTATGATGTGCACCAGTGCTTTCACTGCATGTAGCTCTGGCATGATCCTTCTTCTCTTAAGCAGAACTTGTCAGAGTTTTCCAGCAGTGTGGTACAAGAGTTGCCTGCACAGTTTCCCCATCCCAGGTGAGCTGCAGCCCTGCCTTCCCATGAGAAAGCTCAGCTGCACTTTTATTTGCTTTGCTAAATAAGCTGAACTCCTCACAACATGTGGCAGAAAAATGTTTCCATCGTCACTCCTTTGTGATATAAGATTTGTAGTGTCTTTTTGAATGCTTTGTTAAAGCATTTCATAGCACAACTTTATAGTAAACTCACGTGAACCCTAACTTAGGTAAAACTCCTTATTTTAAGCAAAAAGAAGCATGAACTAAAAAATGGATTAAAATTTAGGATGTGGAGCCAAGCCAAGCAAAATGCTTCCTTAGTTGATGCGTATAGAAATTTTTGTGGCAGCTTTATTGGGTGAGAATTTCATCCATGGACCCATTCCTTCAAGGAGCTATTTAGGTTTAATGCTTTGACTGAAATACTTTGCTGTCTCTTGGTTGGGATAGGTTAAAACACATGGGCTTCTTCCCCAGAAAGTCTGAACCTTTGTGCTGGGGTACTGAAAGTGGACCCAGTGATGCCATGATGGAGAAGGCATTGGAGATGCTGAGGAGAGTCGGCAACGGAGTCATGCAGAAACATGAGCTCGCCTTCCAGGGAATGCTTCAGAAGTTGGACATCTAGAAAAAGGAGTATCTCCAGCTGATGTGTAAAGTGGCTGCCCACGTGTTCAGTGATGGAGTAACAAGCTGGGGTCGAGTGGCTGTGCATTTAACCTGTACTTAAATGCAGTCTAAATACTTGGCTAACGTCAGGAACTCTCACCATGTATAACTTTCTATTTCAACTTCTATTTTTAAAAACAATTTAATTCTCATTTGGATACTTGCAGAACAGTTTCCTTGAACCTGCTTACCTATCTTCAGCGACCTGAATGGTCTCAGCTTGTAAAAAAAACAACAAAGTGAATTTCTGTTTTACTGAAAGTGTTATTTTACTGTGCTTCTGAAATGCTGGCAGAAAAGCTGAAGTATTCTTCAGGCTGAAACTGTGTTTCTCAGGTCTGATGTACGGATTTCGTTGGGGAATTGGGTTATCCAGCCGCAGATGAAAACAAATTATGTGTTTGGTACTAAGTACCTGAATCAGTTGTACCTGTTATGGAACTGTGTAGAAAACAGAAACAGAAATCCTTGGGAACTAGGAGAAGCAGGATGCCCTTGGTGCCTTTCATCTTACTTATAGGGATGAAGCTGCAGCACTTTTTGATTCTGTAAAAGTTCTGGCTTCCATTCAGCGTCTGCCAGTACTTCTGAAGTATGCAGAAGTGAGGAACTGGCAGAAGAAAAAGTGGGAATGGCATTTTAAACAAAACTCAAAACTATTATTACTGTTCAAAAAAGAAAGCTGGATCGCTTCAGAACATGTGCTATGGATTTTTTGTATTAACAGTTTGGGTTTTTCATCAAAAAATGCTTAGAAGAGACAGTTAAAGATTCTTAGTTTTAGAACTTGGGAATTTCCAGAGGTGTCTAGAGGGGAAAAAATATCTTTTTAAGCTTTATGATAATACTCTGCATCTGATACTTGTTTCCTGAACTGCAGTTCAATCCACTAGACCTGCTACTGCTGCTATTCCTGGCAGTACCATGTAGCTAGAAAATAAGGACGTATGTAAGAATTTCCCCATTTTATTCTGGGCAATGTTAGTTTTCCTCACCTTTGCAGGACTGATAGGCTTGAAAGAAGAAATAGTTAGTTTTCTGGAGTTCTGTTTTAAATGTTTTTAAATTCCTGAATTTCCATTTCCATGAAAGTGCCGTTAACTTAGTGTAGGGACATTAACTTGTGCCATGGCTATGATGGATCCCTTCGGTTCCTGGGCTTGCGGAGGCTTGATAAAGCAGCCCCACCACCCAGCAGTGGGATGTGAGAAATGGCTCATTCCACAGCAGCGAGTGTTAGTGCTTCAGGGAGCATGGTGACTTACCCCTTACCCTTCCCTTCTCAACACTGAAACGTTTTATGGGAACAAAACCCATTGCTCTTTATCACTGAAAAAAATATTTGAAGTTGTTGGCTAAAGTAAGTAAAAATAGCTTTGATGAATTTCTGGAGGAAAAGGAATATAGTACGATGAAACGGTGTTTTTATTTATATAGGTTGAACACAGGAATACACACCATGGTTTTGGCAGGACAGGGATCCGCCGAGCTCAGTCTCTTCAGTCACCTCTGGCTGTGCCAGGTGGTGAAGATGTAGGGAGAGGGCATAAAAAAACCAGAAGTGAATGAGGGAGTGCACTGCTGCCCTCCCCTCCGGTGTGTGCCCCGACTCCCATCAGTCCACAACTCTGAGATGTCGTGTGCCAGAGACTGTACTGTCATCTTGGTGCTTGATCGCTCTTGATACTGACATTATAGCCCAGCTAGCAGATGAGGAAGCCATTAAAAGTATTGCTAAATTCTTGCAAAAGGTTTGTGATTGTTACATTCTTAGGCTTTTATTTGGATTAATTTGGATTGCGTTAGCTGCCTAGAAAGCAGCTTCTTAGTGTTATTTGTAGAACTGAGACTTGTGTAAAAATAGGTACGCTAATTGTCAAGACAGGGTGTATTGAATGTATCCAAAAATGACTTCGGGTTGTTTGAGGTGGTGACCCACGTGTGTGTTCATACTGGCAGTGTGAGACACTCTCCTTTGCCGCAGCGCAAGGGGCCGGGATGTTTCTGCTCCTGAGAATGGGTCATCTCAGGCACTGTGTGAGGATGTTCCCGAGCTGGGTAACTTCTTGGGTAGGTTTCAATTTTATTTCTTTTGTTGGCACCAGATCCAAAGGGCATCTTCTGCTCACGTACTGTGTGCAGTGCCTAGGTGTTGCTGCTTGGGTGTCTGTGTGCACATGCATGGAGTGGGAGAGGAATGTGAGTGGCCCTTGGGGCTGATGTGGTGAGGGGGGAGAGGAAGGTCCTCAGGTGAAGTACCAAAGTGGAGGCGTGCTGAGCCTGCCAGCCTTATGCTGCAGTGTCTGGTAAGGAACTCTTCTTTCTCTTCATTGACAAGAAGCACTAAGAAAATAAGAGGAAAATGTTATTGGCTGTTCTGCTCAGACAAGCAAGCCTTTCCTTTTAATGAGAGTGCATTTTGTTTGATCTGTGTTTTTTTGGGGGGAAATGATGAATGTTAGCCATTATGAAAACAAAAGCCATGGTTATTTGTAAGGATTGTTTTATAAGAAGCATATGTGTGCTTTATTATTCTTTTGCTTGAAGTGTGGGGATTGTTTTCAGTTGGGAGGTTGCATTAGAAAGAATGTGAACTTCTGACTCACTGAGAAATAGAGCATGTATTAGCAAAATTGTGAGGTTTCCTATTATGTTTTCATAACTCAAATTTCTCAGAATAGAAGGGATTTCTTTTGCCCTTAGTTAAAGAATTACTTTTACTGCCATTGAGAAAGACTGGATTTTTTGTCTAAAAAAACTTGTATTGCTTTCAATAAACTTTTACTCTACCCACTATTCCTCATTTCCCTTTCTCCTCTCCAGCATGGCAGTTTCTCTTTCTTGGTATTATGCCTGTGCAGCACATTCTCTAAATTTGACTTTTCAGTAACGATGTAGTTGGCAGTGTAGATCGAGGTATGGCTTAACATAGTGATCCCAGGAAGGGGTAGACTCAGCTAATGGCATCTGAGGAATTCCAGTTTTTCTGTAGAAGAATCAAACGAGAAGCATGAAATCAGCATTGAATGCATAACCAAATACATTGTGATAAGCTTTTGCAAGAATATTGGAGAAAATACAATTACTAGAGCTAACCCTGCAATGCAGTATCGCATGTTGTCACATTAATACAGTAGATCAAAACCAGATGCTACAGTTCAGGAATTGCTGGCCAGTACCTTGCCATCCTACATGCAAGGTACATAATTGAATTAGATGTTTCTATTAAATCAGATCTGTCTGAAAGATGGTGAAGACCCACTAGAAGATAAGCTTCTAGATGCTGACTTCCCCACTAAAGTGAAGCAAAATATTTCCTGCTGAGTGAAATAACTGTCCATTTGAATTGAAATGAATCTGTTCTCCCTGCTTTTTATACAGGCAGAGAACTGGAGCGAGGGGGTTGGCCTGACTTTTACATCTGGCCTATGAACCAAAACATAAACTGGTTCTGCAGTTCCAAGTATTGCCTAGACCACCTCATGGCAGAGTTTTAGGTGATGTGAACACCTTTGTTTCAGTAACGATTTCAGCCATAGGGTAATTCATCTGCTATGGAGAGACTGCAGGGGAAACCCAGCCATGGCCAGCAGGAGTAATGGCTGTTACGTCAGGCCATCGCAGGGCTGGGAGAGATGTATCAGAACAGTCACAGCTGGTCAGTGAATAGAGAAATAAGGAACCATTCATGGTAAATGAGGATTGTGGCTCCCAAAAATGAGCTGATGTTCATAATCAGGTGATTACAATTGAGGAACTTACAGGATTTGGGGATATTTCCCCCCTGCCTTTTTCTCCCTCCTGTTTGATGCAGATACTTCCCCTGGCTGCATTAATGCAGAAGGTAAATCTGAATGTGTGAATAAAGAACTGGAAGAACAAGTAATAAATACTTTTCCTTTGGCAAACCTAGACTCACAGACCTCCCAAAAGGCTAAATCTTTAATGTTAAAATTATAGGGGAGGTGTTTGGTGTATGGAGTTTTTAAGACTGTGGTAGCTGCATGTGGTTACTTCCCTTGTGAGATCTGAAGCGTTCTGTGCGGTGGAGTTCAAAGCTCTCTCGATTAGAAAGCTGTAGCTAAAATTGGAAACTGAGCCAAAGGCTGGAGTGAACCAGACATACCTTATAAAGGGCCCTCTCCGTCTTGTTGCTTCATTTCCTTGTTGTTTGTATTCAGCTAAACCCACATAGTTACACATTCTAAAAGCATATTTGTCTTTTGTGGGAGACACAGTTAAGGAATTGGTAGCTGGGATGGTGAGTGAGTTTTGGAGCCCTGGAAGTTGTGCCAGAGCAGAGCAATTTATTGCTTCTGAAATGAAATAGTTTTGTGACATCTGATCCTCTTGTAAATTTTGCACTGGAGGATTCGGTGGTAGGATGTAATTAACATTTAAATTGATCAGGCCCTTAACGGCAGCATTCCTCTGCCTGTCTGCAGACACTGCTACCTGAGACATTTCCCTGGGAGCCTGTAGCTCTGGGGTGCTCTTATTCTGAGTGGGAGCCTCGTCACTGCAGTCAGTGGAGATTGGGATGAATCACTTGAGTGGTTACTCCTTAGTCATAGTGTTCTTGGAAGTGAACTGGTATCATTCCTGGAAATATCTCTTTTTCCTAAGACACAGACTCTGCCATGAGAAACTATTAAAAAACCTTTGACCCCCTTGGTGCAGGTGCATCTGCATCTGAAATAGGAGTGGACACTAGTGAGTGAAAATGCTCCCCATCCCCAAGACATGCTAGTTTACATTTAAAAGTAACATGCAGGGATGGAGAAGGATGCATTAGAAGTTCATCCTGGTGGTCATGGTGTTACTGGAACGTGAATGATATCCCTGAAAAAAAATCAGTCTCCCTTAAGACAACTGTAGACATTTTAACTGATAATGACAAGATATCTAAGACCTACAAACTGCCTTGGTTCATGTGAACTTGCAGATCTGTTCAGCAGATGACGTGGAAACTTGTTGGATAATTGATGTGCAGGGTGCACTGCCTGCACAGGTCCATGCTCGCTTCCCTGTCCCTAAGAGCACATTTGCTGGGCACTGATTTGGGGAGACATCCTGCAGGCATTGAGCCCCACATGCTCCAGCAGCATCCACAGACACTCACTCACTCATACTTGCCAAGTGTGAGGCAGCCCTGCAGACATGGCTTAGGGGTGGGGTGGACCCAGACCTCACTGAAACAACATGTTTTGGGATGTGGAGATGTCAGGGTAGGGGGAATGCAGGGCAGACACAGCAGTAGCAAAAGGGTTGCTAAAGCCCTTGCTTTGGTACTGGTCTTCCTACCATAGTTCCTAAGCAGTTGGGCGCCTCCTTGGCTACTTGCCAAGTTGTTTGCTTTTTGACCTGATGGGGAAGAGTGCATTTTTATTTATCTCTCCTCTCCACTCCCAGTTATAACTTACTTGGTACAGTGCCATCTCTATTAAGCAAAACCCTTTGTGACTTTTATGTTCAGACAGTGAACTGAATGAGAACAGGGAAAAACTGACCTTGGCTTTGCAGAAAACAGTGGCTGTCTCAGCTGTACTACTGTGTCGGCGTGGATGCAAAGCAAGCAGAGGTTGTATTTCATTGAGGGAGAAGTAGGAAATACAATCCTTGGCACTGTTTGCAAAAATACAGGCAAATTACAGCAATGCCATTAAATGTCATTAAGAGCATGTGTTCTCAATAAGAAATGGAGAATGGTTTGGTACAAGGGGTATGGAGCAGCAATACTGACAAACCCACTTCTCAGGATATTGCATCTATCGAGTTCTAACCAGCTAAAAAAACTGCATCCCACCTCTGTTTTTTGCAGCTTCTGGTGCACTAATTGCCCTTTACTCTTCCACTGAAACCAAGGGAAGACACATTAGCCTTGCTGCAAGGTTATGTTTTAACTGGATACACCTACAGTGCAAACACAAGTTACTCCAAAAAATACAGAAACAAGCAAGAAGTTGCCCAAAGTTCCCAGTCCTGGAGAAGACGCTTGGTAGGGATGCTCTGGGGCGGTGGGTGGTCTCTTGTCAGCTGAATTTCTAAATGTTTTCAAAGAGATTTCCCCCTTTCAATCCTAGGTTTGTTGGAGTCCTCAGGCTTGGCAGAGGGTTAAGCATCTCTTGAAGGCGAGTCTTCAGCATGAGACAGGGATGTTGTGGCAGGACAAAACACTGTTGCAATAGTGTTTTCCTAACTGTTTTTTAAAAAAATGATTAATTTGTATCATACCTGCTTTGATTGTTGACTTAATTCTAGAATGTATGACATCTTTACATATGGTTATGTAGCATGTTATGTATCTCTCCCCAGACCCTGGGATAAATCAAAGTAAGAACAAATTACTGAAAAAGCCTCCTACAAAGCAAAAGGAGAATGGTACTGCCATGCCACCCCAGCTAATATACACATATTCATGTACACATGCTTTTTCTGAAGTCCTCCTACTTGTTTTAAAATAACATAGCACTTTACCTTTTGTTTCTTTATTGTATCATCTACTTCCTCTTTTTTTTTTTTTTTTTTTTAATTACAGTCCAGAATTTTACAATACTTACTGCATTGGATATTCTAAAATTGTTTCTGTGTCTTTTTAAATGTTATTTCACACTGCTAGGAGAAATTCCATATGGCATCATTTTCTCAAGCTCAAAAATACTTAAACAAGATTGGAAAGTTTATTTATGTCACATGTACTCATAAAAAGTAGGCACAGCAAGAAAACCTAGAAGGTGTAAAAATCTGTGAGTTTCTATGGAGAAATTTTGTATCTTTTTAATTAAATCAGCTTGTTCTTAGGGATTCAAAACTTGTCACTGGAAAAGATATCTATTCATTTTTTGCATCATCACAGCGATATTATTTCTGTTTGCTATCAGCCTTCTGTCCTACAAAATCAGTACACACTTGGTGTGAACAACAGACACTTCTTGAAAAAAAAATTGAGACAGAGTAGGTTTTGATAAGAGACTATGATTAATTCTTACATAGCATAATGTTTGTTGGTTTTCAGATGTAATTTAAATTACGCAGCATTGGGTGTATCCATCATTCTGCTGAAACATGAGCTGGCTGAATAACTCTGCTCCCCTACCCAACCCCAGTTTGTGCATTGCCAGTGCATTTATGTATTTTAGGTTTTAAGTGAAAATGGGCTAGCTGCACTTATGGTGACATTGAAATATCTATAATCTTTATTTTCCTTTCAGAAAAATATGTCAAAGGCTTGTTGAGATTAACAAGAGTTTTCCACGTAGGACAGATTTCAGGGATTTATTTGGGCACAGGGCACACAAAACAATAGATAATAGTAAAAATTCATGGGTTGTTTACTGGGTGGGTTGGATTTGTTATATATTCCTTTAAACATTTATTAACATCCTGTTAATTAGCAAGTATAAGCTGTCTGCCTAAAGAAGACTTAACCATTAGCATTTTGTTCTTGACCTTTTCTGTCCATCAATTTCAGCTGTAATTGACTGGCTGGTGGATGTGATCCTGCATTTCAGTCACATTAGCCTCCTTTTTTGGAATTGCTTTTCTTTTTTTTTTTTTTTGCGTCCTGTATCATTTAATTAGTTGACTGTAATTCTTCCAGTTCTCAGGACATGGGGTGTTCCATGGCTTTTGACACAAAGAAAAAGTGTTGAGAAATTTTTTTCATGGGTAAATTCCTCCTCTGGGGTTGGATGTCTTACTCTCCCCATGCGAGACACACAAGGAGCCTCAGTCAGAAAGTGGGTTTCTCTTGCCGGGGTGGTTCAGCAGAACCAGTGAATAATGCAGCAGAATTTTGCAAGGATGCAATAGCAAAACCACTGCTTTACCTCACCAGCCCACAGGCACTGCTTTTGTTGTGATCACAGCAGGTTTTGAGTGATGTATGCACAAAGGAAAAGGAGAGAATGAACAGAAAGTAGTTTATGGCTTTCCTCAAAGGCAGTTTTCTAACTCAGAAATATAAGTCTTGTGGTTTATATGGTTTTGAAATGTAACCACAGTTATGGAGAACTGGAGAACATTTGATTTACCATCTCCTCCAATTTTGATACCAGATTCGGGGCAGAGGAAATTTGTTTTCAGAATGAAAAATATTGAAAGGAAATATACTAACGTCAAGATTTTTAAAACAGGAACATACTATTTGGAGAAACTGTCAGATGAAGAAATCGAAATTGGTTGTGTCTTGATGGAGTGGGTGCAGATGTGTCTTTTTGAGATCTCCACCAAAGTGCTATAACCTTGTTTTGGTGGAGCTTTGCCAGGTATTTTATAGTCTGCAAGTGCCTTTTTTTGAGCTGTGAAGGATCAGTGTCAGACTGAACTCTTTTTCTTTGAGCTTGATCTAGGAACTGAATGGGATCAGTGGCCTGGGGCATGTCTTGGCCTCTGCAGCATGGCACACCTGGCCATCCTTGGCTGCTCACAGCTGGGACCAGAGAGCTGAGGCTCTCCTACTTGCCGCACTGGGTTTCACTGGGTTTTACATGGCCTCATCCTTGTTTGTTTTGCTCATTGAACAAGCCTTTCTTACAGCTGGATACCTCTTCGGTATGTAGGAGTTTCTGCAAAACTGAACTTTTTTTTAGAAGTGGTGATTCTGGGTGCTCTTGGTGTGACATGTGAAGGCATTTTTCTGGCCCTCGTGACCTATCCTTGCTTTTGCAGGCATTATTCTGTCACTGTTTTAATACATGTATCTTAGTAATTGCTGCTTCTTGCTCCTACTGCAGTGTCTGGAGGTCACTCTGGAATTTTCCTGTTCTTGTCCTCAGAGTTGAGCGCAGATGCACTTGTGGTTCAGTTATGACTATTTGGTTTTCAGTTGCTAGGAACCTATTTGGTATTTCAATGGGAACATAACAGTACTGTTGCTGCTTTATTATCCATGCCAAAGACGCTCTTTTTTCACTCTTTAGGGGTTCCAGGAGAACCATGAGAAGGCCAGTACCCCAGAGAGGTCTTGCAGGAGGAAGAAAAGATGTTAATTTCTTTCAGGAGCTAAAATGATGTGAACCTTCACATTTACATCTCCTGTCGTAGTTGGAGGGGAGCTAAATAAAATAGCTCAAATCCAACATGAACCACAGTGTCTTTTTGCTCTGGTGGGACTAGCAAAAGCACACCGTTGCCTTGTCTTGTTTATGTTTGGCTCTAGGAGTGACTGCTTGTGGGTTATTTTGCTATGTTTAGCCTCTGGCTTTGTTTCATTCTTAGATACAAGACTTTGCCAGGTAAGGGAGGAAACAGCACTGTTCTGACACCAGCATCCTGCAGTTAATATTTCACAGAATCACAGCATGGTCAGGGCTGGAAGTGACCTCTGGAGACCACCTAGTCCAACCCCCTGCTGAAGCAGGTT
>JAVJGJ010000062.1:7943958-7969056 GCA_035590215.1 Microhierax caerulescens | reverse complement strand
GGTTTTAATTTGGCTGGTGTTTCCCAGAGGTTAGTGGATAATGGGAATACTATCATTCTCTTGGCTCAACCAGTAATCAGCTTGCTACTTAAAATATATCATAAATGCAGTATTTCGGAGTTTAGTTGGATGCGGTAGAACTTTTCACAGTTGAAGTAGCTTTTTGTGACCTGAAATATGAAGTGAGATGGGATACTAAGCAAGAAATCTAGCCTTTGGAAATGAGCTATTTAGGAACTGTAGAACACAGAAAGTGATTGAGAGGATGTTTCCTTTTCAGTTCAACATTTTTCTTTTGGCTTTATAAAAACATAAGAGGAGGTGCACCAAATATATGAGGAGTGTTTTTGGAGAACTCATTCAGATTTTTAAATTCATTCTTCATGTTTAAACTGCTGATGCAGTAGAAGATTTTCATTCAGAATATCGAGTCATGGTTTCATAAGTAAATGATTGCAAATTATATAGAATCAGATAAAACGCTACTGCTTTTAAAATGAAATATTCCTAAACATTTGATTCAGAAACACTGGGATGATGAATAATACTGGTATGATAAATGATAATAGATACAAAATAACAACTGACTGCAAGTTCTCAAATAACTAGGTGAAAAATGAAAGAGTAAAATCCCAAATAACCTCCTTTTGAAATGTTTGATCACCCTTCTTTCTTAGCCTTGCCACTAACTGCAGCAGCATGTCATCTTTCCTCTTCCTCAGATGATCTTGCCTGAATCACGTCAAAGCCCTGCCTGCTTCCATGCCTGCATGGCTGGCCCGGCACAGGCAGGCTTGGCTCTGCAGCACACAAAGGCTGCCCTGCGCCTGCCAGGCAAAGAGAGGCTGATCTTCCCATAAATTCACTCACCCGCACCTCCCATCCACAGGTTGCGATGACATTAACACTTTGGAGCCATTTCATTAAAAATTAGTGTGTTGATAATCCTTTCCAACCTGTGCAAGATGCTTACTCTTCTAGGACCATTTTGGTTTAATATTAAAAAGGGGAAGAGGGGGGGACGGAACTGGTGAGGATGTATTTGGTGCGTAGCAGCAGCATGATTTAGTTGTAAATGCACCAATACAGCTTTTCAGTATTTGTGCCCATGTGGGAGTTTAGTTAAAGCCATGCATGGATGATGTCTGTTATTTTGTTAGGATTTCAGAGTGAGGGATTTTAGCACTTTAATCCTGACTGACAGTTGGAAGGTTGGTGGTTTCAAACACAGTGGCATGGGGTAGCTGATTTCTCTGCAGTGAAACAATGCACCAGTGTGTCTAGGCTGCCTGTACAGAGCCAATAAATCTGTTTTGTTTTGTTTTTCTCCCCCCTTTTCTCTCTTTCCCTCTCTCTCTTTTCCCCCTCCTCCAGGCCAGGACCCACTCCTATTGCTGAAAACCCTTCAGCTTCTCTGGACAAAGAAAGAGATGAAGAAGGTAAGGCTGAGCCTCCCCTCCACGCTGCAGTTAATAACTGCATGCAGAGCATGTCCAGACGCAGAACGCTTAGGTCAGACCTGCAATTCTTCATGATTGCTTTCAGTTCCAGCACGCAGGGGAAGAGCCTATGTATTTGCAGCAAGAAGTGGAAAGAAAAGGTAGCTCTGTGTGATGTGAAACAGCTCAGGGGCTCATATAATAGCGCTGAAGTTTACAGGACTGAGTTACGGGGGTGTGTGTGTGGAAATCAAAGTTGCTTTTGTTTTCTTTTAAGCACTTTTTTTGTCCATTAAATGGAGGATCTTTGGGGGAGGGGGAAGAATATTTCTCGTAGCTGAAAAAATGAGAGTTGAAGTTAATAGAAAAGTGCTCTTTGCCAAGTGGAATGATATCAAAGCCTTCATATTTGAAGTATTATTACTATTTTTTTTCTGATTTGGTTCGGTTTTGCCTTTTAGAGTGATGAATGCAATTTACACTGCCTGTCTAAAATTAGTGCTATATTTTTATACAGCACCCTATGGACTCTACATGGAGATTTCTCTTAGGGAGTAAAATATACTTCATCTAAATTTGGGGGCTTGAAAACTAACAAAAACACTAGATGCATCAGCTTAGTGGTGAGTTTCCCATGTTTAACTCTGCATTGTTCAGGCAGGTTCATAGCCCAGATGCTTTTTTCTAAAAGACCTGAAACCCTGTAGTTTACCACACAGTCACATGGAATGTGTCCTGTGTGAGATGGCCGGCGTGGCTGAGTACCTTGGTGAATGTGCTCCATCCTAGGTGGCTGGAGTGCTTAGTCATTGTCCTTGTCTGCTGCACTTAAGACTTTCCATTGCTGATAGTCTGTGGTTCCCAGCCAGAATAATGAAACAACTGGAAACACAGTGTGAGAGGTGCCTTCCAAATGGTCAGTCACCGACATAGACTTGAGCTCAGCAACTCTGAAGCCTTGTGCTTTCTATCACGTTTTGTTAGAGTTGGAGGAAAAAAATATTATTTGTTAGGTCTTGAGGGCAGCTAATCCCACAAAACAACAGTACAGAAGAATAATCATCAAAATCTCTGTACTGTGTACCCTGGGATGTGTGTGAATTGTGAAAAAAAAATAGTCTGAAAAAGACAAAGCTGCCCATGGAAGCACTGCAGCTTTCCTGCTGAGGGTGGAAAAGCTTGAGGATCCCCCGTGGGTCACACTTGCAGCTCTGCTTATTCAGTTTGTTTCTGGAATGGTCATCCCACTGAGTGGTGTGGTTTTGCAGAGCGTACAGGCTGCAGCCCCTCAGGCCCACCCTTCGGGCAGCGCCACGTGGCTGCAGGCACAGGCAGAAGCATGTTTGTGAACCTGGAGGGCACGTTCCTGAACCACGAGGAAAGCCTTTTCAGAGAGATGAGGAGCGCTGTGGTGGGACCTGGTGGTTGGTGGCACCGCAGCAGCTGCCTCTAAGGTGGGGAGCACTGCATGAATATCCCCAATGGTTTCTGACATGTGCTCGTCACACTGTCACTGTGGTGGGCTAATCCATGCTCAGGGCATCGCCACCCTTCAGACATACAGTACACCTGTAGCAAGTGTGGACGCTTTTTCAGGGTCAGCTGCTCCTTGTCCTCTGTGTGTAACGCGAGGTGTGTGGTGCTACGGCTTCCATCCAACGGTCCAGTTCAAATAAATGAGGGAAGTTGACTTAAATACAACCCAACCTGCTCCACTGACTTTTAAATGGCAGGATGCTGCTTTGCCTCTCGCTGTGTGTGAATGTAAGCCAATACTGTATATCAACTAGTGTGAATCATCTCATTGGTCCCAAAATCAGTGACCATGAGCAGAAGGAGGGTATCTGTCCCGGGTGTGACTTCGGTCCTGGAACATCCGTGTAAGAAGTGGTCATTTCCTACATAGGAAAGCATCAGCAGACAGCCCTGAGCTGTTTAGCTAGAAAAAAAGGACCAAAACTGAATGAAAGAGTGCGTACTTTGAGCATCAGCAAAATTTTCCTATTCCCATGATCTGTCAGGCTGTAGAAATCCCCCAAGGAGCATACCCTGCCATGGGAATCAATTGAAATGGAAATGGCAATTACACGTTGAGAGGAATCCTTCTCTGGCAGAGACAGCCAAGTAGCACAGCACTCTTTCCTTTCTGATTTAGGTGCCTCATGCCTTTTTTTTTCTTGTATTATCTCCCTCAAACTCTACACCCCATAGTTGAAGTTTCCAGATTTCTAGGAAGTTTTGAAGAAGGCTTTTTCCCTGCTTGTCAAAGTCTAGCTGGTTTGAAGTCAAGACTCAGTCTAGAGAGCAACAGTTGGTGCTCCTAGCAGTTGTGTCAGTGTTTGGAGAAGCTCTGGTGTGAAAGCAGGCTTATGGTTTCGCAGGGCCTGGTGTCTGCTGGAGCCCATCCTGCCAAAGCCTGAGCTCTGACTCCAGCTCAAGGAGGAGCTGAGCAGCATGGTGAAAGCTCTTGCTCAGTCTAAATTTGCTGAAGTGGGGCTTTGTCGGCAGGGTGGGAAGGACAGAAGAAAAGAAGAGAGGCCATTTATAAACAGTACAGTTTAGTTGGCGAGTTGCTTTGTTTTCCTTTGGCTGTTGTGTTGGATATTTGTGGTTGGATAAGAGCTTGCCTTTTCCTTCTGCTGAATCTTGCAGTGGAGTTGGAGTCCTGTGTTTAACGTTGCAAATTCTTACCACAGGGAAAAATACTTACAGGGAGAAATCTGTTATCTAAAGTCACATCTTTGATAGTCATCAACTTTTTCATACTGCATTTGATAATCTAGCAAGAAAGAAACAGTTTCTGTTGTAAATGATAGGTTTTGTGGTTTTTTTTCCAGACATGAAAGACACTATGGAAAATAACTGTCTTCCAGTAAATTTGTTGATGAATAAAAAGAACAAATTCATTGGCAAATTTTCTATAGATTTTCTTTTGTTTTCCATGTCGTTCTTCAAACTTTATGTTGTTTCCATTGGAAGCTACAACTGGGGCCATCATATACAGTAAATTACAAGTGTTGGCTGCAGGCAGGAATGAGCATCTTCTGGATTTTGCTTTTTTAGCCAGAAAAGAAAGGGAGCAGCTGCTCTTAGTGATTTCTTGTTTTCTGTCTCTGCTTTTGCCTTGCTGCACGCCAGTACGTGTACCATGCAGTGAAAGGTCCTGTGTGGGTACTGAAGGATGCCACTTCTTCACCCTGCCAACCCTCCAAGCTCCTTGGAAACTACTTCTAATGTAAACATTATAAAGATATTGCTCAGTACTGCTAATTTATCACTTCTACCAGATGGGTAGTAAGTAGCCTATTAACATTCACAAAGTGAGTGTCCAATTCCTTCACATTTCTAAACACATCACCCTGGGATCCCAAAGATTTATGGCATGGAGTTTTCCCATGTTCTGAGCCCCTTCGTATGGCCTTTAGGCTTGTGGAGGTGTGCAGCGGAACCAGGTGGTCAACAGAAAATACCCTGCTCAGGTAGGTATGGAGGAACGGAGCGTAGATCTGTAGCGTGGCAATCTGACAGAGTTTGAACTCTGGTATTTCTTGCTTTTTAATCTTGTGTGTAAAATCCAAACTGGTTAGGTGCTCTCAAATATTCCTGTTTCAGTGAGGAGCATTATGCCATCGTGGCTGAAGTGGCCATAAAGTCAAGTGTGAAAATTTGTGGTACATGAATGAGGAGGAGGGGTTTATATGCTTTATTACTTGTAGGTCTGTTAGAAGCTGAGTAGGTTTTTGAGCCTGGTTATCTACCTTCGTATTACCATTTTCCTAGTAACACCCCTTTCTCCAGCTCACTTCTTTTCTTCCCCTCCCCCAGATCCCAAGCCCCTTTGTCTGCCCCACAGAACAACTTCTCTGTCTTTATGGGATAATTAGTGTGGACAATTGCTGCTTTTCCCATTGGGTTTGAGGTGCAGTGAGCCATGAAGGAATCTGTAATGACATGAAAAGTCACTGGAGGCGCGGATGGTGGCTGAATAGCAACAGTTACCTCTCTGAATAGATTAAATTAAAAAAAATAAAGCTTTGTGTTCAGCTGGGGGGAAGGGAGGATTCACTAATCTTTTTGTACATGACAATGTGGTTTTGTATCTCAGCAGCTCAAGGAAGAAATCAGGCGGGGCTTTGCAGAACTGGAGGACCCATTGGCAGGACTCCTGGACATGCTGGAGAGCAGCAGTGATTGGAAGGGGAAAGGGCATTCCCTCGGGTATTACATCACCACTGAGTTGCAGCTTTGGATAAAAGAGCATCCTGCTGTTCAACAGGTTTGAAAAAGAGAGGGCAAGAAAGCCCGGAGAAAGGAGAGGGCAGTTGATTTTGATGTCCCTCAGGTGTTCCCAATTTCACTGTATTCCATAGTCCAGTGTCTTCTCTGTACAACCATGTACAGAGTCTCGTACAACCATGGTGTGACAAGGTGTGAAATTTGAACTGAGATGATGTTGTCTGTTGTATGCTGGCCTGAAAATGAAATAATATTAGAAACTGTGATGCGAGAGCTCCATTTCCCCTTCCAAGCTGGGATTTCCATCTTTCCAGATAAAACCACTTTCGATCAAGCGTTGATCTTGCAGCAGCCTTTGCCAGGCTGGAGGTTTTCCCACTGGAACTTGCATCCCTGCTGTCAGGATAAAACCAATTGCAGTAATCTACTCTGCATATTCTTCCAGTTCTGCAAATAGAAGCCAGTTACTGTACGATTGCTTAACTCCTGCCATATGGTGGGGAGCTTTTATCATCGGGAATGCAGAAAATGGTAACAGTATGACTTTTCAGCAGCTGAATGATTAGCTTTGTAACATTGGGTCATCAGATTATAGATCCTAATGTTTACCATTCCTTATGCCTTCATATATTCTGACCTACTGAGATTTTATCTTTTTTTGTATGCTTTTGGCTCTGAACTGCAAGATACTTCTATATTTGTGTTGTTTCATGTCCTGTTTTCCCAAATGGCTCTTTTTAGATGTTGAGCTCTGCCATTACAGTATCTGCAAAGTGCAGTGAAGTGCTACTGGCACTGAAGTTCCTGTGTCATAAGAGAATGATTATGTAGAAACACAAGGATTAATACTTGTATCTGTGCATCTTTTGAGGATGCTTTTGCTTTTCCTCCCCTTCTTGTATGCAGAGTTGAACCTGGGAATGAAAACTGAATGTTTTTGCCTGATAGGTGAGACGTCCCTTGAGGGGAGTTGCCGAATTCAAAGGTTTTCTGCTGGGAACTAGAGGGGAGAATTTCTAAATAGCTCTGTTAGTAAAAGAGGGCATTTTTCCAGTTTCATATTTTACTTTTGCAAAAGGCCATATGCCTTTTCCAGAATTATCCCGCAAACATTTAGTGTTTTTAAATTGGATGCTGTTAAAAAAATGTGTATCATATTGTTCTGATTTCTGCTTGCAGACTCCATGGGGAAATTGGAGAATCCCTTCCCAAGGAATTGGCTTATTCCACTGTTTAAACAAGCTGCATTTTCAACTGCCATTGAATTGCATCCATCTTTACTAAATCTGTGTTTGATTTTTAATTTTTTTTATTTTGGTTTGTTTTTATTAGTCTGGCATCAAGCTGAAGAAGCTGCAGGCCCGTGTACTTGGAATACTAGCCCAGTGCCCAGCTAATCTTCTTGACCCTCTGATTAGCATTTACCAGCTCCATACAGCAGACCGGAACTATTTGCTTGGACATGTCAGTCATCTTTATCACAAGGGCGATTACAAAGAGGTGGGTCATGTCTTTCAAATAAATTTACCTACCCAGCTCTCTAGTTCTCTTTAATATCTGTGTCCTGTTTTGGATGCATTTCAATGTGAATTCCGTTTCATCCCAGCAGCTGCACACTGTGAATGGTACAGCTTAGCATGGTCTTCCCATGTACACGAGTAGGCTGTGTTCAACCTCATTTTTTCTAATGGCTGAGTACAGAATGCCAGTGAATCCTTCCTCCACCCCTTTTTTGACCTTTGAAAGTAATAGGTTAATAGGGTTTAATTTGGAGAATTTAAAGGGACGGTTGTGTTCTTTTTTGTTTTCCTTGTCCTTGCCAAGAAAAGAAGGGATTTTACTAGTTGGTCATAGACCTGCTGTGCTATCTCCCATCTGCCTGCAGCAAGGAGAGGTTGGAAAATCTCTCTGTTCCCATGTGATTACCCTAACGAAAGGGTTCTCAGTTTGAGGAGTTTCAAAGGCTCTTTGCCATTGAGGCTTATGTTCAAACTGTGTTACTACTCGTGTATTTGAGTCTGAGTGGCTGACACTGGCAGGAGTTCACCAAACCCAGAATTTGATAATCTTTTACTCTGTGGTTTAGAGTACTTGCAGCATGTCTGGCATCACCATGATGTCTTGGTAGCCTTGCGAGTGTTCTCATGAGCAAACTACAATACTGTTAATGGTTTATATTTTGTTTTTCCTTCTTTAAAAGGCAAAAGACATAGGTTTGTTTTTCTCAGAGGAAGATGGTCCATTTTGATGGTGTAGAACAGCTTGATCTTGTTTAGCAAAAGAAAAAAATCAAATAGCATTTTTAAAATCCCATTCTTCAGTAAAGCCAAATTCCCAAGTGACATCTTGGTACTCCATTCTTGTTCATTTTGAATACAAATATTTTATATTTGATTAGAATTTCACAGGTAGCTGCTTGAAAGTTACTCTTTTGCTCAATAAGGTTTTGAACATGTTTGAAAATCCTAACAGGAACGTAGTATTTGAATATATTAAAGTGTGACTTTTTTTAAGTTCATGGCTCCAAAGTCATTTATTGTTTTCATTAGAAATGCAGTTCTTTCTAGATCTGGTGTTGGAAAGCTCTGATTTTTTTTTTCTGGAATTGTTTTTCTGTTCTTCCACAGAAAAGCTCATTTACTAGTCATTCCCCTTGTGAAGAACAGGAAACCTCAACTGTTTCTTACCCTCAGCCATAACTTTCTTCTAGGTTTGTTTTGTTGCCAGAAGGATGAATAGAATTATCTTCAAGAATAACAGGAAGTCTTTTACTGCCCTTGGGGACTGATCATACGTAAGATCACAGCAACTAACCCCAAAAACCTGGGACTAGGGCTCTGAGCACTTGCGGTGGGCTATGGTGTGTCTGTCCTGCTCCTCGCCATCTTTCAGATGGCTCAGTAAAGCAGATTCATGTGTGGGATTTTGGGCTGTTTTGTCTCTCACCTGAAAGGACTGGAACCCTTATAAATCCTTGCTGTGGTTGCTTATTTTCTTGCTGTATTTACAGTCAGACACAGGCATTCATTCTAGAGCGCACTACTGTTCCCTTTGCTTGCTCCGATGCATTTCCTGCTGTGCTGCACAAACCATGGGGTCCCTGGCTCTGCCCCATGGGTTCAGGTTCCTTTCCCTCACAGGACTTTTGGAGAAGATCTAGTCGGGAGATCCCTGAGATCCCAGATTTCTGAAGCCTATCAGGCCCTCCCAGTGTGCCTTGTTTCAGCAGAGCTGGTCAAAAGCTGAAGCGGGTTGTGGCTGGCAGCGGGTGGCAGGACCATCATGCGCCGTGCATAGGTGTGGTGTGTTCGGTGGAAGATGGCGCAGGTGGAGCTAATTGGATTCTGATTTAGCAGCATAAAAAGTAGTAGCTGCAGTGAGGAGGCACCTGAGGGGGAGCGTGGCCAGCGAATGGCACTGGTGCTCCCGTCATGCAGAAGGGCAAGCTGATGTGGTGAGTGAAAGGAAAAAGCAGGGAGGTGGAAGTGGGTTTTGGAGGATTTTGGGTTTTTTCTCCATTCTTTTGTGAAGGGCGCTGGCAGCTGCCGGCGGCACGGGGCCTCGCAGGGCGCCCTGGAGCTGCACTTGCCACCTCTGGGCCTGCTCTTCACGGCACCCATGGTGGGCAGAGGCAGAAGGATTTAACGTTGTCATTTCAGGTGAAATGTGGCCACTTTGTCCCTTCCGTAGAAGCCCTCCAAGGCCACGGGCCGTGGCTCGGCACCGGCCTGGACCCGGGCTGCCCCGGGCCGTGCTGGAGCCTGGCGGGGCAGCCGGGGGGCAGCGTTGTGGGAAGGGCGATGGCGGCCAGTGGGGCCGGGACAATGGCGGGATTCAGCAGACCGGGGGTAATGCAGTGCGAGCGAGTCTGTGAGAGGCCCTGAATAGGCCAGGCTGTGCTTGAGAAGAATGAGGGGTAGGCAGAAGGCAAGCTAGTGTTTCATGGTCATCTTATGTTACACTTCAGCCTTTCAAAGAGTGTCTGGGGCTGGTTGAATGAACCTCTCTTGCACTGCGAATGCGGGAGCCTAAAGACAAAGGGGACTCTTGTCACTCGCAGGCCCCTTTCGGGAATAAAAGCCATTGTCACATGAACAGGGGCAGTCTGGCAGGCTGTGCATGCTTCAGTGCCCCATGATATCGCTAAGTCTCAGCAGAAATCACATTCAGGGCCCTGTCAGCTTTGATTAGCGGGGTCTCATGACTTAATGTGCTGCGATATTTCATGTCTAAGGGTGGCGGCTGTCTTTCTGTGGGATGAATGCCCTCTATTGTCCACTGAGTTATTTTATTTACATTTTTTTAAACAGCTTATAAAGGTAAAAAGATAGCTGTGCTTTAAAGAAAAAAATCAAATTCCTTTGCTTCTGGATCAGTAGTGAGTGCTGCTCGGGTCAGATACAGTGAAACTTGTTTTCACAGTCAGCATCAAAGTTCTTGTCTTGTTTAACAGCTTTATAGTAAATTCTGAACAGGTGGCAGTGGAGCTGGGTTTAGGAAGGAAACAATAAATAATCTTTTTAGCCTCTGACAACCAGAAATATTCTTGGGCCTGAGAGACCTCCCACTCCAACTTCTCTGTATCAGTGACAAGCAGCATTTTTCTCCCCTTCATCGGTTTGGTTCTTAATCAAGAATATTGGACTAAGCTGTTGGTGGGATAGGGAGTATTTACTTTTTAAACAGTTTTTTTGGTTGTTGTCCATCCAGAGTTCTCTCTTTTCAAAACCAAAGTATATTTTTCTACTGTTGTAATTTCATCCATTAATTTCTACAAATAAATGAAGGTTGATTCTATATGTTAAGTTAATGTTTGATCTTTCAATTAAGATAATGTGGATTATCTGTTAAAATTCAGTTGTTAAAATTTGTCCTAAACCAACTTGGAGTACCCAGAGAAAAAGCTCTGTAGACACAGAATTCAAAGTTGAATTGACATTAGTAGTACAGAATTTATTTGATAATTTGGTAGAAAGAATGGGTAACTAAAAACTTAAAGGTTTACAGATATTCCAGGGTGTAAAAATGTGTGCATTCAATCAGCAACATGACCTTCAATATTCAGTGTAGTGATGTTTCGAACACTGATTCAAGGGTGTTACTGTTTGTCGTCCTACTTCATACATGGTGCTTGAATACACATGGTGTATTTTTGCAAATCTGTCAATACAGATCAGTGTTAAGATTGAGCACATTAATGGATATTCAGATCTTGGATTTCTTCACTCTGACTTTTTTGAGTTCTTCTCAGGACAGTGAAAATATCTCTGATACTGCTTCTTTTCCCCATTCACCATGTTAATTACAAAGGCTTATTTAGCTCTTACTGTGCCTTAAAGTGTGTGCATTTACATTTCCTTGCTTCTTTTAAATTAAAAATACTAATTGATAAGAGAAACAAGGAAAATTCTCATGTGAGGATGATGTCAGTCTTGAGACTTTTTTTCTTATTAACTTGATCTACTGCTGAAGGATAACTTTAATGGCACGTTGCCTGCTATTTTCATGCCACTCCAGAACAGAAGTTGCCAACCTGTGGGCCATGAACCACTGCTGCCCGCTCCCAAACACCGTGTCTTCTTGCGCCACCTCTGTGGCTGTCTCCTGAAGTGGTTGGAAAGGAGTTTGAGTGTTGCTGGGAAATAATAATTCATGTGGTATTCTGCTCCTACTACCAGCATTTCTGGGCTCTTTTCAAGCAGGCAGGCTCTTGGAGAAGAGGTGCAAATGTACAGCAGATCTAGCCATACAGAGAGTCTGGCTCTGGAGGATCTGGTGAAGGTGGGTGACCTCTGTGCACAGGAAACCTGGGCAGTGCTCTGGAGGATCACTTTTTTTGTGAGGAGGCATTGACCAGTTAAACCAGGTTTAAAGCTGCTTTGAGTTACCTGAGGAAGACAAATCATGGAAGCGGTTGTCTCTGTTCCCTCTTCTTCACCTGTACACATGGATAGTCCAGCCTTGACCTTAACCCCTCTCCCTCTACCTCAGATTCTTTAGATACAAATAACCTGTCACTACTTCATTTTGACGGTCTTACTCCTTATAAAATATGTGGATGCTTTCTTGAAAGCAGACCCAGGAAATCTCATGTTTTCTCATTTCTAAAGATCTTCCTGAACCTAGCTGTGTATATTGTATGCTCTTTAAGCAGGAGGTAATTAGACAGCTAACCTGATGTCACATGTTATGCAGTGATGCACTCTTAAGAGTTTGAGTAAAGTTGATTAACCACAGGTTTGAAATGAGTGATTCCAAAACGCAAACAGATGTTCCCAATGATTAATACATGGTGTGCCTTTTATTCAATTATTTCTACCATTATTATGTATCCAGGCTTTGATCACTGTGATTTTCTTAAGAGCTGACGTTGGATCCTCCTCTGCAAAATCTCATTCTGTTGTTTCGTCTGTTCTATAGGTTTTCAGAAATTCCTTCACCATTGGTTCAGAAATACTACACTAAGTCAGGCACTTTACCTTTGTGTTGTCCCAACTTGCTTGCAGCAGAGCTAAGTAATGTAGGAGTCATCAGAAACCATTTGTGTCTGTCCTGCATCATCACTCCAAGCAGTGCTATAGAAAAAGGTTATTCCTCTGATGCTACCCCCACCGTGGGAAAATTGCCTAAATCGTCAGTGTAGACACCACCCAAGTGCACATGCCCTTGCAGATAAGATCTTATGTGGCTTCCTGCACTTCATTACTGCATATGGAAAGAATAGTCATTTTTAGATGAGACAGAGCCAGGGTTGCATTTGAAACAAGTAGAGAGGATCAGGTATCGGTACAGGGTGCTCTGGGCTTGTGTGTTCACTTCAAAACACTCCCCATTTTCCCATACTCTTGTTTTCACGATCGCATGGTTAGAAGAATGGTCTGGTGTTCATGGCTTGGCCTGAACACGTCAGGTTTGGGTAACTTCCCCCATCCTACGGTCAATGCACCTACATGCATTTTAGATATAATTTAATGTAGTATTGCCCAGCTTTGAATTCTTCCCTGTCCTCATCCAATCCTCCTTTGCTATATTTTTGGGTTTTTACCCTTGGGAAATAAAACTACTACAAAATGTCCAAATAAGATTTTTGCTTTCACTATAATTAAATCAAAGAATGACCTAAAGTTCCCCAGGGACAGTGAGAAGACTCACAAGCTTTGGTGGGATTTGAGTCAGGCAATGGGTCATCACCTTTTCTCCTGTACTGAGCAGTGGCTTTATCAGGTACCTGTCCCGTATACGCTTGAGGGATGCAAGGCAAGAAAGGGACCAGCCTTTCCTGTACTTCTGTTATGATCTGCGACAGGAGGGGTTTAGTACAGGTTTAACATTTGTATGTGTTGCAGTAATGCTAATTCTTTGCTGTTGTTAGATTACATACTAGAAACTCTCTATGAAATGTATTTTTGTGAAAAGGCTACTTGCACCACCAGTCAAGATATACATGTTCTCGACAGTTTGATGGAGGGTAGGTAGACCCTGCTAAGCTGGCAATATCTTGGCTTTTACCACAGCATTTCCATGTTCCTGCGTCGTAGCTAGGTTTTTTGCTCTGATTGATCAGCCAATGAAGCTGGGGAGGTATGTACCACTTAGGATTTTTGTTGCCACGCTGATCCAGCCTGAGCCGGAGGATCTGCAGTTGGATTAACACGATTGCTAGCTTCCAGCTACCGTGGCTGGTCTTCCAGCACAGCTTGGAGAGCGCAACACTGCATATGGGGAAACGTGAATTTCTTGGGTGGGGAGGGGGATTCTCATCATTTCAGTTTCAGCATGCTGTATGCCTAAAGTGTTTGTTTTCTAACTACAAAATGAGCCTGCAAGTGAGGTGTTGCTTTTCTGGAGATTTTATCATGTATAAACAGACTGTTAAAAATAGGGTTGTTTTACACAAAACTTGTTTGTGGAGTGAAACAATTCAAAACATGATAATAACAAAACAAAATCTTAAAATAGCTCTAAGTTGAGACCACAGACACAGCTGCCAAACACTTTCATCTTTATTACAGTTACCCATATCTTTTCTCTTATTATTCCTATTGTAAACACACAGATTTTTATCTCGGTTGTCCTCACTACACAGCCGCCAGCCCATGTAACTACACCCTGCAATCCAGGCTGGTGTTTGTTCCTAGTGCCCAGGTCATGCGTCTCCTTCCCCGTTGAGCTTTGCGCATGGACAAAACTGCTGCCCTGCTGCTGCCCGTGTGCCCAGCTGCTGGAAGCATCTGCCAGCAGCACGATTTCTCTGACAGCTCCATCACCTCCTTTCACTGGGTGATGTTAAAATGATGTTGAAGACCAGCTTGTGAGATTTGCTTGAAGTTCCTCGACCTGCAGCAGAGGTGGTGTGAGCTGGGTCTGCCACAGATGGGCTTGGAAGGTGGTGTGGTGTCTCTCACATTTGGGCTAAATGAATATTCGTTGCTCTACAACCCTTTCATACAGAGCAGAATACACATCCAGTGAAAGAGGAGAACTAACCTGACACAGCGCATGTTCATCTGATTAAGTCACCCATAGGTACAGTTAACAGAGGTGGAGATAAAACTATGCCATTTAGATAACAGTTTTGCAATTAGGTTAATGTGAACATGCATGTGAACATTAAAAAGCTATTAGGGAAACCATTGTGTGCTTGCAGGTTAAAACTAACGGATTACTTGATTAATAGAAAGAACCGATGAGATCAAATGCTGAAACAAGATTCTGAGAATTGGAAGGTTTTTTGGTTTTGTTGGGGGATTTTGTTGTGGGGTTGTTTTTTTTTTTAATTCAGCAAACTGACATGGCTAGGAGGAAAATAAAACCAGCTGCCAAAGCTTTGGAGACCCAAAATTCTTTTTCAGGTCCAAAACAGAAGTAACAATCTTTATTCTCCACTTGCATAGAAGTTAATTACTCAGCTTGAGTTTTGTGAAGTTAATCTGATAATTTGAGAGAAAAGGTACTTGATGCTTGTGGAGCAGAGTAGCATATTAGCCTCTAAATAGGTGGAACAGTTAGAAGGTCTGGAGTAGGAGAGAGGTTTGGTTGAAGATTTAGCTGGGCTGAGAAATGATGATGTGCTTTCTGTTCAGTATCTGGTTTGTAGCGTACAATCACTGCATTAATGTTAGTGTCTGCTTTTGTGATTTAAAGTTCTGCTGTTAATTTCTCTTTCGGGGATGAAGCCCAGACTGTCAGTGTCCCAGTGTTTGTTTTGTGTTAAAGAAACAAATGCACTCCCTCCCCCCACCCCAACCCAAATGAAAACAAATGGGGGGGGGGGGAGTTTTCCCCATGATAACTAGGTATCTCTGTTTTCTCTGAAAAATAAGACTGAACCATTAAACTTACATGGTGTGTGATGGTCGTCTGCTTTTGTGCACTCAGTCTTCAATGCAGTGGATGAAATATGTGAGTTTCCCCAAAGGTAATGTTCTCCACAGCTTCTGCTGCGAGCAGTGCTTGGATGAGCTGTTAAGTTTTGCCTGTGTTGCTTGGCTGAGTCTGTAGAACATGTGCTTCCAGTGATGAGTTAGGTTCAGGTGTCATTTGAATGCTAGGAGAGATCACAGAAATTATGTTTCAGGGTGTCCCTCTGCCCCCTCTTAGGTTATTTTTCTAGTTAAATATTTCTGTAAAGGTTTCATGCAGGTGAAGTGTAATGACGAGTTTTGCATTTGCTTAGGGGGAGTGCCCGTTTTTTACTGTATTATGTTTGTTTACATATTCTAAAAAATAACATAGTTCTAAAATGTAACTACTTTGACAAACAAATATGTCATTTTCCTCATCTTTCTCACAAAACAAAATCAATCACAGAGAGCAGAGAAACCTGTTCAGCATGAGAGCTTTTCCTCTAAGCCCTAACGCACTGTTTTTATCCTCATCTGAATAAATAGGCATTTGTGAACACAGTTGATTACGTACTCTGGCCTGTCGTTGCTTAGCATTACATGCATGCTGCAGTAGGGTCAGAGATGTCATGTTTTGAAATGCTGTTTACAACCCTTTTGGAAAATACAGCCTAACTTTGCAAAGTAATTAGAAAGACACTTCGTGTAAAACATCCTTGTTACCTAGTTCGTAATTACGTCAGTACTAACACATAAAGGTGCCAGAAGGCTCCTTGCTCTTATTACTCTATTTAATGGAACAATGCACTATATTAAAGCAAGCCATTATACACTTATTTTGTATTTGAGATCCAAGTATTCTCGCACGCTACAGAAATTAGACACTATTAACAGCTTAAAATCCTAATTAATTTATATGCCTCCCAAGCAATGCACAGTTAGATCTTAATACATTTCTGTAATCACCAAGCTGGGACAGGATAGACGGTGGCTGAACCAGTTCTTCTTGCAGTCTGAGTTACTGCCGTTCACCACAGCAGAGTTTCCTCATCTGTAGAAGATACTGATTTGGAGTTAATTTGTGAATGTGGCAGGTCTTGGCTTATCAAAGATTTGTACATACCACAGAAAGTAAAAACACAGTTCTTACCATTTCTCTGATTGTGGTGAACCTTAGCAGTTTCAGGGGTGTGAAGCTATGCAGAAATTATAAAACTAAGACCTCTTGATTTCAGGGTCTTCTCAATCTTGAGTTGCTTTCACAAAATGCAACCATTTTACAGAATTTAAGAGGCGCAGCAAGATGGATAAAGTTAACTCAGAAAAGAATGGTGGATCAAGTGTTTTAAACAATTGCATCAATAGAAAATATCCATCTTAGCTGATTTACTCCAAGCACTTTACTGTATCGTTCTCTTTCTGCCAGACAACTTGATTTTCAGCTTTTGCTCCAGGGTATGCTGCAGCGTGGAATATGCAACTCTGCCAGGAGTGTTCGTGTACATTTCTAAATAGAATGTGCGTGGCCAAATGTTTATATGATTTGTACTTGAAAATTGAACAGAAATAATTAACACATTAAAAAAATGTATAATAGTGTATATATACTTCACTTTGGAATAATGCCCATTTATCCACTGTGTTGTTCTTCTCCTAAATACACAACCTTTTTTGTATTTTCTAGGCAGCCATACTGAGTATTAAGCTAAAATTACAGCCAGATCAAGATGTGGAGAAGGTGAGTCATTTCCTCTGCAGGCTTCTCTGTCATCAGATCCACCTTTTGTTAAGCAGGAGATCCATCAAGGCTCTCCTAAGTTGTGCTGCCTTTCACTTGAGGCTTTACTTTGTTCCCAAGAAGTAACTGTTGCATTGCTGATGTACCTTTACATCTAGGGAAGTGACAGAGTGTGTTTTGTTAGACCCCATTACAGCTTGCTGGACTGTTTTCCTAGCTGCAGCCACTGTTACAAAAAATTATAACTATGTTCTTGACAAATAGTTATCACTCTGATGGACATCAGTGTTTTTGCAATTTTGAAGCTATGCTAATATTTGTGTAGAAAATGTCACATCAGTCTTTTAGGCAGCACTGGTTGATTAAGCAGGGGATTTGTGATGTGCTTGACGTGTCTGAGCAGCAGGGAATGGGACAGCCCTCTGCCAGGTTTGTCTGCAGTGTTGTGGACCTCTTCTGTGCCTTCTGCATGCTACAGCACTCAGTCTGCAAAACAAGGTGAGCAAAGGCAGGGCACAGTGTTTTAAATGTAATTTCTTTTCCTAGATGTGTACGCCTCTACTGCTCCAAGATAAAACTAACTTGGTGGAAGATTATGTGGGAGAATATCCTGAGCTCCAGAGCAAGCTCTTGCAGATCCTGGACACGTGGTGTGAACCTGGTTTTAATATCAGAGACATCACAAGGTAGAAGTGCTTGTTGACTTTCTAAACAGCTGGGGCCAACTTGCCGTCAGAGGACAGTATGTTCTCTGGTTGTCTTTCTAAGATCATTTCTCAGTGTAATGGAGTCCAATATATTCACTTTTCAGCTGAGGAAGGGGAAAATCTGGTGTCTGTGCCAGAGTCCTCTCAAACACCTCAGCCTGTAAGGTAGAGGTATCACTCCTATTGACAGATGCTCAGTTCCTGCCAGGAGAGAGGAGTGCAAAGTGAAACCTGGGCAGTAGATCTTAGCAATATAGCCATATCAAAGCTTCCTCCAGGAGGCTGTAGCAATCAGACTCTTCTGCTTTGCTGCAGACAAGGGTGAGTTTCAGTATCGGTTGTACAGGTTTTGCAGGAAGATAATACCGTGATGAAGTGGCAGAAAAACAATTAACCTTCATGCGCTCGTGAAATAGTCATGTGTGTTTTAGTTTATAAATTACCTCTCACTAGAATAGCTCCTGTCAGTCAGAAAGCCAACAGTACAGTCAGACTCACAGTGTAGATGCAATAGTTGCAGTCTTAGAGCAGAACAAATACAAGAGGGAGTTCCTGCTCTCTCTGTAAAATAAATCTCTGGTCTTGCTTCAGTCATTGGGAAATTTCTGTGGTTGTGTTGTTGGTTTTTTGCTGTAACTTGGGAAAGGTAGGGCACTGTTCTTACCAACACCTAGCAAACCCTAATACCTCTTCTGTTGAATATCTGCTATTTGTGAAACTTACTTTAGGCGATTCCACAGATGTTTCTTTCTGATTTTGTTTATTTGCTTACAGGCAATATCAAGGCCTGTCCAGGTACAAACCAGATAAATTTAACCGCAAAATGCTAAGCAAGCTGGTCTTCAGGCTCCTAGACCGATTTAACATTGATCCAGGTATGTGATAGTGCAACACATTGTGGAGTTATCTCACCAATAAAGAAAGGTGAAGTCAATTTGGTTTCTTCCATGTTCAGCAAGGAATCTCTGCTGTAATTTATCATGGGGAGTTTTGGGGTTTAATTAATGATATAGAAAACCAAAGCTGCTAAGTTATGGGAATTATCACTTTGTCCTGTCAAAGAATGAAGTGCTTGTGACTAATAGACTGCTTCTTCCATGATATGAAATAAATCTTGACCTCAGTATGGCTCTACATAAACACGTGATGATCAGCTTTGAGTTATGACTCCATTCCACTCGCATAGGAGGCAAGTCATTATTCATCTGGGGATCTGTTTTCTTGAGTTATAGGTCCGTCGGCTGGGAAGAGATAACTCTTGGGAAGCAAGAACCTCACAGTCCTTTGTATTCTTTGCATAAACTAGGGTTGGTAGTAGGGAATTTTAAGACTCTTGCAGCCTTCTGAGAAAACTAACATGTTTTACATCACTGAATAGATCTGCTTCACTACCAGTTATCTAACAAAATCTACTTTGTTTTGCTTTGGTTGTTAGCAGGGACTGTTGATTGTTTTTTCTTCTCTTTGGGACCTTGTGTCGGAGACCTTTAGGTGCACTGTAAACTTTCCATCCTGCACAGCTCACCCTGCAGAGCTTTTCATCATCAGCCTAAGATATGCAGTTCTCTTTTCTTGGACTGAAAAGTGTTTTCTAACCACAAATTGTGGGTTTATTACACCTGGCAGCAACACTATATTGCATATTAATCTTCACATCTTCAGAGTGGTGTTCAAAAGTTAATAAGATAATCCTTACAAACCCTCATTGGAGGATAAGTAAATATAATTCAACTTAGCACATTGGCATGAAAGCTGAGATGTATGGGGGTGATTTATTTAAAATCTAAAACCTTCCCAGGAGTTTACTAGTCTTCATTAATTTTTCTTCCTTTACAAGGTTGGTCATTCAGTAGGCTGTATTGTCTTTTATGATCTGTAAAAAGAATTTAGTTGTTCCCCTTTCCTTATGAAAGATCCAGGAAGGCTATGATATTAACTTAGAAGTGAAATGATATAACTGTTCACATGCAAAATCCTGAGAAATAAATAAATAAATAAATAATCTGGGAGAGGAGCATGTAGCTATTGATTTCAGGTGCTCTCTGTGGGATGGTAGTGTGTCTCAGCCTGGTGATGGTGTCCTGCTGATACTGTAGCTGCCAATAATAATGGCCAAATCTTTCTGGTCCTGCACAGCACATTCACTAGTGAGGAGGTTCCTTGAGGTACATACAGATCCCATTCCTGCCCATGCTTCCAGAGAGTGATTTATATCATGCAAACTGCAGTGTCTACAGTGCAGGATAAGTCACTTGCTAGAGAGGGCTGTCCACCTCTGATGTGAGGGGGAATGTGGGCTACTGGTTTAGACAAGGTGTCAGATTTGGGGCAGCTAAAACCAGTATTGGATGACTCTCATAGTCCCATACATGAAAGCGGATATTTATTTTTTACATAATTTCACATGTAATTCAGAGCAGGACTTCACACCCTGCTGAACAGTGGCCATCTTAGTCTCCTTTGAAATGCTTTGGAAGGGGATGAATGCCTACAGAAGAATGTCTGCCTTAGTGCTGATCCTGCTTGAACTGAATTGGGAAATGGTGGCAGCTGGAATAACATGGCTTTCCTTTTCTTCCCACCTCTCTTCCCTCCCTTCCTCTGAATTTCCGGGTGTTCTTCTCCATTCTTCAGTGGAAGTAAATCTGACTGCGAGGAAAAAGCATACAGAAAGGAAGCAGGCCGGGTCAAATGTACAGATTTAAACCCTCTGCATTTCTCTTGTTCTGAGCAGCTCAACTGAAAGCTAGCAGTGAGGTAAAACTCACACTTCTTGTTACCTAACCTGATCTTGAGCTTGCTTGGTGCCACAGTCTGCTGCTGCTTTGTCTCCTCTTCAGTCGTGACTCCTACTCGCTGAAAGAGGCTGAGAGCAGCAGCAGAAGAGGGAAGTGGCTTTTGGTGAGAAAGGCTGGAGGAGGACAGGGTTTCTTGGTATGAGAAGACAAACTTGTATGTGACTCAGTTCTTGCAGTTCCAAATCTACTTTTGTATTTCACTACCCAAGCTCACTCTTATCCACTCACAGTAAATTGCACTGACTGCTAAGCAAAACTGAGGTGTTGATCAGCCATTAAGATTCAAAACACTCCTTGGAACTGCCAGTCTTAAATTTCAGAGCCAGATAGGAGGTGGCCCAATATGAAAAAAGATCTGGAACCTCAGGAGGGAAAAAAAAGCCATCATCTTAGATTAGTCCCCTTCTTATTTTTCTGAGCTCTGTTCCAGTATTCTTGTTAACACACAAAACTGCATGATAAGTGGAAGGCTTTCTATCGAGTCCCAAAAGTGTCCCAATAGACTGTGTGTGGATTCCATTTAATTAGCTTTATTAGGGGAGAAAGAAGTTAGGCAGAAGTGGCGTGTGATTGAGGAAACTGAGTTTTATAGTCTTCCCTCACACATGGGTCAGTGTGCTCCGGTTTAACAATCTTGTAGCCTTTGCAGGCTAATTACTTAATACTCTTTGAAGACCCTGTGAGATGCACTTTGATTTACAAATGCAAATCTCAGGCAACTGTTCTGAGAAGTGAGGGGACAGACCCTACCTTGGTTTGAAGGGGTCGAGTCTATTTTCTGTTGGTTTTGTGCAGCCAATATGCCACAGAGAGTTCAGTGGCATTTTTAATTGGAAATTCATTGGGTATGAAGCAGAAATTATACCGCTTGGTCCTCATATATTGGACCTTAGTGCCTGTATGACAATAAAGCAGATAATGGTGGTGTTGACAGGAAAGAGATGGTAATTGAACGCACAGCGAACAGTTGTCATTGTCCTGTAGCAGTGTCATAAATTAGTAAAGCGCCTTAAGTTTTGAATGCTTTGAACGCGTTTTTATCATAGTCTTTAAAAAGTTGGGGTTTTATTACATAAACAAAGAGAAATCTCGCTCTTCATTTGACCGCCAGGTTATCCTTTTGCTTTAACCTTACATTTCCAGTTTGGTGTGAATCTTCCTCCCTACCGGGAGGAGGCGGCGCTGCCAGCAGAGGGCAGCCGCGAGCTGTCTGCGGGCTGGGGCGGCTCGGGAGGGCCCCGCTGTCCCCGGGCTGCGTCAGGGCTTGGGAGCTGCGGCCACAGCGCCGGGCAGTCACCAGGGAGAGCTCCGGCAGGGACTCCTGGGGGGCTACGCTAGGCATTTTCAAAAGATGCTTTGTGGGAGAGACAGGAATGGCTGTTGCAACTCTACAGGAATGCCTTTGAAAGGAGGAAATTCCAAATGGTTTTACCTTTTTGTCCTTAAAACAGAGCAGAAGGTTATTCCTTTCCTTTACATTTGCTTTACAGGGGTCATCTTCCCCTGCTTCCATGGTGATTTTCCTTCAGAGTTTTTTAGCTCGTGTTAAATAGGAGCGCATCTCTCATAGCAGTGTGACTGAGAAGAACCCTTAAGCTTAGACATCAGAAGACAAGAGCCATCCATTCCTGAGATTGCAGTGGCTGCAGAGTCAAAGTGCTGAAGGAGAAGGAGGTTGAACATGTCAGGGTCCTTTCTGGGGCCCTTACCTTCTCAGCTACACTTTTTATCTACTGAAGTACAAGCAGTAGAATGTGATCTGCTCTAGACCCAGACAAGCTGGCCAGCAGCTCCAAGCTTTTCGTTGGGGAAGTTGACACCACCCTTGCAGTTCTGAGCATGAATTCATCATATCCAGACATGTGTCTAAAGACCACACCAAAGCATTTTTTCCTTTAGGTATAGATCGAAACCCTTGCACTGTGCTCTCTGTTCCTCCTCCAGTCAGCAAAACTAGCAGGTAGCTCAGGGGTTTGGAGGTAGTCTGGGGCTTCTGCTGTTTCACCTTCCTTTCCAAGGGCCACTGATCCATAGTGGCACAGAGCATTTTATGAGAGACACTAATGCATTTTTGAGGCTACAACAGAAAAGAGGTTCTCTTGAGTCTGGCCCTACCCTCCACTAATTCGCACTTAGGGACTAATCTTATAATATGCTGAGAGGCTAATGCACAGCTTGATTCTCATCAGATTCCCCAGCGATCCTTAGCAATACCAGGATAAAGCCTCTAATGTTTCACCCTGATTTTATTAAAAAAAAAAAAAAAAAAAAAAAGGCTCCACTGCCTCTGTGTGAATTACTCTTGAACTGGGAAGAGAAGTGTCCATACAACAGGTGCTGTTAAATGCAAAACTTAAATTATTGTAAAATGAGACATTATTTATATCTCTTCTACAGTTACAATGCTCTTGGGATTTAACTGTTCAACTGCTGTATAGGAAACACATCTCTAGTGGTTTTGGTTTTATGCTTCTTAAAATGGAAAGCAGCTAGTTGATATTTATGAAGTGAACTCCTGGTATTGGTTGTTGATGACTTTGGGGGAAGAGAGAAGGCAGCTAAGAGTAGCCTTTTTTATATGGAATCATAAGTTTTACCAGTTCAACTACTGGAATTATATTCCCATTTTCTCTAAAACCTTCATAGGGAGGTACTGAATACATTTAGTAGTATAGACGTATGTGTGTATTTATGAAGGACACACCGTTACAGTCTATAATTCAGAAAGAATTCTTTATCAAGATGAGTTGTATTTGGATGATTTGGAGAGTTCCAGTTCTATGAAGACAGTTTGCTGAAATAAGATTTTGCACAGCCTGCATTGTATGTGTTCATGAATGTGTGCACATGTAAATTATTCCTAGTAACTGAAGAAATCTACCAAGAAATAGCCAAAATTAGCTGCAAAATTAGTTTTGTTGCTGAAGTTGGATAAGAACAGTTTTGTCTCTACTCGTTAAGTTGATTGGGATTGTAAATAAATCCAAAAAAGTGTGGAAGGTCTGTGGCAAATAGATATTTTTTTAAACAACAGTTCCAAGTCACTTCTTGACTTTTAAAAGTGACCTTATAAAAACAAGAATTTAATGTATCCCAAACATTATTTTGGCTATCCTCCGTGAATGCAAGATTAAATTCACTCTTTACATTTTATATTGGACAGGCAGATCCACTGCAAATGAAGTAAAAAAGATCAAAATGACTTAAAGTAAGAATAATTTATCCATCTAATATGTCCATGTGATTAGTTTTATCTCATGGACTGCAGGATAATACTGTTAGTTTTTGTAAAGCAGAGTTTTGTGGAAATCATTGACTGCTTTACTAGGAATGTGATTTTCTTGACAGAGTCACATATGTGTTTGTTGATATCTGTAACTATCTACATGCTATTTTATTTCTCTTTGAGAAGAGTGAGTTTTGTATAATACATATTCACTACTTGAAAAACCTCCCCCACTGCTTCCAAAATGTCAAAGCTGAGCACAGGGATTTAGCCATACAACTTCTATTGAGATTAATTGGATTTGTATGGCTAAATCCATGCAGTTCTTCTGAAAATATTGCAGCCTCTTGTATATAAAATATAGAAATATGTTCACAAACATAATATCACAAAGAATATTTGGACAGAACAGTAAAATCACGTTTAATTTATGTTTGGAGACGAATAACTCCTGGTTTACTATAAATGTAAGGGTTCCTGTTTAAGTATACTGAGTGAATACTAAGCATGTGCTGTGCTTGCCTTAGGGCTTCATTTTTTTTAAATGTGTGAAGCATTTACATAGGAGTCTTCTGTACTTAACTCAGGAGGGGGAAGAGCATTTCTGATTCATTAATCCTTTTTTCTTTTTGTAAGTAACTGGGTCCTTCACATCATGCACTCAAGAGGTGTAAAATATACAAAGAAGTGGGAGGGACAAGCAAAATGATGCCTGGCTTGCTATAAGGTGTAAATTCAAAATCTATTTCTCTTTGCAAGAAGAAAAATAGCAAGGGGAAAAAGGGCAGCACTAAATTTACTGCATGTGCTTGCATGATATGCAGGTTTGGGATAATTATTTTCTCTCTTGTTCAATAAAGTGAGTTGTTACCATGGTAGCATTCATATTGCACAATTTCCCAGTTATAAAATAAATTGGGAACAGTTTTAGAGACAGAAAAGTCTTTGTATAAATGGTTGTTCTAGTTTTGTGGAGATTTTTTTGGTTGTGTGTTTTGGGGGTTTGGTTGTTTGGGGTTTTTTTGTGATGCAAATTTGTGTCTTAGAAATGTTGTGTCTGAGGTTAGGGTCTTAAAATTATTCTTGAGATGATGAAGTCTTGGTACATTTTCCAGATAAAATGAGTCAAGTTTTAACAATGTGCAGTGCTTCTGTAAGGCAAGATGTGCAAAGACAGAGAGAGCTTTGGGAAATTAGTTTTGAACACTGGTTAAGTTGGAGGAGAACTGCACTGCTATTTTCTAGAATGTTACTTCATAGAATCATGGGATGGTTTGCGTTGGAAAGGACCTTAAAGACCATCTAGTTCCAACCCCCCAGCCATGGGCAGGGACACATTCCACTAAACCAGGTTACTCTGAGCCTCATTCAGCCTGGCCTGGAACACTGCCAGGGATGGGGCACCCACAGCTTCTCTGGGAACCTGTGCCAGTGCCTCACCACCCTCACATTGAAGAATTTCTTCCTTGTATCTAATGTAAATCTACCTTCTTTCAATTTAAAGCCATTCCCCCTAGTCCTATCACTGCATGCCCTTGTGAGAAGTCCCTCTCCAGCTTTCTTGTTGGGGGGGGCGGGGGGGGGGGGGGGGGGCGGGGGGGGGGGGGGGG